>CM045735.1:34619748-34789748 GCA_024760905.1 Plotosus lineatus
GATAGTAATGTGAACTCTAATCAAACGAGGCTATCGGAGAAAGGGGGGCATGGAATGAAGGGAGAAGTACTAATACTTTGGTTAAAACGGTGACAACTAGAGACAAGCTTTTCTCTGAGAAAATAAAATAAAATTTAGTAGTAAGAAAAATATACCTGAACAATATGTTTTTTACTTATACAAAGGCAGCTTCTTTTCTTTTTTTTTGCTCTCTTTCTTTCTCTGAACAGCTTCACAGCAGTAAAGCTACGGCAGCTCTGAAGTGAGGTGGCTTACTTCTTTAATTATTTACCAGCAGGAGTCACCGATCATGGCAACGAGCAATACGAGGCCTCAGACAGCACCATGGCACTCATCGGTACGGCAGGGCAGACCTTCTCATCAATACTGCACTGGGTCTTTAGAGATGTATACACAACACACAACGTCTCTCTATCATCTGTAGAGATGGGGCATTATAATTTGTCCACCATTAACTCAAGTCAGAGTATGAAAAGATGGGGGGGGGACTGGTCAAGTAAACTGTATTAAATTACAGCATATTTTCTCTTTAAATAATCCGAGGAGGAACAGGCCAAGACTTAATCAAAAAAGGGGTCGTTTGCGTTTTCTATGAACGTCAGTATTCACTGTTAGTGCTTATCATCAAACACTGAAGCGCAACAGCTTACCATACTTTCCGGGCCACAGAGCGCACCAGACTATGAGGCTCAATATCAATGAATGATGATTGAACGGTCTCCATCCATACATATGGCACACCGGATTATAAGGTGCATTAAGCAAAACAAAATTCAGATAAGTCAAACTTGATTCAACTCATTCACAATAACTCAACATTGTTCAGTTGTAACAATATAAAACAATAATCTCACTTTTTAAGTTCATTTCTCTTCCACAAATCCATCAAATTCTTCATCTTCACTGTCTGAGTTTAACAGTTGCATGTGTTGGACATAAAGCCCGGATCCCTCTATTATTTTTTATTATTTATTATTATTATATAATTTTATAATTTATTATTTCCTCATGCCCATGGAGTCGCAGATCAATAGAGACCGAGATTAGGTGGAAAAAATCTTCTGGGGTTGTGACCTAAACTTCTCACAGCCACTCCCCCTTAAAACGACAGCGTCATCACAGTAATAAACATGGCGGTGCCCATTCGCAAGCGTGACTGTTGTGTTCATTACAAAACGGAGGTCATTAGTCTTCAGGAGCTGTATCAGTTTAACTGTAAATCCAAGGTTAATCTGAGGTCTCAGGAGAAGACCTGTAGCAGTGCTTTATCCCGGTGATGAACATGCGACTTATTAAGCCAGCTGAGCGTCCTGAGCAGAAGCATTCTGGTAACAAGACAGACGGTTGGTAGAGACAGAGATTAGATGGAAAAAAGTCTTCCAGTCTCGTGATGTAAAATTCTCTCAGCCACTGACATATTACTCAGCGAGTCACCTGATTACGACAGCTGTAATGCCGGTATTTGGACATAAAGCCCGGATCCCTCTGACTTACGATCTGTTGACACCAATATCTAGTGGTTGGACTGACTTACTTACTTACTGCCCATTTTGCCGGGTGGCACATAGGGTAGCAACAAACTTCCTCCACTCATCGCGGTCATCCACCATCCACTGTCTCACTTGTCCCCACGATTTGCGAACCGTTTTCATTTCGGCTTCTACTGTACGCCTCCATGTTGTCTTCAGCCTGCCCCAATGTTGTTTTCCCTCAGGCGTCCAATGTAGCGCAATACAAAGAAGAGAATCTGGTTCCCGGCGTAACACGTGACCAACCCAGGTCTCTTCTTGGAAGTGTTCGGCCCAGCGCCTCTCCTGGTCCCCCTTGGTTGTAAGAAGTCTTCCTTGCTTGTCTTTCACAGGCGCATTGCTGTTGTTACGGAACTTTCCGCATACCTGCTTCGTTATCTTGTATAGCTCACTTTGATTCCCTAATATCGCTGCTTTTTCTGCTTGAGGTGCCATCTCTTCTACATGTTCTCACTTGTCTTTCCTGGCCATCTTTTTAACAACCTTGTTGGCTTCTCGGTATTGAGCTTTCAGGCTTTCCTGTATTCTTGCCGATTTAGCGCAGAGTAGTCATGACTTCAGATTGCGCCTTTTTGCGATCGCCTCATAGGTTGCTTCACTAATCCAGTCCTTGCTCTAGGTTTTCTTTCAGGGGCCAAGCACTTCATTCCCTGTGCTTGTGTAGAAATTCTTCACGTCTTCCCACAGCTTGTTGACCTGAACTTTTTCATCCTCAGTTTCAGCATCTTCTTCCCTCAAAACCTCGAACCTGTTCTTCAGCTGGAGAACGAAGTTGTACTTGTGTCTAGGATTCTTTAGGAGGCTGACATCAGGTTTCTGCACACCAGCTGTTTTCTTACCAGCGCTTCTGAGTTTCAGCCTAGGAGACGCTACAACAAGATGATCGCTGCTGACATCAGCTCCACATTTCACTTTGACATCAAGGAGGGATCGTCGCCACGTGCCATTTATAATAATATGGTCGATTTGGTTCACATCTCGTTCATTAGATGAGGTCCATGTGAGCTTGTGGATATCTTGACGTTGAAAGAGGGTGCCTCCTATAACTAAGTTGTGGCTAGCACATGTCTCAACCAGACGAAGACCATTTTCATTTATAAGCCCACAGCCTTCCTTCCCAATGACACGTTTGAAGTGCTTGTTGTCTCTGCCTACCTTGGCATTGAAGTCGCCCATCATGAGCAGCAAATCGTTTGTTGGCACATCCAATATAGCTGCTTCCAGTTGTTCGTAGAAGGCGTCCTTGTCCTCCTCAGTGCTGTCATTGGTCGGGGCATAGCACTGGATAATTGAGAAGTTAATATGCTGACCCTTCAATCTGGCACCCATAAGTCGACTGCTGATTGGTTTCCAATGCAGAAGGCATCGCTCAGTCCCTTTCTTCAAGATCAGGGCAACCCCTTCTCAATGTTGACCATCTCTCCGCCCTGAGTAGAGCACAGTTTCTCCGGTTGCAGTCTTGATCTCTTCACTGTCTGTCCATCTGCATTCGCTTACACCTAAAAGTGTCAGGTCATATCGCCGCATTTCTGATGTTACTTGGGCCAGTCTTCCCGTCTCAGACATGGTGCGTACGTTCCAGATGCCCACTTTGGTTTTCTGTTTCACATTCAGTACTTTCGTCTTCATGCCAGTAGCGTCCTCTCAGCTTTGGCCACTGGCAGTCATACTAGCTTCATTCTGAGGCTCCGGAAGGTGAACATGATTGATTAGAGTAACATTCGTTGCTGTTTCCGTAATACACTATTTTTACAAGGTCTGGTTGTTAGCCATACGCTCAACCCCCGATAACCTGGAGGACCGGTTGGATGCTTTTAGTTTGGCCTCTACCCCAAAGACCTGTCTGACATGGGAAACCCTACCATGCCCAAAGGACCCGTCAGCATAGTTCTTGGGGTCATTGAGGCACACAAGCTTCACCCATCAACAAGGCAACATCCGCTGAGAAGCTAGCGGTTGGAGTTCTTCGGTTAATCCACCCATAATGATGGTAAGCTCTGAATTAGTTTGCTTCACTTGGATTTTGACAGTATCAGTGAGATGGAGTCACGTGGCTTCATTCATACATACGGCACATTAGAATATAAGGTGCACTGTCAGTTTTTTTGAAGATTAAAGGATTTTAAGTGCACCTTATAATCCGAAAAATACGGTAAGTTCTACCTGAAATGAGAAAGTGCGGAAATGACATCTACAATACAGAAGGAACACTGTGAATAAAAAAGAAAAACAAGTCGGTCAATTTAATTTTTGTTTGTGTGCCCTCAGCAAATGCCGAGACAAACCAACTAAAAATTGAAATATATGACACTTCATGAAACAAAATTCCAAAGCAAACACAATCATGATAAACAACGATGCATCATGTGAGGTTCTGGCCTAGTATGACGTATGGAGTCATGACTACTAAATGGGTAATAAGTTCATTCATACACCGTATTAATATATAGATTTATGCAAGGCACAATCTTGTCTCACAGCAAGACTGTCCTGGGTTTAAATCCTGTATTTAGTAAGGGTGTTTCTATTTCGTGCATGCTTGGATGGATTTTCTTTAATTGTGCCGGTTTCCTCACACAGTCTGAAGACATGCACGATAGGCTAACAGGCCATTGCAAATTGCCCTTATATGTGAATATGAGCACCTCTGAGAACAGGTTCTGAAGGAAAACTATACACTGCAAAAGAAAATATGAAAGTGGCCCAATGCATCGCGGGTGCACTGATGTTACTTTCAACTCTTTTAGTCCAAGCCAGAGCAAAATATATCCTTTATTTTTATTTGGTTTTTGTCTAAACTTGATTAAAAATTCCATTGACAATTGATAAATAGTATAAGACATCACTGCCATTGGAAAGGATGATGCTGTTGACTGCAGAACTGTACTGTACAGGTCAATCTTAGGGCTCAAGGAGCTCAGGTATTTTGAAGAGGGCAGAGCACTTTCCTGTGTTGTGTTGCTCTTTGATGCAGTATGAAAGCAGA
Source organism: Plotosus lineatus (assembly GCA_024760905.1). Taxonomy (NCBI): domain Eukaryota; kingdom Metazoa; phylum Chordata; class Actinopteri; order Siluriformes; family Plotosidae; genus Plotosus; species Plotosus lineatus. The sequence goes on from CM045735.1 coordinate 34,624,285, forward strand.
TCAATAAATAATTTGGGCAGCTGGCTTTACATGTCTTAAGAAGCATATACCAGAAGACACCTTACCCAATCGTTAGTTGTGGGATGATGGGGGAAACTTGCTGTTGGGTGGAAACCGTTAAAACCAAACGGGAGAAATTTGGTGGCATTTCTGTAGGGATCCATCCCTGTTCTTTAACTGTTCAAATAAAATGGAATTAATTTGCATATATGAAAACACCCTGAACCTCCAAAGTGAGTAACTAAAATAAATTGCCATACTGTAATCCTTTCCCCATGGCATGTTCTTTAATAATTATCCAGTAATATTCTTTATCATGAGGGAAAGATTTCCTTTCCGCTTTTTCCCCTTTATCAGAGATCGCCACGACGAATGATTCGAACATTTGATTTGGCATTACGTTGGATGCCCTTCCTGACACAACCCTTTAGCAAGGGACAGAAACTTGCTGATGGCTTTGCAGCCTACTCTTTTTACGAAAGTCAGCAATAGTTCTTTTACATGCTTCTCACAATAGACAGTGAGAGAAATGGCCGGCTTTTAATAACCCAGTTAGCTACACTGGGGGGTAATATTCTTTATCATATTCTTCATTATATTCTTAAACCCTGACTTTCCTTGTATGCATCCTGTGTTTCTGCTTTTGTTCTCATCAACAAAAATTGCAAGTTTGGCATTGTGACCCCTTGCTGCATCCCAACATTACTTCTCATTTCCTCCTTATCATTTGTTCTTCTGTCTTCTCCTTGACTGGGCACATATTATTAGCTTTAGTAAGAATGGTATTCTTTCTCTCAGATCCAAAATATAGCACAGTGTGTGTTTGATATTACTCCAAGTCATTGTAATGTCATTGAAAGAGAGCGAGAGAGAGAGAGAGAGAGAGCGAGAGAGCGAGAGAGAGAGAGAGAGAGAGAGAGAGAGAGATTGGTAAGCCAATAAGTGCTGATCCTTCTTGATTCTATATGCCACTGAATTCTAAAATATTTTTCTTCAAACGAACACTGGCAGACATTTAAGTCAAATTTGGCTCTCAGTGTCAGTTATCAAAAACATGGAGTAATTATCCTCGTTTGAGCATTACTGCCAAAATTAAAGAAATTTCTAAGTTATTAAGGTGATAATCCAAAACAGACACTGAATGAAGCTTGAAACATCAGTTTCCATGCTTTCATAAGGAGCCTCATTATGCTCCGCGGTTTACCAGATGGATCAAATTCCGAGCAAAGTTATAAAATTTTTCCATTTTCAAAGTCCTTTTCATTTCAATATATTTGTACTCAGCCTGAATTTTTCTTTGGTTTGTCACACATGCTCCGTATCACTACATCTTTTATTTTCACGAAAAATATACATAGGGGCAGTGGTGGTAGGGTGCTGACTTATTTGTTTGAAGGTCGAGGTTTCAAGCACCTCTATCACCAAGTTCTCAGTACTGCCCCCACACCCCAGTGCTGCTAACAAAGTTACCATTAAGATTATTGGAATTTTACCTTTTGATTTCACCATTTGCTTGCACCAGTTTCACAATTTAATTTGAATGACATCTATAATGGAGTTGCATGTTCCCCACCAGAAATAATTGGCTTGCTCATTCCTATTTGATTAGCATATGTAAAACATGATGCACTGTCACGATCTTATGGTTTGCAGCTATAGCTACATAGAATTTTGGGAGTGTGACACACCAGGTTGTGCCTTGAATGGATATTATATTGACCATTATGAAACTGTAATGATTAAGTCTTTTATTTTCTTAAAATTTTACGATTTTTAAATGTAATGCAGCCGTGAGGATGGGCACAAACAAGTGTCCGTCCTCACGCCGGTCCCAAGCCCGGATAAATGCAGAGCGTTGCGACAGGAAGAGCATCTGGTGTAAAACTTTTGCCAAAATACAAAATGTGAACTATCAATACAAATTTCATACTGGATCAGTCAAGGCCCGGGTTAACAACGACCACCATCAGTGCTGTCAACCAACAGGGAGCTGGTGGAAATTGGACTACTGTTGGTCAAAGAAGGACAGGTCGAAGAAGAAGAAGTGGGAAGCGTGTCCGTAAGCAGAGAGAGAAGAGGAAAGGCATGAGTCTAGGACTGAGAGTAGGGACTTTGAATGTTGGAACTATGACAGGAAAAGGTAGAGAGCTGGCTGACATGATGCAGAAGAGGAAGGTGGACATACTGTGTGTTCAGGAGACCAGATGGAAAGGTAGCAAGGCTTGAAGCTTAGGAGCAGGGTCAAGCTGTTTTTTCATGGTGTGGATGGGAAGAGAAATGGAGTAGGAGTCACCTTAAAGGAGGGGTTTGTCAGGAATGTTCTAGAAGTGAAAAGAGTATCAGACAGAGTGATGTGTCTCAAGTTAGAAATTGAAAGCGTGATGTTCAATGATGTTAGTGCTTATGCCCCACAGGCAGGATGTGAGCAAGAAGAGAAGGAGAGATTCTGGAGTGAGTTAGATGAAGTGATGCAGAGTACCCCCAGAGGTGAAAGAATGGTCATTGGTGCAGACTTCACTGGACATGTTGGTGCAGGCAACAGAGGGGATGAGGAAGTGATGGGCAGGTTTGGTATCCAGGACAGGAACGCAGAAGGACAGATGTTGATAGATTTTGCAAAAAGGATGGAAATGGCTGTGGTGAATACTTTTTTCCAGAAGAGACAGGAGCATAGGGTGACTTATAAAATCAGAGGTAGAAGCACACAGGTAGACTACATCTTGTGTAGGCAATGTAATTTGTAGGAAGTCAGTGACTGCAAAGTTGAAGTGGGTGAGAGTGTTGCCAAACAGCATAGGATGGTGGTATGCAGGATGACGCTGATGGTGAGGAAGGTGAAAAAGGCAAAGGCAGAGCAGAAAACAAAGTGGTGGAAGCTGAAAAAGTAGGAGTGTCATGTTGTCTTCAAGGAGGAGTTGAAACAGGCTTTGGGTGGTCAGGAAGTGCTTCCAGATGACTGGACAACCACAGCTAATGTGATCAGGGAGACAGGCAGGAGAGTACTTGGTGTGTCCCCTGGAAGGAAAGTAGATAAGGAGACTTGGTGGTGGAATGAGGAAGTGCCGGAGTGTGTACAAAGGAAGATGTTAGCTAAGAAGAAGTGGGAGAGAGAGGCCCGAAAAGAGTAAACAGGAGTACAGGGAGACACAGCGTAAGGCGAAGGTGGCGGTGTCAAAGGCCAAACAGAGGGCGTATGATGACTTGTATGATAGGCTGGACAGTGAGGAGGGAGAAAATGATTTATACAGGTTGGCACAGCAGAGAAATAGAGAGGGGAAGGACGTGCAGCAAGTTAGAGCGACTAAGGACAGAGAAGGAAATGTATTGACTGATGACAGAAGTGTGCTAGGAAGATGGAAAGAGTACTTTGAAGAGCTGATGAGTGAGGAAAAAGCATGTGCAGGCAGGCTGGAATGGTTGGAGAAAAGTGTCCGGTGTGATCGTAAGGTATCGGCAAGAATGAAAGGAAAAGTGTACAAGACGGTGTTGAGGCCAGTGATGTTGTATGGTTTAGAAACAGTGGCCCTGGGGAAAAGACAGGAGGCAGAGCTGGAGGTAGCAGAGATGAAAATGTTGAGGTTCTCTTTGGGAGTAACGAGGATCAGGAACATCAGAGGGACAGCACATGTCAGAGGTTTTGGAGACAAAGTCAGAGAAGCTAGATTGAGATGGTTTGGACATGTACAGAGGAGGGATAGTGAGTATATTGGTAGTGGGATGCTGAGGTTGAAATTACCAGGCAGAAGGCCGAGAGGAAGACCAAAGAGAAGATTTATGGATATGGTAAAGGAGGACATGAAGGTAGTTCGAGTAAGAGTAGAAGATGCAGAAGATGCAGGGTGAAATGGAGGCAGATGATTCGCTGTGGTGACCCATGAAGGGAAAAGCCGAAAGCAAAAAAAGAAGATTGCGATTTTTAACTGTCACTATTCGTTTGATTTAATGTGAGTTTTAAATTTTCTCACATTATCTTTTTTTTTTATAAAAAAGTCTTAAAACACAAGTTTCATCTTCGCTTTTGCATACAACATTAATTAATATAAAAAGGATAGTAGAGTCACTTAAATACTTAGACATATCAACCTCTGCAGAAACAGTAGGAAACCTTTACTGCTGACTGAATATTAACACATTAGTTATCACTAAAGCCACATGGCTCATTGTATATTAGCATAAAATGTACATACTTATATGCTTAAGTAACAACTCACCAAATAATGGCAGGGGTGGCAGTTTAGTTTATAAGTTATTAGCCGTACAGAGCAGAGACAACCAACATGATTAGAAACATTCATTTCTTCATTCATTTTCTAAACAACTTAAACCTAATTAGGGTTTTGGCTCGGCTGGCGCCCATCACAGCCGACTCTTGGCAAGGGTGGGGTACACCCTAGACAGCTCGCCAGGCTATCACATGGCCAACACTCACACAACTATTCATACCCACACTCACACCTAGAGGTGATTTGAAACAGTCAAATTAACCTACTGTGCACGTTTTTGGCCTGTGGGAGGAAACACACACACAAGCACAAGGAGAACATACTGGTCCTTCTCAAAAAATTAGCATATTGTGATAAAGTCCATTATTTTCTGTAATGTACTGATAAAAATTAAACTTTCATATATTTTAGATTCATTGCACACCAACTGAAATATGTCAGGTCTTTTATTGTTTTAATACTGATGATTTTGGCATACAGCTCATGAAAACCCAAAATTCCTATCTCAAAAAATTAGCATATTTCATCCGACCAATAAAAAAGTGCGTTTAATACAAAAAAGTCAACCTTCAAATAATTATGTTCAGTTATGCACTCAATACTTGGTCGGGAAACCTTTTTCAGAAATGACTGCTTCATTGCGGCGTGGCATGGAGGTTATCAGCCTGTGGCACTGCTGAGGTGTTGTGGAGGCCCAGGATGCTTCGATAGCGGCCTTAAGCTCATCCATAGTGTTGGGGTCTGGTGTCTCTCAACTTTCTCTTCACAATATCCCACAGATTCTCTATGGGGCTCAAGGTCAGGAGAGATGGCAGGCAAATTGAGCACAGTAATACCATGGTCCATAAACCATTTAGCAGTGGTTTTGGCACTGAGCAGGTGCCAGGTCGTGCTGAAAAATGAAAATCTTCATAAAGCTTTTCAGCAGACAGAAGCATGAAGTGCTCCAAAATCTCCTGATAGCTAGCCATATTGACCCTGCCCTTGATAAAACACAGTGGACCAACACCAGCAGCTGACATGGCACCCCAGACCATCACTGACTGTGGGTACTTGAAACTGGACTTCAGGCATTTTGGCATTTCCTTCCCCCCAGTCTTCCTCCAGACTCTGGCACCTTGATTTCCGAATGACATGCAAAATTTGCTTTCATCCGAAAAAAGTACTTTGGACCACTGAGAACAGTCCAGTGGTGCTTCTCTGTAGCCCAGGTCAGGCGCTTATGCTGCTGTTTCTAGTTCAAAAGTGGCTTGACCTGGGGAATGCAGCACCTGTAGCCCAGTCCACTGCTTCCACAGGTCCCCCAAGGTCTGGAATCGGCCCTTCTCCACAATCTTCCTCAGGGTCCGGTCACCTCTTCTGGTTGTGCAGCGTTTTCTGCCACACTTTTTCCTTCCCACAGATGTCCCACTGAGGTGCCTTGAGACAGCACGCTGGGAACAGCCTATTCGCTCAGAGATTTCTTTCTGTGTCTTAACCTCTTGCTTGAGGGTGTCAATGACGGCCTTCTGGACAGCAATCAGAGTACGACTGGCTGGGAGTTTTTAAAATCCTCAGGAATCTTTTGCAGGTGTTTAGAGTTAATTGGTTGATTCAGATGATTAGGTTAATAGCTCGTTTAGAGTACCTTTTCATGATATGCTAATTTTTTGAGATAGGAATTTTGGGTTTTCATGAGCTGTATCCCAAAATCATGAGTATTAAAACAATAAAAGCCCTGAAATGTTTCAGTTTGAGTACAATGAATCTAAAATATATGAAAGTTTAATTTTTATCAGTACATTATGGAAAAAATGAACTTTATCACAATATGCTAATTTTTTGAGAAGGACTAGTACAAACTCCACAAAGAACTGTCCAGGCTGGGAATTGAACCCAGGCCTTCTAGCTGTGACGTGGACCTGCTAACCATTACGCCACCATGCTGCCTATGATTAGAAACAATAGAGAAGAAAAAACAAAATTGGGATAATATTCAAATATTGTCCTGGTTTTTACATTTTATAATAAATATATAAATCACATCCTTTTTAAAATTATCCTAAAATACTCACTCCTTTTCTGAAATACTTAATTCTATTGGATTGTGGGAAGCAAAACACTGGAGGTAGATAATTGGTACAGATATCTGGCTATATCTGGATTTTTGAGTGTAATGAATGCATTCCATTCTCCAACACATTCTAGACAGCAGAGAAGCATTCTGTCGCTGGTGGTTTGCTTTATTTTCACCAGGAGAAGAAAAGCGATTTTAGAGAAGTCATTTATCACAGCCAGCTTGAGAAAGGAGGCAAACTCAGACTGCCCTGAAGATTGTGGTACCCATCATGTGATACGACTCATTGCTGCACCAACACACAGAACATAGAGCTGTTTCTATCACAACCAATAGTTCCTTCTAAACCTATACATCTCCTGACACATATTTCCCCTGGGAATAAAGGGACATGTCTATTAATCTGCCTACTTGTTGGATTATCTTCTTTGAATAAACTGAGATACATCACAATATCCGTGATGGGCACGAGAGACTCAAGGAACAGTCGCACTGTCTCAGACAGATGGTCGTCCTTCTGCTTCTAAAATATGAAGATAACTTAGTCTGCTGACATGTTCGCCGAACATATGGAGAAATAAATTAATTTTTCTAAAATTCTGATGATGAAGCTGGAGTATTCAACTAAAAGTACACAAAAATATTTGCATAAAGGTGGGGAGAATTTTCTAAAATAATGGAATGGGTACAAAAGAGACTTCTTACTCCTTAAAAATGACTGACCTGTTCATGGACAGAAATAAGACACTTTGAAATTGTTTTGTTTCATGCGTGTGCACACGCACATACACACGCATGGATACATGCACGCATGCACGCACACAGTGGTGCGGTCAATTGCTTGGCTCAGACTGATAAAATAAATTTTGTTAAGTGACAATCCCTTCCTGATTACAGACAAACCAGACAGACAAGAACTTCTAGATTAATTCTCTCCTCTGGAATGTCTTCATACCCATGTTTCATTCATTCAGCTATAATAGCAACTCCATGCTTTGACACCTGTGTAATCACCCCTTGCCCATCTATTTGTCACATCATCTATGTGATGGTGTGAGGCAGAGTATTTACAGTCATCCATGTGCCTGCCTGTGATGCCACAGCTTCCCGGTGCGAGACATAAGGCAGGATGGGAAGAAGCACTGAGACTGAAAAAGTTTTAAACTGTTTACTCAATTTTGGTATCAAGCCCTAGAGGTATTTTAAGTACTAAGAAGCCGTCGCTATAAAAGACTCCGTCTCTAATAGTGCACCGGGCTATATAAAGAGAACTTTAAGGCAGACATTTAAAGATGCTTTTCTGAAGATATATATTGCGGTTGTGTTTCTAAGAGCATGGCAGCTGTCAGAAGGATATTGCCATTCTTTTGTTTACTGGGTCTGCTTTTTATCTTCATTCAGCCAGATGCATAACTGCCACGCAGTGGATGTCATCTTAAAGCAACAAGTAAAATTAAACATGCATTATGTGTTTTAAGTTATGTTTTTTGATGGCATCCTTGACGGCTTTATTCTCGGGCTGTCATAGCATTGCACGTTTAATGCTGAAATATGTGGATTTTTTTAATATGTGGGTTTGAAGGCTTTCAGATCCTGATTTCTGAAAATCCACAGATGCCTGGAGTGTGACAAATTTAGCTTAAATTCAGCTAAAAATGGCCATGAGGGTGCAGGCCAGAGGTGATAACAATATGCTCACAGTTTGACATTGTAAGCTCACATATGAATCCAACTGCACCGATTTCACATTAATCTGTGTTCTCTGTTAAAAATAGCATGTCCATAATTTGGTATAGTAGATGAACTGGCAAAACGGCACACAGAGGCTCAGCTGAAGAGGTGTACTTTTTAAGGAAAATAATTAAAACTTCATGTTTCATTTATGTCATTTGGCAGACGCCCATATCCAAAGTGACTGACAGTTTTCTCATTTATGCAAGTGAGCAAGTGAAGATTGGGGGCCTTGCTGAAGGGCCCCAACAGTGACAGCTTGGTGGGACTGGGGTTAAACCACCAACCTTCAAATCAGAAACCAAGACCATTAACCATTAAGCTACCTCTGCCACAAACACTGTTCCAGATGGAACAGGTGTAAAACCAATGCCACATAAAATGCGAGTCTAAAATAAGAATTTCATACAGGATCGGTCAAGGCCCGGGCTAACAATGACTGGCATCAGTGCTGTTAACCAACAGGGTGCAGGTGGAAACTGGGCTACTGTTGGTTGAAAAAGGAGATGCGGGAGGCATATCCGTAGGAGGAGACGGAAGAGGAAAGGCATGAGTCTAGGACTGAGAGTTGGGAATTTGAATGTTGGAACTATGACAGGAAAAGGTAGAAAGCTGGCTGACATGATGCAGAGGAGGAAGGTGGACAGACTGTGTGCTCAGGAGACCAGGTGGAAAGATAGCAAGGCTAGAAGCTTAGGAGCAGGGTTTAAGCTGTTTTATCATGGTGTGGATTGGAAGAGAAATGGAGTAGGAGTCATCGTGAAGGAGGGGTTTGTCAGGAATGTCCTAGAAGTGAAACAAGTGTCAGACAGAGTGAGGAGTCTCAAGTTAGAAATTAAAGGTGTGATGTTCAATGTTTTTAGTGCTTATGCCCCACAGGCAGGATGTGAGCTAGATGATGGACAGGTTTGGTATCCAGGACAGGAATAGAGAAGGACAGATGTTGATTGATTTTGCAAAAAGGATGGAAATGGCTGTGGTGAATACTTTTTTCCAGAAGAGACAGGAGCATAGGGTGACTTATAAAATCAGAGGTAGAAGCACACAGGTAGACTACATCTTGTGTAGGCGATGTAATTTGAAGGAAGTCAGTGACTGCAAAGTAGTAGTGGGTGAGAGTGTTGCCAGACAGCATAGGATGGTGGTGTCCAGGATGATGCTGATGGTGAGGAATATGAAGAAGGTAAAGGCAGAGCAGAAGACAAAGTGATGGAAGCTGAAAAAGAAACAGTGTTATGTTGTCTTCAAGGAGTTGAAAAAGGCTTTGGGTGGTCAGGATGTGCTTCCGGATGACTGGGCAACTACAGCAAATGTGACATGGAGACAGGTCGGAGAGTACTTGGTGTGTCCTCTGGAAGGAAAGTAGATAAGGAGACTTGGTGATGGAATGAGGAAGTGCAGGAGTGTGTACAAAGGAAGTGGTTAGCTAAGAAGAAGTGGGACATTGAGAGGACTTAACAGAGTAAACAGGAGTACAGGCATACCCAGCGTAAGGCGAAAGTAGCAGTGTCAATGGCCAAACAGAGAGTGTATGATGAATTGCATGCCAGGTTGGACAGTAAGGAGGAAGAAAATAATTTATACAGGTTGGCCCAGCAGAGAAATAGAAATGGGAAGGACGTGCAGCAAGTTAGAACGATTAAGAACAGAGAAGGAAATGTATTGACTGATGACAGAAGTGTGCTGGGAAGATGGAAAGAGTACTTTGAAGAGCTGATGAATGAGGAAAATGAGAGAGAGAAAAAAAAAGACTCATTGAGGACCAGGAAGGAGCAAAGATTAGTAAGGGTGAAGTGAGGAGGGCATCAAAGAGGATGAAGAAACACAGTGGGTCCTAATGACATATCAGTGGAGGTATGGAAGTGTCTAGGAGGGGTAGCAGTAGACTTTCTGACAAGAACATTCTACAAGGTCTTAGAGAGTGAGAGGATGCCGGAGAAACGGAGTGTGCTGGTGCCCATTTTTAAGAAAAAGGGACACGTGCAGAGTTGTGGCAACTGCAGGCCGATAAAGTTGATGAGCCATATGATGAAGTTATGGGAAAGAATAGTGGAAGCTGGACTAAGGGCAGAGGTCAGCATCTGTGAACAACCGTTTGGTTTCATGCCAAGAAAGAGCACCACGGATGCAGCGTTTGCTTTGAAGATGTTAATAGAAAAGTACAGAGATTGTCAGAGGGAGCTGCATTGTGCCTTTGTGGATCTGGAGAAAGCATACGATAGGGTGCCAAGAGAGGAACTGTGGTATTGCATGAGGAAGTCTGGAGTGGCAGAGAAGTATGTTAGAGTGGTGCAGGACATATATGAGAGATGCAAGTCAGTGGTGAGGTGTGCTGTTGGTGTGACAGAGGAGTTCAAGGTGGAGGTGGGACTGCATCAAGGGTCAGCTCTGAGCCCCTTCTTGTTTGCTAAGGTGATGGACAAGCTGACAGATGAGGGTAGACAAGAATTCCCATGGACTATGATGTTTGCAGATAACATTGTGATCTGAGAGCAGAGAACAAGTGGAGTGAAATCTAGAGAGGTGCCCTGGAAAGACAGAATACATGTGTGTGAATGACAAGGACCCAAGAGGAACGGTGAAGTTAAACGGACCAGACATAAAGAAGGTGGAGGATTTTAAGTACTTAGGCTCAACAACCCAGAGCAATGGAGAGTGTGGAAAAGAGGTGAAGAAGCATGTGCAGGCAGGTTGGAATGGTTGGAGAAGAGTGTCCGGTGTGATGTGTGATAGGAAGGTAAGAATTTCATTTTGATCATTTGCATGAGAAATGTGGCAGAAGTTTTACGCCGGATGCCCTTCCTGTAGCAACCCTCTGCATTTATCCGGGCTTGGGACCGGCGTGAGGGGAAGACACTGGTTTGTGCCCCCCCTCATACAATACTGTATAACTATAAATAAAAAAAAGTGGTGGTATTTAAAGATTTTTTAAGATTACACATTTTAGGAAGTGCCATAAAAAAAGAAAGAAAAAGGTAGCTCAGTGACATGGACACATCTGCCTCAAAGCAAGATGGTCCTTGATTCTAGTTTTTCTGTGTGGAGTTTGCATGTTCACCTCTAGGCTTGTGTGGGTTTCCTCCAAGTACTCCAGCTTCCTCACTCAGTCCAAAAACATGCACATTTGGATTTACATTAGGATTAGGCTGTTTCAAATTGCCCCACGGTGTGAATGTCAGTGTATATAGTTTGTTACCCTGACATGGTGTGGTGAGCTGTTTAGGGTGTACCCCGTGTTTTATCAGTGTTGGCTGAGATAGTTTCCAGGCTCCATGCAACCATAAAAGAAAAAAGATTAAGCGGACTGGCAAATGAGTGAGTGAAAGAACTGAGCAGCATTGAGCAACATCGGACCACCCTTCATTTACTATTTTTCTATAAAAGCCATCCCAATGTGGGTTAATCCTTGCTTAATTACTACGACAGTTACAGATAATGAGGAAAATAACAAGGGCAGCAGACTAAATTGGTGTGGAACTTATTAACTGCTGGCACTCTGATCCTGCTGAGACTCTAAATGAGTGCTTTACTAAACGAGGATCAAAACGGTTAAGTCGATAGTAAAAAAATTAAAAATAAAGTGTGATGTTCCCGTTACAGCGATAAAGATTAAGGCAAGATAGGTTATATTACAACTGGCAAGCTGAAACAAAATTAAAGAAGTTCTGTTATGACTGTTGCAGATGTGTGTGTGTGTGTGGGGGTCTACCTTCTAGAAACAAAATTAGCATCCAGAAACACTAATTTTCTGAATCTCTTAATCCTACTGGGGTAGCAGGGAGGCTGGAGTCTATCACAGTTGGCACTGGGTGTAGGCAGGGTACACCTTGAACAGCTTGACCGACCATCATAGGGCAATGCACACAACCATTCACACACACTTGCGCGTACACACACACGCGCACACACACACACGCACACACACACACAGAAGCCAAATCTAGAATAGCCAGTTAGCCTAATGTGAAGATCTTTAGACTGTGGGAGGAAACCAGAGTACCCAGAGGAAACTCGGACAAGGATGGGGAGAACATGTAAACGTCACACAGTAACATCCAAGCCAGGGAGTCAAACCCAGGACCTTCTTTTTTTGTGAGGCAGATATGCTTAAACAATAGAACAGAATCTCATCCAGAAACAGTCACAGCACAAATATTCAGGGTTTAAATCTTGCAGCAAATAATTGCCTATCTGTGTGGAGTTCTCCCATGTTTGTGTGGGCTTCTACGGGCGGCTCCGGTTTCCTCCCACAGTCCAAAGACATGCCCATTAGGTCAACGGTCTACTCTAAATTGCCTATAGACGTGAACGCGAGTGTAAATGGTTGTGTTTGTGTTAATCCTGTAACAGAATGGTGACCTGTGAACCCCGCTTCTCGCCTGGAGTCATCTGCCATTGGATTAGGCTTCTCTGTGATCCTGACCTTTAGCTGTATAGACAATGGATGGGTTTTAAATAAAGCTGCTACAATATAGTGCACTCAAAACCATGGCAATGTCGTGTAAATGTGACAATGCATTCAAATAAATTTCATCATGAATGGGACACGATGCACAAAACAAAAATCATGTCCATGAAGTCCAAGAAATGCATCAAAAATTAAATATATTGACTGTTTACAGTCCTGGAGTAATTCATCCTATTACAAAATTACTCCTCTGTGACTTTAGACAGCCAAATCATAGCTGCAACACCAACCTCTTTTAATTTGATAGCTGAACATGCTAATTTCGAGAAAAATACATACCGTATTCAACGTAATAAGCGCCTGCTCCAATAAGCCCCACCCACAGTTTATATTACGTCCAATAACCGCCCATGTGTATTGGGAGCAAAATCGTAGATCAAAATTACTAAGTTTATTCAATCAGTCTTTTGTAACGGTAAAATGAGGAATTCATTGCCTGTAAAAGTGAGTTTACATGGTATTTCAAGAGCCCCTGCCACTGGAGAATGTCTATAATGTTCATCAGTAACAACACAATTGATTGTTCCGCCATGCTTTAAAAAGCAGGAAAATATTTTGCTGTGTTCTCTTGGTAAATGTCCAACAACTGATGAACCACTAGAAACTGCTACAGCAAAACTATGGGACGCTCTGAATGAATGGAGGGATGAGCCAGATATGGACCTATCAGAAAGTGATGAGTATTTTTTCACCAGAATCTTCTGCTCACAAACTTCATAAATTTAAAGACTGGCCATGTGCTTTTGTTGATATTCTTGTTGATTGGTTCAACATGCCATGTGCTAAAGTTGACATTCCTGTTGATTGGCTCAATTTTACTTCCTGAAAAATGTTTAAAGGAACAACACCAGGAGGGAAAAGTAAGGGGTCTTTTATTAAAAATTATGCTGTTTTCTGTTTATTTTCAGCTTTCATGTAAGTAGTTTGGTTGATTCCACAAAATGAATAACACAAATACCAGTAAACTCTTTTATTGTTCTGTTGTTATTCATGTTTTCCACCTAGATGGTAATAAGCACTGTTATGGCCATGTAAATAAATGTGTAAATGTAGATCATCTAAGGGGAAGTCAGCTAAGGCGGATCATCTAGGGAGAATCATCCCTTCATCTAATCATTCTTTCGATATGCAGGATTCCAAGCTTTTTACCGTTGGCGCACGAGCTGCCTCTAATTTTGCCATGCTGCAGCTGCTTGGTGAATATCTTTGTTTTAGGACCCTTGTTCAATTTGTATTTTGTTTAGCTCTAAGCTGTAAGTTATTATTTTGCATTACTTTGTTGATATTATTAAATTGTATATAGTTTATGTCATGGTTTTTCATGCTTTGCTGATTTCACGGAGCAATTTTCATCTTCTAAATTCCATATGTAACAGCACTTACCGTTCCACCCTGCTGGTAACATTTTAATAAGTGCCCACCCACTCCATTTTTTTAAGCGCCCTGGGTGCTTATGTCAAATACGGTAATTCAAATAAATTAATTTCAAATTATATTAAAGGCCGGAATGATGGCGTAGTGGTAAACACATCTACCTCAGATAAGAAGGTCCTCGGTTCAAGTCTTTGAGTTGACTGTTCCATATTGCCCCTCAGTGTGAATGACAATAGTCTGGCAAGCTGTTTCTTGCATTCGCCTGAAGTTAGCTGAGATAGGATCCCCGTGTCCCTAGTAGGATTAAGAAGTGCATTTGCCAGACTATAACAGAGTCAACACACATACAACCACTTGAGTCTAATGTACAAGTCTTTGGATGTGAGAAGAAACCAGCGTACTCAGAGGAAACACACACAATCACAGGGAAAACATGCAAACTTTAGAGAGAGACAACAGAGCCAAGGACTGGAACCCAAAACCTTTTTACTGTGAGGTGGACTTGTTAACCACTATCCTATTGTGGTTCCCTTAAAAGGGATAAAAATAATGAAGCAAATTAAACTTGTTAAAAATTAAAATGCACTTATTTTTAATTAATATCATGTACTTTTCCCGAATAATAAAGTCTGTCTTCCTTTTGGCTTTTTCCCTTTTTTACTCAGGAGTCGCCACAGCGAATCATCTAATTTGCACGCTTGATTTGGCAGAGGTTTTTACGTCGGATGCACTTCCTGTCACAACTCTTTTTAGCAAGGGACAGAAACACGCTGACGACTTTGCAGCCTACACTTTACGAAAGTCAGCAATGGTTCTTTTACATGCCTCTCACCATAGACAGTGAGAGACATGGCCCGCCTTTGATAACCCAGTTAGCTGCACTGGTGGGGGGACAGTGACAACCTTGTGGAGAATGGGACTCGAACCCCCAACCTTTGGATCAGCGATCCAGCGCCCTATACCACTTGACCACCACTGCCCCTTCCCGAATAATAAAGAAAAGGTTAAAAAAAAAATAAATAAATAAAAAAATAAAAAAAACCAGGTCGAGCATCCTGTACATGTGGTGATTCCATCATTTGCTTTCAGATTGGTCATGTCATTGTTTTTTTTCTGTAGCCTCCTGAGAAAACGACAGGCCCTGCTCTGATGTGTGTCACCAGAGTTGGGAGGAAAAAAGTTCAGCTGCTACTACTTGCTGCATTTATGCATCAGTGACCTTCCCATGTCAAGCATACATTCCTTCACCTCTTCAGTTGTTCTTTAACCACCTATACAACCTGTTATGAATAATTCTATCACCACATGACAAACATTTGGTTTCATAAAACAATGCAAGTCCAATATAAAGTTACCTTTCATTTTCAAATCTACCTCACATCCCAACCTTTCAGAAAGAGAAACTGTTGATGGCATTACCCAATATCGGATCATTCCTGACAGGTTCCTCTCCATGGCCCTGCGGACTCTTCACACTCACATGAGAAGGACCCGGGGTTCTCCAGAAACGTGGACGAGAACCTAGCCTTCTGACAACCAACCCGTTCTCCTCTAAACACTGTACAAAGATGTGAAAGTGGATCTTACCTTCACAGCCTCGGCATGCGTGACTCTGTCGAACACTTTATCGTTCACTTTGACAATCTGATCGCCGACTCGCAGTCCCTCTTTCTCAGCCATGGATCCCGGTTCCACCAGAGACACATAGATCCCAACACCATGCTCAGACCCACCACGGATGCTGAAGCCTAAGCCCTCGTTGCTCTTGTGGCGCTTCAGGATCACTTGTCTGACTTCACCCGGGGGTTCAGGAAGGAAATGTCTGCCGAGAAGCGGCACGAGCGCAGTGGATGTCCCGTCGCTGCTACTTCCGGAGCTCTGGTGATCTGGTGATCTGCGTAGAGGTAAACGTGCGAGAGCAGTGATGGAGGCGGTGGTCTCGTGCTCCCCGTTCCTATTAGCCGGCAAATCGGATTTTAAATACAGTCCCTCGGAAGTGTAGCGATCGAACAGGAGCTGGTCGGAGCGCGGGATAACAAGACGCAGCATGGGAAGCAGCTGCCGCTTGCTCGGCGCATCGAGGATTACTTTCAGGGTCTGGACCAGGTCGTAGACGTTTCGCTTGGCGTGGTAGACGTTAAGGCAGTGCACGAACTGCTCGCGCTCCACCTCGCTGAGTAGGAGATTGAGCGCGTCGTGCAGTTTGCGCACGTTGGCTGAGAGCGAGCGCGCGCTGGAGGCCAACGAGCCCGCCGACGAGGAGCTCAGCGAAACGCGCTCCAGGTCCGCGCTCATCCTCGCGCTCACCTAACCTCTGCCTGCCCGCCCGCCCGCCACCCCGACCTCAGCGACCAGACAACGCGCACTCGCACAATGGACAAGCCGCGGCTACCGGGTGCTCCGGAGCGGCACGGCGTCGCCAGCCCTGGATGTCACTTCATGCTGATCTCCCAGTCCAGCAGCTTGATGTCGCTTTCCATAAACGGCTACGACTTACGAGACTGAAGGTAGAGAAGTTTCCAAATGAATATCATTATCCAGGGCTTTCCCAGGACCCTAAACGATGCGTGGTGTTAGTAAAGTAAAACTTTGAATCGCTTTAAATTAAATTGGCCGAGCAGCTGTAGTGTTGTTCAGGTGTAACGGTGTCCTCTCCTGTGCGTCTTCCGTTCTGGAAAACGGGGTCAAATGGGATGAAGAGCGTCTCCAATGTCTCCGAAATCAACCAGACACCCTTGCTTTGTTTAAAATAAAACACACCAAGTAAGACCCGCTTAAAATCAACAACCAACAAAAACGCAGGCTGATAACTTGGACACTCTCCTGAGAGACATTTCGTCGTCCGTTTCTTCCGTTAGTCCTGTTACGCGACGACACACCGTGTCCAACATCCTTAAAACTTGTTTTTCAACGTAACTAATACACTGAGTGTTTTTTAAGGAAACATGAAGAAAAGTATCACAAAAACCGAGGGGGGAAAAAACCCTACATTTTGCGAGGGTTTTTTTTTTTTTTTTTTTTTTTTAGCACATGAGTTGCTCACCCGACACAAACAGACCTGAAGCTCCTCGGCTGTCTGCGCGTGAATAGACTCGCTTCTGACTCTCGCTCAGTTCAGCAGGAAGTGACGCAGCCCTGGGGCGCAAATAAGTTGCTAAGCAACCAACAACACACGTGCGCACCAGATCTTACAATATGCTGTTGTTATTGTTGTTATTGTTTCAGCTTGATTATAATTCAACCATCAGAGATGAAACAACTTCGGCTGTATTATGAAATAAACAATATATTTACACATTTATAATCACTTTTGCCGTGAAGATGGAGTTGGAGGGGGGATCGCCACCACCACACATCAATTATTTGGTCACAAACCCAGCTTTCCAACCACTTTGGCCATTATGACATGAATGGTATTCTTATGTTGATTGTACTGTGCTGTAGATTTATTGTATATTTTCTTTCCCGAAAATATATAATAATATATAAATAAAGTAGCACAGGATGTTTTTTTGTTTGTTTTGACTTGTATATCACCATAACATACTGAACTGAAATTATATTTTCGGTATACAGTAATGGCTTCAGAATGAGGGCAGCATGGTGGCATGGTCAGCAGGTCCACTTCACAGCTAGAAGGTCCTGGGTTCAAGTTCCAGGTCCGTGAGGGTGTTTCTGGGTGAAATTTGTATACTGTACAGTATTCGCCTTCTGCTTGCAGGGGTTTCCTCCTTGTATTAGTTTCCTCCCACTCTTCACAGACAAACTTAACACATTAGGCTAACTGGCTATTCCAAATTGCCCTTATGTGTCAGTGTACGCGTGAATGGTGTCTCTAACTTCACCCAGAATTGCCTGAGATAGGCTCAAGCCTTCCTCTGACCGTAGTACGATTAGCAAATGAATGAATGGGTTTAGAGTATTCAGTTTTTGTATAACATTCTGTTAGAAATGTAATTTATAATTGATTTAATGTACTTTTTTTGGAATTCAGTCTACATATAATATTTAAAACTGGCAGAGCAAAAAGTGTTTAATTTTTTTTACCCACCCTTCATTTATTCCAAGTTAAAAACTGAAATATTTAATTTAGATAAGTATTCCAACCTGGGGCACTTCAAACTTGAGCTCAAGTGCATCCTGTTTACTCTGATTATCTTTCTCAAGAACATCAAAGGAGTCTGTAGCAAATTCAATTTAGATATGATTTAGAAAGGCATGGTTTTGTGCACAAGTTTCCACAAGTTATAGTACATGTCCATGGAAACCTTCTGTAGATATGAGCAACCAAAAACTTGGCAGAAGTGTAAATCAAACCACCATCACTCCAACCAGACTCAAAAAATGGGTTATCAGGTATTTCGTTAAGAACCAAGAACCTGATGGCCAAGCGAGGAAAAATTCAGTAGGCCAGCCCATTATGAGACGAAGTGCCAAAAGAATAACCTTCACAAACATTCACAAGAATCAGTCAGGCCTTAACGGTAGTGTAGCTACAGAGGCCAGCCATGAGTAAAAGCATGTTGGCAATGGCAAGAACTTAAGTATGCATAACAACTTCTTCTTCTTTTCCTTTCGGCTTTTCCCTTCAGGGGTCGCCACAGCGAATCATCTGCCTCCATCTCACCCTATCCTTTGCATCTTCTTCTCTTACACCAACGACCTTCATGTCCTCCTTTACCACATCCATGAATCGTCTCTTTGGTCTTCCTCTAGGCCTTTTGCCTGGTAGTTCCAGCCTCAGCATCCTATTACCAATATACTCACTATCCCTCCTCTGTACATGTCCAAACCATCTCAATCTAGCCTCGCTGACTTTGTCTCCAAAACGTCTTACATGTGCTGTCCCTCTGACGTGCTCATTCCTAATCCTATCCATCCTCGTTACTCCCAAAGAGAACCTCAACATTTTCATCTCTGCTACCTCCAGCTCTGCCTCCTGTCTTTTCCCCAGGGCCACTGTTTCTAACCCATACAGCATCGTTGGCCTCAACACCGCTTTTGTACACTTTTCCTTTCATTTTTGCCGATACCCTCCTATCACACATCACACGGACACTTTTCTCCAACCATTCCAGCCTGCCTGCACACGCTTCTTCACCTCTTTTCCACACTCTCCATTGCTCTGGATTGTTGAGCCTAAGTACTTAAAATCCTCCACCTTTCTTATCTCTGCTCCCTGTAATCTCACCGTTCCTCTTTGGTCCTTGGCATTCATGCACATGTATTCTGTCTTACTGAGGCTAATCTTCATTCCCCTCCTTTCCAGGGCATACCTCCACCTCTCTAGATTTTCCTGCACTTGTTCTCTGCTCTCACTACAGATTACAATGTCATCTGCAAACATCATAGTCCATGGGGAATCTTGTCTAACCTCGTCTGTCAGCCTGTCCATCACCATAGCGAACAAGAAGGGGCTGAGAGCTGACCCTTGATGCAGTCCCACCTCCACCTTGAACTCTTCTGTCACACCGACAGCACACCTTACCACTGTCTTACATCTCTCATACATGTCCTGCACCACTCTAACATACTTCTCTGCCACTCCAGACTTCCTCATGCAATACCACAGTTCTCTCGGCACCCTGTCATATGCTTTCTCCAGATCCACAAAGGCACAATGCAGCTCCGTCTGACCTTCTCTGTACTTCTCCATTAACATCCTCAAGGCAAACACTGCATCTGTGGTGCTCTTTCTGGGCATGAAACCAAACTGTTGTTCACAAATGCTGACTTCTGCCCTTAGTCTAGCTTCCACTATTCTTTCCCATAACTTCATCGTATGGCTCATCAACTTTATCCCTCTGTAGTTGCCACAACTCTGCACGTCTCCCTTGTTCTTAAAAATGGGCACCAGCACACTTCTCCTCCATTCCTCTGGCATCCTCTCACTCTCTAAGACCTTGTTAAATGTTCTTGTCAGAAAATCTACTGCTACCTCTCCTAGACACTTCCATACCTCCACCGGTATGTCATCAGGACCAACTGCCTTTCCATTCTTCATCCTCTTCAATGCCCTCCTCACTTCACCCTTACTAATCTTTGCTACTTCCTGGTCCTCAACAGTCACCTCTTCTACTCTTTTCTCTCTCTCATTTTCCTCATTCATCAGCTCTTCAAAGTACTCTTTCCATCTTCCCAGCACACTTCTGTCATCAGTCAATACATTTCCCTCTCTGTCCTTTATCAATCTAACTTGCTGCACGTCCTTCCCATCTCTATTTCTCTGCTGTGCCAACCTGTATAATTCATTTTCTCCCTCCTTACTTTCCAGCCGAGCATACAACTCATCAAACGCGCTCTGTTTGGCCTTTGACACTGCTACCTTTGCCTTACGCTGTGTCTCCCTGTACTCCTGTTTACTCTCTTCGGTTTTGTCAATGTCCCACTTCTTCTTAGCTAATCTCTTCCTTTGTACACACTCCTGCACTTCCTCATTCCACCACCAAGTCTCCTTATCTACTTTCCTTCCAGATGACACACCAAGTATTCTCCTACCTGTCTCCCTGATCACATTCGCTGTAGTTGTCCAGTCATCTGGAAGCACTTCCTGACCACCCAAAGCCTGTTTCAACTCCTCCTTGAAGACAACCCGACACTCTTCCTTTTCAACTTCCACCACTTTGTCTTCTGCTCTGCCTTTGCCTTCTTCACCTTCCTCACCATAAGCATCATCCTGCACACCACCATCCTATGCTGTTTGGCAACACTCTCACCCGCTACTACTTTGCAGTCACTGACTTCCTTTAAATTACATCGCCTGCACAAGATGTAGTCTACCTGTGTGCTCCTACCTCCACTTTTATAAGTCACCCTATGCTCCTCTCTCTTCTGGAAGAAAGTATTCACCACAGCCATTTCCATCCTTTTGCAAAATCTACCAACATCTGTCCTTCTGCGTTCCTGTCCTGGATACCAAACCTACCCATCACTTCCTCGTCCCTCTGTTTCCTGCACCAACATGTCCATTGAAGTCTGCCCCAATGACCACTCTTTCACCTCTGGGGGTACTCTGCATCACTTCATCTAACTCCCTCCAGAATCTCTCCTTCTCTTCTCGCTCACATCCTGTCTGTGGGGCATAAGCACTAACAACATTGACCATCACACCTTTAATTTCTAACTTGAGACTCATTACTCTGTCTGACACTCTTTTCACTTCTAGAACATTCCTGGCAAACTCCTCCTTCAAGATGACTCCGACTCCATTTCTCTTCCCATCCACACCGTGATAAAACAGCTTAAACCCTGCTCCTATGCTTCTAGCCTTGCGACCTTTCCACCTGGTCTCCTGAACACACAGTATGTCCACCTTCCTCCTCTGCATCATGTCAGCCAGCTCTCTACCTTTTCCTGTCATAGTTCCAATATTCAAAGTCCCTACTTTCAGTCCTAGACTCATGCCTTTCCTCTTCTCTCTCTGGCAACGGACACGCCTCCCGCCTCTCCTTCTTCGACGTCTTCGACCAACAGTAGTCCAATTTCCATCAGCACCCTGTTGGTTGACGGCACTGATGGCGGTCGTTGTTAACCCGGGCCTCGACCGATCCGGTATGTCATTCTTTCTTGTGATTCGCATAGTTTATTTGGCATTTGTTTTACGCCGGATGCCCTTCCTGACGCAACCCTCTGCATTTATCCGGGCTTGGGACCGGCGTGAGGGAGAGACACTGGTTTGTGCCCCCCCCTCACGGCTGCATTTAAGTATGCATAACAACTATCAACTGGTAATATTGTTCCTATGTTGAAGCATGATGGTGGTGGTGGTGGCATCATGCTATGGTGGTGCTGGTGACAGAGACATGCCTATTGGTTAGAAGTGTGAGAAGTATGAGTAGAATAAAGTCCTTACAGTAAACTTGCTCCAGAGTCCACAGGATCTTAAATTGTGGTGAAGTATGCACGACGAAGACCAGAAACGTACTGTAAAGTATATCTGAAACAGTGCTGTAGTATCAATGGGACAAGCTTCTGAATTTGCCTGGTTAAAGCTCTGATTTAAATCCCAGACAAGATTTGTAGAGAGAGCTGAAAATTATGCTTCACAGAAATTATCCATCCAATCTGATTGAGCTTAAGAGGTTCTGCAGGAGAAACAGGAGAGACTGCAAATCCAAATGTGGAAAACAAAAAACCAACAGCTGCTTTAGTTTTATTTATTATGGGGTGGACTGTGGGGTGTTTCTGTGCCAGTACGCAGAAAGAATGACCAGGAGGAGTGGGATGGGCTTCACCCAGGGTGAATTGGCCCAAGCAAGAGAGAGGATGATAGATGAGTTAATGGAGGGGAAAATTACCTCAGACTGGAGCAAGTACCTGTGCAGGCACCCAGCAGGAAAAGTTAGGAAGCAACACAGGAAGGTACAGAAAACAGAGCAGACAAAAGTAGAAAACAGTGCAAGAGAAGAAGGTGATGAAAGAAAGGAGAGAATAGATTGGCCCAAGGCAAATAGTCCAGAGTGGGAGAAATTGGATCAGGTCTTAATAGAAATACTGAAATTTCAGGGCTCATCCCCAGAAAGCAAGGCAATAGGTCATCCAATGCTAATGTACACGTTATAGAAGTGTAAGAGACTAAGAGAGGAGATCAATAAAATAAAGGAAACCTACAGGAATGTAGAGGAGAGTGAAAGGGAAGCAGTGAAGCAATTGCAAGAGGACAAAATCAAGGAATTAAGACTTGCAAAAAGTGCAGAAGGGAAGAAAGAAGTTTGTAAAAAACTGCAATGCCTTCTTGAGTCAGCCATTTGAGTTTGCCAGAAACTTAATGGCTCCCAGATTAACGGGGAACCTACAAAGCAGCAAAGAAGAAGTGGAACATCACCTGAAGAAGGCACATGGTGATGAGAACAGGAAGGAGGAAAGGAGTACCCCAGAGGGCCTTGCTAAGTACGAACAACCACAGGTAGAATTTGACAACAGCTTGCCAACTTGGAAAGAATTCAGCAACCAACTACGGAAGGCAAGGAACAAGTCTGCTCCAGGTCCAAATGGGGTCCCATACCTTGTCTACAAGAGATGTCCAGGAGTGGCAAGGCTCCTGTGGGGATATTTAAAGGGGATGTGGAGAAAGAACAGTATCAGCACGACATGGAGGAAAGCAGAGGGAGTATTCATCCCCAAAGAAGAAGGAGCCACAGAAGTAGACAAGTTCAGAACAATTTCACTGTTAAACGCGGAAGGCAAGCTGTACTTTGCTATGAAAGCAGAAAGGCTGACCAAATACACCATAGTCAACAAGTGCATAGACACATCCATACAGAAAGGAGGAGTTCCAGATGTGTCAGGCCCACACAGCCATTCTGTCACAACTCATCAGAGAGGCAAAGGTGGGGAGAAAGGACTTGGTGGTAACATGGCTAGATATAGCCAATGCCTACGGTACGATTCCACACAGTCTGATCATGACAGCACTCCAGAGAGCACATGTTCCAGAAGAAGTGCGCAAGCTGGTAGAGTCGTACTATTCAGACGTGAAGATACGCTTCACAACAAAAGCATTCACCACAGAATGGCAGCAGCTGGAGAAAGGCATTATAACTGGTTGCACACTGAGTGTGATTCTGTTTTCTTTGGCAATGACAATGCTGGTGGCATCAGCAAAGAAAGAAACAAAAGGGCCAAAGACAGAATCAGGGCAGCAACAAACCAATAGTAGACTGTTTATGGATGACATAGTAACTACCACAGAAAATTTAGTGCAGACAAAGTATCTCTTGGATAATCTGGCAGACAAACTGGAGTGGGCAGGCTTGGCAGTGCGACCAGAGAAATACAGAAGTCTGGTGATAATCAAAGGCCAAGTGAGCAATAGAAAGCCAGTCATCAACGGAAACCCCATAACTTCTGTTTCGGAAAAACCTGTGAAGTACTTGGGGAAAGTCTACAACAAGACATTGAATGACTGGGAACAAACAAAAGAAACCTTGGAAGAAGTGACGAGAAGCTTGAAGAAGCTGGAAAACTGCAGGGTTCCAGGAAAATTCAAAGCCTGGATGGTCCAACATATGCTTCTCCCAAGACTGATATGGCCACTCACCATCTACCAGATTCCAGAGACTAAAATGAGTGAGATGCAGGGGAAAATAACTGGTAAATTAAAAAAATGGCTCGGTCTCCCCCGGTCATTGTCGGCAGATTGCCTATACACAACATCAGGGAAGTTACAATTGCCTTTCACTGAGCTAACAGAAGAGGTGAAGGCTGCAAAGGCAAGATTCTTGACAACATTGGAGGAAGCAGAGGATCCATGTGTGCAAAGAGTAAGGGTGGCAGTGGATGGGGGAAGGAAAGCCACCACACAAGAAAACATAAGGGAGGCAAAAACTAGACTGAGGACAGAAGAGATAACTGGGATTCCCAACAAGAGGAGAGAGGGGTTGGGATTAAATCCCAAAAGATACTACAGCACCAGTTCCAAGAAAGAAAGGAGAACTATGGTGGTGGAGAAAGTGAGGGAGGCAGAAGAGGACAGGAGAAGGGAGAAAATGATGGGACTGATCAAGCAGGGTGCACATATGAGATGGGAGGTACTGGAGAGAAAGTTGAGTCACAGGGATGTGGTCAATATGCCAGAAAACAGATTCAAGTTTCTGGTAAAGGCAGTGTACGACCTGCTACCGACACCACAGAATAAAAAGACCTGGTTCGGCACAGAGGGAAAGTGCGATTTATGTGGAGAATAGGGGACTCTCTCCCACATATTAAGTGGATGCAAGGTGGCGTTAGCACAAGGGAGATACCAGTGGCGCCACGATCAAGTCTTGAGAGAGATAGCCCAGTGTGTCGAAGAAAGAAGAAGAAACAACAACGCATCCCCAAGGACAAGGGAGAGTGGTGGGATCACCTTTGTGAAGCAAGGAGAAAAACCCAAAGCAAAGATCCAACAATCAGCAGGTAATTATTTGGATGGGGCAGCAGACTGGCACCTCTTAGTTGACCTGGATAAGAAACTCAAGGTCCCAGAGAAAGTGGCAGAGACAAACCTCAGACCGGATATGCTGCTGTTGTCAAATAGCACTAAGAGGATGGGGGTTATCGAGCTGACAGTGCCAAGTGAGGAGAGGGTGGAGATCTCAGGGGAGCTGAAAAGAAACAAGTATATAACGCTGGAGACTGAGGGAAAAAGAAATGGCTGGGCGGTCCAGGTCTGGACTGTAGAGGTTGGCTGCCGGGGCTTCCCGGCTGCTTCCATGGCGGCCTTCCTCAAGGCAATTGGAATAGGAGGAGGAGAGAGAAGTAGAGCCCTGAGGAGAATTGGAGAAGCAGCAGAAAAAGCAAGCAAAGCCATATGGACCTGGAGCTGCATACCAGTATGGGGAAAGGAGTGATTATCTGGTCTGGTGGCAATAGCTGCTGGCGGCGCCAGGCCGGGGGGTACCACCGGAAGCCGCCGAAACCCATACTTACTGAAGTAACCCGGCCTGGTCGGTGGCTGACGAGGACCAGAATCACTATCAGTCCATATCTGCCTTTGAAGAAAATGGGCCACCTTGAGAGCATTCGGTTGGCCCAGGAAGGTTAGGTCAACTAACTTTATTATTCCTATACATTTACTATATTGTTTAATCCTACTAGGGTCACGGGGAGCCTGGAGCCTCTTTTAGCCGTCAAGGGGAGAAAGCAGGGTGCACCCTGGACAGCTCTCCAGATCATTGCAAGGCCAACACAGGCACATTCACATTCATTAATTTTCTGAACGACTTAATCCTAAATAGGGTCACGAGGAGGCTGGTGCCTATCTCAGCCAACTAGATGAGGGCAGAGTCCACTCATCCTCGACAGCTCACCAAGCCATTGCAGGGCAGAAACAGCTATGCAGCTTACTCTTGACAAAAGTTGGACTTCTTTTCCATGTCTCTCACCATAGACAGTGAGGGACATGGCCACCCTTTGATAACCAAGTTAGCTACACTAGAGTACACTAGAGTAGCACTGGGGAACAGCAATGAAAACCCATTGAGAGTGGGGCTTGAACCCCCAACCTTGGGATCAGTGATTCACCATTATGCTTGAAATGAGCACTCTCTTCAAAAATGTTTAAATATCTTTCATTTTCATATTGATGGATGTGAAAAGTTCTAATTGCACAGCGCCAAAGTTTTTACCAAGACTGTGACTGACTATGTCTGAATTTATGCAAATTCCAGTTCAAATTTATTAAATTTCCTTCAAAATAAAATTTGCAAGCCAGCTTTTAGGGACAGAGAATTAACCTAAAATGCCTGTCTTTGGACTGTCAGAGGAAACTAATGTACCCAGTGAAACCCCACACAAGCAAGAGAAGAGTGCCAAACTCCACAAAGAAACTCAATCGCTATGCCCAGAACCTCCATGGTGTAAGGGGGACGTGCATTCCACATCACCACCCAAGCAAAACCTGAAAATTATATGTTTTTTTATATCATGTACAAAGGAGATGCAAAATTTGGCGAATTAGTTGACCACAGAGTGAAAAGGAACTTGGATTTCAAAAGCCACATTTTTGTTGATTCCTTTTGTTATTAGTTATTGCGTCCTTCAAATTTGATGACTTCTGCCAATTCAGTCTTTTGATGCACAATTCCCTTTGAAGGTTTTTGATAAATTACTTCCAGATCCCCCCCAAAAAAAGGCTGTACATATGAGAGACAGCGGATTCAATTAGCAGGTGCAGTAAATCAATTAATATTGTGAGGCGTGTTGTTTAAAAATGCCTTAATATGCACAGTCTATCAGAGCAGAACCTGAAGTCTTGGCATCCTGATGATTCAGGCATTAATAATTTTAAACTGTTTGGCTGGCTCTTAGTTCCCTAATTGATCAGGGTAACAAAAGGTCACTAAGATAAAAAAAAGTTTGCCTATGTTTAACACTTCACAGTCAAGACATTTTAATTAATGTATACACAGCAGATTGATTCTGATGTTGAGTTAGAGACTGAATTCCCCAATTTCCAGGTAATTGAACTCCAGGCCGATAGACTACAAAGGTATTTAAGATTTGAAAGGTTCAGTAGCTTTGTGCAATGAGGTAGCGGGTTAGTTTCATTGAGCTGTGATAGCTGTCCTGAGACATGAGGCTGAATGATTGATGGAAATGATTAATGAAGTTAAAGAGTAACAGCTACAATAAGGCCCTCCAAGCAGCACAATACCTCGGATTAAACTTAAACTGGCAGAGACAAAGTAGCAGAGGCTGAATTTGAGCACAGTAAGCAAAGGTAATTAACTCATACTTGTTTCTCCTTGCTAGTAGTATCCACAAAGTTAATGACTTTGACAATTTCTTTAATTTTCAATTTACTCTGGTGTCTGTAGATGTTATAAGAAACAAACAGCAAAAGCAATCAAGTCCATTTGAGGTGTGTGGTTTTATCTGTCTGGATGGGCAATGTTCAGGAGATTAAAAAAGTTACATGACAGGTTTACTACATCCAATCCACAGCCCCCATCTGTCCAGCTATGCACAAATCTATGTGCATTCATGCAAATCAACATGAAGGGCACTATGAAATATAAAGCCTGGTTATTCCCCAGAAGTACTTTATGTAATCAACTATGAATGAAATTACTCCATGGTACAAAAACTCATCAGTTTAAACATAGTGAAATATACTGACCTTGTAAAATATCTAATTTAAAAAGGATCTGATTATTTCTTCTTAAACAAACAATGACATCCTAGGATCACACTGGTATTACTATCAGCCTGTAGTCAACAGTTATGGATGTTTACATTAACAAATGACCATCAGGTCATTTCACTTATTTACATGATTCACTTATTAGTTTTGCAGTACAGTATAGACATTGTCACAAACTGACTGCTTGTGAAGTTCATATAAGCTCTAATTACTTTTTAGTGACCACCAGATGGTGCATAAACATTACCCTGAAATGTTCAGACTTGCTTCTAAATAAATAATTAGTCACCAGTTGGGGTGAGCAGTTTATGGTAATTTTTTTTCCCCGTAATGCTAATTTTTAATGAAAAACTCCTCACAGGATTTAATAAATTGGATATATGCCCAAAAAGGGTACAGTCAGCCCCTGTTAAATTAATTATGAATGTAATCCTTTCCTGAAAATTAGGAATAGGAGCAAGGATGACATTTTAAACTTTTTATTAAGAACCCAGCTGTTTGTGCTTCTCATGTTCCTTCTGTTCCTCCTTCACTTCTACACACCCTTGACCTTTTCTAGTTTCTCAGTATTGATTCATTTTGCCCATCTATATGGTGACTCTCTCCTCATTAGGTTCAATCCCCTGTCTACCTGTATGCATTATAAATCCACCCACTGTGGACCTCTTTAGCACCAAACCAAATTGTTCTCTATTTACACTAGGTTTGACTGACATTTAACATGATGTGGACTTATAAGCTTACAACGACTAAGCCTTGCCTTAAATTGCTTTTTTCTGGTGTACCTTGAAATCCTCCCCAGACCATTTTCAGCTTCCATTCTAAAAACATAAAGACTGCTGATGTCATCTGTGCACCCATGTCCTTTGCATCTCCCATTCCTTCATATTAATTTTTTTTAAATTTACTGAACCGCTTAATCACTAGGGTCTTGGGGAGGCTGGAGCCCATCTCAGACAACACTAGGAAAATGCTTAATACATCACGAACAGGATGCCAATCCACTGCAGAGTAACAACACACATACTGTACAACCATTTACGCTCATACCTAAGGGCACTCTGGCCAGTTGGCCAAATATGCATGTCTTTGGACTGTGGAAGGAAACTACAATACCTTGCACAGTCATACGGAGAACATGCAAACAGAAAAGCCCTCACTAAGTCTGGACACTCCAACTGCAGGTGCATGCATGGCAGGGTCACATACAAAAAGCAAGAGACGGGAGAGACTGGATATTTCCTATCAGAACGCAGGAAAGACAGAGATTGGTTGGCATTTTTACAGAATTACAGTGACTACAGATGATGGATTTATCCAGACCTTTTACAGATCTGTTATTGATTCCTGCTGGGGAGGTAAGGACCAATTAAATCAATATAATACCTTGTGTATCCTGATAGGTAAGTAAATAAGTAAGTTAGTAAGTAAATAAATAAAGTTCCCACACAAGCTTTAATTTTCAGTGTACGTTGTTAGAAGGAAGCAAGCAAAAAAACAAAAAAACAAACAAAAAGCCTAAAAATGTATTAGAATTTTACGACTTGCAGAAAATTAATGAATATCTTTGGAATTGATAGTTTTATTGATAACACTATAAATATCTTGCCTCTCCCACTGTATTTACATTGAACCCTTCTTTATCCATCCTTTTTAAGGTGATTTGCAAAATAGTTCTTTGCCAATCCCAACGTTTCCTATTTGCACTCTCTTGACCTTGACTGAAAAAAAAAAGAAAAAAATGGGATGGGAGTATTAAAAAAACTGCACACAACAGTCATGCCTAATTTGCAACTTGCCTTTTGGCATGAAATTAATTGGGTCAAAAAATGCTACATTAGAATAGCTGAGCAGATGGGTGAAATATTTATATATCTATCTATCTGTCTATCTATCTAGTGCCTGAGTCGTAGGATGACCAGAGGCAACCCACCATGAAGGATAACACCCTGGTTATTATCTTCTTGATGGAGGTTTTCTTGGCAGGATTAGTGCAGTGGTTTGCCATTGCCTTCTGCATGATGCGACCCTATGGGCAATTAAGAACGGCCACTTAACCTACTGTGCATGTCTTTGGATTGTGGGAGGACACTAGAGCACCCGGAGGAAACCCACGCAAGCACGGGGAGAACATGGAAACTCCACACAGAAACACCCAGGCCGGGAAGCGAACCCAGGCCTTCTTGCTGTGAGGCGGACGTGCTAACCACTACGCCACCGTGCTGCCCATATTTATATATATATATATATATATATATATGTGTGTATATATATATATATATATATATGTGTGTGTGTGTGTATATATATATATATATATATATATATATATATATATATATGCATATGCAAATAATTTATTATATGCATGAAGCAGCAAATACAGTATGCTCTTGTTCATCCTTGGAGACTGGCGCACTTTGCACTGAAATTGTCATATTACTGTTTAGGGTATGAATCCAGAGTCTGCTGTTGAATTGCAACTGCTGAGGTGTGATAAGGTGTGTAGAACTGGTTAGAGGCATGGCACTGAATCATGAATTATACAAAGTGTTTTTGAAAACTGTATTTGTTTCCATGCAACACTAAGCTGCGTGGCAAAGCCCTCTTCTGACTGATAATGTATACAGTTTGAGTTTGGGTGAGTTAAAAGCATGAATGCGTCGTGGGTGTACGACGCACCTTTCAGTACATAGGAGATTGTTTGCAGGCTATATGGAGAGCTGTAGTGTTTACCATTAACTTTGAATAGTTAGGCAGACAGGTGGTCCCTGTGGAGAGGCTGTCAGACTGGCTGAGATGAGAGCGGTGAACGCTGCCCACGCAGTACAGCCACTCTCTAGGCATCCAGTACAGCTAATCCCCATCTACCTGCACTAAGGACACATATTTTTAGTATTTTCTTCACGAATCACTCCTTTGCTCTCTTTATCCTTCTCAGGTTTGATCAAACCCAGCACAAGACTAGCATAACCTCCTTATAATTATAATGGAATAAATGATATCATACGGTGTTACAAGTTGCCACAAAAATACATGTTTAGTGGTTCAGCAGTGTTGTGTGTGTTTTACTGTTACTAACGATATTACTGTATCTTAAAAATATTGTGATAATTCTTGTTACGCTAGCATCCATCCATCAGAATATATTGTCATTTAATACATTATTACTGTATTTTTATAATAACAGCTGGCAACCACGGTGGTATAGTGGTTAGCACATCCACCTCATAGCAAGAAGGTCCTGGGTTTGAGCCTCATACCCACTGGGGAGCCTTTATGTGGTGAAGGAGGACATGGAGGCAGTTGGTGTAAGAGAAAAAGATGCAAAGGATAGGGTGAGATGGAGGCAGATGATTCGCTGTGGTGACCCCTGAAGGGAAAAGCCGAAAGGACAAGAAGAAGAAGAAGAAGAAGACCCACTTGGGGGCCTTTCCATGTGGAGTTTGTATGTTTTCCTAGTGATTTGCTTGAATTTCTGCCAGAGTACCTGGTTTCCTCTCACAGGTGAATAACATGCACAAAATGGCGGGTGAAATGATTATTCTTGAGTGCCTCAGGTGTGAATGGTTGTGTGTATGGATAGCTGTTTCAGGTGCTTTCGCCTAATGTTGACTGAGAGAAGTGCCAGCCTCCCTGCAATCCTAACAGGATCAACTCTTTTCCTCATATAACATGTTTTGATGTCCTGCCTTCCACGATGTGTTACACGATTGTACATTATGTGGGTTGAATAGTAACTCAACCACACATCTTTTCTTTTTCTTGAGCTAACATCTTTTCCTATTGAATTGTATAATACAGACATCGTGTGTCCTCCTTGACTATGAGGGAAAGAGTTAAGCAGATCAGCAATGAGTAAATGAGAAACTCCGAGGAAGCTAAGCACTGGGGTCGTTTATCATGAATTAATGATAATAGAAACCTGACACACTGCAATACAAAGGAACATAGACTGTCATGACCACACCATACGTTGATGAAGTATATTAGTTAAATCAGTTTTCAGATCCTTAGCTCATAAAATGTGACCTTTATCATATTCTTTGACTTTTCAATGCATTAAAGTATATGCATGTGTAGAATATCTTTATATCACCCCTGACTCATTCTGCCTGCATAAATGGTTCAAGATGGCGGTCTCTTTCGGGCTTATTGTCACCTAATGAATCATCGTCAGGAAGCAGCTGCCATCCGTCCTCTTCTTTCATCTATCTTTGAAAGTCTGTGAAGTGCAGCAAGTAACAACATTAATCTAAAATTATATCAAATTTTCTCATTTTTCACAATTATTTCTGAAACTCATTCAAGTCTTTTTTCCTGAGTCAGAAGACAGTTAATCCCTGACTAACAGACCAGTCCACTGTAACTGAATAGGAATATACTATACACAATTAAGCTCTGAAATGTTCATAGCCTTTAAAATTCCATGAATAGGATGTGCACTGATTTGCTATGAGGCATGTGGTTAAGCCTGAAACGGGGTTCACAGGGTTCCTGCATGATGCACAAAAAAACAAAAGTCTTGTGCAGTGTAACTGAATCCACTTACAGACATGAGTGATGTAGCACAGGTTGAGGAGCAGCTGCTCATGGTGATCTACATTCCTGCAGGTTTTATCTTCAAATAAATTCTCATTCATCTGATAATGAACTTCTTGGTTCAATAATTATATGATCATGTTGGAGCAAGAGTGTTCAGAGTGGGTGATCTCTAGAAACAATGTTGATGACCACCAGGCTAGAATCAGTTGTTGTACACAATGGTGACATTCTTTACGCCTTTTGGGGAATAATGGTACGACTCAGTCAGAAGGAGAAGAGCTCAAGTTTGGTCTTCATCACCTGACTAGCTAATTTCCACTTTCATTTGTATCACCTCCTCCAGTGCAGCTAACTGGATTATCAAAGGCCATAGTCTTGTCTCTCACTGTTTGTGGTGAGAGGCATGGAAAAGAGCCATTGCTGACTATCGTCAAGAATAGGCTGCAAGCTGTTAGCGTCTTTCTGCACTGTGATGGCCTGGTGAGCTGTCCCAGGGTATAATCGGCCCTTACCCAGAGTTGGACAAGATAGGCACCAGCCTCTCTGTGACCCTAAAGGAATGAATGAATCTGTATCACCTGTCTTGTTATACGTCTCACAAGTTCATGTTCCGTTAAGCGTTTAATTTCATGCATGAATATTTATTTACCTGCAAGTCTGTTCGCCTGAGTTATATTGTATGATTTTTATTCTGTGCAACTCTAAACAGTGGTGTATGAGCCTCTATTTTTCTGGGTTTCAATTTTGTTCTTTATAATACAGTGAGTGGTACCTTGACTTACCAATTTCATCCGTTCTGAGGGAAAGCTTGTAAACCAAAAAGTTCGTTAGATGAAACACTTATTCCCATAAGAAGTAACAGAAAACCAATTAATCCATTCCAAACCCCTGACAAACTCATAACCTACAACAAACAAGTATATTTGACCTAATATATTAAAGATAAACATGTAAAAATAATAAATATTTCATAAACAAGTCAACTAACCTTTCCGATCATTTACTGTGGTGAAGATGTTACATGGCAGGCACAAGGTGGTGCATAACAGAGGAGGAGGAAGAGAATTTTGTGCGTGTGCATGCTACGAATGCCAGCGAGGAAAGGCTTGTGGTGAACTCCCACAAGGCCAGTGGTTCTCAAATAGTGGTGCATGCCCCCCCTTGGGCATGAGGGGGGCATGACCCCTGGACAGGAGGGGGCGTATGACCCTGGGGAACATGCTTTTTTTGCCATACTGTACTAGAATTAAGCGTAATTGTGCATGTACTACAGTATTTGGCAGTGGCGCTCCCATTGTCACGCTATGGTGTAGGAAAAAAAGCACAGAGTAAATGATGTGAAGTGCAGTGAACACTATTTATAGTCACACGCAGGGTGCTGAGGGGGGCGAAATGTTTTTTCTTTTCTTCCTAGTGGGGGCATCACAGAAAATAATTGAGAAGTACTGCACAAGGCATTCTCGGAGCACAGGGAATACACGTGGAAGAATATGAGGCTAATTGGCATGGAAAAGCCATTTCGAGGAGAGCTCGTAAATCAAAATTTTGCTTGTTGGATGGGTCAAAATTTTGGTGGGATCGAAGCTCTTATCATGGAAAATTCATTATAAGGGACGCTCGTAAGTCAAGATATCACTATATATCTTTTTAATTTTTATTGATGTTATCATGCAAGTCAGAAATACTCAAAAGCCAATCAACATCAACTCAGTGACGTAGCAGTTTACCTGATTTACCTGATGGTCACACATGGACACCCACACAAGACATTTTCCATGAGTATGGTGCAATGCCATGTTTGAGAGTACCACTAAAAAACCCCCACTAAAAAACACTATTCTGCTTTAGGCCACACTCATTTATTTAAACAAAAAACGACAGCTATAAATATCTGGAGCATTAAAGAGAAAAAAAAAGATTGCATTTTACCCTTACCTAACACTTAACAAGCTCACTTTTCTCCCTGTTTCCGTCAAAGAGGGACTCTTCTGCCATTGGGTCATATACTGTACAGCTTAAGCACATCTTGTTAGGGCAGCTGTAGATAGGCTTAGGACACATGGGATCTCAGAAACAAGACTCTGCTGTTAAAACTCATTCATAGCCACAAATTAGGAATATTCCAAGGCATGGACTTGGATTGGATTGCTGTGCTAGTAATTCCTGCACCACCACACTCAGAGTAATAAAGTCTTAATTGCTTAAAAGTGGTGGGAAATTTAGCTATTATCATTAGGGCATTAAAGGGACTGTGTCAAGATTTTAAACTGAATTCAGTAGGCAAAAAGTTGTGCTAAATCAAAATAAATGCCAAAAAAAAAAAAAAAAAAAAAGATTTTGAGCCCAACATGGTGGAGTGAACGTAAAGAAAGGCAAAGTCTGTTACACTTTTATATGCGAGCGTACTGGCTCATCAGGGAGAAACCTATCCCCAGTTTACATAACATAAACAACTAGGAGTGCAAAAGTCCTCCTGGATGGAACGCTAATATTTTATACCCATTTATATCACTATAATGATACTCATTTACACTGTTTAAATAGAGGCCCAGGAGGGGTCTCATGGAGATTCGAACTCACAAACTCTCTATCATGACCGCAGCACCCTAACCATTACAACACCAGCCCCACATTCATTCATTCATTCATTTTCTGTAACCGTTTCATCCTAATTAGGGTCGCGGGGAGGCTGGTGCCCATCCCAGCCAACTCAGGGCGAGGGCAGAGTACACCCTGGACAGCTCGCCAGGCCATCGCAGGGCGGAAACACGCTGACGGCTTTGCAGCCTACTCTTGTCGAAAGTCAGCAATGGTTCTTTTACATGCCTCACACCATAGACAGTGAGAGACATGGCCGGCCTTTGATAACTCAGTTAGCTGCACTGGGGGGAACAGTGACAACCTTGTGGAGAGTGGGACTCGAACCCCCAACCTTTGGATCAGCGATCCGGCGCCCTATACCACTAGACCACCACTGCCCGCAGCCCCACATGTGAATGGGAATGAATTTGGTGCATTACTGTTATGAAATCTAGAATTATCATAGACCGTTGCAAAGTTCCAGTAAATTAGCTGTGTGAACCAATTCTGTTAGCCTTCATGAAGTACATTTGCACTTATATAAATGGCTTTTTTGTTTGAAAACATTTATTAATGTAATTTTGTCTACTTTCTTCAAATGACCATGCCACAACTCCATGAAAGCATTGTAAATGTAAAGCATTTCTGACATAAAATAAGAAGACGATTGTGTAGTCAAAACAGGGTCAGCCGGGATCAGCACTCGTTTCTTCTTCTAGACAAGCAGGAAATTGCCCGAGCTGAGATTCTGTAAGAGTTCTAAGACCCAAACCCGTTGAGCAAACTGTTACATTCTGATGTTCCTCCAGACAACAGTGGATTACCCAATAGTCCACCTCAGCTGACATGATCATGTTGTAAATACTGTATGTCATGACTTTATACATCCAGAGAATTACGAATGAAGATCAAGCTAACTTATAATTTTTTGATGTCTTCAGCTGTAATATTTTGAGTTGCATAAGCATTTTATTGTCATAAATGACTCCAGCAGAGACAGTAGGAGAAAAATGTATAATTTTACCATTGAAACCAATATATTGGCTATCCTGATAAAACCAACCACTCCACAAGACAGTGCAGCACAGTCTGTTTGCCTACCTTTGGTAGACTGTATGTTTTTTTATTTTGTGTGAGTATCAGTAGTGGTGTAAAAGCCTCTTTTTTTGTTTTTTGAAAGCCAAGATGGCCACCATCTTGATAAGGCCGCCTCTCTGCTAGACGTCAGCACAATCCAGCACAACCAAAAGCCAATACGGTTTCTGGAATTTAGTGCTTGATGTATACTTTTAACTGTACTGCCAGCCACAGTAGCTTGTGCCACCTGTCTGCACAAGAAAATGATGTGTACACACTTGTAGTTTTATTTTCAGCAAATGGGGACGGTCACAACTGATTTAGCTGAAAAGTGCTAAAAAGACGATGGCCAGTGCTATAACAGGGGAGGGAGATTTTACTTGTTCTTTCTGATTTCTGTTTTAGGACATGTGCCTTTAATCCTCAACATGGAGGCTGTAGTTATTATTCATGTAGGACTTAGCCTTAAGTTAGCTCGCATGGACAGAAAGCACTTTGTTCCATTAGTCACACAGAAATTTGCATGTATAGTCACCAGAGAACCCAGAATTATTTTTTTCCAGCTTTACTTTAAACTAAAACACAGCTGCAATACAAATCTGATAATTGTACAAATACTGTGCAGCATCATTATCATTTCCATAGTAACAGCAAGCACAGGGTCTTGCATTGCAGATGTTGAACATTTTGAAACAAATTTAAAGAACATTTTAAACGAGATGGTTCTGGGTTTGAGTCCCGAGCTCTGTGAGGGCATTTCTGTGTAGGGTTTGCATGTTCTCCCTGTGTCTGCGTGGGTTTCCTCCCACAGTCCAATGACATGCACATTATTCTAACTGACTTACAAATTGACGCTAGACGTGAGTGTGAACAGTGATATGTGTGTTGTCCTGTGATGGTCTGGTGTGATTTTTTGGGGTGTACCCCACCTCTGCTCAGTGTTGGCTGAAATAGGTATCAGCCTCCTATCGACTCTAATAGGATTAAGTGGTTTGGTAAAGTGAGTAAATGAGACAGTAACATGTACTGTTTGGGTAACATGAGAAAGTATGTTGTTATAACGTGTATATAAAGCATTTCTCCACACCTTGAACAAAATCTGTCTCAAGACCTGTCGTAGGGGAACCAGACAGCAATTTACAGAAATTAGCAGGCTGTTGCGACAGCACAGATACCTTTCATAGCAGTTATGTAAAATAGCAAACAGTAAGAGGTCTGCTGAAACAAAATATATTGTTTTGTCATAATATTGGCTGTTTGTCATATTATAGGATGATATCCATTTTGAGATGCAAGATGTTCATCAGACAACCCACATACCCTTGCGTCAAACATTTTTTATTTTGAAATTTAAAACAAATCTGGGGAATCTTACAAGCTTCACTCACAGAATATGGTACAGAGGTTCAGCTATTCATCTTAGGCAGGAATCAGCTGAAAGAAGTTAGAAGGGAGTTGTATGGTTGATTATGCAAACACTGTATCCAGACAAGACATGTATCTTCTCATTCATTTCTTTTGCTGCTACATGTATTAAGCATAATTTAAGCGTGGTCTCTAATATCCATTCGTTCCTTGAGTTCATTGATCCATTCGTAAGTGCATTTAACGACCTTGTGTTACTGCTGTCCCTCAGCATGCAGCAGTTGCTACCATGTGTTATTGTGTACATCTACATGTACATAGCATGTTACTTACTACCTTTTTTTAATGAGGAAAAGGGGGAAACACTGCATTGTTCATTTTTAATGGCAGCTCATTTTCCACTGACTGGTCACTTACCACCTTGTGTTCCTCAGGTGATTTGCCTGATGCTTTAATACATTGATGTCAATTTTTTTCTGCAAAGGGTTAGTGTGGGTGTGGGTTTTCACTTCAACCAACCAGTAACCACAACTTCCACCTGTTTCAATCACTAATCTAAACAAAAAAACTCAGGAAAAAAAAATTTAAATTACACATTAGTACTTCAAGTATAAAAATCTAAGTGGCAGCAATTTTGGTGAGACCTCCTGTTGTAAGTTATACGCATGAAAATATCATGAAAATATAGTGAAAAATATACATTTTAAAATGCTTTTTTTATTTGCCGAATTTCACCTATGGAGAACTTTCTTTTTTATTTTTTAATTAATTACAAACATCAGGGGAATTATGAATAAATTTATATGGGTTTAAGGACTTTACAACCACCAGCAATAAAATCTTCAGCTGTGACTCAACCGCTCCTTCCTGAGATCTCAAAGCAAGGTGCTCCAAAACGGAAACAATATTGGGCAATCTAGATTTTTTTTTTTTTGAGATAAGTGATTGAAAGTGGTGGAAGCTTTAGCTACTGCTTGGCTGAAGTAAAAACCTGCTCCTACACTGGCTCTTTGTGAATAAGAATGGATATCCCTTGCTTTAAGAAATCAATTCACCTACAATCCAATGAACTTTGTGAGACTGAAGGAGATTGGATGTTTTTTGCTTTTTCTGACCACATCCAATCTGGTTAAGTTCTAAGGATGGAATTATTGTATTATTGAGGACGGACAACCTGGGAACACAGATTAGTCTGAGGCAACAGTAACTCAAGTATGTTCAGCAGAAAAGCATCTCAGAATGTAAAACATGCTGAACTATTGGGTGATTGGGATAGAACAGCAGAGGAGAACATTGGCTTCCTCTCTTACAGGCATAAACATAAATCTGAGTAGGCAGAAGCTCACAGTAACTCCCATCTCAACCGAATCTGGGCGAGGGCAGAGCACACCCAGAGTACACTCTGGACAGCTCACCAAGCCATCGCAGGGCAGAAACACACTGATGGCTATACAACCTACTCTACGAAGGTCAGTAATGGTTCTTTTACAGCCTCTCACGATAAACAGTGAGAGAGACGACCGGCCTTTGATAACCCAAGCTAGCTGCACTGG
Source organism: Plotosus lineatus (assembly GCA_024760905.1). Lineage (NCBI taxonomy): Eukaryota > Metazoa > Chordata > Actinopteri > Siluriformes > Plotosidae > Plotosus > Plotosus lineatus. The sequence continues at coordinate 34,662,881 of CM045735.1, forward strand.
GGGGACAGCAGTGACAACCCATTGATAGTGGTGGGGCTTGAATCCCCAATATTGGGATCAGTAATCCAGCACCCGAAAAGTGAGTGAATATATTACCCAAAATGCAATCCTTTTTCATTGTTGGTAACGTATATGACACCGTAAAGACTCATAATAAATAATAGCAGACACATTTTTGGAATATTTCAATGAAATACCACGAGAGCACACGCACACACACACTTTTACGAAAAGCATCTTGACCCAGTGACATGTTGCCTTTCTAAACGCCTATGTTGAGGGTCAATTCTACTACAACACAAACAGAAATCAGGATTGAGTAGACTGTGGATTCTTTATCATGATCATTTCAGGATTCGAAAGGCATGAAACCAGTTTTCCGCCAAACTGGCATTGAGTAGGCAGCCTCTAATACAGGAACCTGTAGAAGTGAGGAGCTTCAGGAGGTTTAGAGCACATGCTAACCTATCACAGATAATCCTTTAGAATGAAAAGGTGTACAAAATAACTCATGGCATTAGGCAGAATAATCCCTCAAACTCTGAAATGAAAATGACTGCACAGTAAACAGCTACACCTATTATGACATCATCTACTGCCTCAAATGTCTGGATATATAAATAAACCAATACAGAAAAACATGGATTTAAAAACTGTATATTGTTACCAAGGTTTTAAGTACTGAACTTTCTTTTAGTGTAAAATAAAATGGGAGTTACAACGTCAATTAATAAATGGCCCAAACTCCCATAACAGCTACTGATGGACTAAAGTACTCATTAGTTAAGTGGTTTAAAGCCAAAGTTCACAAAGGTTTTTTCTTCTTTGAGTTATTATTCTGGTCACTAGAATTGAATGGATTCACTCCAAGACCCAATTACTTAATAATGAGAAGTTAAATAAAATGTGTTTTCCAAGTTGAAAGTACTGAAATAAAAAGCTCAACAGTGCCAATTAACACATAAATTATTGTTATAGTGTTGTTTTTTTTAGGACTTCTACAGTATCAAGTGAAGACAAAAACATTGTAGATTTCCAGCTCGGAAGTAATTTTTACAGAAAATGTTTGAATGTCTATTCAAAAAAAACATAATAAGCTGCTGAGTTTTGCTGCAAAAATACGTTGCAAGTGTGACAGTCAAACTCTCCAGAGCTATAACTGGTTCTGCTACATTTAAAGTAAAACCTCCAGTCTATTTTCCTTATAACACTGCCCAAATTGTACCTTTTACCTACTGTTACTGTAGCAATGCAGAGCACTGTACATTTAATAAAGTAATTAATCAAATAAGTGCCTTATAACCAATTCATTACGATTAAGTATATAAATTTTTGTTTGAGGATGTAGTTTAACCTTTCACATGACTTGTTATGTGAAAGGTTAAACTACATCCTCAAACAAAAATTTGTCCTGAAGCCGTCTATACACACACACACACACACACACACACACATACATATACAGTGTGTGTATATATATATATATATATATATATATATATATATATATATATATAAAAACTCATGTGCAAAAGAAACTTATCACCTGACATTAATGCTCATAAAAACATCAACAAAAACACGTTAGAAATTTATATTTTAGAAAATTAAATAATTTACACAGCATTAAATGTATTTGCCAATGGCCAGTAAATATTCATGTGTTCAGGAAATCAGTCAGAAGACATATGGGGTGAAAATGAAAATTAACACATTGAGAGTTCATTCACAGGATGTGTTCAAAACGGAATATGTGTGACTACCCCTAGACTCAATACACGCGAGTACACATCTCCTCATTGATGACGTCAATCGCCTGATGATGTCAAGAGGAATTCTCTGCCACAGTTCAAAGAGAACCTGGTCCAACTGTTGTCGATTTGCAGGTGGACGCTGTCGTTGTCTCAGCTGTCTGTCGAGGTGATCCCACAGGTGCTCAATTGGATTCATATCCGGAGATCGTATTCTCCAGGGCAAAACGTGGATCTGACGTTGTGAAGCCCCCATATCGGCCATACCAATGGCTCTGTTGCGTTCCCCCTGTCAAAATCTTGGCATTTCTTTGGTGTGCTTTTTGATAATGCATGATTGCACTATCGGACGGCTGTATTTATGGCACAATTGTGCACGAGAGGTTTCTGTTAATTGCATTAAGGCTGTTTCCACTGTTTTTCATGCCAGCACGAAATTCGCTAAATCACGGGCTTGTGCCTTGCTACTCGGCTGAAGAATGTGTTTTGGCAAATGTTTTCTCAATATGTGTTACTTAGTTTAGTTATCTGTAGAAGCGCAAATGCCAATGTAAAAGTGATAAGTTTCCTTTGCCCATGAGTTTATATATATATATATATATATATATATATATATGTTGGTCGAAGAAGGAGAGGCGGGAGGCGTGTCTGTAGGCAGAGAGAGAAGAGGAAATGCGTGAGTCTAGGACTGAGAGTAGGGACTTTGAATGTTGGAACTATGAACGATAAAGCTAGAGAGCTGGCTGACATGATGCAGAGGAGGAAGGTGGACATACTGTGTGTTCAGGAGACCAGGTGGAAATGTAGCAAGGCTAGAAGCTTAGGAGCAGGGTATAAGCTGTTTTCTCATGGTGTGGATGGGAAGAGAAATGGAGTAGGAGTCATCTTGAAGGAGGGGTTGGTCAGGCATGTTCTAGAAGTGAAAAGAGTGTCAGACAGAGTGATGAGTCTCAAGTTAGAAATTGAAGGTGTGATGGTCAATGTTGTTAGTGCTTATGCTCCACAGCCAGGATGTGAGCTAGAAGAGAAGGAGCGATTCTAGAGTGAGTTAGATGAAGTGATGCAGAGTACCCCCAGAAGTGAAAAAGTGGTCATTGGGGCAGACTTCAATGGACATGTTGGTGCAGGCAACAGAGGGGCCGAGGAAGTGATGGGTAGGTTTGGTATCCAGGACAGGAACACAGAAGGACAGATGTTGATCGATTTTGCAAAAAGGATGGAAATGGCTGTGGTGAATACTTTCTTCCAGAAGAGAGAGGAGCATAGGGTGACTTATGAAAGCAGACATAGGAGCACACAGGTAGACTACATCTTGTGTAGGATGTTGTCTTCAAGGAGGAGTTGAAACAGGCTTTGGGTAGTCAGGAAGTGCTTCCAGATGACTGGACAACCACAGCCAATGTGGCCAGGGAGACCGGTAGGAGAGTACTTGGTGTGTCCTCTAGAAGGAAAGTAGATAAGGAGACTTGGTGGTGGAATGAGGAAGTGCAGGAGTGTGTACAAAAGAAGAGGTTAGCTAAGAAGAAGTGGGACACAGAGAGGACTGAAGAGAGTAAACAGGAGTACAGGGAGACACAGCATAAGGCGAAGGTAGCGGTGTCAAAGGCCAAACAGAGGGCGTATGATGACTTGTATGATAGGTTGGACAGTAAGGAGGGAGAAAATGATTTATACAGGTTAGCACAGCAGAGAAATAGATATGGGCAGCAAGTTAGAGTGATAAAGGACAGAGAGGGAAATGTATTGACTGATGACAGAAGTGTGCTGGGAAGATGGAAAGAGTACTTTGAAGAGGGCATGAATGAGGAAAATGAGAGAGAAAAAAAAGAGTAGAAGGGGTGACCGTTGAGGACCAGGAAGTAGCAAAGATCAGTAAGGGTGAAGTGAGGAGGGCATTGAAGAGGATGAAAAGTGGAAAGGCAGCTGGTCCTGATGACATACCGGTGGAGGTATGGAAGTGTCTCGGGGAGGTAGCAGTAGATTTTCTGACAAGAATATTCAACAAGGTCTTAGAAAGTGAGCAGATGCCGGAGGAATGGAGAAGTGTGCTTGTGCCTATTTTTAAGAACAAGGGAGATGTACAGAGTTGTGGCAACTACAGAGGGATAAAGTTGATGAGCCATACAATGAAGTTATGGGAAAGAATAGTGGAAGCTAGACTAAGGGCAGAGGTCAGCATTTGTGAACAAGAGTTTGGTTTCATGCCAAGAAAGAGCACCACAGATGCAGTGTTTGCTTTGAGGATGTTAATAGAGAAGTACAAAGATGGTCAGAGGGCGCTGCATTGTGCCTTTGTGGATCTGGAGAAAGCATATGACAGGTTGCCGAGAGAAGAACTGTGGTATTGTATGAGGATGTCTGGAGTGGCAGAGAAGTATGTTCCGAGTAGTGCAGGACATGTATGAGAGATGTAAGACAGTGGTGAGGTGTGCTGTCGGTGTGACCGAAGAGTTCAAGGTGGAGGTGGGACTGCATCAAGGGTCAGCTCTAAGCCCCTTCTTGTTTGCTATGGTGATGGACAGGCTGACAGACGAGGTTAGACAAGAATCTCCATGGACTATGATGTTTGCAGATGACATTGTGATCTGAAGTGAGAGCAGAGAACAAGTGCAGGAAAATCTAGAGAGGTGGAGGTATGCCCTGGAAAGGAGGGGAATGAAGGTTAGCCTCAGTAAGACAGAATACATGTGTGTGAATGACAAGGACCCAAGAGGAACGGTGAGGTTACAGGGGGCAACGATAAAGAAAGTGGAGGATTTTAAGTACTTCGGCTCAACAATCCAGAGCAATGGAGAGTGTGGAAAAGAGGTGAGGAAGCGTGTGCAGGCAGGCTGGAATGGATGGAGAAAAGTGTCCTGTGTGATGTGTGATAGGAAGGTATCGGCAAAAATGAAGGGAAAAGTGTACAAGACGGTGATGAGGCCAGCGATGTTGTATGGTTTAGAAACAGTGGCCCTGGGGAAAAGACAGGAGGCAGAGCTGGAGGTAGCAGAGATGAAAATTTTAAGGTTCTCTTTGGGAGTAACAAGGATGGATAGGATCAGGAATGAGTACATCAGAGGGACAGCACATGTTAGATGTTTTGGAGACAAAGTCAGAGAGGCTAGATTGAGATGGTTTGGACATGTACAGAGGAGGGATAGTAAATATATTGGTAGTAGGATGCTGAGGTTGGAACTACCAGGCAGAAGGCACAGAGGATGACCAAAGAGAAGATTTATGGATGTGGTGAAGGAGGTTATGAAGGTATTTGGTGTAAGAGAAGAAGATGCAGAGGATAGGGTGAGATAGAGGCAGATGATTCGCTGTGTGGACCCCTGGAGGGAACAGCCAAAAGGAAAAGAAGATATATATATATATATATATATATATATATATATATATATATATATATATATATATATATATATATATATATATATATAAAACTTTCTATGACACCTTATTTATAGAAAATCTAATAACTCCATCTCACACACAGGAAATAAACCATCACCTTTAGTGTGCTAGCGTGAACGCTGGATAATGACATGTTTAGTGTTTGAGGTTTATATATATATATATATATATATATATATATATATATATATATATATATATATACACATACACACACACACACACACTGTGGTATGAAAAAGTCTCTAAACCTTTCAGAATTTCTCACATTTCTGCATAAAATCACCATCAAATGTGATTTGATCTTTGTCAAAATCACACAGATGAAAAAACAGTGTCTGCTTTAACTAAAACTACCCAAACATTTATAGGTTTTCATATTTTAATGAGGATAGCATGCAAACAATGACAGAACGGGGAGGAATGAGTAACTGAACCCTCTGCCTAAGGAGACTTAAAGAGCAATTGAAACAATTTTTACCAAACAATTGAAGTCAGGTGTGTGTCCAATCACTGATGAGTGGCTTCAAGCTGCCCTGCCCACTATAAAACACACACCTGGTAAGATTTGTCTTGATGAGAAGCATTGTCTGATGTGCACCATGGCTCGCTCAAAAGAGCTGTCTGAAGACCTGCGATCAAGAATTGTTGATTTGTATAAAGCTGGGAAAGGATACAAAACCATCTCTAAAAGTCTGGATGTTCATCAATCGACAGTCAGAGAAGCTGTCTACACATGGAGAGAGTTTGGCATTGTTGCTTCTCTCCCAAGGAGTGGCCGTCCACCGAAGATGACGCCAAGAGTTCAGCGCAGAATACTCAGAGAGGTTAAAAAACCCTAGAGTGTCTGCTAAAGACTTACAGAACTCACTGGCACAGTCCAATATCTATGTGCACACATTAACTATATGTAAAACAATGGCCAAGAATGGGAGGTCTCCAAGGAGGAAGCCACTGCTGTCTAAAAAAAAACATTGTTGCTTGTTTAATGTTCGCAAAAAGGCATTTGGACACTCCACAGAAGTTTTGGCAAAATATTTTGTGGACTGATGAAACCAAAATTGAATTGTTTGGGAGGAACACACAACGTCATGTGTGGAGGAAAAATGGAACAGCTCACCAACATCAACACCTCATCCCCACAGTGAAGCATGGTGGAGGGTGCATCAAGGTTTGGGGCTGTCTTGCTGCCTCAGGGAATGGACAACTTGCAATCATTAATGGAAAAATGAATTCAAAAGTTTATCAGGATGTTTTGCAAGGAAAACCTGTGGCCATCTGTCAGACAGTTGAAGCTAAAAAGAGGATGGATGCTGCAACAAGACAATGATCCAAAACACAGAAGTTAATCAACTTCAGAATGGGTTCAGAAGAACAAAATACACGTTCTGGAGTGGCCAAGTCAAAGTCCAGACTTGAACCCCATTGAGATGCTGTGGCATGACCTCAAGACAGCGATTCATGCCAGACGTCCCAGGAATCTGACTGAACTACAGCAGTTTTGTAAAGAAGAATGGGCCAAGATTAGTCCTGATCGATGGGCCAGACTGATCTGCAGCTACAGGAAGCGTCTGGTTGAAATTATTGCTGCCAAAGGGGGAGCCACAAAATATTAAATGTGATGGTTCAGTTACTTATTCCTCCCCCTTCTATCATTGTTTGCGTGCTATCCTCATTAAAATATGAAAACCTATAAATCTTTGGGTGGTTTTAGTTAAAGCAAACACTGTTTTTTCATCTGTGTGATTTTGACAAAGATCAGATCACATTTGATGGTGATTTTATGCAGAAATGTGAGAAATTCCAAAAGGTTCAGATACTGTTTCATACCACTGTGTGTATGTATGTATATATATATATATATATATATATATATATATATATATATATATATATATATGTATATATATATATATATATGAAAAACAAAAGTGCTTAAAGTATTTTTGTCATTTTAGGAGAAGAGCAAAAAGCTATTGCTTTTTTACATCACTGACTATTTAGTAACTACTTCTTATACTGATACTCATCCAAATAAATTTCACATGTTGTACATTGATAGAAAATAAAAAGTACATGAGTCTGGCATAAAACCTCCAAATGGGTAAAATATGACTTTGGGACTTTTGTTATTAGGGTGTTGATATGTCCAAAATAAAATTAAAAATAAAATCATTTCCCCCTCAAGGTATTTTAAATCCAAAATTACACTTTAAGAGGGTTGTTTGTTTAAAAGACCCTTGTGTACAATTAAGTTGTGAACGATTTAAATATGTACTTTCCCCTCACACCCCGGTACATCCGTGAATCATTCACTTAAATTTGACTCCAAGTTTTTAAGTTTTAGATCAAATCCATTTTGACAAACATGCGAACAAGTATAAGAACACTATAATTAACTTAAAAACGTAATAATAAAATCATAGAGCTCCCGGCCATCCTTCCTGCACAGCGCTATGGTGGATTTTTCTGGTCCACTCTATCAGTTACAGTAATTCTCTTTCCACACACACACACACACACACACACACACACACACACACACACACACACTATACAGCTCAGTTTGTCAAATCATACAAAAGTGTAAAGGGTTTTTTCTCTTTGTAAAAATGAAATGTTTTTGAGCAAGAAGAGAAAGTCTATTAAGAAAAATGATCAAGGATGTAATGTTGCAGAGTGGGGACTCACTCCTGATTGTTTCCCTTAGTGTCTAGCTAATGAAATTAAACATTAACACAAATGAGACAACAGCTAATAAACAAATGTGTGCTGCCCAGGTTTATTTAAGCAACCACCCTGCTTACTTTGTGCTTTTTATTTTTTTATTTTTACCCCTGACTGCACGTTACTAAGGCGAAGAGTCGGTAATGTCACTGGAAAAAACAAACAGTCGTGGAGTGTATACGAGTATCAGTTTTTGCTTACTTCTTGGAAAATTCCACTTTGAGATACTTGCATATTAAGCTTCAGAAGTAAACTATGATGTTGAGTCGCTTTTATTTTATAAAGAAAGTTGTTCAAGTTTCCCATCAGTAATTTATGCTGTGTTTCATTTACTTTAAAAATCAGAGCTGGCCAAAGTTAACCATGTTCCATTATAAGAGGGCGGAAAACTAAAATTAGTCATGGTTAGCAAGACCAGCTAATAATAAAGCACTATGCATTATCTCACACATGCAAACATATCCAATGGTGGAATTTAGACAGGACTGTGTATGACTGATTTAAAAGACACAAATAAGAAACGAGCGCTAAAAATCTACTACCCTACTACAGATTTTCCTTTGTTGACATCCCAAGCAGTTATCTCTGCCCTCGCCTGCAAGTTTCAGACTTCCAGGTGGTGCTTAGGGTAAAGCCGCTGCTCCGCTGCATCAAAAGTAGTCAACTGAGATCGTTTGGGCATCTGATTAGAATGTTTCCTGGTCACCTCCCTTTAGAGGTTTTCTGGGCACATCTAACTGGAATGAGGTCCAAAGGAGCACCTATAACTTCTATATTTCCTGACTGGTCTGGGAATGCCTTGAGATCCCATAGCTGGAGAGTGTCGCTGGTGAGACGGTTGTTTAGGGTTTGCTTGTAGACCTCTTGCCTCAATGACTTGACCTCGAGAAAGTGGAGGAAAATAGATGGATAAATGAATCCTGATGAATGGAGAATGGATGAACGCCACCTGATCTGTAAATGTCTCGAGATCCAACAGGATGAGCTGGAGAGTGGGATCCCTTGGTTCCCCTCTTTGACCTGTTGCCTTAGGGCAGGGGTCACCGACCTTTTTGAAACCGAGAGCTACTTCTTGGGTACCAATTAATGCGAAGGGCTACCAGGTCAAAACACACCTCTGAAATTACAAATTTGCTCAATTTACCTTTAATTATATGTTATCATTAATAATTAATGATATTTATCTATGTGAAGATATTGATTTGATTTAAAATATATTCAAAAAAATTAGATGCAGCTCAATGGAGAGTGGCGCTATGGAGCTGTGGGCCTGTCCTAAAACTAGCAGTGAACAGGTCCGCGGGCAACTTATAGTGTCCTTGCGGGCTACCTGGTGCCCACGGGCACCACGTTGGTGATCCCTGCCTTAGGGACTCAAATTCAGTTAAGTGGAGGAAAATGGATGGATGGATCCCAATAGACAATACATGGATGGATCCTGATTAATAGATGTCTGTCATCCGGCCTGTGAATGCCTGGATATCCAGCAGGACAACTTGGAAATTGTCACTGGAGAGAAGGATGCCTTGATTTCCCTCCTAGACCTGTTACGTCAGTGACTCAACCTCGGGTAAGGGGGTCAGGAGAACGAGGACAGATTTTTTTTTTTGTAAAGTAACAATGAAACTTAAAGGGTAACCCTAATGTTATGTTTTGACCCCTGACCGCAATTAACTGCTTGCAAGAACAATGAAACAGCAGTAACAAACAAATTTGTAAACAAACAAATATTAGTTAGTAGACATACATACAATAGGCATCACTGTGGAATTTTCTTTTTCCATGTGATTTTGCATGTACACTGGCAGACGGTGGGCTACAGCAACACAGAAATATGAATCAAGCCTGGAATAGTTTATCTGTATTTTCACTGCAGTTCTACCTTACAGGTGGGAGAAGAATCTGAAATTACAATCAGCTCCTTTAAAATACGAAAGTGTACCATGAGCTGTTATCTCGCAGCTGGCGAAGTTGTGGATCACGACACAAAAACAGTCCTGCAGCTCAAGAGGCTCCGGAAGGAATGCGAGTAAATCAAGTTGCAGGCTTTTACCAAAGTGCTAAATCTGTCAGATGAAGTGAACAGAAACAAATAAAAACCTCCTGAGCCTTCAAGCCATCAAATAAAATATAACTCTTAAAAACAAATGGCTTTACTATTCAGTGTGGTCCGTGTAATACTCAGAAATGTGTTTGTACATCCCCTGTGTGAGCGCTTGTCACATCAACAAGACTAAATGCAAAACCTCACGTGTCCGTACACAAAAAGGTATTAAAAAGGCAAAGTAATACTTCATCCTACATCAAAAATTACTTCCATTCTTAGCTCATGTAATCCAAGTCATCTTGTACCAGTAGGATTAAACCCAAAAAATATGGATGCAGCAATAACTTATTAATACCAGTTTCATCTCTAATAGTGACTGTGTGAGTGGAGATAAAATAATTTCACAACTGTTACATTTAACATGATGATGCATTTCAGCCTTCTCGTCTGATCTGTGTTGGCTTCAGCACCAAGGATCAGATGAATCATCATTATCCAAAATGCTTGTTAGTGTATGTACAGCAAAAGGCCAATACAGTACTGTTCACTGACTCCAAATAACAAGAAGCTGGCTATAAAGCTCTACTTGTTCCCTGACCCAGAAGAGGAGCTCTGAAGGATTCTCCCATTACTTGGAAGCCTCATCATCTACATCTCCCCCACAGGTCATGATGCAGAGGGCCAGATAGGGAGAGGATGAGCCTCGGTGTTGAAAACGTACTTATCCAGACTAATCAGCTCAGGGTCATCAGAGAACAGCAAGAACAGATACTTCAGAGTCTCTCCGAGGAAGAAGCTCTCCATCTTGTCGTTGGGGTTGGGATTGACTGTGTCACGAACGTTCCCTATAGACGTATAGCCTCCACTGGGGACCTGGTTGAAAAAAAAAGAAGTGTGTTAAGTCTTTGTGATAGCCATCACTGCTTAAAATAAGATATAAACTCAATTATATTTGTGAAAAATTATTTTTATATATATATTAAAAAATATAAAAAATATAAAAAATTATGACTTTGCACTTTTTTAATTCATTTGTTTAACTGAATCCGACTATGATTGCAGGGAGGATGGAGCTGGCAAATAATTTAATAAAGAAGAAGGCAGATATAAATAGGATATAAATCCAGATCTGTAAGTGAATTTTTAGAATGCCAATGTAAAACCCAGATGTGAAAGTAGCAAAGAAAAACTAATGGAATTAATCCTTCTGGGTATAGCGAGCAAAGTATAACATGCAGTGAAAGAATGTTCATTTTGCATTATGTAAAAAAGCGTCACAGGACGGTCTTAATGATTACTTTAGGAATTATTAGTAGTACCTAATACATAAACACACTATGGGCACTGGGTATCCAAGACTGTTGTTATAAGAGTAGCACAGCTCTTTTTAAGGGCTGAATCAACTGCAGCCCCGGAGAGAGAAAATAAATAAATAAATAAATAAATAGCTAAATGAATATGTTTCCCAAGTACCATCATTGGCTCCTTCTGTCTCGGAAGACAATGGATTTGTGCCTATTTGGGTGGTACGCACTCCACTCAGTTTGGTGTTGGGCAGCGCCGTCTATGACTGTACAAGCCAATTCTGGAGTGGCAGTCCCTGTTGCAGTTAACACATATAAAGGCTGATGGCTGCAGCTGGATGCACGTTACTCCAGCTTTCCTTCTCTCTCTTTTCGCTGACCACTTTTGAGTTCTCTTCCCTTCCGCTATTGTACTGCCTTTCATTATGGAACGGTGCCAAGCATTCTGATCAGCTGAGGTATTTTCCCAGATGTTTGTATCAATGTCTGCACTCATGTCACATTTGCAGACATCTTTAAAACGCATTGCCAGTGGGCCTCGAACCCTCAGCAAGTTCTACATATAGGATGTCTTTATGGATGCAACCATCCTGCATTCGGTGGACATGGCTGAGCCACCAAGCGTCTTTGCAAGAGACATGGTGAGCTTGTTGTTTTCCCACACTCTCTTGGACAGACTGGCCATTGCAGCGGCAGCCTTCCCTATTAGCTTATTAAGCTCAGGGTCAAGGGACAGGCTGCTTGAGACTGTTGATCCCAGGTAAGTGAATTCCTCAACCACTTTTAAGGTGTAGTCACCAATACTGATGCTGGTATGCTTTCAGACAAGCCAAGTTGAACAGTTTGCCATCAGACCTTGAGTACAGATGTACCCGTTGAGCTGACAGCAGAACAGAGTACCCCAGAGATGAGCAGAGTACTAAATGAGCTGATGGCATGCGACAGCACAAGGGAGAAGAAGATCCCAAACAGTGTTGGGGCAAGGACACAGGCCTGCTTCACTCCACTCAGAATAGGAAAGGAGGTGGAGGAGGAGCCATCAAACTATATAATCCTTGTATTCCATCATGGAATTAAATTATGAGCCTCAACAGTCTAGATGGACATCCAATCTTCTTTAGAAGCTTAAAGAGACCACTTCTGCTGACCAGGCCGAAAGCTTTCGTCAGGTCAATGAAGCCAATGTATCGTGGTAGTCTCTGTTCACAACATTTCTCTTGCAGCTGTCTGAGGGCATGTTGATGGTGGATCGGTTTGCCCTGAAGCCACACTGAGATTCAGGATACAATCTTTCAGCAAGTGTCTGTAGTCTCTTCAGGACCACTCGAGCAAATATCTTGCCTGCAATGCTGAGTACTGATATGTCTCTGTAGTTATTACAGTAACTGCAGTCCCCTTTATTCTTATGTGTTTCTGTCTCTTGCTAAAAGGGTTGTGCCAGGAAGGGCAGCCGACATAAAAACCTATGCCAAATCAAATGTGCAAATCAGATGATTCGCTGTGGCAACCCCTGAGAAAAGGGAAAGGCCGAAAAGAAAAGAAGAAGAAGTGTAATTATGTTGGCATTACGCATGTCTTGTGGGACCTGTTCCTCTTGCCAGCATTGGCAAAGAAGACTGAGAAGATGTGCAAGCAGTACAACTTTCCCAGCCTGGAAGATTTCTCCAGGAATGGCATCATTTCCTGGTGCCTTCCCGCATGCTAGGGAGTCAATGGCCTTCCTTAGCTCGTCTTCAGTAGGTGGCAGATCCAGATCTTCCATAATCGGTACAGCAGGAATGCTCTCTAAGGCATCTTCAGAGACCACATTTTCTTTGGAGTAGAGATCTTGATAAATCTTGATCTTAATATCCAGGTTTGGATGTTTATGCACAGGGTCTGCCAGTATTTATTTGCACAACGTCTTGCTGTCCTCTGACCAGTTTGTCTAGATGCTTAAAGTGTAGCGAGGTTCTTGGGGGAATCAATGCGTTTCTTTTTGCCTTTATGACAGTTTCCATCACTGGGAGATGTAACTCAAACCAGTCTTGGTTTTTCCTCTCCTTTTTGCAAAGGGTTATCAGGGCTGCATCATAGACTGTCTCGTATGAAGCACCAATTCTCTTCCATACTTGCAGATGTTGGATGGTCAGCAAGAGTTCGTTCCAGGCAGTCGATTAGCTGTGCACATACATCAGGGTTGTAAATTCTGGAAGAATTTATCCGAGGGCATCCTGCCTGTTTGGGGTGGTAGATCAAAAAGTGGTCCGTATCACAATCAGCACTATGGAAACTGTGTGTATGGAGCACGTTGTTAAGTGCAGCCCTTCTGGTTATGACAAGGTCCAACTGGTGCCAGTGACCAGATCTAGAGTGTCTCCATGAGACCTTGTGATGCAGCTTGGAGTTAGAGAATGTGTTGGTGATGCATAGATTGTGATAGGAGCATAGGTCTAGCAGACGCCGACCATTCTCGTTCATCTTGCCCACACCAAAGAGTCCAAGGCAGGTTGGCCATGTCTCTTGGTCGTTCCCAACTCTGGCAATGAAATCACCCAGCAGGATGATTTGCTCTGATTTGGGGATGGTACCAAAAATGGTATCAAGCTCCCCATAGAACTGATCTTTTGTTGAAAGAGGAGGTTAAAGTTGGAGCATAAACGCTTAGGATGTTTACTTTCCCATGTGATGTTAAGAGGCCAAGGGAAAGGATGCGTTCTAAGCCATTTGTGGGAGGTTCTCTCATGGGAAGCAGGTTTTTCTTGACTGCCAGACCAACACCATGTATACGAGTCTCTTCAGCTGGTCTGCCTTGCCAGAAAAAGCCAAAGTCCTTCTCCTGTAGTATGCCATCTCCAGCAACTCTGGTCTCTTGTAATGCTGCTATATCCACATTTAGTCTTCCCAGCTTGCAGTCAATGATAGCTGTTTTCCTGCAGTCATCAATCTGGTCCAGGTCGTCAGAGAGACCTGGACGCATAGTCTTCACGTTCCAAGTGGCCAGCCACCAAGACTCCCCTCTTAGCCTCCCTGTTGTGCTCCAAAGGAATGCAAAGCAATACATTTGGCAACAGCTTGGCTGCAGGTGCAGCCAGAAAGTAACACAGTGTGTTCGTCAACCGTCTTAGGGGCTCCACTCTGGATTTGGATCAGGTTTACTCCTTTAGCCTTATCTTCTCCCTAAAAAGTTCCACAAGACAGTGGCGTAGGTTTTACTTCAGAGTTTGCCTTCTCTTAGCCTCTGCCTGAAGAGGCATAACCTGCAAGGCAGCAGGTGGTTTGGAATGAGAGTGTCTTTCGCTTAGCCTTTGCCTCAAAAGGCTCTACCCACAAGACAGTGGGTGGGTAGTTAGTTGGTGAGTGCCAGGGCATGTCCACATGCCAGTGGGCCTGCACACTGCACTTCTGGGGCCCAACCTGTTCCGAGATCCCTCACAGACTCTGCCTGAGGCCGCAAGATGCCCAGTTGCCCGTGGTGTGCCTCATGGAAGCGCTGTGAGAGTTTTGACCGATGAGGTGCTCAATCCACCAGGGGAGGGCTTACAGATTGCCTCCTTTTCACTCAACGAGTTAGGTGGCAACTGCAGCTGGAAACGAGAATGGCTAAACAACTACACTACACTAGTTACAACACTCACCCTCAAGGGCCCAGTGCATTAACACTACACCACAAGTACAGTCTGAAGTACAGTCCGAAGCAAAGGCACATAAAGTTAACATCCTTCACTAGCCGATTTTCATGTTCACTCGTATCGTATCTGTTCGTTTAATTATCCATTTAACAGGCTCATATGCTGTGTTTTCAGTCATGTTTGGTGTTGTTTTGCTCAATGAAAGTTTTATTGACCTACCCAAGTTGGATTGTGTTTTATATTCTGTGTAAGTCTAAGCAGTGGTGTATGAGCCTCTTATTTTGGATTTCAGTTTCTGTATTAATAACAAATTTGCCAATAATCAAGCATACATAACAACCAGCCGTATTATGTTTCCTTTGGTGGGCAGGCACGGACAAAGAACAACCATCTAAATCATGTTTCTTGCTGATGGAGCACTTCTAACAATGTCCAGCTTGCATTTATGTGCAGGCAAACAAATCTGATAATAATTAGAATAAAATAATCATATCCATTATGTAAATTATTAACTTTTCTTTTATATATATTTTAGTTTTTAGACGCTAACTAAAGTGTTCCATGAATTTCGATTTGGGCTGTGTTCATATACAGTATAAGCACTTTCAATAAAACAAGTAAATTCGTACTTGCAGGGGAAAAAAAACAAACATCTTATGTCAGGAAAGGCTTCATGACCATATTCAGACAGACTGTAAGAAAAAGTTGAAAAGATTCCCACTGATTCCATCCACTCAGGCAGTCTACAAACCCTCTTAGGGAAGAGGTCTACTTGAACAGAACCACTAGAAAAGTACTTTTTCTCAAACCAACGTCATTATTTCAGTTAAAAAAAGAAAGTACATAGAAGGAAGCTGAAGAGAGTTTTGGGGCTTCAAACTCACCCTGGTGAACTTATTAAAGCTCTCCAGGATTTGCCAGCCCCAGTCTCTGTATTTCTTGTCCTGGGTTAATCTGTAGAGGTAAAACAGACTCTCCACTGTCTCAGGTCTCAGCAGGTTGTGTCTGTCTGCTGGCTACACAGAAATACACAATGTAATTGTATCACATTTTACTTAACTATACAATAATCACTTTAAAAACCATTCCGTGACTTGTCATACACAAGTGTATTTGTGTCATACACAAATTCAGTGTACTTTTGTATATTTTATTTAAAAAAAAAAGGCTCAGGTAATTACTTTGACGTCTATATCCCGTCCGTTGTGGCTATACAGGTTGAAATGGGCGATCTCAGGGCTCAGGCCGGTCTCCATCTGTGCATACATCTGAAAACATGTCTCCATCAACTGCACAGCCAGATCCATGTGGTCAGTTGGCAGGCCATTATGTGCTCCCAGAGCCAACGTGCCTGGGAGAAAACACACTAAATGATCCTGGGAAAGAAAAACAGAAGAGTTTCCAGCAGGTCATGGATGCAGCAATCTCTATCAGTCCTGTCAATGTTATTGCTTGCAAGCAATCCTATTCAACAGAACTCATTAAGTGAACCAGATCCAAATCTGTGGATTAAACACACAGATGCCCTAAACACACCTGGCATACAGATTAACTCCAAATGCGATGTGTTATCTAAACAAAAGACTGGGCGTGCCAGATTTATTGTTAATCTCTCACCATTTTGGGGTTGAGACGTCCATGAGACAGCTCTCCAACAAATATGTGCTTACTGGCGGTCTGTTTAAGTAGATTTTTCTTCACCCCTTCTATAGCCTGAAGGTAGTCCTCCAATAACCTAAACACACACACACACACACACACACACACACACACACACACACACACACACACACATTACATAATATAGAGATTTAGGCAGTGCCAAAAAGCAGAGCTCCCATATGATTTCCCTTACTTGGCAAGTTTTTGGTGGAAACTGTCAAACCTCATACACGTATACGTAATACATACATCAAGATGAATTCATTTTAATAGCTTGCTTATAGAACTGAGTTAAAACGAGGTAACCTCGACAATTAGAAAGTGTATCTTTAACGACAAGGTACGGGACAATGAACCCAGAGATCGCAAGTTTGCATCTGGTTTACTGCCACAGCCCTCCGTGACCAAGAGTCTGTGGGAGCGAAATGGCAGAGCTCTCACAAGAAGGATTGACGGCATACGCTCACTTCCTTGTAACTCTCAGTGACTGCCAACCAATCATGGGCATCTGTGAGCCTATTTGTACTAGGTGTGCATGGCGCTTTCCCTCAGAGTGTGCTAGACTGCAACCAAATGCGCATATGCCACAGTTCGAAAAGAGGCGGGTGGTTAGCGTTGCATCTCACTGAGGGGGTGTGTTCATGCTTTCTCACCTCCCTGGTTCATCGTGGTCATGTAATAGGGAAGGCAATACTTGATTGGTAGCAATTGAATATGACTAAATTAGGGAGATAATGGAGGGGGGAAAAGAAAACATTTCAATAACACAAGAATGTAATTAGTTCTTAATTTAAGGCAGTGGTGCAATGGTGGCCTAGTGGTAAAGGGTGCTGGATTGCTGATCCTAAGGTTGGGGATTCGAGTCCCACTCTCCACAAGGTTGTCACTGTCCCCCCCAGAGCAGCTAACTGGGTTATCAAAGGCCGGCCATGTCTGTAAGTGACTATGGTGTGAGGCATGTAAAAGAACCATTGCTGATTTTTGTAAAGAGTAGCGTGTTTCTGCTCCTTGCTAAAGGGTTGTGTCAGGAAGGGCATCCGACGTAAAAACCTATGCGGAATCAAAAGATTCGCTGTGGCGGCCCCTGAAAAAAAAGGGAAAAAGCCAAATGGAAAAGATGATGATAATTAGTTTTTAATATCTTGTCATTACCAACGACGTCACATCACATGACCCAACTATTATATACCTTTTGTTTTCTATATTACTCTCTCCCAGAGGAAAAATTCTTACATTTTTACTTTTTCAAAATACAAAATCTCCTGAGTAGAGAGATGTTAATCCTTTAAAATCTTCACATTTTGTTTGTATTTTGCACCTTGTATGGTTTTAAAATATTTTCCCTTCCTATGTTTTAAATTTGTATGAGGTATACGTACTTACATTAGACATATCGCTATGTCTGACATCACACGCACGCAACACTCTCCAGACTGAGCATGTGCGGGTTCCCATGCGTGCACATAAGACAGAGAGACGGACAGACAGAGTGACGCACTCTATAGGGTTTCTTTTGACATTCCAAAAGCAACCTTGAGGTTTAGATGTTTTATCCAAATCAATGGCACGAGCTCCGCTATTAAAGGGGTCCAGGTTCTTATGCAACCAACAATGTCTGCTTTATAGGTGATTTTAACTCTATCTCTGGAGACTCATTTCAGAATGTCAAATAAATATCTGTTGACAGAAAACCTCCACATCCTTGCATGTGCAGTAATTACACATTGTTTTATAATCATTTTTTCATGTAAAAAATCCGTCATGGGGTGGCATGGTAGCACTGTGCTTAGTACGTATGCCTCACAGCAAGAAGCTCTTGGATTGGCTGGAGCGTTTCTCTATGGAGTTTGCATGTTCTGCTGTCGTGTTGTGCTTGCGTGGTTTTCCTTCGGTTACTCGCGTTCCTTCCCATGTACTAACTAGTTGTTTCAAAGTGCCCAAAGTGTGAATGGTTGTCTGTGTTGGTCTTATGCACAATTCACCACAAATTTGGCACGAATCAAAAGCAAGATGCTCAGGTCAGAATTCGGCTCAAGGTCAGATTTAAAATGTTAGGATGAAGGATTGGGGTATAGGCTTATATATATAGTATAGTGTGCATGTATATTTGTGTGTGTGTGTGTGTGTGTGTGTGTGTGTGTATATATATATATATATATATATATATATGGTATAGGATATGCGGCTTTGCACAGCACAGACACACACAGTTATTTTCTTGTGTTTCATTACAACATTACTGGCAACTATCATGGTCTAGATGGACAATTGATGTAATAAAATTAAAAACAAGAACACACTAGGCAGTTTGTAACTTCTTTAATGATAAATGATGATGTTTGAAGCAGAAGAATGAGACAAGAGGAAGAAAAATGTTCTGTATTTCACGCCCCTGCATGCTCAGTTTCGCACATCTGTGGCCAGCATGAAATTTGCGTTATGAGCACTGTGGCACGGACAGTACGTGCATCACATCTGCACTAGCATACTCATCCCTAAGTGAGTTGCAACCAAAAAAATTTTTCCTCTATGAGGAAATGTGTTGTACATCAAATATTGCAGCTGAACTAAGCTGGAGTGCTTCTTTCATTTCAAAGCTTGAGTTCTTTTAGTGCCACCGTTATTAAATGTTGCTTCATTTTTTTTCTTGAATATTTTTTAAAAAGCACAAAGTGTGGAGGTGGAGCAGCTTTCAGCAGCAACTCAGCATAATGTATGCACTGGCAGAAGGCCAATCATGATCAGGTGGAGAGCCAGGCACTCTTATCAGAGCCAGTAAGCCAGCCAGCCAGAAAGACAGACAGCTAACCAGACTGACAGAAAGACATTCACCACTCCACAGAGTACAGCAGTGAGCAGTCCGATAAGAAGTGAAAAAAGCAATAAAGGAAAAAATCCTGACTGTTCCAGGTTATACATTTAAGCTAAAAAGGCAAGGAAAATATGGAGTCAGCACTTCCCCAGTCAGACCATCACAGTCTGTGCCTCTCATAAATGTGATGGTGCTAAAGATGCAGTTTTGGGTAGTAAAACAAAAAGCACGATTTATACCTACAGAATAACCGATTCATTACTAACAGTTTCATACACTGTATAATTCTCATTATAATATTATTAGAAAAGTAATTTATACATCTAGGTTTTAGACCAAAGGTAGTCTTTTAGCAAATTGTACTAATTAAATCTGCACTACACACACACACAAAAAAAAAATCCAAAACACAACTCACTTGATGTTCTTTTTCCCTCCTTGCAGCCACTGTTTGAGCAGGTATTCATAGTAGCTGTCTGCGCGGGCTCCCAGTGTAAACACTCCACGGTGTGTAAACCTGCCACTGTTCGTGTTGATGAACATGGGGACTAGACCATCGCGCTTTCCATCCAGCCTGTGGACCAAGTTCATCACCTCATCTACTGCATTCTGTTCAAAAACATACAATATATATACACACCAACATTTGTTTTCTTGGCAAGATCTTACACATTGTGAGTTAGTTGCATATGAAGGGGAAAGGGAAAAAATGGTTAATAATATACTGCATATGACAGGAAGGTGTTGACCGTTCCCATACACTTTTATTTCGGAATAATTTTAGTCCGACAGCCAAAAGATATGCACATTAGTATGACTGGTTGTATCAAAATGACCCAAGGTGTGAGTATGAGTGGAGTGTGCATAATTGTGTCTGTTGTCCCTCGATGGTTTGGTAAGCTGTTCAGGCAGTACCCTGCCTTCACCCAGTATTTGCTCCAGCCTACTTGCGACCCTAATAGGATAAAGCAGTTTGGCAAATGACTGACTGGAAATAAAATTCAAATGGCAAAGTCAAAAAACAAACAAACAAACAAATAAATAGAAACTACAATGAATAATACAACATGCATTAAATTAAATTGAATTTCATGGAAAATAAGTTTTACTCTAATCTTTGTTTAATTTTTCCCTCCTTGATTTGCAAGGAGGTGGTTGCTACACTACTTTGAAGATGAAGCTTCTCCGGTAGTAACACATTAGTTCCAAAAGATAGCAGGAATGTGCAGTAAAACAAACAAACAAACAAATAAAAAAACTAACACTAAAATCAAATAGAAACTAAATTGTAAAACTAAATGTAAATTGAAACCAGTGGAGGTTACTGACAGGTGGTGGTGGTGGGGAGCCGTCAGACCTGATTAAAAAGTGATTTTTAATTTTTACTTTAAGATTAATTCATAATCTTCAAAATGATAACTTTTTAAAGAAGCAATAGCTGTTTTTATAGTAACTGGGTCAGAACCATCTAATCAGTCAGAATTGCAGTCAGTACCTGATACTGTGGGTCCTGGGTGAGCCTGCTGAGCTCACGAAACTCCAGTTGAATGCTGGTGACCTCGGCCACGGTACTGTCTGTGGTCCAGCGTGGTGGGTGAGCAGTGCCTTTCCCGAGATTCACATCAGAAAATGGGATTTTGGAAGGTGTCTTGAAAGCAGGCATTAATCTAGAACCAATATCTTTCTAAGAGTACAGAACGATAAAGCAGAGTAAGCACACAGATCCTCCAAAAAAGCACTCACGTCAAATTAGTCTAAAAGACCTTATAAGCTTTATTCCGATACAGATGCTACCTATCCTTTCACTGTGAGCTCTAGAGAAATGTAAGAAAAAAGCACTGAAGGTATTTTCGAGCTACTGACGGCCTTGTTCAGGAACAGAGGGTCTTCAGTAAGATGATAGGTGCTCAGGAGGCCTCCAAGAATGCGAATGGTGCTCTCAAACAGATTCACATCAACGTTCTTGGAAAATGATAACTCTGTCTCTACCCACTTCCGGGCTTCCTCAAACTCTAAAGCAAAGAGCAAGAAAACTATTAAGTAAGAAAACCGTGCTGTGTTAGGGCCCGACTCAAGCCTGCCGTAGTCTTACCTTCTTTTAAGCCGAGAATCCACATGGTGTCAAGCGCATCGATGAGAGTGAGACCCAAACCGAACCACTCCCTGTATGTCTTCGAAACAGGTTTCAACTCATCATGACCCCAAGCAAACTCTTTATAGCCTTTCCATGCGTGCCTAAAGGCTTCTTTGACAGCCTCTGCCCGATCCACCGGGTTCACTGGGACTAAAAAAGGGCTTCTAGTTAAATTGTTAGAAAATAATAATAAATAATAATAATAATAATAATAATACACAATAGCGCAGCATGGCGGCGTAGTGGTTTGCATGTCTGCCTCATAGCAAGACATTTTTTCATGTTCTATTCGTACTGGTGTGGGTTTCCTCCAGTTTCCTCCCACAGTCCAAAAAGGTGCACGTTAAGCTAATTGACTGTTCCAAATATACCCTGGGTGTGAATTTCAAAGTGAATAGTTGTGTGTGTGCTGGCCTGCGATAGTGTAGCGAGATGCTCACGATGTACCCCACCTTTACCCAGTGTTGGCTAAGATAAGCACCAGCCTCCCCATGACCTTAATAAGATTATGCGGTATCGCAAATGAGTGCGAGTGAGATGAGTGGTATCCAATATTATTATCTGATGTAACAAAACTATATACGAATATAAAACTGCAACAGTTAAGGGGATTTAATGATTTCATAAAGTGCGAGACACAAATAAAAAAAAACCCTGATGAAACAACAACTAGAACAGAATGCTATAACAACAAAGCTTTTTTTTTCTTAAAGGAGGGTACAGAGCACGCAAACATGGACGTAGTTCAAACCAGTGTGCTTTCTAGACTAAACATTGAAAATTTTAGGGGGGGCTTTTGTGCGTACAGAGTGCATTGGGGAAACAGTAAAACAAAATCAGCATAACATCTGTACACATCAGTAATAATTGGCATACCATTATTATAACATTTTGAAAAAAAAAAAAAAAAATCACATTTCTAGTAAATGTGTATGAATTTTTTTTTTTACAGTCCTGATGACAGACCAAAACAACATCGTTACAAATCAGAGCCCAATTGGTATATAGAAACATAGCAATATCAGATAAAACACTGGAAACACATGAGGGAACAACTGAAGAACACTGGAACATATTAGAACAAAATTAGTTAAAACATCGGAATATAATGATCGGTATTGTATGAGTACACCCTTAAAGGGGAAGGCTGGTAGGCAATGAGAGAGCTGTACACATTTGTGCATCTGTGTATAGTGTGTGTCTGGTTTATGAACTTTCTGTGTCCCCGCGTCTTCAGTATCTCCGGCCTGACTTTTAGGTAACTGTAAAGATCACTATCGAGTTATTTTCCTACCAATTTGTAAAGGGACAGCCTCTTCAACCTCTGCGGCTCCTTCTGCTTCCTGTGGCTCAGCATCCTGCACTGCTTCGATCATGGCTCCTCGCCAGCTGTGCATAAACATTTAGGGTAATCCAAAGGAAGTAAATAAATAAAATATATCAAACATTGTGTCTTTTTAAGGCTGTTCTTGGCCTGTTCCGAAGAGTTGAACAGATTAATCTAATCCGAGTCCATGCAAAAGAATTTATAACTTTACTTTGTAGTGCTTCTTTCAGGCTGTCACATTATTCATAAGCCTAATGGCTCTTAATGCATTCAAAGCCTCTGTGAAGTGACAGAAGTGAATGTAAAATTATTCTGACTGAGAACTAAGTTCTGAATACAAGGATCACAAATTGCACCATAAGACTGCTATTTAAATGAGCACAAAAGACCAAAACAGAACTACACTCTATTAATTCTACATAATTACACTATGTTCTTGCATTAGATCTGAAACTCAAGGATAATATGTCATAGCTTGTGGTCACTTTGGCTTTTTCTATTCAATGTATGGCAGCAGGTAATGTATAGAGTCTATAATGTACTCCGTTTATAATGTACTCAGATAATACCTAATGATCGTCTGTGATTCTTCCTCCTGCTGATCTTCTCTCTTGATGACTGCTTCTTGCCTGTCCTTCACATGCCATTCTGACACATTTCCTTGTTTCTGCAAGACTGAAGAAGCACGCTTGCTTGGAGGCTTCTTCTGAAGGAGTTAAAGCAGGCCAGCAAAGTGGTCATGTGACCTACTTCGCCAGTTTCATTCACAAAAATCCACATGGAGCCAGAGAACCTAACCTTATAAGATATAATAATAATAATAATAATAATAATAATAATAATAATAATAACCATATGAACAGATATGATTGCAAGTTACTCTGAGCATCCTTGAGTGGTCACCCGTGGTAAGAGATTTGTGCGAAACGTTTTGAATAAAACTTCTTAAATTGCAATATTTATGTTTTTTTTCCTGTAATGCCCAGCACAACCATATGGCCCTCTTTCAAAAAATGCTAACTACGAGACAAGGGGTCCGAAGCCGCATGCGGCTCTTTCACATCTCTGATGTGGCTCCGTGGCTTTTAAAAATAATGTTGTATTTTACAGTGGCCGAAGGGTGCGTCATATACAAAAACCACTGCATAACCAAAAACAACTCCAAAAAGAAAACGCTGCTTATTTACTCACATCGGAAGCACTCCAGGCTCCCAGGGGTAGAGAGTTAAACCAGCTTTCACCTGCACGATGGGAGAATCTGCCTAAGGCAGAGTCCTGCAACGGTGGGGTACCCTGGATACCCAGAGGGTAACCTTCCAAAAATGCTCTTTAGGGTTGAAAATTACATAATTTTTATCTAACAGTCACGGGTGCGGGCGGATATTTATTTGGTGTGGGTGGGGTGATTTTGTGTGTGTGTTCTTGTGGACATGGCTATTGTTATATCAAAAGCTACATTGAGAGTCTCATTGTTTTTGATCCACTGTGTTGGTGGAGGGAGCCACGGTATTCCAAACCCTTGTGCTCATGGCAAGGACTGTTCTCATCGTCCCAGCAGCAGTGCAGCAAGCGAGAGAGATTTTTCTGCCACCGGGGTTTGTAATCCAGGAACGGAAATAACAAGTAAGAGTAAGAGGAAATCACTGAAATAAGAGATGGTGAATGAGATCTGGTTTGTGCATAGCAATCTCCGGATTAAATAACTGTCCTCCTAGTGACAAAATAAAAGAATGTGTCTGGTTCAGTCTTCACTCTGAGAATGAGTCGGTCTGCAATATTAAGCATTAATACAATATTATTTAAAAGAATGTTGAGAAGACTCCTTCTTAAAATAAATCTTCATATACTTTTTTTGTCGTTTTTGTAAATTAAAACTATAGAAAAACAACATTAATCTAACGAATAAATAAAAAGAAGATTGCACGAAGGGAGTGATGGTGAGGTAGGCTACCCAGCCTGTTAACACATCTGGCTGCACCCTAGCTATTCTTTTTATTTATGAAAAATATAAGAAGGGCTCAAATTCATTCATTTTCTGAACCGCTTAATTCTCATTAGGGTCGCAAGGAAGCTGGAATTGTAATTTAATTGTCTCTGCAGTTGTTCAAATCAATGCAACATACAGTAATCCCGTGCCACTTCGCGATTTAAGCATTGCGATCTTGGTACATCGCGGTATTTTAATAAGGAATAAAATAAAAAAGAAATATTCATAAAAAATTCTAAATTCACGCTGAAACTCGAATGTAAGCAAGCGGAAGGCAGGGACCCAAGGCAGGCTGCGTCCATTGTTTCCAAACGCCCCTCCTCCCCAGTTCAGGCAAGGACTGCTCACTCAACTCAATCTTGCAAGCTGATTGGCTTAGACGCGTGACGCTGTTGCCTCCCGCCCACTCAACTCAATCTCGCAAGCTGATTGACTTAGATGCTTGACACTGTTGCTTTCCGCCCAATCAACTCAATCTCGCAAGCTGATTGGCTTAGACGCGTGATGCTGTTGCCTCGCACATTCCCGCGGGATTTTTTTGTGATTTTGTGATCTCATAGTGTTTGTGAACGTCCTGCACCACAGAGGAGCTATTGTCAGAGGTGAGTACGGTGCATAAAGTATTTATATATAAATTCTATTTAAATATTAATACATTACAGTATTTTACATATGCATATAACTGTGTAATACGTTTAATATACACTTCTTGATATTGTATAGACGCGAAAACATATAGACATATAGACAACATGGTAGAAATGAGAGGGGCGTTCCTACTTCGATTTTTCGAACATCACGGCCAGGTCTGGTCTACATTATCCGCGATATTCAAGAGATGACTGTATTGTTTTTTTATATTAACATAAAGGAAAAAGGGCAAAAACGTTATCTGCAGTGTTATTTGATTTTAAATGTCAAAAAAGGATTTGTGGCTCCCAGTGTTTTCTTTACTGTGGAAAATGGGTCCAAATGGCTCTTTGAGTGGCAAAGGTTGCCGACCTCTGTATTAAACACATTGTACTCAGTGCTACTGCTATTCAGAATGTGGTCTATACTTGTTGCGGCGTTGCCTGATGCAACACAGCTTGGTGCCACATGCCTCAGTCAGCTGTGAGACGACCTTGAGTGTGCAGGATTGTGTTGTTCACGAATTTGTAGGAGTGTTATTATTTCATATTATTATGTTATTATAATTATTATTATAAGTGTTATTATAATTGTGTTGAAAGAAATGTGTCCGGGGAGTTTCCTTAGACCTTTTTGATTAAGAAAAACTTGATCATTTTTTTTTTAACTGCAAAAAATAATTCAGGCGTTTAAAGGATTAATGAGCAAAAGTAAAATTTTGAACATGAAAACAATGTATTTATGTCCTTATGTGTTTGTTCATTATTACACTCTGTTTCTATGTTGAATTATTCCAGTTAATATCCATATAACGCCAACCTATAAAACAAGATTGGCAATCACTGAACAATAACGTGAAATCAAGTTGTCACTGAAAAATTCATTAGCCAATAGGTACAATGCTCCCCCACAAAGAACCTAAATTATTAGTTCATATTAGTGCTTTGTGCCCGAATTGCAAAGCAGCATTAAATGAAGAGTGCTGAAAACTCAAATGTGAAGACAATTGAACAGTGCGTAGAAAAAACCTTTGCTGATATTAAGAGCACTGAACAACATCCAGGGAGCTGAGCTGTCACTTAAAAAACATACAGTAGGCCCTTGACTATTCACGGTTTTGCACTCGCGCCCCGCTTATTCGCGGATTGCCGAGTAATTGTCAAGTAATTCAAATTCAGCCAATGGCTGTTCTCTCTACTGTTGATTGGTTGAGAAGATGTATACGCCCCTTTTTTCTCATTCGGGCACAAATTGTCAACGCCACTCAAACGCAGTGCATCTTCTCTGGCTAAGCGCCAGAAAAAGATAATGACGTTGGATGTCTCCTGAAGAAATAAGACTTTCTCCGGAAGAAACCACAGTTTCCTATGAAGTGCCTGAAGAGAAATAATCATCTGAACTGTTGTAAAGCACTGTAGTATTAAAGTCTTTTTCGATTATTATTCCAGTACAGTACTTAAGTTAATGTTTAGAATGTTTGTGTGTGTGATTTTATGTACTGTGCTGAAACATGTTTATCCTTTTGTTTTGTTTATCCAATTTATTAGACT
Organism: Plotosus lineatus; assembly: GCA_024760905.1. Taxonomy (NCBI): domain Eukaryota; kingdom Metazoa; phylum Chordata; class Actinopteri; order Siluriformes; family Plotosidae; genus Plotosus; species Plotosus lineatus. Next base: position 34,689,822 of record CM045735.1, read on the forward strand.
TCATGTTCATTTTGTTATGGTCTGTGTTTTGGGGGGACTTGATTTTAGCGACTGGGTTCTCTAAAATATATTTTCTCCCCACTCCGGCTGAGGGGTGTGGCTGACCTGCTCAGGCTGATTGCAAGAGCGCACACCTGAATTCACTCCTCCCATCTACTCCCAATATACACAAGCACGCTCACCTCTGCGCCAGAGGATTATCTCACATCACATCCCTGCTTCCCATTGTTCTATAACCGTTTTCTGCCCGCTCTGGCTGAGGGGCGTGGCTGAGCTGCTCGGGCTGATTGCAGTAGCTAACACCTGAATTCACTCCTCTCATCTACTCCCTATAAACACAAACCGCACGCTCACCTCTGCGCCAGAAGATTCTCTCACATCACGTCACTGCGTTCCTGTGTTCTCTCTGGCTCCTGGTTTCCCAGTGCTTAATGTTTATTGTGTGCTTAAAGTGTGCGCACTCTGCTTAAGTGCTTCCCCTTTGAATAATAAATCCACTCTGTGCCATCTCACATTCTCCTGCATTCTGAGTCCGGCTGAAAGTTGATTATGTCATTATGTCACACTTTTATGCTCTTATATTTATATATATATATATATATATATATATATATATATATATATATATATATATATATATATATATGGTCGCATAGGAAGTTAATATCAGAGTTCACAACAAACAAACGGGACACTCATTTTCTAGTAAAATTGAAATAAAAAAAATGTGTGGACGTTCACAGTCAGCACAAATTGTACACTTCTCCAGGAAAGATAAACACTATAGTCAAACTTAAATAGTTTGCACATATAAAGCATACGGTCCTAGCATGTCGTAAACTGGTAATGACAGTGTCCAAAAATGCCTAAATTTAAATTGGTTACACAGTCATCACAGATTGGTGCTATAGTTGTTAAAATGTTTTTGTGTTTTTATTGTATTAGTTTAAGGTGCTATTTCTATTTTTGTTGTACTTGGGTTTTTTCTCAGATTTATTTGATCTGCATTGTTTGCAACAGCAAGTTGAATTAGACATTGCGATATTATATTTTGTATTAGCAGTATTATATTTTATATTGAGTGAGTAGTCGATAAAAGGGTTGTGACAGGAAGGGCATCCGACGTAAAAACCTCTGCCAAATCAAACGTGCGAATCAGATGATTCGCTGTGGCGACTCCCGAGTAAAAGGGAAAAAGCCGAAAGGAAGACAGACAGTCGATATGCAGAATGCTATCAGGAACAGATTGACTTGGATTGTATTAATATTTGCGGTTTTTTGCTTTCAATATTATTAAATTTAAAGTTCTTTAAATAAGTCAAATTCAGTAAAATTGACATTGAATTAGTAATTTTTAACTTCATTAAAGATTTTTCATAATTGCTAACTTATCACTATTTTGGTCCTCATTTCCAGTTACATGTAATAGTGGTCTTTCTCTGTGAAAAATCCAACTGTTCGATTCTTTTAGAACTTGAAATTTCAGGCAACCATTTTGCATAACTGATGGGTTATGCAAATTATTATACGTGAACGAACTATAGGTTACCAGAACCATTTACCCGTGAAACAAAAAATAGGTTGTGCAAACTTTCGAAAAATTCGAGGCCTATATATATATATATATATATATATATATATATATATATATATATACACATACACACACACACACACACACACACACACACACACACACACACATGCATACATACATACATACATACAGTCGGCCTCCGACTGACAAAACCTCGTGGGTACAAAAATCCTGGATTACGAAAAACATTTTCCTAAGTTTTCGTCCCCGGGATACGAAAACAACCTCCACTTTCGAAAAGCCCATTCAAAATTCAAACACTTCAATCAAAATTTCACACAATGCGTGAGTTGCTCTCTCATTGGCTGTCTCTCAACATCCCACCCCATTGGCCTCAGATCGGCTTGCAGGGATGACGCAGAACCAGAAGGAGACCTTAAAGCGGAACTACAGTGAGCACCTCTGATCTTTCAAACTGGTACTGTAATTACGCTTTAAATAAAACATCCCGTGTGTATGTGTGCGTGTGTGTGTGATAGAGATAGAGAGAAAGAGAGAGAGAGAGAGAGAAAGAGAGAGAGACAGAAGGAAGCTAAACTCTTTAGTTTTTTAAGTTGTTTAATTCAGTAAATGTTGAATAAATGTGGCGCATGTGAGCTCATCTGGAATTCCGATCCCTCAAGGAATCAAGTTAAAGTTGAGTTCGGACCTCCGAGCTGTCAAGCAGGGAATGCGCTTTGAATTCCACATCTTGTGGGCGTGGCCCGCCGCACTACAATAAACATTTAATGTGTATGTGTGTCTGTGTGTGAGAGAGAGATAGAGAGAAACAGGTGTGTGTGCGCGTGTTTGTTTGTGCAATAAAAATGTTTAATAATGGTTTAATTAATAAATATGTTAATAAAATATTTAAATTGTTTAAGAAATAATTTTCTTTTACTTTTAACACATATTTCATGCAAAATTGGTGTACTTTTACCATTTATAAAGGGTTTATGGGGTTGTCTTCGGAGCCTTGGAACAAATCAGGCGTTTCACATGTAAAATGCGACCCCTACTGACAAAACTCCCGCGTTACGAAAAAGTCTCTCTCTCTCTCTCTCTCTCTCTCTCTATATATATATATATATATATATATATATATATATATATATATATATATATATATATATATACACACACACACATACGCACCCCCGACTTACGTTTCATTTCGTTTTCTCAATTTTACGTTAAAAGAAAAAAAATCAAAATTTGAGTTTAGATGTACCTACGGAGTACGGTGACGTAATGACACTGCGTCCACTGTCTACAAACGACAGACTGAACGTGCCCCTCCTTCTTCCCAGTTCAGTCATATATATATATATCTGTTATATAGTGTGTTACCCTTGTGTGAAGACGTCGTCTCTGTAATCTTTGTGCTTACACTGTTTTGCGGACTTTTGTAACTCTAAACAAATATGGTTGAAGCATAAGCCTACTAGCATGGGTGCAAGTCTCATACACAGAGATGCATTAACTATCTGCTCGGATTGACGCAATCTACCATGCATACTCAGTTAAGCAAAGAGAGCTGTAAAATGAATGAAAACCTGAATCTAGAAAAGAAACAGAACTCTCCGCTCTGCTGGTGATTCACATCGGGAATGACAGTCCTTGCCACATGAGGAGCAGATGTGAATAGATGCGGCAGAGTCAGTTGTTTTCTCATTTCGCCTGACCCTTTTTTATATGGCTTCATTGGTGATTTTCTCTTCACCTTCCTTCAGTGGGTTTTGGAGGAGGCAGTGCCAGCTGCTGCGGTCTGCCACAATGTCTTCCAAGCTCTCGGGGTCGATTTCCAAGGCTTTCATGTCTCGTTTACACACGTCCTTGTTCCTCAGCTATGGGCGGCCATGGGGTTGTTTGCCAATGGCAAGTTCTCCATAGAGGATCTTCTTTTCCTTTCGGTTTTTCCCTTCAGGGGTCGCCACAGCGAATCATCTGCCTCCATCTCACCCTATCCTTTGCATCTTCTTCTTTTACACCAACGACCTTCATGTCCTCCTTCACCACATCCATAAATCTTCTCTTTGGTCTTCCTCTAGGCCTTCTGCCTGGTAGTTCCAGCCTCAGCATCCTATTACCAATATACTCACTATCGCTCCTCTGTACATGTCCAAACCATCTCAATCTAGCCTCTCTGACTTTGTCTCCAAAACATCTTACATGGTCTGTCCCTCTGATGTACTCATTTCTGATCCTATCCATCCTTGTTACTCCCAGAGAGAACCTCAACATTTTCATCTCTGCTACCTCCAGCTCTGCCTCCTGTCTTTTCCCCAGGGCCACTGTTTCTAAACCATACAACATCGTTGGCCTCAACGCCGTCTTATACACTTTTCCTTTCATTCTTGCCGATACCCTCCTATCACACATCACACCGGAAACTTTTCTCCAACCATTCCACCCTGCCTGCACACGCTTCTTGACCTCTTTTCCACACTCTCCATTGCTCTGGATTGTTAAAATTGCCTAAGTACTTAAAATCCTCCACCTTTCTTATCTCTGCTCCCTGTAACCTCACCGTTCCTCAGCCCGAAGTCACGGCAAGCATGAGAGAATCAGTTCATGAGCTGCTGGAGGTCATATTCTGTGTGTGCAGTGACGGCTGCATCATCTGCAAAGAGCATGTCTCTTATGATGGTTTCGCGGACCTTGGTCTTTGCTCTGAGTCTTGCGATGTTGGACAGCTTCCCATCTGATCTTGTATGCATGTACACTCCTTCGGTCAATGTCCCAAAGACATGTTTAAGAAGGAGGGAGAAGAAGATGCCAAAGAGTGTCAGGGCAAGGACGCAGCCTTGCTTCACACCGCTCTTGATGTTGAAAGGTTCTGACATGCTGCCCTCGTACTGAAGGCTTGCCTTCATGTCATCATGGAAAGATCTAATCATACTGTGCAGATTCGGGGGGCATCCGATCTTCAGGAGGATGTTGAAAAGCCCGTCCCGGCTAACCAGGTCAAATGCCTTGGTTAGATCGATGAAGGCAATGTAGAGGGGTTTCTGTTGTTCTCTGCATTTCTCCTGGAGTTGGCGAATGGAGAAAATAATGTCCACTGTTGAGCATTCTGTGTGGAAACCGCATTGGGATTCAGGATAGACATGTTCAACCAGTTGCTGGAGTCACGCGAGCAAGACACGAGCGCACACTTTGCCCACAGTGCTCAAGAGAGAGATGCCTCTACAGTTGTTGCAATCGCTCCTGTCCCCTTTGTTCTTATACAGGGTGACAATTTTGGCCTCTTTCATGTCTCAAGGAATGCCGCCTTCACGCCAGCACTGGCAAAGGGTGTCGTATAGTGGCTGCAGTAGGGCAGACTTGCAGCTCTTGATGATATCAGGAGGGATGCCATCTGTTCCAGGGACTTTGCCGCACGCCAAGCTGTCAATAGCCTTGCTGAGTTCTTCCAGTGTTGGTTCGAAGTCCTCCATGACAGGTAGGTTCGATGGCATCCAATGCTGAGTCAACAACACTGTTCTCTCTGGAGTAAAGCTCTGAGTAGTACTCTACCCATCGCTCCAATTGTTTCCCCTTGTCAGTGATCACTTCCCCATCACTTCCCCACTGATGGATTTGAGGAGTGCTGTTTTGCTCTGAGTTGGTCCAAGAGCTTTCGTGATGCCATCATACATGCATCTGATGTTACCTGTGTCCGCTGCAGTCTGGATGTCGCGACTGAGCTCTTGCCAATACTCGTTGGCACATTTCCTTGCTGTGTTGGACCTGGCTCCAAGCTGCTCTTAATGTCTTAAGGGTCTTTTCGCTTGGAGAATGCTTATATTCAGCAAGGGCCACCTGTTTTACTTCTATGACGGGGTCACCTCTGCGGACTTTGCACCAAACCAGTCAGCGTTCCAGGAGGTCTTCTTTCCGAAGACGGCTAATGCTGATGTATGAATGCACTCTCGTAGGTGGATCCAGGTGGCTGATGCTGTACTTTGAGGCTTTTTTGTGGAGATGGGTTCTTCGAAGGTTTTTGCAAATTCCTCGATCTTTGCTTCTTGATGCATCTTGAGGGTGTTGATGCGAGGCTTCCCTTGAGGCGTGGCACAATGAAGTGTCTTTGGTGTCAAGCGGATCTTGCAGCATACAAGAGAGTGGTCTGTGTCACAGTCTGTGCTTTGACAGGTGCAGGTAAGAAGCACGTGCTTGAGGCTTGTGTGTCTGACGATAATCATGTCAAGCTGGTGCTAGTGTCTTGAGCGTGGATGACGCCAGGACACCCAGTGTTGTAGCTTCGGCTGGAAGAAGGTGTTTCTCAGCACTCTTTCCTTTCCAGAAAAAGGTGTAGTCCTTTTCTTTCAGCCTTCCATAGTCTGCTAGACAAGTCTCCTGTAAGGCGGCGATGTCTATCTTCAATTGCAGAAGCTCATCATTGATAACGGTGGTCTTTCTTGCATCACTAATGTTCTGGAGATCATCAAGTCTGGTGGTCATGATGCGGACGTTCCAGGTTCCCAATTTAAGAGGTGGTTTGTTGCTTTTGCTCGTTCTTATTCTCTTGCTTGGTGCAGGTTGCGGTCTGCTTGTCGGTTATTACCCCATGCACCCAGTAAGGAGGACAGACCGTGGCGGGACAGCACCTTATTGATCAGGGGCTGCCCGATTTAGGCGGGCAGTAACTGTACAGTGAGATCTGAAGATCCCTCCCACTGATGAAAGCGACCCCTGGCACCATGCTCTACGCCAAACAAGCATTGTGGCTTATAACCGGTAACTTTTGCTTTCCGTGTTGGTTCGTCGCTGTGAGGCGAAGCTGGAGTGTCCTCTCCAGGGCACAGGCCAGGGCAGGGGGATATGGAGGACCAGCTCTTGACCAGTTAGCAGCCCCCCCCCATTGATGACTGGTCCGGTCGGAATGGCACGGTCCGGATCCATTGACGTTGCATGTAAAAGAACCAGTGCTGACTTTCGTAAAGAGTAGGCTGCAAAGCCGTCAGCGTTTTTCTGTTTCTTGCTAAAAAGGGTTGTGACAGGAAGGGCATCCGACGTAAAAACCTCTGCCAAATCAAACGTGTGAATCAGATGATTCGCTGTGGTGACTCCCAAGTAAAAGGGAAAAAGCCAAAAGGAAGACAGACATATATGTGTGTGTGTGTGTGTGTGTGTGTGTGTGTGTGTGTGTGAGCCACTCCACCGAAAGTAGGCTCCTAGGTCCAAAAATGAAAAATGAGCATTTTACACAGTCAGATGGAGGAAGCCCAAAGCTGCAGAATGCAGCAAAAAGTTTGTCAATACCTTGAAAACTGACCGAGCTATGCCATTTCTTGTGTCAGCATTCAACTAAAAATTTCAAAAGACGTTTTAGAGAAAAATGAGCACAAAGATTGCACTTCTTCCAAGATCATTAGTCCTAGGCAACCAAATATTTTTATGCACCTCAGCCATATAAACTTTTAGAAAACATGTCTAGGAAGAGTTTTAGAAAGAGACAAGAAAAATCATTGGATTGGTTGAGCTGATGTCCCGCCCCTTTTTCCTCATTCGTGCACAAGTTGTCAATGAGCCTCTTTTTTGTGTGTGATACCACTCAAACGCTGTGCGTCTTCTCTGGCTAAGCGATAGAAAATGCTGGATGTCTCTTCTGAAGAAATAAGACTTTCTCCTGAGAAACGATGGTTTTCTCTGAACTGTTGTATTAAAATATTTTTCAATTATTATTCCAGTACATGAGCTAAGTTCATGTTTATGTGTGACATTTTATGTTCTGTAGCATGTTTAACGAGCGAGACCAAAAGGATAAACTTTATTACAGTACTCTTCATGTCCTTTTACATTGAAGTTGGAGTGATGTCTTGGAGTGACGTCTCCAAGATGGCGCTGCCCAGAGGGCGACGTCGTGGAGTTCTTAGATTCAAATTGTTTCTTTGTTCGTTTTAATTGGTTTTATTTGTTGTTTTGTTTGTTCATGTTTTGCACTATCCTCATCTACGACCGGTCGACTCTACTACAGCAATAAGATCGGAGTATCCGGGCGTGTATAACTAAGCAGAGCTAACATGCTATTAGTGGAGCTAACATGCTATTAGCAGAGCTAACATGCTATGGTAGGCAGCTCAATGCAAGCCGCATCCCAGCGAGCAATAAGCCCAGGCGGGAAGGGGCCGAATGACGACTCCGGCGCTTGGGATTGCAGGGGATGAAGGCCATGTAGCCGGCTGGAGCAATCGCCTCATCGGGTGTACTCTCCTCGAGCCATGTTTCACAGAAACACAGTCCTGTAGATACCTCTGCGCTGCAATCTGAGCATGAAGCTTGTCCATCTTGTTTCGCAGGGACTGAACATTTTCAAGCAGTATGGCCGGAAGTGCTAACCAAGCCTCTGAGAACTCTACCTGGGCTTAGCCGGTAACCGCTAGCTAACCGCTAGCATTGCGCTGCCATAGCATATAAGCTCAAGACAGAAGTTGTTGCGTGCTTAGTTGCCCGAAGCTGAAGCTGCTCATCGCTGTAGTAGGGTCGACCGATCATAGACGAGCATAGTGCAAAACATGAACAAACAAATTAAAATGAACAATGAAACAATTTGACTCTGAGAACTTCGCGATGTTGCCCTCTAGGCAGCGCCATCTTGGATACGTCACTCCAAGACATCACTCCAAGCTCAATGTAAAAGGACATGAAGTGTAATAAAGTTTATCCTTTTGGTATCATTTGTTAAACATTCTACAGAACATAAAATCTCACGCACAAACATTAACTTAGGTACTATACTGGAATAATAATTGAAAAAGACTTTAAAACGGGTGCTTTACAACAGTATATGCTGTATAATGTTTACATCTTATCATCAATAAAAATAAGAGTAAAAATTTGTCTGAATCAATACTATATTTTACTACATTAATACTGTATTAATAAGTAAGACTGTCTATAGAATGTGTTGAAGAAGCATATTTTAGCGACAATCCTTTGAGCAAGGGACAGAAACACGATGACGGCTTTGCAACCTACTCTTTACGAAAGTCAGAAATGGTTCTTTTACATGCCTCTCACCATAGACAGTGAGAGACATGGACCACCTTTGACAACCCAGTTAGCTGCACTGGGGGCAGTGACAACCTTGTGGGGACTCGAACCCCCAAACTTAGGATCAGCGACCCTGTGCCCTATCCACTAGACCACCACCGTCCATATATATATATATATATATATATATATATATATATATATATATATATATATATATATATATATATATATATATATATATATATATATATATATATATATATATATATATATATATATACATATATATATATATATATATATATATATATATATATATATATATATATATACATATATATATACATATATATATATATATATATATATATATATATATACATATATATATACATATATATATACATATATACATATATATATATATATATATATATATATATATATATATATATATATATATATATATATATATATATAAACACACACTAGTCCTTCTCAAAAAATTAACATATTGTGATAAAGTTCATTATTTTCTGTAATGTACTGATAAAAATGAAACTTTCATATAATTTAAATTCATTGCACACCAACTGAAATATTTCAGGTCTTTTATTGTTTTAATACTGATGATTTTGGCATACAGCTCATGAAAAAAAATTAGCATATTTCATCCGACCAATAAAAAAGGTGTTTTTAATACAAAAAAAGTCAACCTTCAAATAATTATGTTCAGTTACGCACTCAGTACTTCGTCGGGAATCCTTTTGCAGAAATGACTGATTCAGTGCGGCATGGCATGGAGGCAATCAGCCTGTTTGACTAGTACAGGCGGCCCTCTACTTATGAAATTAATCCGTTCCAGTGCCTTTTTCGTAAACTGGCATTCTCGTTGGCCAATGGGAGGCCAGCGGGGCGGGATGTTGGGAGACAGCCAATGACACAGCAACTCATGCATTGTTTGAATTTCTGAATGGCGTGTTTGAATTTTTGAATGGCGCGTTTGGCGCTTTCGTAAAAAGAGGTTGTTTTCGTAAAACGAGGGCGAAAATTTAGGAAAATGTTTTTCGTAACCTGGATTTTTCGTATTCGGAGATTTTCGTAAGTAGAGGGCCGACTGTATATACAGGGTGTTGGGGGTGATCCTACTTCACAGATTTCGATGGTCGCGTGGGGATCTCGGTCCCAATTAACCGTGAAAAATGAGAGATCCCTGCATATATAATTTTATCAATAAATATCACAGTGCCAAATTATAAAGTTTTTACTTAATCATGAATACATTTTACGACATGAATATTGTATTAATGAGTAAGACTCTTATAGAATGTGTTTGAAAGCATATTTTAGGCATGTAATATGATACATAGGGTTTTACTTCCGGTTACAGAACTCACGGATTATCTTGATTCGCGGGAGGGGCAGAAACCGAAACCCCGCGAATAATTGGGGCCGACTGTATTAGCCAATGAGGACATACCCTTGACACTCATCTTCCTATAAAATTTGATTGTCATGTGAACTTTAGATACTATTTCCAACGAAGTACAGAAAAACTGACCAGAGCTGGAGGTCGTGGAAGGACAAATGTGTTTGGTCGTTGCACTTCGCCTTGTTCGTTGTGTTTGAAATTAGGGATGGGTTTTATGATCTGATCTGGGGAGATGGGATGAAAAGCCAGCTTCTGCAAGTTATCCCCGTCATCTCGCAGTGATCCATCAGACAGATCTGAAGTGACGGCAAGAGAAAGAGGAATTAACTCTAATTACCAAGCATCGTTGTAAACAGAAAAACAACCGGTGATTCAGCTCTGTATGCAGGATCTACAAGAGTAACACAAAAGATAGATCAACATTGGTAACATAATCAATGTATCAAAAATATCTTTGCTGACATCCTCATAAAATCATAATATTCTTTTATAAATCATATTTGTTCCTTGATAAAAACTGTTGAATACACAAATGGTGCTGGATGGCATAGTTGGATTGTAGTTAGCACATCAACTTTATAGCAAGCAGGTCCTGGGTTCTACTTCCAGGCTTGGCAAGGATGTTTTTGAATGAATGAATTTGTATGATCTCCCCATGTCCAGTTACTTCAGTTTACTCCTCCACTCCAAAAAAAAAGAAAAGAAAAGTGAAGTTACCCCTTCAGCACAAAATTGTACTTGTCAGATTGGCAGGGGAATCATTACACAGAGCAATGAGCTCGATCAAATTCCCATCTGTGGTATGCAGTAAGAGCACATAAAACCATTAGTAACAGTCACCCAAAAACACCCTAACATCCTGGGTTTATCCTGGACGCAGCTTAGCAACCCACAAATCTCATGGCTTCAGAAGAAAAGTACAGAATGGTCAGCTCTGCTTTCACTCATTTGTAGTGGAGGAAGATGCCACGGAGTCAGGAGAATACGCCGATCTGTTACAGTGCTTTGGTAAGGAGCCAAAATTACATCCAGTGGGTTTCCTCAGTTCTTCATATAGCTCTACCCTGCAGAACAAAACTATCACTTCAGTAAAAGAGAGATTCTGGTTGTCAAGATCATGCTGGAAGAGTGGACCCACTGACTAGAGGAAACAACACACTTGTTTACGGTTCTCACTCACCCCAAAAATATTTAGTACCTCCGAGCTGACAATTGCCTATCTCTACATGCCTGACATTTTTCAACAGGGATCATATCACCCTGTCCTATTGCACAGGGCCTAAAAATATCAAGTGGGACTCCCTGTCCAGCATGTTTCCTGCTAAGAACCCCCGATCAGGTCCAGCATTCACCCTAACACTGTCAATGTTATCCCTTGGGACTTTGCCAAGAAACTGCTCATGTATCACACTGCTGCCATATACTTCCCTAAATAAATCTTTGAGTTTTAACAATTCCTGGGATCACTCATAAAGCAGACTCGTCTGTGGCACAGGCTAGTAAACATTCAGGAACACGGACAAAGCATGAGCCTCTCACAGATGAATGGCCAATCATGTGGTCCAACATTCTCCAAAATCCTATTTCTGATGGGCCACTCAGTATATAGTTATAGCCAAAACATACTCCGATTCTCTGAGCTCATCACATCTCACTCCAGCTCACCCTTCAACTGACCATGCATACCCCACCTCATCACACACTATGCCAGAGATTGTACTGGGACATTGTACACCACACAATTCATACAAACCCTTGGTGGAAAACCTGTTAATTCTTTAGAAGGCTGATGTCAACCAATCCAACCAATCACTGATAGCCATGATCCCATCCAACCAATCACTGATAGCCATGATCCCATCCAACCAATCACTGATAACCATGATCCCATCCAACCAATCAATGATAGCCATGATCCCATCCAACCAATCACTGATAGCCATGATCCCATCCAACCAATCACTGATAACCATGATCCCATCCAACCAATCAATGATAGCCATGATCCCATCCAGCCAATCACTGATGGCCATGATTCCATCCAACCAATCAAAGAAAAACAGTGCCCTATCTGACCATTCATTCATAACACTTACACCAGCCTACCAATAACTGATTACCAGGGCACGGAATGAAGACAATTTCCCACCAAAAAGGGGCAGGCAGAAGAAAAAATCTGCAGGACCCCTAAGAATTTTACTTGTCCCCACTTTTTCTGGAATGATTAATTGTGTTCTAATCTGTTTTTTTTTTTTATTTACTTGTTCACCTGTCCATATGTTTGGTGGACAATAGCTATTATGACTCAATAAGAAACATACATGTAAACCAGTTTTCTATCATGTATAACTCTTTATTTATTATTCTGCTAATCAAATTAAACATGTTTAATAAGTCATATTTTCTTTAATTTGACCAATATTTTTTGCAATGTAAAATTGTACTCAGTACAATACTTAGTACTACATAGTTAGCTTTAAATAACATTAAAGTGGTGCGTTAACTCAAACTTTCAAAGTATAGGTATAGTCATTGGTCCTACCTGAAAATTCCTCTTTGGACATCGATCCTTTACATAATATTTATAATCCCTGACATTAGTGCTTCTTGGTCCAGCATCATTTTGGTCATTTTTTTTTTATCTTTTACAAAGCCAGTTAACTTTGTCTGCTTTGACATCGTTAGTTACAGTTAAATTGTTATTATAATACTTGTGAATTAGCGACAAACCCAGAAGTTACTGGCACGTGATTCATATTTAGCCAATGGATGAGAGCTTTTGTTTCTCCCTCCTGCTGAGTGGTTGCAGATAATGTGCACACCTCTTTTTTTTCTCCTTCGTACACATGTCATCAACATAATTTCTTGAATTGTGAATTCAATTTTTTTGTGTGTTTTTAATGATTATTTCAGAGCTATGATGCCACTCATACGCCATGCATCTTCTGTAGCTTCTGGTAAGAAGCATTCATTGAAGTGGCATATCTTCGACAAGGACGGATTGTTCATTTTACTGAAAAGGCCTTCTGCCTGACACAGGAGTCATACTGGGTTGGATTTTTCCAGACCTCCTACAAAAAATGCTGGCAAATGCCGGTGGGCTGGCGCTAATTTCGTGTCCTAGATAACTATTATACAAATGACAAATTACTTTACAGGGATCCCTCGCTACTTCGCGCTTCAGTTCCTGTAGCTTCAGTGCATCGTGGGTTTTTTGGAAAATATTCGTCAAAAAAAATAAATAAATAAAAAAATTTAGGAAAAATGGGGGGGAAATGCTGCAAAACAAGGCCAATTATGCAAACCCCCTCCCCCCCCAAAAAAAACAAAAAAAAAAAACAAATACAAAAACAAAAAAAAACCAACCTAAAACTCAACAACAAAACTCCTTGAATTTTTATGTTAGGTGTGCATCTGCATATGTGCGCACGCATCTGTGCGTGTGTATTTATTGTATTTTATTTACATCTCATGCATTATTTTTGAATGTTCAATTGTTAATTATAAGCATTTACAGCATTAATGCAGCTGTGAGGGGGGGGCACAAACAAGTGCCCGCCCTCACGCCGGTCCCAAGCCCGGAGAAATGCAGAGGGTTGCGACAGGAAGCATCCAGCGTAAAACTTTTGCCAAAATACAAAATGCAAACCGTAAAGACAAATCTCATACCGGATCGGTCGAGGCCCGGGTTAACAACGACCGCCATCAGTGCTGTTAACCAACAGGGTGCTGGTGGAAATTGGACTACTGTTGGTCAAAGAAGGAGAGGTGGGAAGCGTGTACGTAAGCAGAGAGAGAAGAGGAAAAGCATGAGTTTAGGAATGAGAGTAGGGACTTTGAATGTTGGAACTATGGCAGGAAAAGGTGGAGAGCTGGCTGACATGATGAAAAGGAGAAAGGTGTTCAGGAGACCAGTGGAAAGGTAGCAAGGCTAGAAGCTTAGGAGCAGAGTTTAAACTATTTTTTCATGGTGTGGATGGGAAGAGAAATGGAGTAGGAGTCATCTTGAAGGAGGGGTTGGTCAGGAACGTTCTAGAAGTGAAAAGAGTGTTCAGACAGAGTGATGAGTCCCAAGTTAGAAATTGAAGGTGTGATGGTCAATGTTGTTAGTGCTTATGCTCCACAGCCAGGATGTGAGCTAGAAGAGAAGGAGCGATTCTAGAGTGAGTTAGATGAAGTGATGCAGAGTACCCCCAGAAGTGAAAAAGTGGTCATTGGTGCAGACTTCAACGGACACACTGGTGCAGGCAACAGAGGGGACGAGGAAGTGATGGGCAGGTTTGGTATCCAGGACAGGAACACAGAAGGACAGATGTTGATAGATTTTGCAAAAAGGATGGAAATGGCTGTGGTAAATACTTTCTTCCAGAAGAGACAGAATCATAGGGTGACTTATAAAAGTGGAGGTAGGAGCACACAGGTAGACTACACCTTGTGTCGGCGATGTAATTTGAAGGAATTCAGTGACTGCAAAGTAGTAGCGGGTGAGAGTGTTGCCTAACAGCATAAGATGGTGGTGTGCAGGATGACGCTGATGGTGAGTAAGGTGAAGAAGGCAAAGGCAGAGCAGAAGACAAAGTGGTGAAAGCTGAAAAAGGAAGAGTGTTGTTTTGTCTTCAAGGAGGAGTTGAAACAGGCTTTGGGAGGTCAGGAAGTTCTTCCAGATCACTGGACAACTACAGCTAATGTGATCAGGGAGACAGGTAGTACTTGGCGTGTCCTCTGGAAGGACAGTAGATAAGGAGACTTGGTGGTGGAATGAGGAAGTGCAGGAGTGTGTACAAAAGAAGCGGTTAGCTAAGAAGAAATGGGACATAGAAAGGACCGAAGAGAGTAAACAGGAGTACAGGCAGACACAGCGTAAGGCGAAGATAGTGGTGTCAAAGGCCAAACAGAGGGCGTATGATGACTTGTATGCTCGGTTGGACAGTAAAGAGGGAGAAAATGATCTATACTGGTTGGCACAGCAGTGAAATAAAGATGGGAAGGACGTGCAGCAAGTTAGAGTGATTAAGGACAGAGTAGGAAACGTGGTGACTGATGACACAAATGTGCTGGGAAGATGGAAAGAATACTTTGAAGAGCTGATGAATGAGGAAAATGAGAGATAAAAAAAGAGTAGAAGAGGTGACTGTTGAGGAGTTGCAAAGATTAGTAAGGGTGAAGTGAGAAGGGCATTGAAGAGGATGAAGCGTGGGTAGGCAGTTGGTCCTGATGACATACCGGTGGAGGTATGGAAGGGTCTATGAGAGGTAGCAGTAGATTTTCTGACAAGAACATTCAACAAGGTCTTAGAGAGTGAGAGGATGCCGGAGGAATGGAGAAGTGTGCTTGTGCCCATTTTTAAGAACAAGGGAGATGTGCAAAGTTGTAACAACTACAGAGGGATAAAGTTGATGAGCCATATGATGAAGTTATTGGAAAGAATAGTGGAAGCTAGACTAAGGGCAGAGGTCAGCATTTGTGAACAACAGTTTGGTTTCATGCCAAGAAAGAGCACCACAGATGCAGTTTGCTTTGAGGATGTTAATAGAGAAGTCCACAGAAGGTCAGAAGGAGCTGCATTGTGCCTTTGTGGATCTGGAGAAAGCATATGACAGGGTGCCGAGAGAGGAACTGTGGTATTGCATGAGGAAGTCTGGAGTGGCAGAGAAGTATGTTAGAGTGGTGAAGGACATGTATGAGAGATGTAAGACAGTGGGCGAGGTGTGCTGTCGGTGTGACAGAAGAGTTCCAGGTGGAGGTGGGACTGCATCAAGGGTCAGCTCTGAGCCCCTTCTTGTTTGCTATGGTGATGGACAGGCTGACAGACGAAGTTAGACAAGAATCTCCATGGACTATGTTTGCAGATGACATCGTGATCTGAAGTGAGAGCAGAGAACAAGTGCAGGAAAATCTAGAGAGGTGGAGGTATGCCCTGGAAAGGAGGGGAATGAAGGGTAGCCTCAGTAAAACAGAATACATGTGTGTGAACGACAAGGACCCAAGAGGAACGATGAGGTTACAGGGAGCAGAGATAAAGAAGCTGGAGGATTTCAAGTACTTAGCTCAACAATCCAAAGCAATGGAGAGTGTGGAAAAGAGGTGAAGAAGCGTGTGCAGGTAGGTTGGAATGGTTGGAGAAAAGTGTCCGGTGTGATGTGTGATAGGAAAGTATCGGCAAGAATTAAAGGCAGGCAGAGCTGGAGGTAGCAGAGGTGAAAATGTTGAGGTTCTCTTTGGGAGTAACGAGGATCAGGAATGAGTACATCAGAGGGACAGCAATTGTAAGATGTTTTGGAGACAAAGTCAGAGAGGCGAGATTGAAATGGTTTGGACATGTACAGAGGAAGGATAGTGAGTATATTGGTAGTAGGATGCTGAGGTTGGAACTACCAGGTAGAAGGCCGAGAGGAAGACCAAAGAGAAGATTTATGGATATGGTAAAGGAGGACATGAAGGTAGTTCGAGTAAGAGTAGAAGATACAGAGGATAGGGTGAGATGGAGGCAGATGGTTTGCTGTGGCGACCCCTGAAGGGAAAAGCCGAAAGGAAAAGAAGAAGAAGAAGAAGAAGAAGCATTTATAGCATTGCATATGTATTCATTGATATTATATACACATATACATGTACATAAACATCAGTCGGGGGGGGGGGGGGGTGTCGATCCTACTTCGCGGAAATTCAGCTTCCGAGGAGGGTCGGTCCCCATTCACCGCGAAAAGTGATGGGTCACTGTATCTGTGAATCCATCTGACCAAGCAATGTTAACCATGATCCGCCTATAAGACATATTGTCAACCATAAACCAATTTGACCAATCAATGATGGCCTTGATCTCATCCAACCAATCACTGATAACCATAATCCCATACAATCAATCACAGACAACTATGATCCCATCTGACCAATATATATATATATATATATATATATACATACACACACACACATACACACACACACACACACACACACACACATATATATATATATATATATATATATATATTATATATATGTGTGTGTGTGTGTGTGTATATATATATATATATATATATATATATATATATATGTGTGTGTGTGTGTGTGTGTCTGTGTGTATATATACATATATATATACACACACACCACACACACCACACACACACACACACACACATATTATATATATATATATATATATACACACACACATATATATATATATATATATATATATATATATATATATATATATATATATATACACACACACATACACTACATACTTTGCACACACACACACACACACACACACCGTATTTTGCGGACTACAAGTCGGACTTTTTTTTCATACTTTGGCTAAAGGTGCAACTTATATATTTTATGCTTTATTTTATATATTTTACTTATTTTATCTGTTTATATCGTATTTATTTTTTAAATTTATATTATCTCATACTCCAGAGTGACTCGTATATGTTTTTTTCATACTGACAGCCACAAGAGGGCACTCTTGGCTTGTGTACCAGTATCTGCTCCTCCTATCACTCCTTTACCACTGAAAATGTATCTTTTCGGTTAACGGTAAATATCAATTTACATAAATACCTCACATAATAAATTTAATCCATTCCAAGGGCAAGCTTATAAGCCAAAAAGTTCACAATTATTCCCGTAAGAAATAACAGAAAACCAATGAATCCGTTCCAAACCCCTCCCAAACTCATAACCTGCCACAAACATGTATATTTGACCTAATATATGAAACATCAACATGTAAATACAATCAATCTTTAATAATAATAATAATAATACATGTACATTAACATGAATAATAATTAATTAAAAATAATAATAATAAAACAAGAATAAACAATAAGCACGTCTGAACCTCTCATACTCCTGACATAGATCTGCCACGCGCACTCCTTTTTCATATTCAGCTCTGATTTCTAGCTTCATTTCAAGAGAAATCAGTTTCCTCTTCTTGGATTCATGAACCACCTTTTTACAACCCATTTTAGAGACACTATGGGACAGGCACAATAAAAAACAAAAGTAAGATAAGATAAGTTAAGATAATACTTTATATCCCAAAGGAAATTTTGGTTACGTCGTATTATTATGACAAGCAGCGCCACGTGAAGAGTACAGGAAAAGTCACAAAATCACAACCACAGAGGAGAAAAACTTCTGTGCGCGTGCACGCAACGAATGCCAGTAAGCCAGGAAAGGCTCAGGATAAACTCGCCATAAGGGTCACGTGTTAGATGAGATATTTCTGTATAAAAACAACTGAGTAGAACACAAATCATATTCTGCAGATTACAAGCTGCATGTAGTGCAATATGCAGTCGGAAACGGTAATCGAGCAGCAGGAACAAAGTTTGGATTGAGTGGGAAACTTGTGATACTCTCAGTGCCATCAAGAAAACCATGAAAGATAATCGCGGGCTCAAGGCTAGATGGCCAGAGCTGGAGTAACAAGTTCACAAATGAGTGCTTGAACAACACTCTGCCGGAAGAGGACTTTCAACAGTGCAGTTATGTCTCCATGCCCAGGTTGTTGCCAAGACGATAAATATAATAGACTTTTCAGGAGGACCTTCTTGGTGTTACCGATTCATGTAGCGCAACCACCTCTCCATCAGAGCACGGACAACAATGTCACAAAAATTGCCAGCAGACTTTCAAGCCAAAGCCAACAGTTTCCGTGAGTTTCTTGAAAATCAGGTAACTGAGCACAACGTGACACTGGATCACCCCCCATGTTTGACATCCCCATGGGCCAAAGTGTCTCAAAAAAAGGGGAAAAGAGCGTGACTATAGTAACAACTGGTCATGAGAAATCACACTTCACAGTGGTGCTGGCATGTTGTGGAGATGGGTCAAAATTGCCACCAATGGTCGTTTTTAAACGGAAAACCTGGCCAAAAATCCAATACCCCACAGTTTTTGTGGCCGTGAATGAGAAAGGGTAGATGGATCAAGATATGATGAACTTTTGGCTTACAAAGTGCTACACTAAGTGTCCGGATGGCTTCTTTAGAACACGCAAAGCCCTGCTGGTGATGGACAGTATGCGAGCGCACATGACGCCACAATTCAAAGATAAATTAAAGCTTTTCAACACCATAGCTGCCATCATCCCTGGAGGCTTAACCAAAGTACGCCAGCCACTTGATATCTCGGTGAACAGGCGCTTTAAGGCAGTTTTACGTCAGCTGTGGGAGCAGTGGATGACTGATGAAGAGCACAGATTCACGGCAACGGGGAGGATGCGCCATGCAACTTTCCTGGAATTGATTGGATGGATCAACAAAGCATGGGCTTCAGTGACAACTGACACCATACTGTTGGTATTCAGAAAGGCTGGAATAATAACAGGGACTGATGCCGAGTCTAATAGCAGCTGCACAGAAGAGGAAGCAGCGCACCCTCTACTTCCGGAGTTGGCGGAGTTGTTCAGAAGTGACACAGAGGATGAAGAGTCCAATGGATTTGGTGATTTTAGTGAGATTGAGAGTTCAGTACACTAGTTATGTTATTTAGGCTATACTGTAGTTATCTTAATAACTGTTAATACGTTATGTTAACATACCACCTATTCACTTTACATTAACAGTATAATAAACGATTTGGCTGGTTTTCCATTTTATTGTGATTACTGTTTCTTTCCTTCCTGTGCTTTGTCTCTGATTTTGTAAAATAAATTTCTCCCCAAAACTGTGACTTATAGTCCGGTGCAAAATATATATGATTTTTTTTCTTTTTCGTTGTGCATTTTATGGCTGGTGAGACTTATACAGAGCAACTTATCGTCCGGAAAATACGGTGGGGTGTGTGTGTGGAAATATATATATATATATATATATATATATATATATAAACAGGGTATTCATTAAGTTTTAGAGGAGAAGGAGGATATTAATAAGCAGGGGTGGAAATTGTTTGAGGCAAGCATGGGGATGGGGTGTCCCCTCCCGCAGGGAGGTCTGGGGGACCACCCACAGAAAAATTTTTAAAATTCATGTGCTCTGTGGTGCATTCTGGGCACATATTTATGAGAAAATCAGACAAGCTAGAAGCAAATAAAACAAAAAGTTTATATTATAAACAATAGTATTTGTTACAAGAATAGTAGACTTACTTCTTAAAGGAAAGTACATAAAACTTCTTATTTGAAAAATCTAACAGTTATCTTAAGAATATAGAACAATTGTGAATCAAACTGCTACCCTAATCTGTCAAAACTGTTTATATAATATCATTTTAGGATTAATAAGATTAGGCTATTAGAATAAGATTAGGCTAGTTTAGTTGGGAGCTAGTTTTCACTGTTATCGCTCAGTGCAATCAAGAAATAATTTGTGTTCAGACATGACATAAAACTTTTTTGCCTATTTCATGAGATACGGATGTTTCCGAAACAGTGGAATCATTGGTCTTGAGTCGCTTCCACAAGAAATTTAATGTTGTTTGTTTAGATCTACTTCGCTTCGGCACCATTTTCGTCGATACAACTCGCATCAGTTTGGACTATATTTTACCCGGGTTTGTACAACCCGTCACGATCTAAATCTACACGGGAGCACAGGCAAATGGCGGTACGTATATAAAAAGTGCTGTGCTTTTAAATGAGGTAGGATAGTGCATCATGGGATATCGGAAGTGAACCAATTGAGAAATTATCAAAACAAGTGATTGTGTTGTCAAGTACATAGCTTAACAAAGCCGTGAAAATGTTTTTATTAAATATTATTATTATTATATTATTAAATATTATTATTTACTATTATAAATTATAACCGGTGCTAGGCTAATAGTAGCCCGCGCTTACGTTGGCCACTGGCACTTAATGAAAAGTATATATACAGTAGGCCCTTGACTATTCGCGGTTTTGCACCCACGGTTTGAGTATTCGCTGACTGCCGAGCAACCGGCACGTGATTCAAATTCAGCAAATGGTGCCCTCCTTTCTCCTGATTGGTTGAGCTGATGCCCCCCCCCCCCTTTTTCCTCATTCGCGCACAAGTTGTCAATGAGCCTCTTTTTTGTGTGTGTTTTAATTATCAGTTAAGCTTTATGATACCACTCAAACGCTGTGCGTCTTCTCTGGCTAAGCGATAGAAAATGCTGGATGTCTCTTCTGAAGAAATAAGATTTTCTCCTAAGAAACAATGGTTTTCTCTGAACTGTTGTACTAAAATCTTTTTCAATTATTATTCCAGTACAGTACCTAAGTTCATGTTTATGCGTGAGAGTTTATGTTCTGTAGCATGTGTAACAAACGATACCAAAAGGATAAATTTTATTGCAGTACTCTTCCTGTCCTTTTACATTGAAGTTGGAGTGACGTCTCCAAGATGGCGCTGCCCAGAGGGCGACGTCGCAGAGTTCTCAGAGTCAAATTGTTTCTTTGTTCATTTTATTTGTTTGTTCATGTTTTGCACTATGCTCGTCTACGACCGGTCGACTGTACTACAGCGATAAGATCGGAGTATCTTCGGGCGTGTTTAACTAAGCAGAGCTAACATGCTATTAGCGGAGCTAATATGCTATTAGCAGAGCTAGCATGCTATTAGCACAGCTAGCATGCTATTAGCAGAGCTAGCATGCTATTAGCAGAGCTAGCATGCTATTGTTCGTTTTAATTTGTTTTATTTGTTGTTTTGTTTATTCATCTTATCGGGTGTACTCTCCTCGAGCTATGTTTCACAGAAACACAGTCCTGTAGATCCCTCTGCACTGCAATCTGAGCATGAAGCTCGTCCATCTTGTTTCGCAGGGACTGAACATTTTAAAGCAGTATGGCCAGAAGTGCTAACCAAGCGCCGGAGAATCTGAGAACTCCGCCTGGGCTTAATGATAGCATAGCATAGCATAGCATATCATAGCAGCTCACGATAGGAGTTGTTGCGTGCTTAGTTGCCCGAAGCTGAAGCTGCTCATAGCTGTAATAGGGTCGACCGATCATCGACGAGCATAGTGCAAAACATGAACAAACATATAAAACAAATTAAAACGAACAAGGACAATTTGACTCTGAGAACTCCGCGACATTGCCCTCTAGGCAGAGCCATCTTGGACACCACACTCCAAGTTCAATGTAAAAGGAAATTTTGGTATCATTTGTTAAACATGCTACAGAACATAAAATCTCACGCACAAACATTCTCAGAATTAACTTAGGTACTGTACTGGAATAATAATTGAAAAAGACTTTAAAAAGAGTGCTTTACAACAGTATATGCTGTATAATGTTTATATATTTTATGACTAAATATCACAGTAAATAATTCAAAAGTTTTTCTTAATCATGACTATATTTTACTACATGAATACTGTTTTAATGAGCAAGACTGTCTTTAGAATGTGTTTAAGAAGCATATTTTAGCGCATGTAATAGATACATAGTGTTTTACTGCCGGCTGCTCATTCGCGCATGTGACATCATAAATAGGGTTTTACTTCCACGTACAGAACTCGCGGATTATCTCAATTCGCGGGAAGGCCCAGAACCGTACCCCCACGAATGTCAAGGGCCTACAGTGAGTGTGTGTGTGTATATGTATATATATATATATATATATATATATAAATATACACATACATACATACACACACACACACACACACACACACACACACACACACACAGGGATCCCTCAGTACTTCGTGTTTCAATTCATGCGGCTTCAGTGTATCGCATTTTTTTTTATATTAATCAAATTAAAAAATAAGGAATTTAAGGAAGAATAAGGGAAAAAAGTTAAGGAAAATGCCGCAAAAACAAGGCCAATTAGGCAAAAAACCCAAAAACCCCTAAACAAACAAAACAAAAAACAACCCAAAATCTCCCATCAAAACTAGCTACATTTTTGGGAGGTGCTCAGCTGAGTGCGTGCACGCACATCTGCACTCGTGTCTGTATGTGTGTGTATTTATATTTTATTTACAGCTTATGCATTATTTTTAAATGTTTAATTGTTCTTATACGCATTTATAGCATTGAATATGTATTTAGTGATATTATATACACATATATATGTACGTATACATCAGTCGGGGGGGGGGGGGGGTGATCCTACTTCGTGAAATCCGAGGGTCACAGAGAGATCTCGGTCCCAATTAACCGCAGAAAGTGAGGGATCCCTATATATCAGACAAATCACTGATACAATCACTGCTTTCCCTGATTCCATCTGATTAATTCCTGACAACCATGACCCCAACTAAACAATCACTGAAAGCCATGATCCTATCTGACCAATCACTCATCACCAGTTTGTCACACCTTTTTATTCACAGAATGAGAGCCACAGCACTGTGGCATGTTGAATAAACAGGACTTGCAGTTTTTCCAATCATTATTCGGTCCCTGACCTTGAACTCTCCTTTCTAATTTGCATTGCACCTCGATGTGTTAAAAGAAAAATATCCAATGTCGCTCAGAAGGAGTAGTTTGCCTCCCCCTTGTGCAAGAGATTGAAGTTGAGATGACCAAACAAAATTATTATTGCAAAATGGGGAGGGCAAAAAAGCCAACAGTGGTGTCAGTTCATGTCAGAAAGAACAAAACAAAACCTTGAGACCATTCAAGCTTCACATGTTCATAAATTGTGTTTTTCCCCTCAGAAAAAAAGAGTGGGGCCTTTCTACAAACCTTTGGGTGATCATTCAAACCTGCATACTACAGTGTAAAAAGGCTATGCTCCTATTCGGAGGAAAATTCAAAAGGTTGGCAGGTCTGATTCTATCATTTATTCTTTTGTGCTATTTTGGGTCTGCAAATGTTCGGAAGCATAAAAACAGCTTCTGTCATCTCGCTTCCTGACAGAGATCAAATATAATTTTCTGAGCTTGGTTGTGCTCTTCTATATAATGAGTACACACTGCTCTTGCATCCATTACTCATCGTTAGTCACTTCACTTAGGAGCTAAAGTGAGCTAAAAAGGTTTCAGTTTCCGTCTCACTCACTACAGACAGCTAAGCAGCATAAATGCAATGTCGTACATTTAAAATCAGCTTTTGTGTGTGTTCTTTGGTTCTTTTCACTGCTAAGCTACTTGTGTGAATCCAAAAATGGTTCATCTTCTCTTTAACACTCACCTGTCCATTGTTCAGAGAGGCTGGGGTAAGAAAAGATCCCTCCGATGAACAGAATCGAGAACAAGGATAATATCAGACTGCGTTGCAGCCGGGAAAACTGCTTCCATTTCTGAAAAGATTATCAGAGATCAGAAATTATTAGCACACCCAAGAAGGACGGTTATGAAAAATGTATCTTAATTCATAATTATTATTACCATGGAAATATACTTATTCATTCATTTTTCTAAGCCACCAAATCCTAAATAGAGTGACAGGGAGGCTGGAGCTCCTCTCAGGAGACTCTGGGCAAAGGTGGGGTACACACTGGACAACCATTTTACACGTCCACCCAGGGTGTTTAGGAACTCTTTAGAGACCATACATAACTTTCTGTTTCACTATTACATGATAGCTTAATTTGCTTCATCAGCATTGAAAAGACCAAAGGATATACAAATATAATGAGATAAAACTGTGTTGACCTTAAAACTGGCACCACCAATAACCACTGTTTGAGGGGAAATAACAAGTTTCAAAGAACCTGTGAAGAAAAGGTCATAAATGTATCTTGGTCTGCATGAACAATTAAGACGGTGGTTACAGAGCTGAAAATTGGAATTTTAAAGATGGTAGCATATTTAAGTAATTAAATCTTAATATCTACAAATAAACACCCCTCAATGCCAACAAATATATTTGGAAGGTGCGCTAGGAAACTGATGATAGTGGTATAAACGTATAAATAGTAGTAGTAAAAGCTAGCATACATAATATACAGGTCTTTGCACATCAAATACATTATTGTTATTACAAAGGTTTTCTTAAAGAAAAACAGAAACAAGGAATAAATCCACACATAGGGGCAATACGGTACTGTAAAAAATTTTTCATTAAGTTTTTTGCATATGAATCAATGATGGGACATATCATTCATTCCCATAAACAAAGCAGACACCTGCCTGATAGACATAAACGGAAACTTGTGTTATATATACCTAGTTTGATTCATTCAAATGTTCACTAATTTATATTTGATTCATCAGTTTAATATCTGTATACTGTTATTTTTGCCATGATCTTGTTTAACATACACTGACAAATTCATGTCTCATTATTGCAATTTCGCAAAATTCCAAAAATGAAACAGACTACACATGGCAGTCTTTTCAAACCTGCTGATACAAACTATCAGGTGGATTTTTAGCAGATTGCAATTTGAAAATGTGAGCAAAAAAACCCCTCAAATTATGAAAATATACATATGTTTATACATATGTATAACAGAAGAGTTTGAAAGGATTGCATTTAATTTCACTTTAAGAATTTGTAGTTCACGAGACACGACCAGAATCAATTTTCATAGTGAGATGAAAAGCAAATAGAGCTTTCTAATAGCAAATGCTATAGGTAGACTTGGCATTAAAATAAAGGCTGGTTGTCATGGCGGTCCCACAGTGCAGTTAACTGGGTTATCAAAGGCAGGCCATGTCTCTCACTGTCTATGGTGTGAGGCATGTAAAAGAACCACTGCTGACTTTCGTAAAGAGTAGGCTGCAAAGCTGTCAGCGTGTGTTTGCCCCTTGCTAAAAGGGTTGTGTCAGGAAGGGCATCCAATATAAAAACCTATGCCAAATCAAATGTGCGAATCATTCGCTGTGGCGACCCCTGATAAAGGGAAAAATCCGAAAGGAAATCTCATGTCTCAAACATAAAGAAATATGATCCATGACGATAATAAGCAAAGATTGAGAATTTATATAATGTTCTGGGACTGTTTTTCCTTGGATAAACCAAGTTAGAAGTTAGTCCTTTGATCCTTGTCTTAATAATAACAGAACCAAGTTTTGAACATGGCCATTCAACTCCACCTGCATCGCTGAAAGCCTGTAAAGGACAGCTGAAAAGACAGGAACCTGGACCTGAAAAGAGACAGGAACTGGAAATATCCTTGACTGAAGAGAGATCGCAAAGTCCATTCTCTCACACAAGAGTTTTTCCCTTAGGATACTATATTTGATCACACATTTCAGTATAAGCCACTTTTCGATTTTTAAAAACCCATTCTGTTTATGGATGACAATAATTTTGTTATTAAATGCAGCCGTGAGGGGGGCACAAACCAGTGTCTCTCCCTCACGCCGGTCCCAAGCCCGGATAAATGCAGAGGGTTGCGTCAGGAAGGGCATCCGGCGTAAAACAAATGGCAAATAAACTATGCGAATCACAAGAAAGAATGACATACCGGATCGGTCGAGGCCCGGGTTAACAACGACCACCATCAGTGCCGTCGACCAACAGGGTGCTGATGGAAATTGGACTACTGTGGTCGAAGACGTCGAAGAAGGAGAGGCGGGAGGCGTGTCCGTTGCCAGAGAGAGAAGAGGAAAGGCATGAGTCTAGGACTGAAAGTAGGGACTTTGAATGTTGGAACTATGACAGGAAAAGGTAGAGAGCTGGCTGACATGATGCAGAGGAGGAAGGTGGACATACTGTGTGTTCAGGAGACCAGGTGGAAAGGTCGCAAGGCTAGAAGCATAGGAGCAGGGTTTAAGCTGTTTTATCATGGTGTGGATGGGAAGAGAAATGGAGTCGGAGTCATCTTGAAGGAGGAGTTTGTCAGGAATGTTCAAGAAGTGAAAAGAGTGTCAGACAGTGATGAGTCTCAAGTTAGAACTTGAAAGTGTGATGGTCAATGTTGTTAGTGCTTATGCCCCACAGACAGGATGTGAGCGAGAAGAGGAGAGATTCTGGAGGGAGTTAGATGAAGTGATGCAGAGTACCCCCAGAGGTGAAAGAGGGGTCATTGGGGCAGACTTCAATGGACATGTTGGTGCAGGAAACAGAGGGGACGAGGAAGTGATGGGTAGGCTTGGTATCCAGTACAGGAACACAGAAGGACAGATGTTGGTAGATTTTGCAAAAAGGATGGAAATGGCTGTGGTAAATACTTTCTTCCAGAAGAGAGAGGAGCATAGGGTGACTTATAAAAGTGGAGGTAGGAGCACACAGGTAGACTACATCTTGTGCAGGCGATGTAATTTAAAGGAAGTCAGTGACTGCAAAGTAGTAGCGGGTGAGAGTGTTGCCAAACAGCATAGGATGGTGGTGTGCAGGATGATGCTGCTGGTGAGGAAGGTGAAGAAGGCAAAGGCAGAGCAGAAGACAAAATGGTGGAAGTTGAAAAAGGAAGAGTGTCGGGTCGTCTTCAAGGAGGAGTTGAAACAGGCTTTGGGTGGTCAGGAAGTGCTTCCAGATGACTGGACAACTACAGCTAATGTGATCAGGGAGACAGGTAGGAGAATTCTTGGTGTGTCATCTGGAAGGAGAGTAGATAAGGAGACTTGCTGGTGGAATGAGGAAGTGCAGGAGTGTGTACAAAGGAAGAGGTTAGCTAAGAAGAAGTGGACATTGAGAGGACTGAAGAGAGTAAACAGGAGTACAGGGAGACACAGCGTAAGGCGAAGATAGCGGTGTCAAAGGCCAAACAGAGCGCGTTTGATGACTTGTATGCTCGGTTGGAAAGTAAAGAGGGAGAAAATGATTTATACAGGTTGGCACAGCAGAGAAATAGAGATGGGAAGGACGTGCAGCAAGTTAGATTGATAAAGGACAAAGAGGGAAATGTATTGACTGATGACAGAAGTGTGCTGGGAAGATGGAAAGAGTACGTTGAAGAGCTGATGAATGAGGAAAATGAGAGAGAAAAAAGAGTAGAAGAGGTGACTGTTGAGGACCAGGAAGTAGCAAAGATTAGTAAGGGTGAAGTGAGGAGGGCATTGAAGAGGATGAAGAATGGAAAGGCAGTTGGTCCTGATGACATACCGGTGGAGGTATGGAAGTGTCTAGGAGAGGTTGCAGTAGATTTTCTGACAAGAACATTTAACAAGGTCCTAGAGAGTGAAAGGATGCCAGAGGAATGGAGGAGAAGTGTGCTGGTGCCCATTTTTAAGAACAAGGTAGATGTGCAGAATTGTGGCAACTGCAGAGGGATAAAGTTGATGAGCCATACGATGAAGTTATGGGAAAGAATACTGGAAGCTAGACTAAGGGCAGCGGTCAGCATTTGTGAACAACAGTTTGGTTTCATGCCAAGAAAGAGCACCACAGATGCAGTGTTTGCTTTGAGGATGTTAATGGAGAAGTACAGAGAAGGTCAGAGGGAGCTGCATTGTGCCTTTGTGGATCTGGAGAAAGCATATGACAGGGTGCCGAGAGAAGAACTGTGGTATTGCATGAGGAAGTCTGGAGTGGCAGAGAAGTATGTTAGAGTGGTGCAGGACATGTATGAGAGATGTAAGACAGTGGTGAGGTGTGCTGTCGGTGTGACAGAAGAGTTCAAGGTGGAGGTGGGACTGCATCAAGGGTCAGCTCTCAGCCCCTTCTTGTTTGCTATGGTGATGGACAGGCTGACAGACGAGGTGAGACAAGATTCCCCATGGACTATGATGTTTGCAGATGACATCGTTAGCTGTAGTGAGAGCAGAGAACAAGTGCAGGAAAATCTAGAGAGGTGGAGGTATGCCCTGGAAAGGAGGGGAATGAAGATTAGCCTCAGTAAGACAGAATACATGTGCATGAATGACAAGGACCCAAGAGGAACGGTGAGATTACAGGGAGCAGAGATAAGAAAGGTGGAGGATTTTAAGTACTTAGTGACAGGAAGGGCATCCGACGTAAAAACCTCTGCCAAATCAAACGTTAACTCAGACATAGCACCTTATTTGAGAATCTATTTAGCAAATTTTCGATGTGGTACTTTCAAACTTTGCACTGAGACTGGTAGATATAAAAATGTTCCTTATAATTTAAGATTTTGTCCTTTATGTGAGAAAAACAATATCTATGAAATTGAAGATGAAATCCATGCAATACTTTATTGGAAAGGCTACACGGGTATAAGAAATACATTATTAAGTAAATATTTGAAGTACCCCTTATCACAACACAGTTTTATTAATATTATGTCATCAACTGATGTTAATGCAATCCGAAACCTATGCTTATTCAACTGGTCTACAACAATAGTTCATGCTTTAATTTATTCATTTTGTCTGTATTTTGGGCTAATGGCCTTTTATTGAATAAAATGTCTGTCTGTCTGTCTGTCTCTCTGTCTGTCAATAATTTTAAAGGTGATTACAACAGAGTGCATAATTTTCCTCGATTACAGCCCTTCATTACCGGTTGAAGCTAATCCTGCAATAAATGTTGAATGTACCATCCTGAACAAAGCTACAATATTAAACTAATATCTAATGAACTGAGGCAGAATGTATAAGATATGGGACGACATACATATTAGGTAATTAGGTGTCTAGACAGAAAATGAACACAATCGGCAGAAAATGGAAAGCATGAAGAGAGTAAGAATGGATCATTCACACAGACAAATATACTAATCAACAAAGATTTCTCACCCACTGATTCCCAATATAATAGATGGCTGTTTAGGAAATTGATATGAAACATATCATTCTATATGTACAGCTTCTATTGTGTTACTCTATTGTGTTGTAGACTAAATAATTTATTATGTACTAAATTTTAATATTGTCTGTCTTCCTTTCGGCTTTTTCCCTTTTACTCGGGAGTCGCCACAGCGAATCATCTGATTCGCACGTTTGATTTGGCAGAGGTTTTTACGTCGGATGCCCTTCCTGTCACAACCCTTTTAGCAAGGGACAGAAACACGCTGACGACTTTGCAGCCTACTCTTTACGAAAGTCAGCAATGGTTCTTTTACATGCCTCTCACCATAGACAGTGAGAGACATGGCCCGCCTTTGATAACCCAGTTAGCCGCACTGGGGGGGGTACTAAATTTTAATATATTGTAGTAATAATGTTTGACATGCTGTGTAAGTTTTATAAAATAAAAATACCGTGGTATCTCACCTTACGAAAGTCCCAACATACGAAAACTCCAGGTTACGATATATCTGGATACAAAACAAGTTCACTTTACGAAAGCGCCATCTCAAAAAATTCAGACAATGCGCGAGTTGCTGTCCCATTGTACATCTCCCAACATCCCGCCCCACCTGCCTCCCATTGGCTATCTCCCAACATACCGCCCCGCTGGCCTCCCATTGGCTATCTCCCAACATCCCGCCCTGCTGGCCTCCCATTGGTTAGGAGGGATGACGCAGCTCCCTCCCACTGTCTATTATAGAGCTGCATCTCCATAATGCCCATGATGCTTTTCATGTAAAGGACAGAGTTACTGTTGTTTTGTGAGTTTTTCGAGTGTGCTCATTGCAACTTTATTTTTTTTGGCTCAGGCTTTTAACCTTGCATAAACATTTGTAAGATTATAACTCTGCTAACAAGACATGGTCAACACAAGTGTGCGCGCACACACACACACACACACACACACACACACACACACACACACACACATGCGTGTGATTCGCGGTTCGAGTGAAAAGAAGTGGGCTTGTGGCATGTAGTTGAGTGATATCGCAAAGGAATATGGTCAAATCCGTCTACCATCGGTACGATATTGAAGCAGAAGGAGGCCTTAAAAAGGTATACTTTTGTAACTTTTAAAGGGTTGTAGTACTGGGGGCATTGGAACAAATCACGCGTTTTACATGTAAATTGCGGTTCAACTTACGAAAAATCCAAGTTACAAAACAATTCTGGAATGGATTATTTTCATAAGGTGAGGTACCACTGTCCTTGTACTTGTCAAGGGGGACTCTATGTCATAAAATTAACTGTTGTTGTCTGTTCTTCAAGTTTGAAGATGACCATGACTTCATATCAGATCTGTGATCCTTGGCTGTGGGTCCAGAGATGGGTAATGAGGCCAATTTAAGCCTGAAATGCTCACCCACATACAAGTCATGTGTGGGTGGGTACTGCGATGGAAGTGGTGGCAGCTTGAGCGTTGCGCGCTGCACGGTTCTGCAGTTGCTCTGCTGCCCGGGTACCTGTGAAGACTTTGCTTTGCCAAGCTGAGCAGCTGGTGTCTGCTCCCAAATGCTTATGGTGATGTTCATGTCCTTGAGGGACGCTTTAAGGCCGTCTTTGAACCGTTTCTTCTGTCCCCCAACTGAACACTTGCCTTTACAAAGGTCTCCATACAGTAGCTGTTTTGGCGTTCGACTGTCTGTCATTCTGACAACATGGCCTGCCCATTTGACCTGCGCTTTCTAAAGGAGGGTTTGGATACTGGGAATGTCTGCTTATTCCAGGACTTCCGTGTCAGGGATTTTGCCCTGCCACTTGATGTGGAGGAGTCTGCGGAGGCAGCTCAAGTGAAAGCAGTTCAGAAGGGTGATGAGCACCCCTGCATGGTAGACCTTCAGCTTGGTGGGAAACCTGAGTCCTCTCTGCTCCCATAGATTTTCACTGAGTCTTCCAAAGGTACAACTGGTTTTGGCAATCCTGTTGTTGACTTCTGCATCAATGTTCACAATGCTCGAACGTGTGCTACCCAGATAGGTAAAGCTGTCAACAGCCTGGATTTCCTGTCCCTTCACTGTGACGTGTGGTTTCTGGTAGGGCTGTTCTGCCGCAGGCTGATACATTACTTGTCTTTTTGGTGCTTATGGTAAGGCCAAAGTTGTTACAGGTTCTTGAGAAGCAGTCCATTTCATGCTGCATCTTTGCTCTGTGCCTGCATTGAGGGTGCAGTTGACAGCGAACAAGAAGTCTCTGATGACCGTCTCCTTCACCTTGGTAACAGCCTGCAGGTGCCTGAGGTTGAACAGTTCACCGTCAGTCTTGTACCTGACGTGCATTCCATCCTGGCAATCACAGAAAGCGTCTGTCAGCATGGCTGAAAAGACCATGCTGAAGAGCGTCGGGGCAAGAACCCAGCCTTGTTTCACTCCGTATGTCACTGAGAAAGCCTCTGACTCATCTCCATCATCCAATACTTTCACCATCATGCCGTCATGGAACTGCCGGACGAACATGATGAACTTACTTGAGCAGCCAAATTTCTCCATTATCTCCATCATCATAAGCAATTCCTGCTGACTGTGTCGATAGTGTTTGTCAGATCGACAAAGGTCACGAAGATGTCACTGTGCTGCTCTTGGCATTTTTCCTGGAGTTGACGTGCAGCAAATATAATGGCGACTGTTCCACGTTCGGCATGAAAGCCACACTGACTTTCTGGGAAGAGACCCTGCTCGAGACGCTGGAGAAGACAGTTGAGCAGGACACAGACCAGGATCTTCCCATCTATGGACAGGAGAGAGATCCCTCAATGATTGTCGCAGGACTGGCGGTTACCTTTCCTTTTGTAGATGTGGACCATGGTGGTATCTTTCAGCTCTTGTGGGACCTTCCCTTCAGTCCACATGGACTGGCAGAGCTCTGTCAGTTTCTGCATCAAGGCTGGTCCTCCTGCTTTGTATACTTATACAGGGATTACGTCTGTTCCTGGTGCTTTGCAACAGGAAAGTTGCTTGACGGCCTTTTTGACTTCTTCTTCTGTGGGGAGATTGTCGAGGTCCCTGTTGGTCTCCATTTGAGGTAGGCGGGCAACGGCCTCGTCATTGATCGTGGCAGGGCGGTTCATGACGAAGTGTTCAGCTCACCTTTCCAGAATCTGCTTTTTCTCGATCAGCAGATGCATCCCGTCTACAGTGAGGAGGGTGGAGGGGCCAGTGGACTGAGGTCCGTGCACAGTCAAGGCGTCATAGAAACGCTTGGTGTAGTGCCTTGTTCGGCCTTCTTGCTGTACCATGAGTCCTGCATATGATGGAGTTTCTTTTGGACCTTGCTTTTTGAGCTGGCGAAGGCGCATTTCTTCACTCATGAAAAGGGGTCATTCTGGTGTTCTCTGAACAGCTGGTGTTTCTTTGACAGGAGTGCCTGTATCTCCTCGTCGTTATCATCGAACCAATCCTGGTGTTTGCGAGTTGCTGGTCCGAGGTGTTCAAATGCTGTGGAGTACACCACATCTCTGAATGCTGCCCACAGTTTCTCTATGCTGTCACGATCGTTCTGGGGTTTGTCTTGCAGTCTGTTGCCGAGGTCCCTGGCAAATTTTTGTGCAATGTTGCTGTTCTTCAGGTTGGAGACATTCAGCCTCTTTGCAAGCTTCTGGCCTAGTCTGCTAATGGGCAGAATGCAAAGTTTGCACTTGGACACTATGAGTCGATGATCAGTCTAGCAGTTGGCACCACACATGGCCCTTGTCACTCTCACGTCCTGTATGTCCCTCTTCCTCGTGATGACATGGTCAATTAGATGCCAATGCCTGGCGCGTGGGTGCCTCCAAGATGTCTTGTTACAGGTAGGGAGGCGGAATAGTGTGTTGGTGAGGATGAGGTCATGGGTGGCACACAACTTGTGGAGCAGGAGGCCATTGCTGTTGCACCAGTGCCGTGTCTTCCAATGATCCCTTCCCAGGTTTGGTGATCTGTTCCCACTCTGGCACTGAGGTCCCCGAGAACGAAGAATTTCTCAGACTGTGCTACTGCTGCAATGAAGGCATCTAGTTCTTCATAGAACTTGTCGTTGATGTCCTCTGATTTGGTCATCATTGAAGCATATGTAATGATCAGGGTCACACTTTTCTTGTTTCCAAGTGGGAGCTGAAGTGTCATCAGATGATTGTTGATACCCTCTGGGAGTTTCATTAGTTTCTGGGCGAGGTGGGATCTGATGGCGAATCCAATGCCTGCCGCTCACCTTTCAGTGATGCTGCAGCCGATCCAGAAAAAGGCATATCCGCCACCATGCTCTGCGAATTGGCCCTTGACTGCAAGGCGTGTTTCGCTGAGGGCTGCTATGTCAATGTTGTAGCGAGCTAGTTCTTTGGCGACTAGTGCAGGTGTCCTTTCTGGTCTGTCAGCCTTGGTGTTATCCTGCAGAGTTTGTATGTTCCACATTCCAAGGTTGAGTGCCTTCACTTGTTTTGTCTTTCTTGTTTGACTGCTTTTAGGGATCCCGCCAGCCGTGGTTTGCTGGCCAGGGTGAAGTGAAGCAGGCTATGTTTAGGGCACCTTTTCTAGCCCCTTCCTCCATGGAGGTGAGCAGAGTGAATCCTAAAGAGGGCCCAGTAGAGAACGACCATCTGGTGTGCGCCGCCTGTGTGTCAGTCCATGACTACAGCTTCTAGTTAGTTAGTGTCATATGGCTACACCTCCAGATTATGTTTATCTATCCAGGCCATCAGTTCATCATCTGCTTTCTGAACCGATGCATAGCCGCCTTCCAGTCTTGTCATTGGACAATTTAGAATGATATGGTCTGTTGTTTCAGAAGCACTGTTACACCGAGGGCATGTTCTTTAGTTTCCATTTGTGCATCATATAGGCAGTCTTCGCATGTCTTGTTCTGAGTCTGTTGGTTACTACCCAGTGTTTTCGTTTAAGAGTTTTGAAGCCAGGAAGGGGTTGAGTCAGATCATCAATCTCATTTCCACCTGTTGGAACATTTCCTCCCCATTCTGTTCTCCATGCTTCTGTTGTATCAAAGTCTTCAAGCTCTGCTTTGTAGAAAGGGTTTCTAGACTTGAGTCTTGAGGTTGTTGAGGCATTCATGTATACCTGTTTCAGAGGTGTATTATCTGCAATGTCTTTAAGCTGTTTAAGCATTGTCTGAGTTGCATCTTCCCTTCTGATGTGGAGTGGTGCAATTGAACTCACAGCTGGAAGCCACTAGGTCAGTGTTGACTTGTGGCACCCTCCGATGGTTCGCATCGACTCCCTCAGCTTAGTATCAATAAGTTTTGTGTGTGAACTTCTCATCCACAGAGGGGCACAATATTCAGCAGCACTGAAGCATAAGGCCAAGGTTGATGTTTGCAGAACAGTTTGAGATGTACCCCATGTGGTTCTTGTAAGATTCCTTAGAATGCAGTTTCTTTTTGCGATCTTGTTGGGGCATCCCTCAAGATGTTTACAGTAGGTGAGCTGTCTGTTTAGGGTAATGCCTCAGTACATGGGGTTTCAATCTGCTGCCAAAACCTTGTGTTTGGCATGGATGTTAAGTGTTTTTGACGCCTCGTGATTGTTGAGATGAAATACAGCAGAAACTGACTTTGTGGTGTTCATTTTAAGGTACCATGTGTCAAAGTAATCTTTAAGAGCAGATGTGTCTTTGCAGAGTGTTTCTTCATTTTCTGTCCATGCTTTTGATTGATGCGCTAAGACCCACTCATCCGCATAACCTAGTTGTAGAGACTTTGTTGCTGGCATATGACTAGTGTAAAGGTTAAAGAGAGTCGAAGCAATAACTGAGCCTTGTGGAACCTTTCCTTACCTTTCTCGATTTGCTCTTCTCTCCTCCAAGTACCACGTGGAGCAGTCTGATGCCAGTCATAAGGGACAAAACATTGAGAATTTTCTTGCATGGTATTAGTTTCGCAAGGTTCAGCATAAGTCCATCTGTCCATACTGTATCGTAGGCTGCAGACAGGTCTACCAGAACAGCTCCTGTTTTCAGCTTCTTGTCAAAACCGGCTTCAAGCTGCGATGTTAGGGTTAGGACCTGTTCTGTTGTGCCTCTTTGTGGTCTGAAACCTTCTTGCTGCACTGATATGAATGTGTCTGTATAAGGTGTGATTCTTGTGAGAATGATTCTCTCGAACAACTTGTATAGACAGCAGAGCAGTGATATAGGTCTATAGCTCAATGGCTGTTTTCCCTGGTTTCAAAATGGCGACAACTCTAGCATGGTTCCATATTTTAGGGTAAGTCCCTTATTTCATGATGTCAGTCATTACTGAAGCGAGCCTATTAGATAGTACCCCAGGTGTGTTATCATGTCTGGGTAGGTTCCGTCGATACCAGCTGCCTTACCATTTTAATGAATTTAATAGCCTCTGCCATTTCTTTATGTGGAATTGGAGCACTGAGAAAAAGTCCGGCAGGTTCTTTGATTGTCATAATTGTTTTGTATTCTTGTCTAATCTGTTTTGCAAATAGCTCATTTGGTATGTGTTTTCCTCTCTCTTTGATTGCTTTAGATTATTTCATCTGGAGCAATAAAGTGGGCGAATTTTGTAGGACGAGAGCCAGTGTCAAGGTTTTTGATAGTTTGCCAAGCACGTCTGCCAGAGTGGGTGAAGTTCATATTCTCAACAACTTCCATCCACCTTTCTTTACGGCTCTCTTGGAAGGACTCAAGTAATTCCTCTGCAGTGTTTTGATCTTGAGTCCTTTCATACTCCTCCAGAAGGTTTTCACTGCGTTCTGACCAACAGGATATGTGTTGTTTTCTGTATCCCCTTGGTATGTTTCTTCGCTGTACTCAGGATAAGTTTTGTGAATCAGTGAATGTTGTCAGTGGTGGACTTTATTCTTCGGCATGTTTTGTCAATGTCATTTTTGTAGGCTTCCCAGTCAGCTTTTCTAAAATACCACCGTAGCTTGGGTATTGCTGTAATTTTCGGGATGGTGATGCCTGTGTTGATGACCATCGGGCAACATTGGCTATGAGGAAAGTCGGTCAGGACGTCTCTTGTTGCTTGTACAATTCCCTTACTGTTTTGTGAGACAAAAACAAGATCTGGCGTGTATTCTCTCTTCAAGCATACTGATTTGAGCATGTCTTTGTCTTTAGGGTTGTAGAGAAGTGCTATATTAGAAAGCTCTGATCACTGGTTCAGCTCATTTCCTGCTTGGTCATTATTTAGGTATCCCCATTTGTTGTGGTGGCTATTGAAGTCTCCCATGATCATTGCTAGGTGCTTTACTGCTTCAATAGGGGGATTATTCCATTCCAAGCTAGAAGGTTTGAAGATGTTATGTATTTCTCTGTCTCCAAGTTTAATGCATGATCTTTGTGTGCCATTTTCTTCTGTGCTACCACCAAGGTCAATCACCTGATCTGGTTTTCTAGCACATGTAGCAATACCACATTTTACCACCCGAGTGTTTAGGAACTCTTTAGAGACCATACATTACTTCCTGTTTCACTGTTACATGATAGCTTAATTTGCTTCATCGGCATTGAAAAGACCAAAGGATATACAAATATAATGAGATAAAACTGTGTTGACCTTAAAACTGGCACCACCAATAACCACTGTTTGAGGGGAAATAACAAGTTTCGAAGAACATGTGAAGAAAAGGTCATAAATGTATCTTGGTCTGCATGAACAATTAAGACGGTGGTTACAGAGCTGGTGGTCACATTTTGGGTGATTTTGCCCGTTGATGACTGAATATCCTGGGATAGTAGATCTGGACGGTGGAGCATTTTCATCAAGGTGGGTTTCTTGGTCAACTGCTATGTCGATCTTGTGTCTGTCTAGGAGTTTGACAATGTATTCGCATTTTGCCATGGATATTCCTTCTATATTTAGACACAGAACTTTTATATTCATGAAGATGAGCAATCAGTTGTCTTCTACAGATGTGGAGTCTAGCACACTTTTCGAGTCTGTTGGACGTCCATCAACAGAAATGCAGTCATTTTTATCGTGGGCGATGACCAGGCAGTTTGGTGTTTTCTATACAGTGGTACCTCACCTTAAGAAATTAATCCATTCCAGAGCCTTTTTTCGTAACATGGATTTTTCGTAAGTAGAACCACGTTTTACATATAAAACGTGTGAATCGTTCCAAGGCCCCCAATGCTACCCTTTAAAAATTAAAAAAGCATACCTTTTAAGGTACTTACTTCGTGTTGACCATGTCGTCTTAGCAGAGTTAAAATCTTACAAATGTTCATGCAATGTTAAAAGCCTGAACAGAAAAATAAAGTTGAACACTCGAAAAACTCATGAACAAGCTGCTGCTCAAGGAAGCTGCGTCCTCCCTCCTAGCCAATGGGAGGCCAGTGGGGCGGGATGTTGGGAGATAGCCAGTGGGAGGGAGCTGCGTCATCCCTCCTAGCCAATGTGAGGCCAGCGGGACGAGATGTTGGAAGATAGTCAATGGGAGAGCAGCTTGTCCATTGTTTGAATGGCACATTTGAATGTTTGAATGACGCGTTTCATAAGGAGAACTTGTTTCATACACACTGACAAAAAATTTTGGAAAATGTTTTTTGTAACCTGGATTTTTCATTTGCTGGGATTATCGTAAAGTGAGGTACCACTGTACTTGGGCAGTGGTGGTCTCGTGGTATAGGGCGCTGGATCGCTGATCCAAAGGTTGGGGGTTCGAGTCCCACTCTCCGCAAGGTTGTCACTGTACCCCCAATGCAGCTAACTGGGTTAGCAAAGGCGGGCCATTTCTCTCACTGTCTATGGTGAGAGGCATGTAAAAGAACCAT
Source organism: Plotosus lineatus (assembly GCA_024760905.1). Classification (NCBI taxonomy): domain Eukaryota; kingdom Metazoa; phylum Chordata; class Actinopteri; order Siluriformes; family Plotosidae; genus Plotosus; species Plotosus lineatus. The sequence continues at coordinate 34,728,062 of CM045735.1, forward strand.
TGCTGACTTTCGTAAAGAGTGGCTGCAAAGCTGTCAGCGTGTTTCTGTCCCTTGCTAAAAAGGGTTGTGACAGGAAGGGCATCCGATGTAAAAACCTCTGCCAAATGAAACGTGCGGATCAGATGATACGCTGTGGCGACTCCCAGGTAGAAGGCAAAAAGCCGAAAGGAAGACAGACAGACAGGTACTACTGTACTTGTTTTTCATAATTTTTTGGAGGTGTGGGTCCAGGAGAAGGCAAGCCTTGTTTGGAAACCGAGTTGGATTGTTCCTAGTCTGACTCCTATCCATCTATTTTCTGTGGCTTCATTGTAGAAAAGACACAACAATCAGAGATTTCTAAAAAAATGTTATACATTTATTGCGCAGATAGACCCAGAGCTAAAAATCAAGTACTATTCAAGGACGGAGTAAGAAAACCATTGGTTTTCAAGGTGTGGCCTGGCAATTTCAGGGTCCTTGAAAAAATTTATTATTTCAAGTACTTTTCAAGGCATTCAAGAACCCGTATGAACCATGTCCCTAATTTAGCCGTATCCAATTCTCACCCATCTGGTATTGCCTTCCTTATCACATAAACACCACCAACCAGGGAGGGGTGAAGGCATGCACATGCTCCCTCCGTGACCTGCAAAGCTAAACACTCGATTCTTTTTTAACTGCAGCCCCATGCATATTTGGGAGCGGTCAAACACACTCAGAAGGAAAGTGATATCTGCCCCTTCGTACGAATGAGCTCACAGACTGCCATAATTGCCAGGCGATCACTGTGAGTGACAGGGAAGTGAGTGTATACTATCTCTCCCGTGAGAACTTGACCAATTCGCTCTCATGGGCTCCCTGTCATGGATGGCTGTGGCACTAACCCGGATTTGCACTTGCAATCTCTGGTTAATAGCCACACACCTCTTCGATGCACCACTCAGTAGCCCTAGCTCAGGTGTCTCTGTTTGTAGTTTGGGAGAAGCCTGTCGCTTGTCACTCTCAAATTTGTCGGGCAACATTTGTAGAATCTCATTTTGGTCACCAGATACATAAAGTTACAGCAAAAAAAAATTCAACCAAATTTGAAATTGCTTCGAATGTTGCAAAACAAGGCTCTGACACGAAACAGTCTCAAACTCTTCTCAAACAGTCCGCACATATTGCTAGAAGTTCGCAAATTGTCGCAAAAGCTACAAATTGGAGATTTCCACAAGGAATGTTGCAGACTTTCCGGCACCCACTATATTTTGTGTATTTTGTCACGTTTGTCCCCCAGTGCAGTTAATTCGGTTATCAAAGCGCGGCCATGTCTCTCAGTGTCTATGGTGTGAGGCATGTAAAAGAACCATTGCTGACTTTTGACAAGAGTAGGCTGCATAGCCGAAAGCATGTTTCTGCCCTGCGATGGCCTGGCAAGCTATCCAGGGTGTACTCTGCCCTCAACCGGAGTCAGGTGGGATGGGCGCCAGGCTCCTTGCGACCCTAAATAGGATTAAGTGATTACAGAAAATGAATGAATGCATGTCAAATGAATGTTTTGTGGAAAAAGTATCTCTCCTGCTGTAGTAGTCGTGTTTTGTTTGCTTTTCTTCTTCAACCATTCACAAACCAATCACAAATCACTCGTGCAAATTGGCTTTCAAATCGCACACGATATATGTAGTTAAACCACAAAATATTCGCTTGCAGGTTTTTCAAAATGCTGTGACCATCTACACCAAACCGCTGAACAGAAGATAGAGCAGATTGTTTCCATACTGACCCTCAAGCAAGACTGCTTTCGGAGTTTTCCATTATTATAACTGCGCTCTCCCAAAGTCAGAGAGACAAAGTCCTTCCTCTGTGCTGAATACATTTCTCCTCCTGAGAAACCATAGACACCGAGCTGGAAGAAGAAAAACAAGAAGACAGATGATACAAACAGGAATCAATAAACAGGAGAATCGATAAACATACTGAGATTTGAGGGTAAGCCATCCAGATTGTACCCTGTCTGAGTTTGCATGTTCTCCCCGTGCTTGCGTGGGTTTCCTCCGGGTGCTCCGGTTTCCTCCCACAATCCAAAGACATGCACAGTAGGTTACTTGTCCATTCTAAATTGCCTGTAGGTAGTTAACGACCTGGAGAGGGATGGGCGCCACTAGGCCAAAATCAGCACAAGTCTAGCCGTGAAGGTGCCCCAATGACATCTCCGGATGTTAAGGGAGAAGTGAAGCGAAGAAGTGATAGTTGAATACTTGTATTAATAGTTTATGCAAAAATCTGAATTTTGTTAAAAATGAAAACCATTTTACTTTTCTGGTCCTTACTGCAATAGTAGTCTGTGCGACAAGCGCCTACTTTCAGTGGAGTGTCTCACATTTGTTCAGCAAGCCAACAAAGGAACACATTCAACAGATGACAATAATCCAAAATCTTTAAATATGTTGAAAATTTATGGTATCACATCGCAATACAGTATTATTTAAAGACTACACGTTTAATACATTAAGAGTTAAATCATATCGAAGTATAAACTGATTTCCAACTTCACCTCAGATAGATATATCAACATATTTTACTGGGTGCGTGATTATTAACCTGGAGATTGCAAGTTCGAATCCCGTTTAATGCCACAGCTGTCCGTGACAAGGAGTCCATGGGAGATGATTGGCTGAGCTCTCACAGGAGGGAGGGACGACATACGCTCATGTCCCTGTCACTCATAGCGATCACCAGCGAATCACGGGCATCTGTGAGCTCTTCGTACAAGGGGGTGGATAGCGCTTTCTCTCCAATTGTTATGCATGTGCCACAGTTCAACAAGAAGCAGGTGGCTAGCACCGCATGCCACACATGGGGTGTGTGCATGCTTTCACCTGTTCCTAATTGGTGGTGAAAGTGTGATAAGAAAGACAATACTTGATTGGTGGGAATTGAATACAACTAAATTAGAGAGGAAATTAGGAAAATACCATATATATATACACATACATACACATACAGTAGGCCCTTGACTATTCACGGTTTTGCACTCACGGTTTGAGTATTCGCGGACTGCCAAGCAACTGACACGTCACTTAAATTCAGCCAATGGCTGTCCTCCTTCCTACTGATTGGTTGAGATGATGTAATGCCCCTTTTTCCTCATTCGCGCACATGTTTTCAATGAGCCTCTTTTTTTTTTAGTGTATTTTAATTAACAGTTTAGCTGTATTATACCACTCAAACGCTGTGCGTCTTCTCTGGCTAAGCGCTAGAAAAGGTAATGACATTGGATGTCTCTTCTGAAGAAATAAGACCTCTCCTTAAGAAACGACAGTTTCCTCTGAAGTGCCTGAAGAGAAATAATCATCTGAAAGCACTCTAGTATTAAAGTCTTTTTCAATCATTATTCCAGTACAGTACCGAAGTTAATATTTAGAATTTTTATGTGTGTGATTTTATGTACTATGATGTAGCATGTTTACCATTTTGTTTTGTTGATCCAATTTATTACATTTCATGTTCTTTTTGTCATGATCTGTGTTTTTGGGGACTTTGATTTTGACGGCTGTGTTCTCTATCTGACTGTCCGCTCCAGCTGAGGGGCTTGGCTAAGCTGCTCTGTGGCTTCTAAACATTAACTTAGTAAATTAACTTAGTAACGTAATAATTGAAAAAGACTTTAATACCACAGCTTTACAACAGTTCAGATGATTATCTTCAGGCACTTCATACACACACATATACACACATATATATATATATATATATATATATACACACACACAGTCCGCCCCTACTTACGAAATTAATTCATCAGTTTCAGCGCCCTTTTCGTAACGCGGGAGTCTCGTAAGTGGGGGGCGCATTTTATATGTACAACAACTGATTTGTTCCAAGGCTCCCAAGACAATCCCATAAACCCTTGAAAAATGATAAAAGTACACAAATTTTGTATGAAATGTTTTAAAAGTAAAAGAAAATTGTTTATTAAACCATTTAAACATTTTATTAACATATTAAACCATTTTATTAACATATTTATTACACACACACACACACACACACAAAAACACACACACACACACACACACACACACAATACAGTACGCACTGAATGTGTATTGTATACACATTAAATGTTTATTTTGGCGCTGCGAGCCACGCCCACAAGCAGTACACCACAGCATTTTAAGACGTGGAAGATGAGCCAATGAGAGAGCAACTCGTGCATCCTGTAAAATTTTGATTGGCGCGTTTGAATTTTGAATGGCGCATTTCGTAAGAGGTTGTTTTCATATCCCAGGGACGAAAACTTAGGAAAATATTTTTCGTAACCTGGAATCTTCGTACCAAGGGGTTTTTCGTAAGTAGGGGGCTGACTGTATGTATGTATATGTAGATATATATATATATATATATATATATATATATATATATATATATATATATATATATATATATATATATATATAGAGAGAGAGAGAGAGAGAGAGAGAGATAGAGATATAGAGATAGATAGATAGATAAAGTATCCTGTAAAATGTTTATATATTTTATGAATAAATATCACATTACAATATTAAAAGTTTTTCTGAATCATTACTATATTTTACTACATTAATACTGTATTAATGAGTAAGACTGTCTATAGAATGTGCTTAAAAAGCATATTTTAGCGCATGTAAAATACATAGTATTTTAATTCCGGTTGCTCATTTACTTCCAGGTACAGAACTTGCAGATTACCTTCATTCGCGAGAGGGGCCAGAACAAAACTCCTGCAAATATCGTGGGCCTATTGTGTGTGTGTGTGTGTGTGTGTGTATATCTTCTTCTTCTTTTACTTTCGGCTGCTCCCTTCAGGGGTCGCCACAGCAAATCATCCGCCTCCACCTCACCCTGTCCTCCGCATCTTCTTTTCTGACTCCAACGACCTTCATGTCTTCCTTCACCACATCCATAAATCTCTTCTTCGGTCTTCCTCGAGGCCTTTTGCCTGGTAGTTCCAACCTCAGCATCCTACTGCCAAAATACTCACTATCCCTCCTCTGTACATGTCCAAACCATCTCAATCTAGCCTCTCTGACTTTGTCTCCAAAACATCTTACGTGGGCTGTCCCTCTGATATACTCATTTCTGATCCTATCCATCCTCGTTACTCCCAGGGAGAACCTCAACATTTTCATCTCCGCTACCTCCAGCTCTGCCTCCTGCCTTTTCCTCAGCGCCACTGTTTCTAAGCCATACAACATCGCTGGCCTCACCACCATCTTGTACACTTTTCCCTTCATTCTTGCTGACACTCTCCTATCGCACATCACACCGGATACTTTTCTCCAACCATTCCAGCCTGCCTGCACACGCTTCTTCACCTCTTTTCCACACTCTCCATTGCTCTGGATTGTTGAGCCTAAGTACTTAAAATCCTCCACCTTCGTTATCTCTGCTCCCTGTAACATCACCGTTCCTCCTGGGTCCTTCTCATTCACACACATGTATTCTGATTTTCTGAGGCTAACCTTCATTCCTCTCCTTTCCAGGGCATACCTCCACCTCTCTAGATTTTCCTGCACTTGTTCTCTGCTCTCACTACAGATCACGATGTCATCTGCAAACATCATAGTCCATGGAGATTCTTGTCTCACCTCGTCTGTCAGCCTGTCCATCACCATAGCAAACAAGAAGGGGCTCAGAGCTGACCCTTGATGCAGTCCCACCTCCACCTTGAATTAGTCGGTCACACCGACAGCACACCTCACCACTGTCTTACATCTCTCATACATGTCCTGCACCACTCTAACATACTTCTCTGCCACTCCAGACTTCCTCATGCAATACCACAGTTCTTCTCTTGGCACCCTGTCATATGCTTTCTCCAGATCCACAAAGGCACAATGTAGCTCCCTCTGACCTTCTCTGTACTTCTCTATTAACATCCTCAAGGCAAACATTGCATCTGTGGTGCTCTTTCTTGGCATGAAACCAAACTGTTGTTCACAAATGCTGACCTCTGCCCTTAGTCTAGCTTCCACTATTCTTTCCCATAACTTCATCGTATGGCTCATCAACTTTATCCGTCTGTAGTTGCTGCAACTCTGCACGTCTCCCTTGTTCTTAAAAATGGGCACCAGCACACTTCTCCTCCACTCCTCCGGCATCTGCTCACTCTCTAGTACCTTGTTGAATGTTCTTGTCAGAAAATCTACTGCTACCTCTCCTAGACACTTCCATACCTCCACAGGTATATCATCAGGACCAACTGCCTTTCCATTCTTCATCCTCTTCAATGCCCTTCTCACTTCACCCTTACTGATCTTTGCTACATCCTGCTCCTCAATGGTTACCTCTTCTACTCTTTTTCTCTCTCATTTTCCTCATTCATCAGCTCTTCAAAGTACTCTTTCCATCTTCCCAGCACACTTCTGTCATTAGTCAATACAGTTCCCTCTCTGTCCTTTATCAATCTAACTTGCTGCACGTCCTTCCCATCTCTATTTCTCTGCTGTGCCAACCTGTATAGATCATTTTCTCCCTCTTTACTATCCAACCTATCATACAAGTCATCATACGCCCTCTGTTTGGCCTTAGCCACTGCTACTTTCGCCTTACGCTGTGTCTCCCTGTACTCCTGTTTACTCTCTTCGGTCCTCTCAATGTCCAACTTCTTCTTGGCTAACCTCTTCCTTTGTACACACTCCTGCACTTCCTCATTCCACCACCAAGTCTCCAAGTGTGTGTGTATATATACACCACCAAGTGTGTGTGTATATATACACCACCAAGTGTGTGTGTATATATATATATATATACACATACATATATATATATATGTACCTGAACAGAGAGGATGGTTTCACCACCCCTCGAAACAGATCTGTAGTGATAAATGAAGTTTCAATAGAAAGTCTTTGTCCTTTCCTTTTATTTGCTCTACGAAAAAGTATTGAGCACTCTCTTACGGAAGGATCTACTCAGAAAATTATCTATATACATACATGTGTGTGTGTGTGTGTGTGTGTGTGTGTGTGTGTATATGTATGTATATATAATGCAGCCATGAGGCGGGGGGGGGGGGGGGGGGGGGGGGGGCACTAACCAGTGTCTCTCCCCCTTATGCCCGTCCCAAGCCCCGATAAATGCAGAGGGTTGCGACAGGAAGGGCATCCGGCGTAAAACTTCTGCCACATTTAAAAATGCAAATGATCAATACAGAATTCATACCGGATCGGTCGAGGCCCGGGTTAACAACGACCGCCATCAGTGCTGTCAACCAACAGGGTGCTGATGGAAATTGGACTACTGTTGGTCGAAGACGTCGAAGAAGGAGAGGCGGGAGGCGTGTCCGTAGGCAGAGAGAGAAGAGGAAATGCGTGAGCCTAGGACTGAGAGTAGGGACTTTGAATGTTGGAACTATGCAAGGAAAAGATAGGGAGCTGGCTGACATGATGCAGAGGAGGAAGGTGGACATACTGTGTGTTCAGGAGACAAGGTGGAAAGGTAGAAAGGCTAGAAGCTTAGGAGCAGGGTTTAAACTGTTTTATCATGGTGTGGATGGGAAGAGAAATGGAGTAGGAGTCATCTTGAAGGAGGGGTTTGTCAGGAATGTTCTAGACGTGAAAAGAGTGTCAGACAGAGTGATGAGTCTCAAGTTAGAAATTGAAGGCGTGATGGTCAATGTTGTTAGTGCTTATGCCCCACAGACAGGATGTAAGCTAGAAGAGAAGGAGAGATTCTGGAGTGAGTTAGATGAAGTGATGCAGAATACCCCCAGAGGTGAAAGAGTGGTCATTGGAGCAGACTTCAATGGACATGTTGGTGCAGGCAACAGAGGGGACGAGGAAGTGATGGGCAGGTTTGGTATCCAGGACAGGAACACAGAAGGACAGATGTTGATCAATTTTGCAAAAAGGATGGAAATGGCTGTGGTGAATACTTTCTTCAAGAAGAAACAGAAGCATAGGGTGACTTATGAAAGCGGAGGTAAGAGCACACAGGTCGACTACATCTTGTGCAGGCGATGTAATTTGAAGGAAGTCAGTGACTGCAAAGTAGTAGTTGGTGAGAGTGTTGCCAAACAGCATAGGATGGTGGTGTGCAGGATGACACTGATGGTGAGAAAGGTGAAAAAGGCAAAGGCAGAGCAGAAGACAAAGTGGTGGAAGCTGAAAAAGGAAGAGTGTCGTGTTATCTTCAAGGAGGAGTTGAAACAGGCTTTGGGTAGTCAGGAAGTGCTTCCAGAGGACTGGACAACCACAGCCAATGTGATCAGGGAGACCAGTAGGAGAGTACTTGGTGTGTCCTCTGGAAGGAAAGTAGATAAGGAAACTTAGTGGTGGAATGAGGACGTGCAGGAGTGTGTACAAAAGAAGAGGTTAGCCAAGAAGAAGTGGGACATTGACAGGACCGAAGAGAGTAAACAGGAGTACAGGGAGACACAGCGTAAGGCGAAAGTAGCAGTGTCAAAGGCCAAACAGAGGGCGTATGATGACTTGTATGATAGGTTGAACAGTAAGGAAGGAGAAAATGATCTATACAGGTTAGCACAGCAGAGAAATAGAGATGGGAAAGACATGCAGCAAGTTCGAGTGATAAAGGACAGAGAGGGAAATGTATTGACTGATGACAGAAGTGTGCTGGGAAGATGGAAAGAGTACTTTGAAGAGCTGATGAATGAAGAAAATGAGAGAGAAAAAAAGAGTAGAAGGGGTGACCGTTGAGGAGCAGGAAGTAGCAAAGATTAGTAAGGGAGAAGTGAGGAGGGCATTGAAGAGGATGAAGAGTGGAAAGGCAGTTGGCCCTGATGACAAACCAGTTGAGGTATGGAAGTGTCTAGGGGAGGTAGCAGTAGATTTTCTGACAAGAATATTCAACAAGGTCTTAGAAAGTGAGCAGATGCCAGAGGAATGGAGGAGAAGTGTGCTTGTGCCCATTTTTAAGAACAATGGAGATGTACAGAGTTGTGGCAACTACAGAGGGATAAAGTTGATGAGCCATACAATGAAGCTATGGGAAAGAATAGTGGAAGTTGGACTAAGGGCAGAGGTCAGCATTTGTGAACAACAGTTTGGTTTCATGCCAAGAAAGAGCACCACAGATGCAGTGTTTGCTTTGAGGATGTTAATAGAGAAGTACAGAGAAGGTCAGAAGGAGCTGCATTGTGCCTTTGTGGATCTGGAGAAAGCATATGACAGGGTGCCGAGAGAAGAACTGTGGTATTGTATGAGGAAGTCTAGAGTGACAGAGAAGTATGTTAGAGTGGTGCAGGACATGTATGAGTGATGTAAGACAGTGGTGAGGTGTGCTGTCGGTGTGACAGAAGAGTTCAAGGTGGAGGTGGGACTGCATCAAGGGTCAGCTCTCAGCCCCTTCTTGTTTGCTATGGTGATGGACAGGCTAACAGACGAGGTTAGACAAGAATCTCCATGGACTATGATGTTTGCAGATGACATCGTGATCTGTAGTGAGAGCAGAGACCAAGTGGAGGAAAATCTAGAGAGGTGGAGGTATGCCCTGGAAAGGAGGGGATTGAAGGTTAGTCTTAGTAAGACAGAATACATGTGTGTGAACGACAAGGACCCAAGAGGAACTTTGAGGTTACAGGGGGCAGAGATAAAGAAGGTGGAGGATTTTAAGTACTTAGGCTCAACAATCCAGAGCAATGGAGAGTGTGGAAAAGAGGTGAAGAAGCGTGTGCAGGCAGGTTGGAATGGTTGGAGAAAAGTGTCTGGTGTGATGTGTGATAGAAGAGTATCAGCAAGAATGAAGGAAAAAGTGTACAAGACAGTGATGAGGCCAGCGATGTTGTATGGTTTAGAGACAGTGGCCCTGGGGAAAAGACAGGAGTCAGAGTTGGAGGTAGCAGAGATGAAAATGTTGAGGTTCTCTTTGGGAGTAACGAGGATGGATAGGATCAGAAATGAGTACATCAGAGGGACAGCACATGTTAGATGTTTTGGAGACAAAGTCAGAGAGGCTAGATTGAGATGGTTTGGACATGTACAGAGGAGGGATAGTGAGTATATTGGTCGTAGGATGCTGAGGTTGGAACTACCAAGCAAAAGGCCCAGAGGAAGACCAAAGAGAAGATTTATGGATGCAGTGAAGGCGGACATGAAGGTCGTTGGAGTAAGAGTAGAAGATGCAGAGGATAGGGAGAGATGGAGGCAGATCATTTGCTGTGGCGACCCCTGAAGGGAACAGCCGAAAGGAAAAGAAGAAGAAGAAGATACATACACACACACACACACACACATGTATGTGTGTGTGTGTGTATATGTATATGTATGTATATATATATATATATATATATATATATATATACACACACACACACACACACACACACACACACCTAATGCCATTAAGAGCTATGTTAAGTTAATTGCTAATGCTAATAGTAATGTTGATCATAATAATATTAATTAGAGGTGCTGCTTCTCTACATGGAAAGGAGTTGGCTAAGCTGGTTTGAGCATCTGATTGGAATGGCTCCTGGTTGAATCTCTTTAGAAGTGTCCCAGGCATATCCAACTGGGAAAAGGCCTCAGGGTAGACCCAGAACTCACTGGATTGATCATATATTCCGTCTGGCCTGGAAACCCTTTGACATGGATGATGATAATAATAATAATAATAATAATAATAATAATAATAATAAAGGCTTGTCATGTTACAAAGAAACCAAAAAGCACTAACACTGGGGACTCCAGTGCCTCAGTAAAAGATTATGGCTGTAAATGATTGAAGGTTTTTCAATTTTGGAAATAAATAAACCCCCACCCAGTATTTAAGCTGTCTGCCCAGAATAGATAATAGTATTTTACTAGTTGTGCTGAAACCTGTTCTAGAAAATTACTGAGAACCTTCTGACAGATCAGGATGGAAGGTCGTGGGCTAAGTTGAATATTACAGGCCACTTGAAAAAGGAGGCAGTTACTCCGTGGTTATGATATAAAACAGAAGGTGCTGGGTTCGTGTCGTTGAAAATCCTGAATTTATATTGGTGTTTGTGTGTGTGCTTGTTTGTGGCTTTCTCAGACAATGCAATGCATACAAATAACATCTACTTCCATCCTCACTGTTACAAGAACATGTGGAGTTTAAATATTACCTGAGATGTTTACGTCAAGAGATCCAGTGATCCAAAGCACAAGCAGCGTTATTAGCTTGTCCTCATCTCTTCCCTGCTGTTAGCCATGCAGCTAACCCACTAGCATCACCGTCTCGCATAGCGGGCTAACTAGCATAATAACTCTGACATACCACCTTTGCTGTTATATTAATACTGTAATAACAATAAACAATAAAACCGAGTTCACATTTTCCTCTCTGTCTCCATGAGATGTCTGACAGGACAATGTTTCGGCAACAGAGATTGTCACGTGTCAGCCTTGACGTGACGTCAAATCAGTGAACCCTCCCCTAAAAACAAACATACAATCAGAATGGACATTTGATTGTTGATTATCCAAGCCCAAGTCTTCCTTTCTTATAGATCTGTAACAGTATGTACTCTTCTGGAAAAGCTTTCTATAGATTCATCAAAAGAGCATTTGAGGTGCTGGGCACTGGTGCTGGACAAGGATGCCTAGTTCCAGTTCTACCCCGAAGGGATTGATGCCAGGGCAGTGGATGTGGATATTTTCTACAACAAGCTCACAGTTAACTACACGCCCAGGGCAATTGTCAAGTGGTGGTGTGGTTAGGGTGCTGGGCTCATAATCGAGAGGTTGTGAGTTCCGATTCTGTTAATGATAAAACCCCTGGGAAAGGTCTTAACCACAAGTATGCCTCTGTCAACCCAGCAGTTAAAATGGGGACTTGTGATGGGTTAAACCCTGAGTCAATTTATGACAAAGACACTGGGAATGAGCTCTGGTTGAATGAACCATTAGGCTGAAGTGTGAAAAACCAGACTTTACCTTTATCTAGGTGGCATATTGTAAGCATGTCAACTTCACAGTGAGATGGACTCAGACTAGGTGTGAGTGTTTCAGTGTGACGTCTGCATATATTTTACCAGGTATTCTGGTTTCATTCCATAGTCCAAAGATGCACATTAGGCTAATCAGAAGTTCTGTCTCTGTGTGTGTGTGTGTGTGTGTGTGTTAGCTCTGTGGTGGACTGAAGAAATGTTCATTGTAAACCCAGCCTTCACGCAGTCGACAGAAAGACTGACCCTACTAGTAATAAGTTAGTGGTACTATCCCCTCCTGTTGATAGCATTGTCCAGGTATTTTGTAAAATACTGTTGGAGATTGAATCATCAATTCAGACATTCCTTTGCACCAGAGTTTAGTGTGAGCTTTTTTTTTTTTTTTTTTTTTTTTTCACCACTTGACCTCTGTGCTGTGCATTGCAATGTATGGCTTGTTCGCAGCCTCTTGGCCATGCAAACCCATTTTCAAAAAGCAAATGATGCACAGATGTAATTCTAATGGTGCGTTCAGAAGGAGTTTGAGCTCTTTGGTGAGTGATGCTACAAATGACAAGTGGTTTTAATTTTCAGGCTGAACACACTAATGTTCATCAGTGGCCCATTCTGTGAGTCCTTATGGAATAGTGCTTCATAGTAAAATTCTCGTTACTACAGGCTTCCATTTCACAACAATAGCATTTACTTGACCATTGAAAATCTAGGTGGGTAGAACGCTCCTGAAATGTCTGGTCAGTGGTTCTCAAATAGTGGGGCGCACCACCCTGGGGTGTATAGTGTATAGTGGGGCGCGTGTGACAGTGAGAGAAACGAAAGTCTCCTGAAAGCGAAGTCGAGGAGGTATGATGAAGCGAAAGGAGCACTCGACCTCACTGTGCTGCGGTGAGAAACGAGCAAAGACTGCTGTGTTTACTGTGTCTTAAAACATTGGCAACGGACAGCATGAAGGCAAATAAATTCAGGAGTCACTTTAAGACTTCACACCCCGATCACGTGATGAGCCGCCTGAGTTTTTTCAGCGAAAACGTGCTGAGTATCGCCAACAACCATCCCGCTTTGTGAATGCTACTCCAGCAAACCAGTGAGCTCTGTTAGCATCAGATAAGGTGGAGTACCAAACCGCTCAGTGCAGAAAACCCCACAGCAGAGGACCTGATCCTACCTGCAGCACACACGGTCTCGGTCATGCTGGATGACGTCACTGCCGTGAAAATGAGTCCAGATCCCAGTACAGCATTGAGCAGGAGTTGAGAGTTCAGTGTCATGCTTTTAAACCGGCTTCGAAAAGCAGTGCACTGTGAAACATGCTCATTATAGCCATTAATCTGGACTTCATCATTTTGACAAAATAAATAAATAAATAACAATAATAATACAAATTGTTTTATTAATTTTTGTTTTGTAGGTTAAAGTGTATTATATATTGTGCTCTTGAGTTAATATTGCTGATCAGTTTGAATTTATTATTATTTATTTATTTTATTTTATTTTTAAGGATACTATTTTTATTTCAGGCAAATTGATGCACCCTGCTGTGCTTTTTAAACAAAAAGACTAAAAAAAGTGTTTGTTATTTTTTTTGTTGGAAGTCGAGCTATAGTTCTATTTTATTATATTCATAATGTTAATAAGGACAGTGTTATGCAGAGGATTACTTAGAACAATTTTTAGACAAATAACACTATTTATATTGGGGGGGGGGCATGAAATGTTTTCCTCTTCGGGGAGGGGGGCACAACAGAAAATAATTGAGAAGCACTGGGTTAATCCAACAATTAAATAATATCTAATCGAGAAATGAATGATTATAATCTACCAATGGAGGCGACAAGGCATTGAACTCGCTGGACAGGACCGTTTGGCGGTCGAGATATCTGAGCAGGCGGATGAAAGCCCAAGTCTTTCGTTCCCTTGTGCTCCCTGTGTTGTTCTACTCGAGCGAGGCATGGATGCTCACGATTGAGCTTGGACGATGACTGGACTCCTTCATTACGATTTCCCTATGCCGCATCTTTGGATACCGCTGGCGGGACTTTGTTACCAACCGGAAGGTGCTTGGGGATGCGGGGATGGTAAGAGTAACCTGCTTGATCCACCACTGTCAGCTGCGCTACTACGGGCACTTGGCGCGTTTCCCACCTTCGGACCCAGCACACCGGATCCTGTCTGTTCAGGATCCTAGGGGCTGGAGCCGATTGCGGGGACGGCCGCGTGCAACGTGGTTGTCGCAGCTGAGTTCTGCCCTGCCGGGGGAGTGGCCCTGCACAGGCCTAGTCGATCGCCAGGAGACGGCCGGATGAGTGGAAGTGGCTGGTGGATGTAGCGAAGTGCCGTCCTGGCGCATGCCCTCATACCTGACCTGTCCTGAATGTAGGAGGTTATGAGATTGGTCATGTGTGTGTCTGTGTCCGTGTCTTTGACCACAATAATTTGGAAAAAAAAAAAAAAAAAAAAAGGATTTCCATGAAATTTTAACCAAATGTGGGTCTTGGGCCAATGAAAAGCTGGTTATGTTTTGAAATTACTCTAGCTGGATCTGGATTCAGGATGGTGTTTAACATTGTGGAAATCATGCAGAATGTGCTGGGAGAAAAAAAATTACAAAAAAAAACAAAACAATTCTAGGAACAGACCAAAAGTGGCATCATAATTCTACATCATGTCCAACTGTAACTAATGTAAAGACAAGATGCCACTTCTTTGGTTGAGGACCTTACTCTCTGAGTGCAATTCTGGTTTACTATGGCTGGGGACAAACTGGTATATATAATGTCAGATCCTTGTTGTTGGATAATAGGGTGTAAGAGTATACTTGAATGACATATTTATGCTGATACTAGTGCTAACAACAATACTGCTGTCATAGCATGAGTTACTATGTCATTACTGGAAAATTTGAATCTAAAATCTTACTTCTTTTGAGTCTCCAGACACATTCATGCTTTGTCTAACTTGATGATGTTGAACATCTAATTATTTAATTAGATATCGGTATCAGACCCATTGGAAAGTTTCTATCTAAGTAAATGTAATGACAGACCTTCTATTGTATTTCTTTACTTTAGTAGAATTTATATAAGCTCTCAAATGTCTAGTAATACTAACATGGACATTATATAGCTCATGTAAAAGGTAATATCTTGCTTGGTTCGAGCGTATACTTGTGGACTGCAGACAGACAAACACACACACAATTCCTGCGGTACGAAAATCAGTGTGTCAGTACCGCCCGTATTGTTCTCACGAACGGTAATGAATCAACATGCAACTTAATCGGGATTTGTTACAATATCACAGTACAAAGCTAATCTGTACATATTTTCCTTTATGAATACATCTACTTCAGTAGAACTTATAAAATTGATTTTTGATTGTATTGTTGCTGATTTTCACACATTTTACAATTATGAAGTAAACATTTATGAACAGTCCTAAGGTCACTTGCTTGTATTCTTCATGATTCTTCCAGAACATTCAAGACAAGACAAACTAAATGATACGCAATTGACCGAAAGTGTTTTTTTTTTTTTTAATAAACAGTGTCAATTTCAATTCTACAAAACATACAAAATTAACACACAATTACAAAAGAGTACATGTAATTTCTTCTAACTAAATCATAAATTGAGAGCAGATGACCAGCAAATGACTTAAAATGTCTCAACATGCTGGATTACAAAAGAAACAATTTATTATTTATCTCTGACAATTTATAAAAATAAGTTAAAATTTTAACAGTATACAATCGTTTGTATGAACTTTTGCTGATGACCGTGATGGTGTTTAGTGCTGATTATAAGCCAATGACTAAAAATAATCTCTATATGTTAGAAATATTGATGTACTGTACTTGATTTAAAAAAAAAAAAAAACAAGCATTTTTTTTAAGAAACATGCCATTTTCTGTACTCCCATGTCATTACTGTTGAAGAAAACCCAATATTCCCAATATGTGTCTGTCTTCTAAAATTGTAAAAAAAAAAATAATAATACACAAAATCCCAGAATTTCAGTTGTTTTCAGTAAAAAAGATTTTATGAAAGCCCAGAATCCAAACCAAACTCACTGATTCTTATATCTGTGTTATAGTACAATACAATAATATTACTTTGTAATTAGTATGTACACTACACCTCAATGGTGTGATCTGATTGGTTTGCTATTGTGGAACAAAAAAATAATTATTCCAAGCGGATAATGCTTGAATCAAAATGGTGAACACTCATGGTTTGTCTTAATTACTCGGGGCATGCATTGTAATTATCTCACATTAATATAAAGTCAAATGACTAAAAATCTGAATGACGATGATAGAAAGAGGTTCAGTTTTAGGGACTATTCAGGGAACTCATCCTGATTTGTGAATAACTGTTAATTATACTACAGGACTGTTGAATCCTCAAATCTGATTGGTTAGGTGGTGTGATTATAAAATTAGCAATAGGTCGATAGCAATTTGCTTGATTTAAGTTGTTCTTAGTGTCTGTATTGACATTTCATAAATGGCTCATGACTATATTAAAAAGAAAATCTGTTTAATAAACATAGGTGGTGATGGTGGGGTAATGACGTTAGGACACCTTTATTAAGAATTTTGGAATAAGTCTGCAGTGTGAACACATAACGGTTAGAGATAAAGCTATAACTTCATGCTTTATAACACAGGATAGTTTTCAGGGCAGACATCAAAACATGTAATCTCTGAACATGACAATTAACGAGTGCTGTTATGTGTCTCCAATGTGCAAATGTTACTAGAAATAAAAAAAAGGTGTAATTCTTTAATGTATAAAATTTGACTGCATTGCAGAGGGTAGTATAGTGGTGAGCACATCTGCCTTGCAGCAAGACAGTCCTGGCTTCATGTCCCAGGAAGCACTCAGGGGTTTCTTTGTGGATATTGCATGTTATCTCTGTGGTTTCATGGGTTTCATCCAGGTACTCCAGGTTTCCTCTCATAATCCAAAGACATGGACATTTTGGAACTGGCTGTTCCAAATTGCCCATAAGTGTGAGTGTAAATGGATGTATATTAGCCCTGTCATGGTCTATTCAAAATGTATCGTGTTTTCGCCCAGTGTTGGCTGAGATAGACTCTCACCTCTGCGTGATGCAAATGACTGACTGAGTAATGGAGTGACAGTACTGGAAGGATGCTGTGGTATAATAAGAATATAAATGTATATATGTATAAATGTATATAATGTTAGAGGAATTAATCCCAATCATTATCTTTACAAGCTGCACATCTTGCCATGCTTTATTCATTATTCTATGCTATGTAACTGTAGAATACATAACATCCAGTATAGCACACCAGTTCCATTTTCCTTTCCTATTACATGTTAGCACCTGAGAAATTAATATCTGTTCAATTTATTAATTAAAAAAAAATCGCATTTAACTCTGAAATCAGAACACCATCATGCATAATGCTAAGCACGACAGGACTATCATTTCATATATTTCTGCTTGTCATCAAGACTGCAGTTAGATCAGGTCAAAGCTGTGTTTGCTTTGAAACACATTGTTTCGTTTGAAAATATGATTATAAGGATGCTAATCCTGATGGTAATGAATGTAGGGTATACAGGGATCACTCGCTACTCCGCGCTTCAATTCAAGCGGCTTCAGTGCATTGCGTTTTTTGTTTTTTTTTAAATATTCATTGAATTTAAATAAATACAGCCATTGGGGTGGGGGGGCACAAAGCAATGTCGCAATGTCTCTCCCTTACGCCAGTCCCAAGCCCGGATAAATGCAGAGGGTTGAGTCAGGAAGAGCATCCAATGTAAAACCAATGCCAAACCTTATCATGCAAATCCCAGATATTACCTCCATAATGGATCGGTCGAGGCCCGGGTTAACAACGACCGCCATCAGTGCTGTTAACCAACAGGGTGCTGTTGGAAATTGGACTACTGTTGGTTGAAGAAGGAGAGGTGGGAGACGTGTCCGTAGGCGGAGAGAGAAGAGGAAAGGCATGAGTCTAGGACTGAGAGTAGGGACTTTGAATATTGGAACTATGAAAGGAAAAGATAGAGAGCTGGCTGACATGATGCAGAGGAGGAAGATGGACATACTCTGTGTTCAGGGGACCAGGTGGGAAGGTAGCAAGTCTAGAAGCTTAGGAGCAGGGTTTAAGCTGTTTTATCATGGTGTGGTGGGAAGAGAAATGGGATCGGAGTTATCCTGAAGGAGGGGTTTGTCAGGAATGTTCCAGAAGTGAAAAGAGTGTCAGAAAGAGTGATGAGTCTCAAGTTAGAAATTGAAAATGTGATGTTCAATGTTGTTAGTGCTTATGCTCCACACGTAGGATGTGAGCTAGAAGAGAAATAGAGGTTCTGGAGTGAGTTAGATGAAGTGATACAGAGTACCCCCAGAGGTGAAACAGTCGTCATTGGTGCGGACTTCAATGGACATGTTGGTGCAGGCAACAGAGGGGATGAGGAAGTGATGGGCAGGTTTGGTATCCAGGACAGGAACACAGAAGGACAGATGTTGATAGATTTTGCAAAAAGGATGGAAACGACCATGGTGAATACTTTATGTGATCAGGGAGACAAGTAGGACAGTACTTGGTGTGTCCTCTGGAAGGACAGTAGATAAGGAGACTTGGTGGTGGAATGAGGAAGTGCAGGAGTGTGTACAAAGGAAGATGTTAGCTAAGAAGTGGGACATTGAAAGGGCCCAAGAGACTAAAGAGGAGTACAGGGAGACACCGCGTAAGGCGAAAGTAACGGTGTCAAAGGCCAAACAGAGAGCGTACGATGACTTGTATGATAAGTTGGACAGTAAGGAGGAAGAAAATGATTTATACAGGTTGGCACAGCAGAGAAATAGAGATGGAAAGGACGTGCAGAAAGTTAGAGTGATTAAAGAAAGAGAGGGAAATGTATTGACTGATGACAGAAGTGTGCTGGGAAGATGGAAATAGTACTTTGAAGAGCTGATAAATGAGGAAAATGAGAGAGAAAAAAAAGAGTAGAAGAGGTGACTGTTGAGGAGCAGGAAGTAGCAAAGATTAGTAAGGGTGAAGTGAGGAGGGCATTGAAGAGGATGAAGAGTGGAAAGGCAGTTGGTCCTGATGATATACCTGTGGAGGTATGGAAGTGTCTAGGAGAGGTAGCAGTAAATTTTCTGACAAGAACATTCAACAAGGTCTTAGAGAGTGAGCAAATGCTGGAGGAATGGAGGAGAAGTGTGCTGGTGCCCATTTTTAAGAACAAGGGAGATGTGCAGAGTTTTGTCAACTACAGAGGGATAAAGTTGATGAGCCATACGATGAAGTTATGGGAAAGAATAGTGGAAGCTAGACTAAGGGCAGAGGTCAGCATTTGGTTTCATGCCAAGAAAGAACACCACAGATGCAGTGTTTGCTTTGAGGATGTTAATAGAGAAGTACACAGAAGGTCAGAGGGAGCTGAATTGTGTCTTTGTGGCTCTGGAGAAAGCATATGACACAGTGCCAAAAGAGGAACTGTGGTATTGCATGAGGAAGTCTGGAGTGACAGAGAAGTATGTTCGAGTGGTGCATGACATGTATAAGAGATGTAAGACAGTGGTAAGTTGTGCTGTCAGCGTGACCAAAGAATTCTCGGTGGAGGTGGGACTATATCAAGGATCAGCTCTAAGCCCCTTCTTGTTTGCGATGGTGATGGACAGGCTGACAGACGAGGTTAGACAAGATTCCCCATGGACTATGATGTTTGCAGATGACATTGTGATCTGTAGTGAGAGAAGAGAACAAGTGGAGGAAAATCTAGAGAGGTGCAGACACACCCTGGAAAGGAGAGGAATGAAGGTTTGCCTCAGAAATACATGTGTGCGAACGAGAAGGACCCAAGAGGAACGGTAAGGTTACAGGGAGCAGAGAGAAGGAAGGTGGAGGATTTTAAGTACTTAGGCTCAACAATCCAGAGCAATGGAGAGTGTGGAAAAGAGGTGAAGAAGCGTGTGCAGGCAGGTTGGAGAAAAGTGTCCGGTGTGATGTGTGATCGGAAGGTATCAGCTAAAATTAAAGGAAAAGTGTACAAGATGGTTTAGAAACCGTGGCGCTGAGGAAAAGACAGGCGGCAGAGCTGGAGGTAGCAGAGATGAAAATGTTGAGGTTCTCTCTGGGCGTAACGAGGATGGATAGGATCAGAAATGAGTACATCAGAGGGACAGCCCATGTTAGATGTTTTGGAGACAAAGTCAGAGAGGCTAGATTGAGATGGTTTGGACATGTACAGAGGCGGGATAGTGAATATATTGGTAATAGGATGCTGAGGTTGGAACTACCAGGCAGAAGGCATAGAGGAAGACCAAAGAGAAGATTTATGGATGTGGTGAAGGAAGACATGAAGGTCGTTGATGTAAAAGAAGATGATGCAGAGGACAGGGTGAGATGGAAGCAGATGATTCGCTGTGGCGACCCCTGAAGGGAATAACCGAAAAGAAAAGAAGAGAAAAGAAGATTCATCGAATTAAAAAAATAAGGAAATTAAGGAAGAATAGGGGGAAAAGTTACAGAAAATGCCACTAAAACAAGATCAATTATGCAAAAAACAAAAAACATAAACAAACAAAAAAGAACCAAAAACCTTCCATCAAAACTCGTTAAATTTTTTGTGAGGTGCGCATTTGAGTGCGTGTACGCGCATCTGTATGTGCGGAAAGTGATCCAGGGATCCCTGTATATAATTTGGTTCTTGTGGCGACCCCTGAAAGGGAACAGCTGAAAGGAAAAGAAGATGAAGTTAAATACTGTGCAACCACATAGTGGTTACATGAATACTATGTGAAATGAACACATTCCTGAAATGCAATAACTTTAAAAAGAAGGAAAAATAATCCACAGTCCAGAAAAAAAAGGATATAACTTACAAAATGATAATGTATGTAAACAAAAACATACTTAAAGAGCACCAGCAAAAATGTGCTTTCCTAAAGTGTGACTGATGTGTCACAAGGATCATAAAAGAGCATGAGGTACAACCCACAAGTCTTCCCTTCATCCTCATGTTCTAAAGTTTACTTTTTTTCCTCTTCTGCTGCTGTTTTGTGTGTGTGTGTGTGTGTGTGTGTGTGAGAGAGAGAGAGGTTATACCCTTTAATGCAATTTCTCTCTTTCTGTCAATTTAGCTGAAACACACCGGGCCCACAGTAAAACCAAACTCATGTGAAAGGTTGCTGCTGGCAAACAATGCAATGTCCCTCAGAGGGAGCAGGTCTTTATCCTCAAATTGAAGCACAGACTCCCGTGGTTCAGGATCCATTTCCTTGGCGGGCTAAAAACACACGTTATGGACATGTAAATAAATTTGTAAATGTAAATATAAATGTGACTGGATAAACATTGTATATAATTATATTCAGTTAGTGTGGTGTAAACAGTGACACATGGTATTACTCAGCTGTTTTTGGGTCTGGAACTTTCCAGCATAGACCTAGTTGCGTGCCCTGGTGTCAGGTCAAGTGATTTGGAATATTCCAGAATGGAACTTTCCCGAACTTTAGGGAATCTATTTTAAGGACCTGTTGCCAACTGGCTCCAGTCTCTTCAACAGCGGATCATCTAAGGGGACGTCAGCTAAAGCGGATCATCTAGAAAGAATCATCCAAGGAGGATCATGGAACGCGCTTCACCCAAGTTTCTTCGTTCAAGACTTCATCGCCCAAGTCCATTATCCACGGTCACCCACAGCCAACACGAGGGATTTTCATCATTTGTTTCTTTCAAGACGCGGGATTGCAAGCCTTCTACCGCCGGCGCGCGTCACCTCTAAATTTGCCATGCTGCAGCTGCTTGGTGACTCTCTTTATTTTGGGACCCTTTTTCAATTTGTATTTTGTTTAGCTCTAAGCTGCAAGTTATTATTTTGCCTTACTTTGTTGATATTATTAAATTGTATATAGTTTATGTCGTGGTTTGTTGGTTTCACAGGGCAATTTACATCTTCTAAATTCCATACGTAACACACGATACATTTATACCTAACACTGAAAAATATTTTGTGATTACTCGTAGATTGGTCACGCTGACTGCTTGAAAGTACACCTTCACTCGCTTGCGGAACTTCCTATTAAGGTTGCACCATAGGAATAACACACACAAACATCCACATTTACATTCACAACTAGAGGAAGTTTAGGACAGCCAATTAAGCCTAAAGTGCATGTCTTAGGGCAGGGGTGCTCAATCCTGCTCCTGGAGATCTACCTCCCAGAAGACATTCACTCCAACCCTAATCACGCCCACCTAACCATCCAATCATCTCATCAAGACCTGACTGGATCTTACATGTCACATGGGCCACATTAGGGTTGGAGATAAAGTCATCTGGAAGGTAGATCTCCAGGAGCAGGATTGAGCACCCCTGTCTTAGGGTGTTGGACATGCAAGCACAGGTAGAACATGCACAACTCCACACAGAAATGCCCTCACCGAGGATGGAACCTGAACCCAGAACCTTCCTGCTCTGAGCTGGACATACTAACCATGCCACTGTGTCGCCCTTGCCTTGAACAATATTAGACATTTTTTGCCTTCCAGGGCTCAACATGATTACGTGATTCTGTGTTTAAGGCTCTGGTTTACAAATCAGGCCAGTAATTAAAGTCACAGTACTGGAAGGTACAGTCATGGCCAAATGTTTTGGCAGTGATGCAAATTTTGTGTTTTTGCAGATTTTGTTGCTTCGATTTTTTGGTGGTGATTCACATTGTTTCTAAACTATTATGCAGAATGATCACAGGTATTTTAATAAATTGTAAAGAGCTTCATGGGCAGAAAAATGACTCTCACAAAAAGCCCATTTTCACTGTGTTTGTTCCTGGTACAAAATGATTAGCTAACATCCTTTCAGTATGATATATCTGTACAGAAAGAAGTGTGAGTGAGTACAAATCAGTTGAAGTCACATTACCATTTTTGTTTCATTTTAGGGGCAGATTAATTGCTGTAAAATCATAGACATGCTTGAAATCATTATCTTCTTGTGTTAGCAATGATTACCTCCAAAGAAACCAGTACAGCAATCATTGCACTGCATTAAAATGCCCTCACATGCAAGGAAATTGCTGCTAAGAATATTGCACCTGAAAGAACCATTGGCCAAATCATAAAAAATTTCAAGGAGACAGATTCATCTGCAGCAAAGAAGGCTTCAGAACATTCTAAATTGTCCAGCACGCAGCTGAATCGTCTCCTCTTCAGGAGTCAGCTACAGAATCATGTTGCCACCAGTGCAGAGCTTGCTCACAACTGGCAGAAGGCAGGTGTGACGGAATCTGCATGCAGTGAGGCGGAGACTTTTGAACAATGGCCTGGTATCAAGACGGGCAGCAAAAAGGCACTTCACTCCAATAAAAGCAGCAAGGAAAGACAGAAATTCTGTAGAAAGTATAGTGAATGGCAAGCAGAAAACTGGTGCAAAGTTATTTACTCTGATGAAACCCCCTTTCGAATATTTGGGACATCTGGAAAAGCAGCTGTCAGAAAAAGAAACGGTGAACGTTACCAGGAGTCCTGTGTTGTGCCAACAGTGAACCATCCTGAGACCATTCATGTCATGCACAATCCTGCCCCAAAACACTGACATGAATAAAGAACGGTATCAAAACACCCTCCAAGAGCAACTCCTCCTAACGATCCAGGAGGTGCATTTTTCAGCATGATGGAGCACCATGTCATAAGACAAAAGTGATCATGAAGTGACTCAAAGATCATAACATTGATGTTTTGGATCCATGGCCAGGAAACTGCCCAGATCTTAATCCAATCAAGAACCTGTGGTCCATCCTCAAAAAACGGGTGAACAAGCAGAAGCCTATAGATTGTGAGCAACTTCGAGCACTGATAAGGCAAGAATGAAAGACGCAATAAGTCAGGATGTTGTCCAGAATCTGATATCTAGCATGCCAAAGCGAATTGCTGAAGTTTTGAAGACGGGTCAACACTGTTAATATTGACTCTGGAAAAAATAGATGTATTTGGCAATAAAACTATCTAAAACATGTACAATGTGTGCAATTTTTCGCAGGAATACCATAAAAACATGTGGGGTGAAAAAATCTCACAAAACCAAGCAGCAAAATTTGCGGAAACATAAAATTTGCATCACTGCCAAAACTTTTGACCATGACTGTATATCAACAAGCACTAAATCACTCTGGATGAAGACCTTTGCTAAATACCCTAAACATAATTTTTATTCGTTCAACAGATTTGCTTGTTTCTGATTGGTGAAAAGCCATGAATGAATTCTTGGTACTGCATCATTGACATGGGATAACTAAATTATTGCAGTGCTGCCAACAGATGATTTTTGCAGGACTGGAATCTGTAAAACGGAAACATAACTGTCTACTTTTAAAATCTTTTGAATGAATAATGAAACAAAATTTGGCATTTGTAAGATAAAGAATGATTTAGTCTCAGAGGGTGTCATCAATCCATCGACCAAAATTATTCTTCATACAAGTGGAGCCTCGGTACTCAAACTTAATCCGTTCCAGACGGCTGCTCGAGTTCCGATTTGTTCGGATTCCCAATCCGCTTTTCCAATTACAAATAATGTAAATGGTCTTAATCTGTTCCAGCGTCTTTTGAACAGAAGTTAACAGTATCATAACTCGTACCATAGGTCCGCAAATTAAATTTTAAACAGTACACTATGTTATGGTCTGTGTTGTGAGAGACTCTTTAACTGCACTGTGGATTGTTATGATCTATTACAAATGAGTTGCATGTAGGAGAGGGGCATGGTGAAGTGCTAAACAAACACACCTGATATCATCTTTCCAGCCCATGATCTCCAACGTGAATTTCACACACACACACACACACACACACACATACACACATACACATACACACATACACACACACGCTCTCTCTCTGTCTTAAACACACACACACACACACACACACACACACACACACACACACACGCGTGTAAGAGAGAGAGAGAGAGGGAGAGAGAGAGAGAAAGAGAGTCGTATTCGTATTTGTCGCTGAGGTGGTATATGGCATTCATGATTAGATAGCTTTAGAACTTTAGTGCTTTAGCGCTAGCTTTAGCTTTCTTGCTTGTGATACTACATAGTACTGTATCAACAACTTCTGAACTTCCCCAGGACAGCTTTCAGGGTGATACATAGTATCAACAACTTCCGGGCTTCCTCAGGACAGCTTTTAAGGTGATAAATAGTATCAACAACTTCCGGACTTCCCTAGAACATACATAGTATCAACAACTTCCGGACTTCCAGAAGTCGCGCACTTTTCCTCCCTCTCGGTCTCATGTTTTCTCATGCGTTTCTCAAGTTCAACTTCCGGTTTTTATTCAGTTTCCGGGACAGTAAAAGTCACGACTTTTTTGTTCGGATTCCCATTTGTTCGGTCTCTAGAGCGTTTGGATTCCGAGGGTTCACTGTATCATACTTCGCCTTATTCAATAATTGCTTAATGTTCCAGGCACTTGATAATCATATTTGAGAACCAGGACGGTGTGGCTTCTAGTTCTGAAAATTTTGCCTTATTGTAATTTGCTGTGGTTCAAGCGCCAGTTCAATTCAAATCACTTTTTTTTTTTCTTCAGCTGGCTACTATGTTTTCATTTGCAACTTCCTCCACCATGTTTGTGTCAGATCACTTACAAAATCCAACAGAAGGCACAGCCACGATTCTCACATGTTGAAAAGCCATGTGAAAGACGATTTACCTCCCCGTTATCTACCCTCGACACCTATGTGCTTATGTTGTAGATTGATATTCAGCGACCCTGCATTCTAAAATGCTAACTCCCACCATTTTCTATCTTTATGCATCCTTCAGTGGAATTCCATTTCAGCAGAATGGTTAGTGAAAACAGAACATCTTGCTTTGTTGAACAACAACCAGCAAATTAGCACCAAAGTCTCAAAACACATCACAGATATTTCAATATAAATATATTTAATGTGTCTCACAGGAATATTATTTTAATAATAATAAATTTGCAATACCACACAGTCCTGAAGGGCTCCTTGGTAGTTCTGTCGTACTGAGCTGGTGAGAAAGCGTGCTTGTCGCTGTGTCTGTCCCAATCTTTGTCCAGAAAAGCACGAGTAGGTCAGTTTTTGCTCTGCTATGTTGCTTTGAAGTCTAAGAAACCGGGCCTGGACTACAGTAAGCCCCGTGTATTCAAACTGCACCATGTGGAGACAGACGTAATTTCATTTGAACTAGAAAGTCTACATGATGTCATACACTATCCAATCCTAATGAGTAGTATATACTAATTCTTACCGTAAAACCCCTCTCAAGGGAACTGAGCCAATAGAAAGTACTGTCTGATATGGATTCATTCAACCATGCTCTCATGGGTAGCTGTGGGAATAATATTTATGGATTCAGAGATTCAGAAAAGCAGAAGTGCAATACTACAGTGTGAGCTTGCAATAACCAGAGGAGGTCACCTGGGCCGTTCTTGGGTGAAGACAAGTTTCTGTTCTTGAGGCAGAGAAGTTACAGTAAGCCAAAAGGGCATCTGCAGGGCTGCCCTGATTTGGGTCGATATAATAGAACCCTGTGTATAGATATAGAACAATTATAATAATTCAATAACAACTCTTACAAATATATTCTCGGCATATGTAATTTCAATTACATTTGCATCATTTAGCAAGGGGCAATGGTGGCTGAGTGGTTAAGGCTTTAATCAAAAGGTTGCCATTTCAAGCCTCAGTACCACCAAACTGCCACTGTTGAGCCCTTTGTTGAATAAATTCACACTGAATAAGGGTCATAAATGTACATCCAAGCAACTTGTATACTGTATTATACTGAGAATTAATGTCCTCGATAAAGGGTCCAATCGTGACAGCTTGGTTGTACTGTGCCTTGAACCCCAAACCTTCAGATCAGTAACACATAGCCTTAACCATTGAGCTTCCCACTGCAAAAATGAGATGAGATCGAAATAACGGGTAGTGCATTTTTTAATAATAAAGGTGATAATTCCTTACTACCTTTTGAAGCCCCTCAGCTTTCTAAACATTGGAAGTAATTTTTCAAGTGTGTATAAAAAGTAAACAATATCCAAGCATAGAATACACAGAAAATATAACTACTGTTAAATTTTATATTTTTTTATTGTCTGACAATGACACCACATTATCTGATTTCTCAACACGTAGACAAAAAATTGAATATTTTATTGCCTTGCGAGGTAGCCGTCAGCTAACAACTCTATGCGCTATGATCTTTAAAATATTCCTAGGGAGAACAACAAGCTAAAAAGTACTTATCATGAATACATATGGATATATGATGTATACATATAGGATATCATATTTGTGTTCATGAACAACCATAAATGTAGGATGTTCAATGTAATGGGATTGACCACTTAGCAAAGATCTGCTGAGTGCTGGACTCCATGTTCCACTGTCTCTTTGCCTCTCTATCACAGGGCCCTGCAAGTGTGGCACACGATTTGCAAGTTCTAACTGCTATCATCACATAATGATTGACCTCTGATGACACTACTGACTGACCACATTATGTGATGATGTCACAGAGAGGGGTGCACAGTAGAATAATTGGCTTTTCTGAATTGCGTGTGAATGTTTTTATATGTTTTGTCCCTGCAATGGTCTGGCAAGCTTGTCACGGTACCCCGCCTTTGCCTAGAGTCAGATGGGATAGACTCCAGCCTCCAAGCAACCCTAATTATGATCTTATAAAATGAATCAATGTGGATGATGGGACGTTGATGACGTGTTCGTTTGGTTCATACCATCCCTAAATAACTGAGTAACCAAATGTGAGGTGCTCCACCAAATGTAGGCGGTTGTCGCAAGTAATGTATTGTGCTTGTGAGACAAAGCGTGGCTTATTCGGATTTCTGATCTTTCAAGTGAGCAAGTGCGTGTTGAATACCTGTTTAGTATTCAAGCTTCACTTGCTCACTTGAAATATCAGAAGTTCGGATAAGCCACACTTCGTCTCACAAGCACCATACTTCACTTGCAACAAGCGCCTACATTCGGTGGAGCACCTCACAAATGTAGAAAGATCCCAGGGTTAAATTTAAACAGACGAAATACTTTTCATTGGTATTTCTTGAAGTAGTGACCGTGGCAATGAACTGCAAAATATCGCCTGGTCTGACTGAATAAACAGCAGAATGATGAGGTTCTGACCACTTGTATAGTGAGGGTGGCATAGCCAAAGTTCCAAGCAGGTGGAGGCTGGATGCTCTTTAGTGCCATCAGGTGGATCCAACAAAAACTTCAGGTCATGGTACAGAGAATCCAAGAGAACGTTGATGAGTAAGTAGTTGGGATTATCTGAGACATACATCAGCTTCTGTAGAGAAGAAAAAATTAAAGATTCATTAGCATGTAAAAAAAAGAAAGAAAAATCAGTTTGGGGTAAAATTAGTAAACATTTTAAAACATTTTTATAGAGCATGTCAGGCTGTGCCACACCCTGAGAAACACAGGTCTACAGTCTAAAATAGAATATTGACCTGTAATGCAAGTGCAAGGGCTTTTTTAAGTTAACGGACATGCATGCAGTGGTGGTCTAGTGGTATAGGGCGCTGGATCGCTGATCCAAAAGGTTGGGGGTTCGAGTCCCACTCTCCACAAGGTTGTCACTGTCCCCCCAGTGCAGCTAACTGGGGTATCAAAGGCGGGCCATGTCTCTCACGGTCTATGGTGAGAGGCATGTAAAAGAACCATTGCTGACTTTCGTAAAGAGTAGGCTGCAAAGCCGTCAGCGTGTTTCTGTCCCTTGCTAAAAAGGGTTGTGACAGGAAGGGCATCCGACGTAAAAACCTCTGCCAAATTAAAAACGTGCGAATCAGATGATTCGCTGTGGCGACTCCCGAGTAAAAGGGAAAAAGCCGAAAGGAAGACAGGAAGACAGACAGGCATGAATGTAAAAATGCACCCTTGTCTTGGTAGTCTCCTTACCCTTTTTTTTTTTTTTTTACAATAAAGCATGATGCCCATGATTTCTAGGATTTGAGAGAATCCTGAGGTGCATGGGAAGTCATGAGGTGGAATCATGATGATCTGGAAGGAACTAGGTGACCTCCTTGATGACCTCTCTGATTGTGGCAAAATTTCGATCAAAAAATTTTCCACAGTCATTACAATGGATCATGATTTGATGCCAATCATCATAGAACATGGGAATCGTAATAGAGTGCAGTAGAGCTTAGCAGAGTACAACAGACTATGATTTGTAAATTGTGGGAGTTCTTTATGAGCATGGCAACACAATTACTTCCGGTTTCATCTCTTGGATGCCCCCTACCTCCTGTCTTTATACTCCAACCGTTCCCCAAGCCCACACTACATCCCAGATTATGGAGCTTCACACTTTTTTTTTTAATTGCAGTGACTTTGGACATCATAACCCAGTGTCAACCCACATTCTGTCTTTGTAACACCACCCCTCTCCACCCGTGTCTTGTTACTGGTCTGTGCACCTCTTCTAGTTAATCTTTAATTGTTTTATCTCTACATATTCACCCTCATACACTTTTGTTTTATGGCAAAATTTCACTTTAAGCCCATTGATTATAGTTTTCTTTTTTCCCCTGATGAGTTATCCTGGCACGGCAATAATAATTCTAATTAAAGAAGCCACAGAAGTTTATATGTGTAGACTTGCATCATGTCGAAGTGTTTGCCACATCTGGCCAGGTCATACACTAAAAAACTTTTCCCCATCTAAGGCACCTAGAATGTCTTCCATTAAAAAAAACCCTATCCTCGTTTTAACTTACAAAATACAGAGTTAAGCAATAAGAAATGACTTGCTTTGATTTGGGTCATAGTGAGGTTCACAGAAAGGCCTGGAGGTCCTGGGGATCCTGCGGATCCCTAAAAACAAATAATCAAACAGCTAAACATATTTTTTTTAAAGAACAAACACACGAACACACACACACACACACACACGAACACACACACACGAACACACACTCCGGCTGACATAAAATGGAATATGCATTATTGAAAATACTTCAACATTCCTCAAAAATTTCACAACCAGGCTAAAATGTCTAAAAAATAGGTTAAAATTTCTCCTTGACAGTTAGATAGACACTAGGAGGGTTTTAATGTTCTATTTATACCCTTCTCTACAGTGATAATTCATTTTGTGTGCATGGGTCTTTGAAATGTAAAGTTTGTGAGCACTGAAGAATATTAAGGAGTTTGAGATAAATTGGATATATAACCAAAAGTGCCAGTGGTAGTAGACACTTACTGGAAGGCCTCTCTTTCCAGCTGGCCCCGAAGCTCCCTGGAAACCCTTTAAACCCTGCAAATACATACAGATCGACTTTACTGCCATTCTTCTTCTTTCCCTTTCAACTGTTTCCTTCAGGGGTCACCACGGCGAATCATGTGCCTCCATCTTCATGGAAGTCATATTAATGATTCGCATGTTTCGATTTGGTATGTGGCAGTGGTGGCCTGGTGGTAAAGCGCGCTGGATGGCTGATCCTAAGGTTGGGGGTTCAAATCCCACTCTCCAGAAGGTTGTCACTGTCCCCCCCACTGCAGCTAACTGGGTCATCAAAGGCTGGCCATGTCTCTCACTGTCTATGGTGAGAGGCATGTAAAAGAACCATTGCTGACTTTCATAAAGAGTTGGCTGAATAGCCGTCAGCATGTTTCTGCCCCTTGCTAAAAGGTGGTGTCAGGAAGGGCACCTGACGTAAACACCTATGCCAAATCAAACATGCGAATCAGATGATTCGTTGTGGCGACCTCTGAAAAAAGGGAAGGGAAAGGGAAGACGGTTGATTTGGCATAGGTTTTTATGTCGGATGCCCTTCATGACTCAACCCTTGGCAAGGGCAGAAACATGCCAACAGCTATGTAGCCTACTCTTTATGAAAGTCAGCAAGGGTCCTTTTACATGTCTCTCACCATAGACAGTGAGAGACATGGCAGGCCATCGATAACCCAGTTAGCTGCACTGGGGAGACAGTGACAACCTTGTGGAGAGTGGGACGAGAAATCCCATCCTTAGGATCAGTGATCCAGCACCTTTTACCACCAGGCCACCACTGTCACTGTACTATTAGACTGTATATTATACTGGTGGTGTCAATTAATCAATCTTTCTGATCTGATGTCATATTCAGAGCCACATTATCCCTTATTACAGTCATAGGGAGGCTGAAGCCCATTCCAACTGACTCCAGATGAAGGATTGTACACCCTGGAGAGTACACCAGATCATTGCAGCAACACACACACACACACACACACACACACACACACACACACACACACACACACACACACACACACCTAGACCTAAAGGCAATCGAAAATATCCTAGTGGCTGGTGAATGTCTTTGAACAGTAAGAGGAAACTAGAGTGCCAGGTGGATCCCCCCAATGCACAAGGAGAACATGCAAACTTCACACAGACACACACTTGCTGGGCACAGGGCACAAATCCAGGACCTTCTTGCTATGAGACAAATGTGTTATTAACTATGCCACCATGCCACCTTTATTTATTTATTCACATTATTTAAAAAAAACATATTGAAAGACTACAATTGATATTATCATTAAGGTTGGATCCAGTTATAAAGATCCAAGGTGATATTTATATTATATTTTGAGTACTGGTAAAATTTACACATTTTTTTTAAACACAATTTTATTGACCATGACTAAAAAATTCATGTCATTGGCACAGGTAGATATATAGATTGAATTATGCTGCTCTGATTTTTATTCAAATCACTTGAACCCATTTTCTTGCAGAATGTTGCACCATATTCATTTTCATAATGATACACGATTAAAGATCATTTACAAGCATCATTTCAAAAAAAAAAAAAACAACAACACCCAGTTGATGAACTTGTATGCCTTCTGTATGTTTCTCTCACTAGATGCCAACAATCCTTTGCACAGATTGAAAGCCCCCCCACCTCATGGCTGCATTGCACAGATTGAAAGCACTAAAAGAGAAAATGAGCAAAGTCTTTGATTAGTAACTGTGACACTCCATGCACTCAAAAGAAATGAACTCTAACTGGCTTCCAGCTAAACAGTATAATATTTATTCTCTCTTGTTCAGACTAGTAAGAGTGTGACTTTTGCCAAGATACTCTTCACTATACAGACTGCGATAGAACAATGCTCTATATACTTCTGTTCAAACTAAAACGCCCTTTACGTGAACAGTGTAGAACATTAATCATTATTCATCAAACAGAAAAATCTATGAATAAATAACAATAAACTCTTCTTCTTCTTCTTTCGGCTGTTCCCTTCAGGGGTCGCCACAGCGAATCATCTGCCTCCATCTCACCCTATCCTCTGCATCTTCTACTTGTACTCCAACTACCTTCATGTCCTCCTTCACCACACCCATAAATCTCCTCTTTTGTCTTCCTCTAGGCCTTCTGCCTGGTAGTTCCAACCTCAGCAACCTGCTACCAATATACTCACTATCTCTCCTCTGTACATGTCCAAACCATCTCAATCTAGCCTCTCTGACTTTGTCTCCAAAACCTCTTACATGTGCTATCCCTCTGATGTACTCATTCCTGATCCGATCCATCCTCGTTACTCCCAAAGAGAACCTCAACATTTTCATCTCTGCTACCTCTAGTTCTGCCTCCTGTCTTTTCCTCAGTGCCACTGTTTCTAAACCGTACAACATCGCTGGCCTCAACACCGTCTTGTATACTTTTCCTTTCACTCTTGCCGATACCTTCCTATCACACTTCACACCAGACACTTTTCTCCAACCATTCCAACCTGCCTGCACACGCTTCTTCACCTCTTTTCCACACTCTCCATTGCTCTGGACTGTTGAGCCCAAGCACGGAAAATCCTCCACTTTCGTTATCTCTGTCCCCTGTAACCTCATCGCTCCTCTTGGGTCCTTGACGTTCACACACATGTATTCTGTTTTACGGCGGCTAATCTTCATTCCTCTCCTTTCAGATTTTCCTGCTCTTGTTCTCTGCTCTTACTACAGATCACAATGTCATCTGCAAACATCATAGTCCATGGAGATTCCTGTCTAACCTCATCTGTTAGCGTGTTCATCACCATAGTAAACAAGAAGGGGCTCAGAGCTGACCCTTGATGCAGTCCCACCTCCACCTAGAACTCTTCTGTCACACTGTGACAGCACACCTCACCACTGTTTACATCTCTCATACATGTCCTGCACCACTCTATCATACTTCTCTGCTACTCCAGACTTCCTCATGCAATACCACAGTTCTTCTCTCGGCACCCCGTCATATGCTTGCTCCAGATCCACAAAGGCACAATGCAGCTCCTTCTGGCCTTCTCTGTACTTCTTTATTAACATCCTCAAAGCAAACACTGCATCTGTGGTGCTCTTTCTTGGCATGAAACCAAACTGTTATTCACAAATGCTGACCTCTGCCCTTAGTCCAACTTCCACTATTCTTTCCCATAACTTCATTGTATGGCTCAACAACTTTATCCCTCTGTAATTGCCACAACTCTGCACGTCTCTCTTGTTCTTAAAAATGGGCACCATCACACTTCTCCTCCATTCCTCCGGCATTTGCTCACTCTCTCAGACCTTGTTGAATGTTCTTGTCAGAAAATCTACTGCTACCTCTCCTAGACACTTCCATACCTCCACCGGTATATCATCAGGACCAACTGCCTTTCCACTCTTTATCCTCTTCAATGCCCTCCTCACTTCAGCCTTACTAATCTTTGCTACTTCCTGCTCCTCAACAGTCACCTCTTCTAGTCTTTTTTTCTCTCTCATTTTCCTCATTCCTCAGCTCTTCAAAGTACTCTTTCCATCTTCCCAGCACACTTCAGTCATCAGTCAATACATTTCCCTCTCTGTCCTTAATCACTCTAACTTGCTGCAGGTCCTTCCCATCTCTATTACTCTGCTGAGCCAACCTGTATAAATCATTTTCTCCCTCCTTACTGTCCAGCCTATCATACCTCTGTTTGGCCTTTGACACCGCTACCTTCGCCTTACGCTGTGTCTCCCTGTACTCCTGTTTTCTCTCTTCGGTCCTCTCTATGTCCCACTTCTTAGCTAACCTCTTCCTTTTTACACACTCCTGCACTTCCTCATTCCATCACCAAGTCTCCTTATCCACTGTCCTTCCAGAGAACACACCGACCCGTCTTCCTGATCACATGAGCTGTAGTTGCCCAGTCATCTGGAAGCACTTCCTGACCACCCAAAGCCTGTTTCAACTCCTCCTTGAAGACAACACGACACTCTTCTTTTTTCAGCTTCCACCACTTTGTCTTCTGCTCTACCTTTGCCTTCTTCACCTTTCTCACCATCAGCATCATCCTGCACACCACCATCCAATGTTGTTTGGCAACACTCTCACCCACTACTACTGTGCAGTCACTGACTTCCTTCAAATTACATCGCCTACGCAAGATGTAGTCTACCTGTGTGCTCCTACGTCCACTTTTATAAGACACCCTATGCTCCTGTGTCTTCTGGAAGAAAGTATTCACCACATCCATTTTCATCCTTTTTGCAAAATCTATCAACATCTGTCCTTCTTTGTTCCTGTCCTGGATACCAAACTTGCCCATCACTTCCTCATCCCCTCTGTTGCCTGCACCAACATGTCCATTGAAGTCTGCCCCAATGGCCACGCTTTCACTTCTGGGGGTACTCTGCATCACTTCATCTAACTCACTCCAGAATCTCTATTTCTCTTCTAGCTCACATCCTACCTGTGGGTCATAAGCACTAACAACATTGAACATCACGCCTTCAATTTCTAACTTGAGACTCCTCACTTTGTCTGACATTCTTTTCACTTTTAGAACATTCCTGACCAACCACTCCTTCAAGATGACTCCTACTCCATTTGTCTTCCTAGCCACACCATGATAAAACAGCTTAAACCCTGCTCCTAAGCTTCTAGCCTTGCTACCTTTCCACCTGGTCTCCTGAACACAGAGTATGTCCACCTTCCTCCTCCGCATCATGTCAGTCAGCTCTCTACCTTTTCCTGTCATAGTTCCAACATTCAAAGTCCCTACTCTCAGTCCTAGACTCATGCCTTTCCTCTTCTCTCTCTGCCTACGGACATGCCTCCCACCTCTCCGTCTTCGACCTCTCCTTCTTCAACCAACAGTAGTCCAATTTCCACCAGCACCCTGTTGGTTGATAGCTCTGATGGCGGTCCTTGTTAACCCAGGCCTCAACCGACCTGGTATGAAATTTGTATTGACAGTTCGCATTCTGTATTTTGGCAAAAGTTTTACGCCGGATGCTCTTCCTGTTGCAACCCTCTGCATTTATCCGGGCTGGGGACTGGTGTGAAGATGGACACTAGTTTGTGCCCATCCTCACGGCTGCATTTTCAATAACAATAAACTAAATATCTTAAATTACATAAACTGTGTGGCATGGTAGCTTAGTAGTTAGCATTTCCTCACATCAAGAGGGCCCTGGGTTTAATTACCATTCTCGGGGTGTGGGAATGTTCTTTGTGGAGTTTGCATGTTCTACCATGCTTGTGTCGATTTCCTCTAGTTACTCTGGTTTCCTCCCACAGTTCAAAAACATGCACATTAGGTTAATTGGCTGTCTCAAAGTGTCAACTAGGTGTGAGTGTTCTGACCATGCAATGGTCTGGTGAGTTGGAATTCACCACCTCCACCCAGTGTCAGCTGACATAGGCACAGCCTTCCGTTGTCCCTAATTGTAGGATTAAACAATTCTGCAAATGAGTCTGTAAATAAACCAATAGGATGTACATACTTTTTTTTAACTTACTGCTCATCTGTGAAAGTACATTTATCATAAAAAACACTGGGAACAATCATAACTGGAAACATACCTTTCGTCCAGACAAGCCCTGGGGAAAAAAGGAAGATGTCAATAAATAATGCTCTAATGCAGTGAATAACTTAGTTAAATGCCTTTGCTTGGTGTTTTAAGTTTACCTGTTTTTGGTTTCCTCTGTATGTACTCTATTTTCAATATGCTACAATATACAAACATTTTCAACATCTGGCATGTATTCATACACCAGCAATATATTATTCTGATGATGATGATGATTATTATTATTATTATTATTAT
The DNA here is from genome assembly GCA_024760905.1 of Plotosus lineatus. NCBI lineage: Eukaryota > Metazoa > Chordata > Actinopteri > Siluriformes > Plotosidae > Plotosus > Plotosus lineatus. The sequence goes on from CM045735.1 coordinate 34,764,043, forward strand.
TATTATATATTTTCTGAACTACTTGATTCAAATTAGGGTTGTGGGGAGGCTGGCACCATTCTCAGCCAGCTGTGGTGCAGAGTCAACACTGAACAGCTATTCATTGATTCATCCATTTTCTGAGCCGCTTAATCCAACTCATCTGTGGAGACACTGAAGCGTTCCCAGACCAGCCAAGAGACATAATCCATCCAGCGTGTTCTTGGTTGACTCCAGGGTCTCTTCTTGGTTGGACATGCCCGAAACACCACACTAAAGAGTTATTTAAGAGGAATTCTAACCAGATGCCAGAGCCACCTCAACTGGCTTATGTCAATGCAGAGGAGCAGCAGTTCTACTTTGAGCTCCTCATGGATGGCTAAGCTTCTCACCCTATCTCTAAGTGAGAGCCCCACCACCTGGTGAAGGAAACACATTTCACTCACTTGTATCCGTGGTCTTGTTCTTTCGGACACTACTAGCCATATATATCGATTGGTAAATTGAGAGCTTTGTTTTTTTGGCTCAGCTCCCTCTTTGTCACGACGGACCAGGACAGGATCTGCTTGACAGCAGAGGCTACAGTAATCCATCTGTCGATCTCCCGTTCCATCCTTTCCTCACTCGTGAACAAGATCCCAAGATATTTACACTCCTCCACTTGGGGGCAGGACCTCATTCCAGACCCAACGGGTACATTGCACCCTTTTCCGGCTGAGAACCATGGCCTTGGAATAGGAGGTGCTGATTCTCATCCCGGCCGCTTCACACTTGGCTACGAATTGCTCCAATGAGAGCTGGAGGTCCCAGATTGATGAGGCCAAAAGGACAACGTCATCCACAAAAAGCAGAGACGAGATGCTATGGCCACCAAACCAGCACCCCTCACTACCTAGAAATTCTGCCAATAAAAATTTTGAACAGAATCTGTGACAAAGGACAGCCTTGGTAGACTCCAACCCTTACCAGGAAAGAATCCAACCTGTTGTTACCAATGCGAACCAAGCTCTAGCTCCAGTGATACGGAGACCGAATGGCCCCTAACAATGGGTCCGGTACACCATACTCCCAGAGCACATGCCACAAGATAGATGGGGTTTAGGCAGTCCCATTATGTTGACTTATATTTCTTTTGGGGACAAAACTCAAGACTCCATAACATAAATCATATTTTTTTTATGCAATTAAGAATTAGAGTTTGACAGTTAGTGGTTATTTTTGGGGTAGACCTCCAGGAAATGGATGCAAGGTTATGCATTTTCCCTTGCAGTTATGAAAACAAGAGTTTTGTCATCTGATGTTGATATTCTTCAGAAACTGAAGCCCATGACAGATCATTAACTCACGGGTAGTCCTGTTATACCAGGCGTGCCTCTTGGACCAGATGGACCAATGCTTCCCTAAAGAAAAAACACTACAGTTAATATGAACCCTGTACATGAAGTAATCTTTTAACAGCAATCTTATGAAAAAAGTAAAATAAAATATTTTTTTGCATTTTTAACAGAACATGACTGCATGTAGCATTAATGTGTTAATTGCTTAAGTTAATGAGTCCAACATCAGTTTGGCAGATAATGAACCATTACTGCAAAATTTAACAAAATGTGAATTTTCATGTGTACTAATTCCAGATTACCTGATCTCCCTTTGGTCCTGGAGGTCCAGGTGGGCCCAATGGACCCTGGCTTCCCTAAAACACACAAATGATAATGAATTATACAAACTTAGCATCTAAACTTTGCATTAACTGAACATGTTGTATAAAATTCAATTGATTGTGGTAACCTCTACCTTTAAGCCATCTTTTCCTGGGGGACCAAGTGGCCCTTGATCACCTTTCTCTCCCTATAAAAATGGATATATATTATGTGGTCATGAAGAAAATAAACTTCTGGTGGATAGTCTGTGTTGTACCTCATGTCCTTTTGCACCTTCTTCACCCTTCTCTCCTCGCCATCCAATAGTACCCTAAAAAAAATGCTGGGAGATCAATGCTCTAAGCAGACATGTCAGTTTTCTCTATTGAGAGCCACGAGCCTGCTGTGATGTTGACTGTTCAGGGATGTAGATGGGTGGCGCAGACTTACCATAGACCCCTCCCATCCTTGGAGTCCATTCTCACCAATCTCTCCCTTCACTCCCTAGTGGGCAGCAAAGAAACTCAGATGAAAAGTCGCTGATTCATAATTGATGCTTGTGGTATCATTGACCACTTTAATAACATCCATACTACTACTCATTGACCTACATTTCTGACCATCATGTGAACAAATATGTGCAAAAGTGGCCATCATCATTACACATGGCAGGCAAAAGGGGGCCAAGAAACCTAACATCAACACCCAAAACAATAAACAGATGATTGTGGTTTTGCTGGCAGTAGTAGATCTCTTTTGCTATTAAAAAAACAAAATATTTCATTGAAAAGCAATCAGTCAATAAATAAAGAAATAAATAAATGTAAGTAAGTGAAGGTATACAGCTCATTTTCCTGATTATGTCTGTTCTTAACTTTTTAAAAATTCACCCAGAACAGAATTTTCATTTGTTTTAGCTGCACAGAATTTCAGTGTCAGGTACCCCTATCCCTGATATATTACAGCTTACAGGTATAGTATTGGCGGCACTCGTGCACAATGTCCCAAATGCTAATCAATACAGGGTGGCCAATATAGAGTAATGTACATCAGTGCTACCACCACTACTACCACTACTACAAACACCACTACCATCTATTCCACTACTACTACTATCACTACATCTATTTCTACTACTTCTACTTCTATTACCAATCCCACTATGACTAAGTCTACTACTAATAATAATCATAATAACAATATCAATGTGAGATAACAAGCATTATTTTTTTGTCCATATCTAGGGATCAGCATAGCATTGGTTAAGTTTTACAAGCCTACTATGATAATTTTGTATCACGACGAAACCAAATAACTCAAACCTTTTCTCCTCTTGGTCCTCTTGTACCCCTTAAACCAGCCTTGCCTCTTTTTCCCTTAGAAAAATAAGAAATAATGTTTGATCAATTACCAATTATGATAACATTTGGCAATATAACATATCAACTCTGTATGACCTCAGTAATTATTTAAAATATCATAAAATAATGATCCCCTTTCATGCTTTTAGAGTGACCTTCACAGGGCAGGCTCATTCAAGTACAGAAAGGGTAATATATTAAAAGAAAGCCAGAAGGCGACATACTTTCAATATGAGCTGTTATTGAAAAACTGTACTCTAAAATATGGAGTTAGTTCATCTGCCAAATCACTTAATCCCATCAGAGTCGTAGAGAGGCTGGGGCCTGTCTCAGCCAAACACAGGGGTATACCCTGAACAACCCGTCAGACCATCACAAGGCAACACACACGACCATTCACACTCACACCTAGGGGGAATTTAGGACAGCCAATAAGCCTTATGTGCATATCTTTGGACCATGGAAGAAAACCGGAGTACGCGGTGGAAACCCACAGAAGCATGGAGAAAACATGCAAACCCCAAATAGAAACACCCAAGCTGGGGTTCCCGAGTGGCATATCGACAAGGTATGTGACTATTAACCTGAATCTGGTTTAATGCCACAGGTGTCACTAGATAGATTTTAGTATGAAAAGCAAGAGCAGGCTACAAAAACTCCAAACAGAAACACCTGAGCCGGGGCTTCTGAGTGGTGCATTGACATGGTGTGTGACTATTAACTTAGAAATTTCAAGTTCGAATTTAAACAAAGTTAATGCCAACCATGACCGGGAGTGCATGGGAGGCATGTTCGAGCTCTCACGGGAGGGACCATGGCATAAGCTCACTCAGCAATCACCAGGCAATCATGGGCGCCTGTGAGCTCATTCATATGAGGGGGCGAATAGTTCTTCCTTCCAAGTATGTTAGACTGTCCCTCCACAAATATGCATGTGCTGCAGTTAGAAAAGAAGCGGGTGACAAGCATTGCATGTCACTGAGGGGACGTGTGCAATTTTAGTTGGTTCCAATTCCCACCCATTAGGTACCGCCACCGACTCAAATCATTATGGAGAAAATAAGGGGAAAATTCATACAAAAAAGGAAACAGCCGAACCTGGAAACCTTTCTGTGAGGTGGACATGCTAGCCACTGTGCCACCATGCCAGCCTTATATGAAAAACAAGTTAAAATTTATTCACATAAATGTGCCGCTGGTAAGCTTACCTTCCTACCGATGAGGCCACTCTTTCCTGGTGATCCATTAATGGCGTCATCTCCCTAACACACACAAGCGCTTTCAATAACTGGCATTCCAAACCTTTTCTAAGCTCTCTAACCCTGTGCAAACTTTAAATAATGTTGTCCAAGGTAAGAAAGAGAGAGAGCACTAGCACATGGAAAGGACAAAGATATTCATCCAGAATGAAAACTGCCAAAATGAACTTACCTTTTCTCCTTTCATGCCTTGTCTTCCCTCTGGGCCAGGCTGACCCATTCTTCCCTTCAATAATTAAAACTCATTAGGAATGTGAACAAATCCTATTCAAAATAGCCTGACACACTTTGTCTTGCCAATTACAGTCAATGTTTTATTCCATTGTGACGGCCTGGTGAGCCTCACCCAGAGTTGGCTGAGATGGGCACCAGCCCCCCATGGCCATAAATAGGATTGCGTGGCTTAGAAAATGAATGAATGATACAGGAACACACTGTTTGGTTGCATGAAATGATGCCTGTTTTACTAAATCATTAAATATCACTGTACAAATCCTTTCAGCGAAGTAAAAAATAAGTTACTGTGCAGTTTTGTGCCTTAGGCAGTTCTGGTGTTGCCATTTTTCAAACATAAATCTGTCGAAACGATATAATTTATCTTGTACATCAATAAATCATCACTGTCATTATCGGATTTTTAAATGGCTGAAATCTTTCACTTAAAATAACTACCAGACATCCACACGTACACAAGTGCTGATGTGCACAAATGCAAGGTTTTCGAGGGGCGGTTTCCCCATTCCCCCCCATTCTTCAACCCTAATTTTAGTCATAGCCAATTCCAAAGTATTACCTCCCTAGCCCATACAACCATCTCGACACAGGGAGGGCCAGATGCAAGCAAGTGCCCACTCTGTGACACGTGATACTGCTTACAAACTGCTGCATATGCATTTTGGGGCAACCTAAAACAACCAGTGAGAAAGTGCTATCCACCATTTTATATGAATGAGCTCAAAGATGCCAATGATTAGCTGGGAGGTGAGGATATGCTATCCCACCCCCCTGAAAGATCTCAGCCAATTAGCTTACATGGACTCCCAGTAGCGGATGGCTGTGGCATCTACCTGGATTAGAGCCGATGAGTGGTATAAGATTACCATAGGATGGATGAGTATAAGGAATGTTGTGATTAAATACCCTGAGCCGAACTAAATCATTTCAATCTCACTGAATCACAATGGGATCATCATATCATACTGCATTATTAGCTGGATCTTTTGTATTGGATTGAAATGATAAGCAATGCATTGAGATGTGTATTATTTACATCACTTCAGTGACCTAAAAATCTTTTTGTATACCCCTTGTCTGTACTTACCTGTGCTCCTGGTGGACCTGGTGGTCCCTGAAGTCCTGACTCCCCTGGGGCGCCCTGAGGATCGTTAAAAGAGAAACACATTCCCTGAGATAAAATCAGTAAAACTATTGTTGGCAATATAGCAAAAGGCATATGGCTCTTCTTGTGTAAAATAAAATAAAAGGAAATCCCAACCTCTAGACCAGGCAACGCAGGGGGTCCTTGAATACCTTGAAGGCCCTCTAGACCCTGGCGAACACATATGATTATTTAAACACGACATGTTAAGCATTTATTAAACAGAATTATAACAAATATAGCAGTTCATAGTGTTTTTTTAACCTGTTCTCCTGTTTCCCCTGGGTTCCCTGGGTCGCCTTTCTCTCCATCCGCCCCTGCATAGCCCTTTTGGCCAAAATCTCCTTTAGGGCCTGCAGGCCCTTCGATACCCTGTATTAAACACATTTAAAGACAGCGTGCAACACACATATGTGTGTGTGTTTGTATATATATATATATATATATATATATATATATATATATATATATATATATAAAATCATCATCTTCTGCTTAGTCCAGGTTCGGGTCGCGGGGGCAGCAACCTTAGCAAAGAGGTCCAGACGTCCCTCTTCCGATCCACTTCCTCCAACTCTCCCGGGGGGACACCGAGGCGGTCCCAGACAAGCCGAGAGACATAGTCCCTCCAGCGTGTTCTAGGTCGACCCCGGGGTCTCTTCCCGGTTGGACATGCCCGAAACACCACACCAGGGAGGCGTCCGGGGGGCATTCTGACCAGATGCCCGAGCCACCTCAATTGGCCCCTCTCAATGCGGAGGAGCAGCGGATCTACTCCGAGCTCTCCCCGGATGGCGGAGCTTCTCACCTTATCTCTAAGGGAGAACCCCGCCACCCGGCGAAGAAAGCTCATTTCAGCCGCTTGTATCCATGATCTTGTTCTTTCGGTCATTACCCAAAGCTCGTGACCATAGGTGAGGGTTGGAACGTAGATCGAGTGGTAAATTGAGAGCTTCGCCTTGCGGCTCAGCTCCTTCTTCACCACGACGGACCGGTACAGGCACCGCTTAACAGCAGAGCCTGCAGCGATCCGTCTGTCGATCTCTTGCTCCATCCTTCCCTCACTTGTAAACAAGACTCCAAGATACTTAAACTCCTCCACTTGGGGCAGGACTTCATTCCCGACCCGGAGGGTGCATTCCACCATTGTCCGACTGAGAATCATGGCCTCGGACTTGGAGGTACTGATCTTCATCCCGGCTGCTTCGCACTCAGCTGCGAATCGCTCCAATGAGAGCTGGAGGGCCCGACTTGATGAAGCCAAAAGGACAACATCATCCGCAAAAAGCAGAGACAAGATCCGATGGCCACCAAACCAGAACCCCTCATCGCCTCGACTGCGCCTAGAAATTCTGTCCATAAAAATTATGAACAGAATCGGTGACAAAGGACAGCCTTGGCGGACTCCAACTCCCACTGGAAACGAATCCGACCTGCTGTTACCAATACGGACCAAACTCTGGCTCCGGTGATACAGCGACCGAATAGCTCGTAGCAACGGATCCGGAACGCCGTACTCTCGGAGCACGCCCCACAAGATCTTTCGAGGGACACGGTCGAAAGCCTTCTCCAAATCCACAAAGCACATGTGGACAGATCGGGCAAACTCCCATGCCCCCTCCAAAATCCTGTGGAGCGTATAGAGTTGGTCAAGAGTGCTGCGGCCAGGACGAAAACCACACCGAGGAGCTTTTAAGTATTCCCTCCACCTCTCAACAACATCCCCAGTCAAGGTAAGCAGCTCCCCACCTCCACCGTAAACAGTGTTTGTGAAGAACTGCTTCCCCCTCCTGAGGCGTCGGATGGTGGCCCAGAACCTTTTTGAGGCCAACCGATAATCACTCTCCAGGCCCTCACCGAACTCCTCCCACGCCCGAGATTTTGCATCTGCGACAGCCTCGGCTGCAGCACGTTTGGCCTGACGGTACCCGTTTGCTGCCTCAGGAGTCCCACAGGCTAATATAACCCGATAGGCCTCCTTCTTCAGCTGGACGGCCCCCTTCACCGCAGGTGTCCACCACCGGGTTCGGGGATTACCGCCACGACAAGCACCGACGACCTTACGGCCACAGCTATGGGCTGCCGCCTCAGCAATGGAGGCACGAAACATGGTCCATTCGGATTCCATGTCCCCCGCCTCCTCCGGAACGTGGTTGTAGCGCTGCCGGAGGTGGGAGTTAAAGGCCTCTCGGACAGGGGGCTCCGCCAAACGTTCCCAGCAGACCCTGATATATTTTATATATTTTTTATATATATATATATATATATATATATACACACACACACACACATATATACATACATACATTCATCTATACATACATACACGTCCTTGACTATTTACGGTTTTGCACTCGCGGTTTGAGTATTCACGGACTGCTGACCAGCTCGCATGTAATTCAAATTCAGCCAATGGCTGTCCTCCTTCCTGTTGATTGGTTGAGGTGATGTAATTCCCCTTTTTCCTCATTCGCACACAAGTTGACAATGAGCCTTTTTTAGTGTGTTTTAATTACCAATCAAGTTCTATGATGTCACTCAAACGCCTGCTTAAGCACTAGAAAAAGATACAGTAATGAGGGTGGATGTCTCTTCTGAAGAAATAAGACTTTCTCCTGAAAAAACGACAGTTTCCTCTGAAGTCACGTCATTGCTGAAGAGGAATACAGTAATCGTTTGAACTGTTGTAAAACACTCCACTATTAAAGTCTTTTTTAATTATTATTCCAGTACATGACCTAAGGTAATGTTTAAAATGTTTGTGTGTTATATTTTATTTACTGTGGTGTAGGATGTTTCATTTCACGATGGTGTTTTGTTTATCCAATTTATTACATTTCTTGTTCTTTTATGTCCTTTTTGTTATGGTCTGTGTTTTGGGGGACTTTGATTTTGGTGCTGTGCCTCTAACTGTTGACTTCCTGAGGGGCGTGGCTGAGCTGCTCAGGAGCACACACACCTGAATTGTCTAATCTCATTTACTCCCAATAAACAAAAGCATGCTCACCTACTTACGAAAATAATCAGTTCCAGGGCCTTTTTCGTAACGTGGGAGTTTCGTAAGTAGGAGTCGCATTTTGCATGTTAAACGCCTGATTCGTTCCAAGGCTCCCAAGACTACCCCATAAACCCTTTAAAAATGATAAAAGTACATCAATTTTGTCTGAAATATCTGTTAAAAGTAAAAGAAAATTACAGACTCTTCCCAAATTACGTTTTTAATTGGATCCAGATGGCCGAACGCAAGTTGAAAGTGAACGTAAGTTGTTACAGTGACGTGTGACGTATGACGCTCATACTGTACTATACATCCATAAATACCATTACCATATCTCATAAAACACCCCTAAATCAATTATTATAAACATAACATTGTAACATAATATCAAATATATCAAATAATATCAATATTAATTTCAAATAAGTCACTTATTTATACCGAGTTACTTTACATGAAGCTTAAAACAGTCAATCAATGCTTACAATATGTGAGGTGCTCAATACCGAAAGTAGTGTACTTGCGAAAGTAGTGGACTTGCTGTGGGTTATACAGACTTCCGGTCTTTCAAGTGCACAAGGGTGCCGTTGAACTCGTTTCGAACACAACCTGCACCGATGCAGTCTCCCAGCAAAGCGGAGAGTTCTTTCTTTTGTGTAAGTAAGTAAACTTTATTCAAGAGATGCATACAAAGAACAAGTACAAATCCTAATGAATATTAATATAAAAATTATACAGTATACATTCTTAGGATTCTGCTAAAAGATAATAAATATCTGTAATTGTTCTGTAATTTGTGGATTCGGGTTTTCATTCATTGTACAACTCTCTTTACTTAACTGAGTATGCATTAGATTGTGCCGATCTGAGCAGATAGTTAATTCATCTCTGTGTATGAGACTTGAACCCGTGTTAGTAGGCTTACACTTCAGACCAACCATATTTGCTTACGGCTACAAAAGTTCGCAAAACAGTGTAAACACAAAAATCGCAGAGACAATGTCTTAACACAAGGGTGACACGCTATATAACTGATATATATATAACTGATATATATATATATATATAAAACTGATATATATATATATATATAACTGATATATAACTGATATATATATATATAACTGATATATAACTGATATATATATATAACTGATATATATATATAACTGATATATATATATATATATATATATATATATATATATATATATATATAAAATATACAGACGCTCCCCGACTTACGTTTTTAATTGGTTCCGGACAGCCAAACGTAAGTTGAAAGTGAACGTAAGTTGTTACAGTGACGTATGACGTTCACACTGTACTATACATCCATAAATACCATTATTGTATCTCATAAAACACCCCTAAATCAATTATTATAAACATAACATTGTAAAATAACATCAAATATATCAAATAATATCAACATTAATTTCAAATAAGTCACTTATTTGTACCGAGTCACTTTACATGAAGCTTAAAACAGTCAATCAACGCTTACAATATGTGAAGCACTCAATACAGAAAGTAGTGTACTTGCGAAAGTAGTGTACTTGCTGTGGGTTATACGGACTTCTGGTCGTTTAAGTGCACATGGGTGCTGTTGAACTCGTTGAGAACACAGCCTGCACTGATTCAAAGTGGAGCAAAGTCAGCAAAGCGGAGAGCTCTTTATTTGTGTAAGTAAGTAAACTTTATTCAACAGATGCATACAAACAACAAGTACAAATCCTAATGAATATTAATATAAAAATAAGCATATACTCTTGGGATTCTGCTAAAAGATAATAAATATATGTAATTGTTCTGTAATTTTGTGTTGTAATTTACAACTCTCTTTGCTTAACTGAGTATGGATGGTAGAGTGTGCATGGTGCTGATCTGAGCAGATAGTTAATTCATATCTGTGTATGAGACTTGCACCCATGTTAGTAGGCTTACACTTCTGACCAACCATATTTGCTTAGGGTTACAAAAGTCCGCAAAACAGTGTAAACACAAAGATCACAAAAGATCACAGAGACGTCTTAACACAAGGGTAACACGCTATTATATTATAGTTTTTAAACAATGAATGCAGCGTCATTGAATCATTACATCATCATACTATTTCGGTACAATTTGACCTTTATTTTTTTTTTGGGGTGGGGAAACGTAAAATCGAAAAAAATGTAAAACAGATGAACGTAAGTCGGGGAGCGTCTGTACTCAGTCTGTAGTTTGTAAACAATGAATGCAGCGTCATTGCATCATTACTTCAGCGTACTACGTCGGTACGTCTAAACTCAAAATTGGACTTTTTTTTGAAGGGAAAAAAAACATAAAATCGAAAAAACGTAAAACAGATGAACGTAAGTCGGGAAGCGTCTGTACTTATTAAACCATTTAAACATTTTATTAACATATTTATTCATTAAACCATTATTAAACATTTTTTATTAACACACGTCTCTCTCTCTCTCTCTCTCGCTCTCACACACACAATACAGCACGCATTAAATGTGTATTATATACACATTAAATGTTTATTGTGGTGCCGCGGGCCACGCCCACAAGCAGGACGCCAAAGCATTTTAAGACGTGGAATTCAAAGCGCGTTCCCTGCTTGACAGTTCGGAGGTCCCAACTCAACTTTAACTTGATTCTTTCAGGGATCGGAGGTCCACATTTATTAAACATTTACTGAATTAAACAACTTTAAAAAGTAAAATAAAACCTAAAGAGTTAAGCCTCCTTCTGTCTCTATCTCTCTCTCTCACACTCGCGCGCACGCCTGCACGCATTCTCTCTCTCTCTCTCTCTCACACAAAACTCGGGCTATGCCCACACTCAACTGTGTGTTGAGTGTGGGCTATGCCCACACTCAACACACAGTTGACGGAACAATTCTATTTAAATGTTTAAACGGACGGGATGTTTCATTGTTTCATTTAAAGCGGAATTACAGTACCTGTTTGAAAGAGCAGAGGTCCTCATTCAATATTAACTTGCTTCCTTGCGAGATCGGAGGTCTTCTCACACGGAGCACTCAGTTTCAATATTGTGCTGAAATAATTGCCTCCGTCACTGTATTTCCGCTTTAAGGTCTCCTTCTGGTTCAATATCGTCCCGATTGTAGAGGGGTTTCGGCGATAATGAAATATAACGTTGCATGAGCAATCTCAAAACAAGCCAACAGTCAACTCTCTTTCACACGTGTGACAAACAGGAAGTATGGTACAGAAAGTTCGCTGCGTCATCCCTCCGAGCCAATGGGAGGCCAGCGAGGTGGGATGTTGGGAGTCAGCTAATGAGAGAGCATCTTGGGCATCATGTGAAATTTTGATTGGCGCGTTTGAATTTTGAATGGCGCATCTGGCGCTTTTCATAAGAGGAGGTTGATTTCGTATCCTAGGGACGAAAACTTTGGAAAACGTTTTTCGTATCCTGGAATTTTCGTACCCAGGGGTTTCGTAAGTAGGGGGCTGGCTGTATTTGGTTAGTAGGCCTCCATCAGTCCCGAAGGACTATAGCTGCACTCTGGCTAGTATACCGGCTGGTGATACTCTCCAGTGCACAGAGCCGGGGAAGGGAGTAATGGACGACAGGCTGTTACCCAAGCAGCAAGTCCCCCCCTCTCGGCACCACTGGAAGGATCCAATAGAAGGGCAAGTGCCGATACGACTGGGTTCCAGTGCCGCTGCAGGAGTTACCAGAACGTTACTGTGAACAAATTGCCTCAGGAGACTGAGGACACACTGACGATAACCCAGTTAGCTGCACTTATATATAGTGGTACCTTGACTTATGAAATTAATCCATTCTGAGGGCTAGCTCATAAGTCAAAACGTTTGTTAGATAAAACAAAAATTCCCATAGGAAAAATAGAAAACCAATTACTCCGTTCCAACCCCCTCCCAAACTCATATAACCTGCCACAAAGATGTATGTTTGACCTAACATATTACAGATAAATATGTACAAACAATTAATGGGGTGATGGTGGCCTGGTAGTAAATGGCGCTGGATCACTTATCCTAGGGTTGGTGGTTTGAGTCCCGCTCTCCACAAGGTTGTCACTGTCCCCCCAGTGCAGCTAACTGGGTTTTCAAAGGCCGACCATGTCACTGTCTATGGTGTGAGGCATGTAAAAGAACCATTGCTGACTTTCGTAAAGAGTAGGCTGCAAAGCCATCAGCGCGTTTCTGTCCCTTGTTAAAAGGGTTGTGTCAGGAAGGGCAGCCGACGTAAAAAAAAACCTATGCCAAATCAAAGATGCGAATCAGATGATTCCGACCCCTGAGAAAAAGGGACAAAGCTCCCACAAGGCCAGTGCTTCTCAAATAGTGGGGCGTGCCCTCCAAGGGTGTGTGGGGGGGTAATGACCCTGGAGAACATGCTTTTTTGCCAGACTGTACTGGAATTAAGTGTAATTGCGCATCCTCTACAGTAGGTGGAAGTGGTGCTCTCAGTGTTCCCTATGGTGCTTTTTTCCCCCTCCCTTGTGGGAGCTCACCACAAGCCTTTCCTCGCTGGCATTTGTAGCGTGCACATGCACAAAATTCTCCTCCTCCGTACGCACCATTTCATGCCTGCCCATTTGACAACTTCTCCCACATGACATCTCCACCACCGTCGATGATCGGAAGGGTTAGTTGACTTATTATTTATTCTTGTTTTATTATTAATTATTATTAATGTTAATGTACATGTATCATTATGAAATATTTCTTGTTTTTACATGTTTATCTTTAATATCTTCTTCTTATTCTCTTTAATATATTGGGTCAAATATACGTGTGTGTGGCACGTTATACGAGTTTGGGAGGGGGTTAGAACAGATGAATTGGTTTTCTTTTTTTTCCTACGAGAATAAGTGTCGGGGGGGGGGAAATGAAATGTTTTATTTTCTTCCGATAGGGGAGAGACAGAAAACAATTGAGAAGCACTGTACAAGGCCTTCTCCAAGCATGGACGAATACACCCGAAAGAATACAAGGCTAATCGTCCCGGAAAACCCATTTCCCCAGCAGAGCTCGTAAATCAAAATTTTTCTCATGGATTGGGCAGTTTTTTGATGGGATCGAAGCTTGTATCATTGAAAATTCATTATACAAGACACTCGTAAATCAAGGTACCACTGTATATACTAGTCCTTCTAAAAAAATTAGCATATTATTATAAAGTTCATTATTTTCTGTAATGTACTCATAAAAATTAAACTTTCATATATTTAGATTCATTACACACTAGCTGAAATATTTCAGGTGTTTTATTGTTTTAATACTGATGATTTTGGCATACAGCCAAATTTCATGAAAACCCAAAATTCCTATCTCAAAAAAATTAGCATATTTCATCCGACCAATAAAAAATTGTTTTTAGTACAAAAAAAACTCAACCTTCAAATAATTACGTTCAGTTATGCACTCAATACTTGGTCGGGAATCCTTTTGCAGAAATGACTGTTTCAATGCGGCGTGGCATGGAGGCAATCAGCCTGTGGTACTGTTGAGGTGTTATGGAGGCCCAGGATGCTTCGATAACGACCTTAAGCTAATCCACAGTGTTGGGTCTGGTGTGTCTCAACTTTCTCTTCACAATATCCCACAGATTCTCTATGGGGTTCAGGTCAGGAGAGTTGGCAGGCCTACTACATCTTCTTCTTCTTTTCTTTTCGGCTTTTTCTGTTCTCAGGAGTCGCCACAGCGAATCATCTGATTCGCACAATTAATTTGGCATAGGGTTTTATTACTAATCTTTGATTCTCAGGAACTAATTTCTGGCTGTGTGTTTAGATTCGCCTACCTAGATTATTTTTGTTTATATTTTTGTATTGGCTTTAATTTTTCAAATTTTTAATTTGTTGGATGCCCTTCCTGTCACAACCCTTTAGTAAGGGACAGAAACACGCTGACTGCTTTGCAGCCTACTCTTTACGAAAGTCAGCAATGGTTCTTTTACATGCCTCTCACCATAGACAATGAGAGACATGGTCCGCCTTTGATAACCCAGTTAGCTGCACTGGGGGGGGGGTCAGTGTCAACCATATATGATGTAAATATAAAACAATAGAGGAACAGATGCTAACCTGTGGCCCAGACTTTCCAGTGTCTCCTCTTGTCCCTGGTAAACCAACTGTTCCCTGATTTAAAGGCAAAAATTATTATTTCGGCATGTAGTCTTTATAATGGAAATTATTTCCGAGGAGGGAAAAAAAGAACATCATCTTGTCGTTTGAAATGAAAGTACCTGAGGCCCGGTATTTCCAGACATACCAGGCAAGCCAGATGGTCCCCTTCCCCCCTGTAAGTAGGAACAAACATAGATGTTAACTATATTTGGCTTATGGTTTGTATGAAATGTGTCACTTTTTATTGCACTCGTCATCTAATAGCCATTGACAGGAGTTAATAAGTTATTATTAAGAGCCAAGGTGATTCACTGGATGTTTTCACATAAAATGCACCAAAGAGAATGTAAGTAATCCAAGCTATATTAAATGTCCGAGCCCTTTGATGCTATTTTGGCATGGACTTGACTGAATATATTAGGCCTATATGTTTTTGTTTGTTTGTTTTTCAATTAAAAATAAGTTAAGAGGATGATGGATGCTTTACAGGAAGTAGAATTTGTTTCATATTTCTGTTTATAGATTATTGCAGTGTTATATCTCTACATTTCTAAAGATAATGAAGAATGCAGCCTGATGAATGTGAATTTGTAAGTTGTCGGTCGTGGAATGAGTTACTGCATGAATAATTGATTGGCTGATTGACCGAGAGTAACTGTGAGCTAGGCGGTCAGTAAATGAATGACTGGCTGACTGACTATTTAAGTGAATAAGTGAGTGATTCACTGGCTGACCAAATGCCTGACTGACTGAATCAGTAAACGAATGAATGAGTGACTAACTGACTAAATGATTGTCAGGATGGATAACAAGGAATTGACTATCCAAGAAAATGACTGAATGAGTACTGTGTACAGACTGACGAAGTAACTGACTGACAAAGTTGCATGCTAACTGACTCAATAGATGACAGGCTGGCTTGGTGGGTAATTAACTGACTAACTGACATGTCAAAGGGAACAGTAACTAACTGACTAAATGTGACTGACTGATTGACTAAACAACATGCTGAGTGCGTCAGTAATTGACTCATTGACTAATACCCACATTTCACTGGAGCGTGGCAGACTCGCGGAAGCAAAAATGTCGTCATCCTCCAACGTTCCTCAGTTGTTCCTTCATCTTCCATAACCCCCTGTATGATTCCGAATGTATTCCTCCACTTCCGGCAGGCCAAAATCTTCGACAAACGTCCTTTTGAACATGTTCAAAAGCACGTTCACAGAAAAATCTTCCAACAATGTTCCCTTAGGTTCCTCAGTCGTTCTGCAAACATGCCGTCATTTCCTAAAACATTCCGTGATCATTCCTTTTATTCCGCCAGTGTTCCTTGACCGTTCCATGAGCCTTACCCCCTCTTCCGGATGGTCAAAAGCGGCCATAGAATCCCCACGGAATACTCACGGAGGATTTGCGGAATACATGCAGAACGTTTGTGGCTAACACGGAAGACTTACAGAACACTCAAGGAAGTCACTTCCATTATAAATTATTCCAGTTCATTCACTTGTTTTTTCTGTTTTCCTGTTCATGAAATAAAGTTTTAAAGTTATAATCACTGTGGTTTGGGCTTGTGTGCATGGTTTTTAGTCTGGAATGATTTATTGAGGTGCGAAGAAAATGAACTTATTGACATTATTCATAATAAACATCTAATTGCACATTAGAAACATATGGTAAATTACAAACATGTTAAATTTTAAATTTATTGTGTATTATAAACAAATAGTATGAATGAGAGAATGAGCTTCCTTGGTCGAATCCGCATATTTATAGGCGGAATCGGGAGCAAATCCTTTGATCTTTGACGATTTTTCCTCTTTGAAACGTGGTGACGCTAGGTATTCCTCAGTCATTCCGTGTTGAACGTGAATATTCCACCTTCATTCCGCCTGTTCCGCAATCATTCCATAGCTTCTAAAATAGAGTAGTGCCGTAGTCATTCCTCGAGTGTTCCTTGCTTTCCGTGAACTATCCGAAGGTCTTCTTTTGCAATCTGAACTGGTTCCGAAGGTAATCCGAGCGCTTTTATTCTGACATTGTACCACGGTCTTTCAGTGTCTTTTACGCACATTCCATGAACGTTCCAAAAGTGTTCAGAAGGTACAATTTTCTGTAGGTTTTTGACCCATTTTCTGTGTAAAAATTCCGAAGCTCCTGTATAGAGTGGGTTCCGCGCCTTTCTGCCACGATCATTGCATTCTGCGCTCCAGTGAAATAGAGGTATAACAGACTAAGTGACAGACTGACTGGATAAGTAACCGGGACAAGGGTGGCTTAGTGAATAATGTGATGGGTTACTGAATAAGTAACTGACTAACTGTCAGAATGACTAAATAACTGGTTGAATGAGTGAATTTCAAGCCCGATGAATAGAATGATTCATTATCTGAAGTTGTGCACAGGTACATTTTTCTTTTAGTCAGTAGAACTGTAACCAAAGAGCTACATCATTGGTCCTTGAGGTCTCATTATCTTCTGAAATGTGTTATAGGTACAGTGCATTACTTTTATTAATTTGAAGACACAAACCAAAAGGTCCAAAAACTAACAAAAAAGTGTCTAAAGTGCTAAATCGTATTGCATGATTTACTTTTGCAAATGTTTCGGTGTTGAAAGAATTTTTTATGTCTATTGTAGATTCTTGGCAATTAAGTAGTTGTTATCATCATATATGATCCTATTCTGTCTATTGTTACTAAACTTTTGAATTTATGCATGCTGTATTTCTCAGGGTTAATTTGAAAGAAGATAAAATACTAATAAAATATATGACTACTACTACCACCACCACCAATAATAATAATCAATGTATTACCTTGTTCCCTGATGGTCCATTTTCCCCAACTGGCCCTAGTGGCCCCTCATCACCCTTGATAAAACAACAGTTCAAAATTATGAATTATGTTTAATATTCAAAACACTCCTAATTTATGCAGATTAAAAACAATCACTCACAATAAGTCCTTTTAATCCATGAAATCCAACTTCACCCATAAGACCCGGGTCACCCTAAGGATAAAGTGCACACAGTTATCTCCTAATCAATGTGGAACTCCATTTTTGCACACACACACACACACACACACACATATATATATATATATATATATATATATATATATATATATATATATATATATATATATATTTATATTGTCTTCCTTTCGGCTTTTTCCCTTTTTTGAACTCAGGAGTCGCCACAGCGAATCATCTGATTCGCACGTTTGATTTGGCAGAAGTTTTTACATCGGATGCCCTTCCTGTCACAACCCTTTTTAGCAAGGGACAGAAACACGCTGACGACTTTGCAGCCTACTCTTTCCGAAAGTCAGCAATGGTTCTTTTACATGCCTCTCACCATAGACAGTGAGAGACATAACCCGCCTTTGATAACCCAGTTAGCTGAACTGGGGGGGGGGGACAGTGACCACCTTGTGCAGATTGGGACTCAAACCCCCATTATATATATATATATATATATATATACACACACACACACACACACATACATATATATATATATATATATATATATATACACACAAATTTATATGACATATATATACACATATATTTATATGACATATTATATATACATACACACACGCACACACACACACACACACACACACACACACACACACACTAGTCCTAAAAAAATTAGCATATTGTGCTAAAGTTCATTATTTTCTGTAATGTACTGATAAAAATTAAACTTTCATATATTTTACATTCATTACACCACAACTGAAATATTTCAGGTCGTTTATTGTTTAAATACTGATGATTTTGGCATACAGCTCATAAAAACCCAAAATTCCTATCTCAAAAAATTAGCATATCATGAAAAGGTACTCTAAACGAGCTATTAACCTAATAATCTGAATCAACCAATTAACTCTAAACACCTGCAAAAGATTCCTGAGGCTTTTAAAAACTCCCAGCCTCGTTCATTACTCAAAACCGCAATCATGGGTAAGACTGCCGACCTGACTGTTGTTCAGAAAGCAATCATTGACACCCTCAAGCAAGAGGGTAAGACACAGAAAGAAATCTCTGAGCGAATAGGCTGTTCCCAGAGTGCTGTATCAAGGGGACGTCTGTGGGAAGGAAAAAGTGAAAGAAGGGCCGATTCCAGACCTTGGGGAACCTGTGGAAGCAGTGGACTGAGTCTGGAGTAGAAACATCCAGAGCCACCGTGCACAGGCGTGTGCAGGAAATGGGCTACAGGTGCTGCATTCCCCAGATCAAGCCACTTTTGAACCAGAAACAGAATCGCCTGACCTGGGCTCCAGAGAGGCAGCACTGGAATGTTGCTCAGTGGTCCAAAGTACTTTTTTCGGATGAAAGCAAATTTTGCTTGTCATTTGGAAATCAAGGTACCAGAGTCTGGAGGAAGACTGGGGAGAAAAAAATGCCAAATGCCTGAAGTCCAGTGTCAAGTACCCACAGTCAGTGATGGTCTGGGGTGCCATGTCAGCTGCTGGTGTTGGCCCACTGTGTTTTATCAAGGGCAGAGTCAATGCAGCTAGCCATCAGGAGATTTTGGAGCACTTCATGCTTCCATCTGCTGAAAAGCTTTATGGAGATGAAGATTTCATTTTTCAGCACGACCTGGCACCTGCTCACAGTGCCAAAACCACTGCTAAATGGTTTACTGACCATGGTATTACTGTGCTCAGTTGGCCTGCCAACTCTCCTGACCTTGAACCCCAAAGAGAATCTGTGGGATATTGTGAAGAGAAAGTTGAGAGACACCAGACCCAACACTGTGGATGAGCTTAAGGCCACTATCAAAGCATCCTGGGCCTCCATAACACCTCAACAGTGCCACAGGCTGATTGCCTCCATGCTACGCCGCATAGAAGCAGTCATTTCTGCAAAAGGATTCCCGACCAAGTATTGAGTGCATAACTGAACATAATTATTTGAAGGTCGACTTTTTTTGTATTAAAATAACTTTTATTATATATAGATATAGATATTATAGATATATATACAGTCGGCCCCCAATTTACGAAATTAATCCATTCCGGAGCCCTTTTCGTATAGCGGGGATTTCGTAAGTCGGGGTCGCATCTTACATGTCAAATGCCTAATTCGTTCCAAGGCTCCAGTCTTTGGACTGGATAAACCCCATAAACCCTTTAAAAATGATAAAAGTACACCAATTTTGTATGAAATATGTGTTAAAAGTAAAAGAAAATTATTTATTAAACTATTTAATTAACATCTTAAACCATTTTATTAACATATTTATTAATTAAACCATTATTAAACATTTTTCTTAACATACACACACCTCCCCCCCCCCCCCCTTCTATCCCGTGCAAGCTGCGTGGGCCACGACCACAAGACGTGAATTCAAAGCGCATTCCTGTTTGACAAACTCAACTTTAATTTGATTCCTTGAGGGTTGGGATGCCAGATAAGCGTGGAGTTTGCATGTTCTTCCCGTGCTTGCGTGGGTTTCCTCCGGGTACTCCAGTTTCCTCCCACAGTCCAAAAACATGCACAGTAGGTTAATTGGCTAAATAATCTGTGGAGAGGGCTTCACTAAGTTGGATAACTTGTGCCTAATCCCTTTCTTCAATGAATAAAATAATCAATAAATCAATTCACCCACATTTATTAAATATTTATTGAATTAAACAACTTAAAAAAACTAAACTATAAACTAAAGCGTTATTCCCTCTCTCTCTCTCTCTCTCGCACTGCAGGCCACGCCCACAAGATGTGAATTCAAAGCGCATTTCCTGCTTGACAAACTCAACTTTAATTTGATTCCTCGAGGGATCAGAATTCCAGATGAGCTCAAATGCACCCACATTTATTAAACATTTACTGAATTAAAACAACCTAAAAAACTAAAGAGTGAAGCTTCCTTCTGTCTCTATCTGGGAGGCCAGCGGGGCGGGATGTTGAGAGACAGCCAATGAGAGAGCAACTCGCACATCGTGTGTAAAATTTTGATTTGAGCGTTTGAATTTTGAATTTCTTTTCTTTGTTTCGTATCTCGGAGACAGAAACTCAAGAAAATGTTTTTCGTAATCCGGGAATTTTTTACAAAGGGGCCTTCGTAAATTGGGGACCGACTGTGTGTGTGTGTGTATATATATATATACACACACACACACACACACACACACACACACACACATACATATATATATATATATATATATGCACACACACATATATATATATATATATACACATACATACATACACACAGACATACACACACACCCAAAATATACATAGACAGTATTCACCAGAAATCCAGTGTTGCCCTTGTCCCCTTTAGGTCCCCTCTTTCCTCTTTCTCCTACAGCTCCCCACAGACCTTCTAAACCAGTCATCCCTTGGGGGCCTTTGGCACCCTGTAAAAACAACAAATTATTTTGGGTATTTTCATGACAGTTTTCAAAAAATATTATCTTATTTTAAAAAGTTAATTAATTAATTAATTAAATTAAGGGCTTACTTTCTCTCCTTCAGGCCCAGGGCCACCAGGATCTCCTGTTTTACCAACATCTCCCTTGATAAAAAAAAGATCACTGACATTAAACTATCGCTTGGATACTAACTTGTGGTAATCACACGGCCTTATAATACGATATGCTCTTTACCTCTTTACCCAGTGGCCCAGGTGGCCCCTGCAGACCTTTTGTCCCCTGTGAACCCTTGTGTCCTTTTTGTGCGAGGGGACCAATGTGACCACAGAGACCTCGGTCTCCCTACAAATGAACAAAAGCAATTTATTCATCACAAAGTCCAAGATTTTTGTAGTGCACTAATGTTGAATCCTTTTTGTATTTTAAAATCTGACCTGATCCCCTTTTCTCCCCAATGGCCCCTCTGGGCCAGCTAGACCAGGTGGGCCCTAAAGAAAGCAAAACTACATAATTATTAAAAAAAAAAAAAAAAAAACTCAGCAAAATCCCTAATTTTCATAAATGCAATAATATACAATATCCAATAATCTGACCTGTTCACCTTCGAGTCCAGAAGGCCCTATATCTCCAAGAGGACCCAGTATTCCCTAATCAATCACACATTTTTACATGTCAGTGATTCAAACAGAGCAAGGAGTAATAGAACTTTAACTTTCAGTAATCTCACCTTCTCGCCTCTCTCTCCAGCCGGTCCGGGCATCCCATTTTCACCTGGAGAACCCTGAGGAAAATAATTTCAGCATGGACATGATTAAACTCACCAATACACTATGAGGCACATCATCACTCATGGTGTCCTATTCTTATTCAGCAATTTAAAAAAAAAATAGATTTTTCATTGTTTCATGAGAGCAAGACTTACTGGGATACCTGGAGGCCCTCTTGTGCCTGGGTCTCCTGAAGCTCCTTTACTGCCACCAGGCCCTGGCCTTCCCACCATCCCATCAACTCCCTCTAGCCCCGGAGGGCCCTACAACAAGTACAGCAATATACACTAATAATTGCCAGATATAACTGGTAATAAATCATGATGGTGTGTACATGGATTTTGTCCAGGTACCACAGGATGCTACTACCTCAAAAAAACAAAAACAAAACATATCAGTAGGTAAGCTGTCTTAGATTATCTGTCCCTAAAAATGCATTAACACAATATTGACTGATTAGTCTCACTTGAATCAGGAGCTTTTTTAGCATCATGGACATTGCACTAGGCATACACAAATGGAATATAGCATGATGAGGCACTAAATATTTATCATTTCAATAACACCAAACATGCAGATTATCAGAATAAGAATGATAAATGTGGAACTTAACGCTTTGAATAACATGGAATAAAGTCTTATGCCAATATGACTGTCTAGTTTATTCACCCTTGCAGTAAATCTAGGCAGCAGGTTTAGATGCTGAGATAAAGACACTTAGTTTCTAAAGGCTTTTCCATTTTCAAATATCTTTTATGAAATCGCTCACCCCTCAGTAAGTTTATATATATTGCTCTACATACAGTACTGTATCTTGCTCCTAGGTAAATTAATGCTAATTTATTCTCACCCTTACTGCCCATATCTGTACATAGCTGCTCATATAACTTTATTCATTCATTTACTGTGGTATTGCATGAAGAAGTTTGGAGCGGCAGAGAAGTATGTTAGAGTGGTGCAGGACATGTATAAGAGACGTAAGACAGTGATGAGGTGTACTGTCGGTGTGACAGAAGAGTTCAAGGTGGATTTGGGACTGCATCAAGGGTCAGCTCTGAGCCCCTTCTTGTTTGCTGTGGTGATGGACAGGCTGACAGGAGAGGTGAGACAAGAATCTCCATGGACTATGATGTTTGTAGATGACATTCTGATCTGTAGTGAGAGCAGAGAACATGTGGAGGAAAATCTAGAGAGGAGGAGGTATGCCCTGGAAAGCAGAGGAATGAAGGTTAGTCTCAGTAAGACAGAATACATGTGTTTGAACAAGAAGGACCCAAGAGGAACGGTAAGATTACATGGAGCAGAGATAACGAAGGTGGAAGAATTTAAGTACTTAGGCTCAACAATCCAGAGCAATGGAAACTGTGGAAAAGAGGTGAAGAAGCGTGTGCAGGCAGGTTGGAATGGTGGGAGATAAGTGTCCGGTGTTCGTGTCATTCATTTTCTGAACCTCTTAATCCTAATTAGGGTGGTGGGGAGACTGGTGCCTATAAGTTGGTGTGTGTGAAAATATGACTTACACATCCTCCATCTATTCCTTGAGGTCCAGGATCTCCTGGTCTACCCTAGGGAGATACAATGAGAATATAAAAGATGTGAAAGATTTTATTTGCATTTACCCATTTGTATTATATAGCTGATTAGCTGACTATTAAGTATTATATATATATATATATATATATATATATAGAGGGAAGCTCACTTGTGGTCCTGGAGGTCCTCTCTCTCCAGCTGGGCCAGGAAGACCCTTAAACCAGAAGCAAAACAGATCATACACATCAATATGCTCTCTCTCTCTCTCACACACACACCCACACACACACACACACACCATATTCGACGTGATAAGCGCTCAGGGGCTGGTTGTTCAAAACACTTATTTTAACCACCGGTTAACCCCTAATGGCTGGTTAAGTCTTTATCTCGCCTTTAGCTAACCGACCGTTAAATCTGCGTTGTTCAAAGCATGATTAGTCACGTCATTAGTTCACGTTACCGTCAAAGTTAACAGTGTGGTTAACGTTACTGGTTAGCACTAAGGGCTCATTGAACATTTACAACATTTTCCTAAGCATACAAAACATACGCCAGGGAGTAGGGGGCAAGATGTCTGTGTACGCTTTTTAATAATAAAAATGTCGATCAACAATAATACACGCGCTCGTGAATATATATATATATATTATATAAAATGCAGCCATGAGGTGGGGGGGCACTAACCAGTGTCTCTCCCCCTCATGCCGGTCCCAAGCCCGGAGAAATGCAGAGGGTTGTGTCAGGAAGGGCATCCAACGTAAAACCCATGCCAAACTTTTATGATGCAAATCAGAAGTATTACCCCCATACCGGATCAGTTGAGGCCCGGGTTAACAACGACCGCTATCAGTGCTGTCAATCAACAGGGTGCTGATGGAAATTGGACTACTGTTGGTCGAAGACATCGAAGAAGGAGAGGTGGGAGGCGTGTCCGTAGGCAGAGAGAGAAGAGGAAAGGCATGAGTCTAGAACTGAGAGTGGGGACTTTGAATGTTGGAACTATGCAAAGAAAAGGTAGAGAGCTGGCTGACATGATGCAGAGGAGGAAGGTGGACATACTGTGTGTTCAGGAGACTAGGTGGAAAGGTAGCAAAGTGAAAAACTTAGGAGCAGGGTTTAAGCTATTTTATCATGGTGTGGATGGGAAGAGAAATGGAGTAGGAGTCATCTTGAAGGAGGGGTTTGTCAGGAATTTTCTAGAAGTGAAAAGAGTGTCAGACAGAGTGATGAGTCTCAAGTTAGAAATTGAAGGTGTAATGCTCAATGTTGTTAGTGCCTATGCCACACAGGCAGGATGTGAACTAGAAGAGAAGGAGAGATTCTGGAGTGAGTTAGATGAAGTGATGCAGAGTACCCCCAGAGGTGAAAGAGTGGTCATTGGTGCAGACTTCAATGGACATGTTGGTGCAGGCCACATAGGGGACGAGGAAGTGATGGGCAGGTTTGGTATCCAGGACAGGAACACAGAAGGACAGATGTTGGTAGATTTTCCAAAAAGGATGGAAATGGCTGTGCTGAATACATTCTTCCAGAAGAAACAGGAGCATAGGGTGACTTATAAAAGCGGAGGTAGGAGCACACAGGTAGACTACATCTTGTGTAGGCGATGTAATTTGAAGGAAGTCAGTGACTGCAAAGTCACAGTGGGTGAGAGTGTTGCCAAACAGCATAGGATGGTGGTGTGCAGGATGACGCTGATGGTGAGGAAGGTGAAGAAGGCAAAGGCAGAGCAGAAGACAGAGTGTTGCAAGTTGAAAAAGGAAGAGTGTCGTGTTATCTTCAAAGAGGAGTTGAAACAGGCTTTGGGTGGCCAGGAAGTGCTTCCAAATGACTGGACAACCACAGCAAATGTGATCAGGGAGACAGGTAGGAGAGTACTTGGTGTGTCGTCTGGAAGGAAAGTAGATAAGGAGACTTGGTGGTGGAATGAGGAAGTGCAGGAGTGTGTACAAAGGAAGAGGTTAGCTAAGAAAAAGTGGGACATAGAGAGGACCGAATTAATCAACAATCCAGAGCAATGGAGAGTGTGGAAAAGAGGTCAAGAAGCGTGTGCAGGCAGGTTGGAATGGTTGGAGAAAAGTGTCCGTGTGATGTGTGATAGGAGGGTATCGGCAAGAATGAAAGGAAAAGTGTACAAGACGGTGTTGAGGCCAACGATGTTGTATGGGTTAGAAACAGTGGCCCTAGGGAAAAGACAGGAGGCAGAGCTGGAGGTAGCAGAGATGAAAATGTTGAGGTTCTCTTTGGGAGTAACGAGGATGGATAGGAT
>CM045735.1:34794748-34834748 GCA_024760905.1 Plotosus lineatus
ATGTTATCAAGCAGATACTGTATATTTAATAAACCTCATCACTAAGTCCATTTCTCTTTAACTAGGGACAAGATATATTATTAAGATACATATATTTTTCAGGATACAGTTCTCATTTTGCTTTGACTTACAAACAGACAATGTTAATTGAAAAGTTTCACTTGCTAGAGATCCCTGCAGAAGCATCACTTACATACGTGCCAACCCAGCCTTGTGGTCCAACTGCTCCGGGCTTTCCAGGAAAACCCTAAAAAAATTTAAAAATTATAGACTAGCACTCAAGTAACAGAAAAGGGCAAAAACAAGCAAATAAACTTTGACAGCATTACTCTCACTCCTGGTGGACCTGGACTGCCCACAGGTCCTTCTTCTCCAGGTGGACCCTGCAAATGGAAAAATAATGGCTACATAAGACAAATTATAAATAAATTTACATGGTATATTGATTATTAAATGATGAAGGTGGAGTATATCCTAAACAGCTTGCCAGATCATTGCTGGGCCAACACAGACATTCAACCATTCAGACTTGTATTCACACCTCGGAGTGATCATAAAGATACAATTAGCCTAAAATCTTTTGACTTTGGGCAGAAACTGGCGCACCTGGAGGTCCCATGCAAACATAAGAAAGAACATGCAAACTCCAACCAAAAACAGTCTCAACAAACAAAAATCAAATAAAAGGCCTTTTTAATTGATTACAGTGCATCATGGATGCAATATACCGATGAAAGTGCAATACACTGAGAATTATAATCACTTCTGTCCCAAAAGTCCATAGTTAATTCTTAAGAAGCACCACTGAAGACATTAAAAGGGGTTAGTGTCATGGTTGTTAAAAGAAAGTAACTTAAAGTGCACTAGTATTGGCTAGCCTTACAGTGAAACTTGTGGGTATGCAATACCTTTAAGTGATACAGATGCTTATTTTGACATAAATTACCACAAAACCAACAAAATTGGTAATTGGTGGGTTACTAGCTTTGTGCTAAGCTGCGCCATTTAGCAGTCTTTCCCCGGAAGTGACATCAACAGGTTGGGCAAGATAATGTTACCAGACATGTGTATGAATCCAAGTTAAAAATGGATGATGCAGCTAAAGTTTAGCCAACTCAGCTTTCCTGTTGACAGTCGACTTGGGAACAAAAATAAACATTTTCCATGGTTTCGATGCTTGTTGTTTGTGCAGTTCAGCACAGGACAATAATGTATTATGCTACACAGGTCAGTGATACAGCCCAGCTAAGCCAACAAATTCGAGTCACTAGCAGCAAGGCAACATTTCTCTGAGCATTCCTATAGTCCTAACACTTACATGTACTTTAAAAACTGTTGGCATGGACTGAAGTTGCCTTCAGGATCCTCTGACGTTATACATGATTGTTTTAAATAGCTTGGAACATTAATTCACCACAGGTACACTTTAAATAACAATACGTAATATTGTTCATTCATCCATCCATCTTCTGAACGGCTTCATCCAAATTAGGGTCACTGGGAGGCTGGCACCCCTCTCAGTCGACTCTGGGTGAGGGCGGTTACACTCTGGACAGCTCACCAGGTCATCACAGGACCAACACTCACAAACATTCATACTCTAATTCACACCAAAAGGGGGATTTGGTACAGCCAATTAACCTACTGTGCATGATTTTGGACTGTGGGAAGAAACCCACGCAAGCACTGGGAGAACATGCAAACTCCACACAGAGATGCACGAGCTGGGAATTGAACCCAGGACCTTCTTGCTTGTGGACTAACCACTATGGCACTGTGCTGCCAAATAAGGGCGTTATCAAACAAAGCTATTTATATAAATGCAAATTTGGTTTATGACATAAATGAAACAGAAATTAATTCTGGACAACCAATTTACTGGGACTTTGCAGTGGTACTGTATTTCCATATATGAAAACTTTTCAGCCAAGCAATATTTTAAAATACAGTGGTACCTCGACTTACGAGTGTCCCTAATAACAAATTTCCATGATACAAGCTTCGATTTCACCAAAAATCTGCCCCATCCAACAAGCAAATTTCTGACTTACGAGCTCTGCTGGGGAAATGGCTTTTCTGTGTTGATTAGCCTTGTACAGTGGTATGAAAAAGTATCTGAACCTTTTGGAATTTCTCACATTTCTGCATAAAATCACCATTAAATGTGATCTGATCTTTGTCAAAATCACACAGATGAAAAAACAGTGTCTGCTTTAACTAAAACCACCCAAACATTTATAGGTTTTCATATTTTAATGATGATAGCATGCAAACAATGACAGAACGGGGAGGAATAAGTAACTGAACCCTCTGCCTAAGGAGACTTAAAGAGCAATTGAAACCAATTTTTACCAAACAATTTAAGTCAGGTGTGTGCCCAATCACTGATGAGTGGCTTAAAGCTACCCTGCCCACTATAAAACACACACCTGGTAAGAATTGTCTTGATGAGAAGCATTGTCTGATGTGGACCATGGCTCGCTCAAAAGAGCTGTCTGAAGACCTGCGATCAAGAATTGTTGATTTGTATAAAGCTGGGAAAGGATACAAAACCATCTCTAAAAGTCTGGATGTTCATCAATCGACAGTCAGAGAAGTTGTCTACAAATGGAGAGAGTTTGGCACTGTTGCTTCTCTCCCAAGGAGTGGCCGTCCACCAAAGATGACGCCAAGAGTTCAGCACAGAATACTCAGAGAGGTAAAAAAAAAAAAACCCTAGAGTGTCTGCTAAAGACTTACAGAAATCACTGGCACAGTCCAATATCTCTGTGCACACATCAACTATATGTAAAACAATGGCCGAGAATGGTGTTCATGGGAGGACTCCAAGGAGGAAGCCACTGCTGTCTAAAAAAAACATTATTGCTCGTTTAATGTTCGCAACAAGGCACTTGGACACTCCACAGAAGTTTTGGCAAAATATTTTGTAGACTTATGAAAACAAAGTTGAATTGTTTGGGAGGAACGCACGTCATGTGTGGAGGAAAAATGGAACAGCTCACCAACATCAACACCTCATCCCCACCGTGAAGCATAGTGGAGGGTGCATCATGGTTTGGGGCTGTTTTGCTGCCTCGGGTCCTGGACAACTTGCAATCATTCATGGAAAAATTAATTCAAAAGTTTATCAGGATGTTTTGCAGGAAAACCTGAGGCCATCTGTCAGACAGTTGAAGCTAAAAAGAGGATGGATGCGGCAACAAGACAATGATCCAAAACACAGAAGTAAATCAACTTCAGAATGGTTTCAGAAGAACAAAATACACGTTCTGGAGTGGCCAAGTCAAAGTCCAGACTTGAACCCCATTGAGATGCTGTGGCATGACCTCAAGACAGCGATTCATGCCAGACGTCCCAGGAATCTGACTGAACTACAGCAGTTTTGTAAAGAAGAATGGGCCAAGATTAGTCCTGATTGATGTGCCAGACTGATCTGCAACTACAGGAAGCATCTGGTTGAAGTTATTGCTGCCAAAGGGGGGGGCGGCACAAAATATTAAATGTGATGGTTCAGTTACTTATTCCTCCCCCTTCTGTCATTGTTTGCATGCTATCCTCATTAAAATATGAAAACCTATAAATGTTTGGGTGGTTTTAGTTAAAGCAGACACTGTTTTTTTTCATCTGTGTGATTTTGACAAAGATCAGATCACATTTGATTGTGATTTTATGCAGAAATGTGAGAAATTCCAAAAGGTTCAGGTACTTTTTCATACCATTGTAGTCTTCCGCATGTATTCCTCTACACTCCGAAAATGCCTCGTGCAGTGTGTTTCAATTATTTTCTGTTATGCCCCCTATAGGAAGAAAACATATGCCCCCCTTGAAGCATACACCGATAAATAATGTTGAGTGCACTTCATATTGTTTGTTGGTGCTTTTCCCTCCACCACAGAAAACACAGTGAAAGCACCACTGCCACCGAGTGTAAATGATGCGCAATCACACTTATAAAGCTAAGCTGGTCCACCAGTATGTTAAAAAAATATTCCCCAGGGTGATGCGCACCAATTAGCCTTGTATTGTGTACACATGTATTCCGCCAGCATTAGTGGCGCGCACGCGCGCAAAAGTTTTTCTTTTCTGTGGTTTGGATTTTGTGACTTTTTTTAGTCTTATTTTTTACTGTGCATATCCCAGTGTTTCTAAGATGGCTCGTAAGAATAAGAAGGTGGCTTATGTATTCAAGAGGAGAAAATCGATTTCTCTTTAAATGAAGCTTGAAATCATAGCTAAACATGAACAAGGAGACCATGTGGCCGATCTGTATAAGGAGTATGGGAAGAATGCATCGAGAATCTGGACAATTCTCAAACAGAAGGCCATGCTGAATGTTTATTGTTATCTTAAATATATTACGTCAAAACTACACGTTTGTGTCAGGTTATATGAGTTTGGGAGGGGGTTGGAACGGATTAATTGGCTTTCTATTGTTATCTATGGGAATTTTTGTTTCATCTAACGAACATTTCCAGTTATCAGCTTGCCCTCGGAATGGATTAATCTCATAAGTCGAGGTACCACTGTATTTGTATTGTAATGCAATCTCATTTGCTCCATGTTAGGCCCAAAAACATTTAAATTCCCTTGAATTTGCAAGTTAAAAGGCGACATAACAAATCTTGACTCGTATTTTGAACATGAATATTTATTGCAAATTAATATGAAATGTTGGCAACTGAATTTGGTTAAAAGTCATGACTCAGCTCCTGCAACTGACATAAATACAAGGTAATCAAGTATTTACTTTTTAGTGTCGCGTGTTTTCCATCTGCCACCAATAAAATAGTTCTGTTCCTGCATTCAAACTCTTTCACGGCTATGATTGATTTCATATTGTAAACATTTTTTTTTTTTAAATACAAAAAATAAAACAAACTGGTGATTGTGTGCCACAAAAGTAAATACATGTCAGATTAGTATTCAGTGAGATGCATTGACCACATATCATGAATGACATCTTCATATAACAAGATTAGGATGCTTGGTATTTCATTTTGTTTGGTCACCATGGTGATTTCCTTCTGTCAGAAAATCGGTCACAAAGTCTCCAAATCTTAAGTATTTCTTGGGTGTAAAGAAGGGTTTAATTGCCTTGAATCAACTGACACTCAAAGACACTTAAAGTAAAACAGTAAATATATTGAGCTAAAAAAACCTTATCATAGTACTACAATAAAAAAACACTGCAAGTATGTAAAAGTGATGCGAGTTGTAAACTAATAAAATTTTCTTCATCATCTTGATAGTCCATTCTGTCTTTATAAAGGCCAGATTTATGTTCATGAATATTTCATAATCTGTGAGTGTGCATATTTACACAGAGTTAAAAGTGCTCGGCAAAATATTAAATCAGCTTCGAGGCAAATCAACTTTAACCTTAACTGTTCCCAAACAAATTTACATCTCATGCTAATCAGCTGCCTTTATCATTATTCTTATTAAATTAAAGACTAAATGAAATGGAAGTGACTGTATTGCGAATACAGATGCTCCCCACTTATGTTCATCCGTTTTACGTTTTTTCGATTTTACGTTATCCCCCCCCCCCAAAAAAAAAAGGCAAATTTTGAGTTTAGAAGTAACTACGTGGTACGCTGACGTAATGACGCAATGTCCATTGTTTACAAAAGACAGACTGAGTGCCCCTCCTTCCCAGTTCAGATATAATATATATATAGATACACACACAGATATATATATATATATATAGATACACACACACATATATATATATATATATATATATATATATATATATATATATATATATATCTATCTATCTATCTATCTATCTATCTCTCTCTCTATATATATATATATATAGAGAGAGAGAGATAGAGATAGATATATATATATATATATATATATATATATATATATATATATATATATGTGTGTATCTATATATATATATATATATATATATATATATATATATATATATATCTCTATCTCTATCTTCTTCTTTTACTTTCGGCTGCTCCCTTCAGGGGTCGCCACAGCAAATCATCCGCCTCCACCTCACCCTGTCCTCCGCATCTTCTTTTCTGACTCCAACGACCTTCATGTCTTCCTTCACCACATCCATAAATCTCTTCTTCGGTCTTCCTCGAGGCCTTCTGCCTGGTAGTTCCAACCTCAGCATCCTACTGCCAATATACTCACTATCCCTCCTCTGTACATGTCCAAACCATCTCAATCTAGCCTCTCTGACTTTGTCTCCAAAACATCTTACGTGGGCTGTCCCTCTGATATACTCATTTCTGATCCTATCCATCCTCGTTACTCCCAGGGAGAACCTCAACATTTCCTCAACATTAAGAACCTCAACATTTTTATATATATTATATATATATATATATATATTATATATATATATATATATATATATATATATATATATATATATATATATATAATATATATTATATATGCGTGTTACCCTTGTGTTAAGACGTCGTCTCTGTAATCTGTGTTTGCACTGTTTTGTGGACTTTTGTAACCCTAAGCAAATATGGTTGGTCAGAAGCATAAGCCTACTAGTATGGGTGCAAGTCTCATACACAGAGATGAATTAACTATCTGCTCAGATCGGCACAATCAACCATGCATACTCAGTTTAAGCAAAGAGAGTTGTAAAATGAATGAAAATCCGAATCCAGGAAAGAGCTCTCAGCTCTGCTGGCTCCACATCAGTGCAGGCTGTGTTCTAAACGAGTTCAACGGCACCCTTGCGCACTTGAAAGACCGGAAGTCCGTATAACCCACAGCAAGTACACTACTTTCGCAAGTACACTACTTTCGTTATTGAGCACTTCACATATTGTCAGTGTGACTGGCTGTTTTAAGCTTAATGAAAAGTTAGTCGGTATAAATAAGTGACTTATTTGCAATTAATGTTGATATTAGTTGATATATTTGATGTTATTTTACAATGTTTATAATAATTGATGTAGGGTTGTTTTATGAGATCATGTAATGGTATTTATGGATGTATAGTGAGGCGGGGGGGGCACTAACCAGTGTCTCTCCCCCTTATGCCGGTCCCAAGCCCGGATAAATGCAGAGGGTTGCGACAGGAAGGGCATCCGGCGTAAAACTTCTGCCACATTTAAAAATGCAAATGATCAAAACAAAATTCATACCGGATCGGTCGAGGCCCGGGTTAACAACGACCGCCATCAGTGCTGTCAACCAACAGGGTGCTGATGGAAATTGACTACTGTTGGTCGAAGACGTCGAAGAAGGAGAGGCGGGAGGCGGTCCGTAGGCAGAGAGAGAAGAGGAAATGCGTGAGCCTCGGACTGAGAGTAGGGACTTTGAATGTTGGAACTATGCAAGGAAAAGATAGGAGCTGGCTGGACATGATGCAGAGGAGGAAGGTGGACATACTGTGTGTTCAGGAGACAAGGTGGAAAGGTAGAAAGGCTAAAAGCTTAGGAGCAGGGTTTAAACTGTTTTATAATGGTGTGGATGGGAAGAGAAATGGAGTAGGAGTCATCTTGAAGGAGGGGTTTGTCAGAATGTTCTAGAAGTGAAAAGAGTGTCAGACAGAGTGATGAGTCTCAAGTTAGAAATTGAAGGCGTGATAGTCAATGTTGTTAGTGCTTATGCCCCACAGGCAGGATGTAAGCTAGAAGAGAAGGAGAGATTCTGGAGGAGTTAGATGAAGTGATGCAGAGTACCCCCAGAGGTGAAAGAGGGGTCATTGGAGCAGACTTCAATGGACATGTTGGTGCAGGCAACAGAGGGGACGAGGAAGTGATGGGCAGGTTTGGTATCCAGGACAGGAACACAGAAGGACAGATGTTGATCGATTTTGCAAAAGGATGGAAATGGCTGTGGTGAATACTTTCTTCCAGAAGAAACAGAAGCATAGGGGTGACTTATGAAAGCGGAGGTAAGAGCACACAGGTAGACTACATCTTGTGTAGGCGAGGTAATTTGAAGGAAGTCAGTGACTGCAAAGTAGTAGTGGGTGAGAGTGTGCCAAACAGCATAGGATGGTGGTGTGCAGGATGACACTGATGGTGAGAAAGGTGAAAAGGCAAAGGTAGAGCAGAAGACAAAGTGGTGGAAGCTGAAAAGGAAGAGTGTCGTGGTTGTCTTCAAGGAGGAGTTGAAACAGGCTTTGGGTAGTCAGGAAGTGCTTCCAGAGGACTGGACAACCACAGCCAATGTGATCAGGGAGACCGGTAGGAGAGTATTTGGTGTGTCCTCTGGAAGGAAAGTAGATAAGGAAACTTGGTGGTGGAATGAGGAAGTGCAGGAGTGTGTACAAAAGAAGAGGTTAGCCAAGAAGAAGTGGGACATTGAGAGGACCAAGAGAGTAAACAGGAGTACAGGGAGACACAGTGAAGGCTTAAGGTAGCAGTGTCAAAGGCCAAACAGAGGGCTATGATGACTTGTATGATAGGTTGAACAGTAAGGAGGGAGAAAATGATCTATACAGGTTAGCACAGCAGAGAAATAGAGATGGGAAAGACGTGCAGCAAGTTAGAGTGATAAAGGACAGAGAGGGAAATGTATTGACTGATGACAGAAGTGTGCTGGGAAGATGGAAAGAGTACTTTGAAGAGCTGATGAATGAGGAAAATGAGAGAGAAAAAGAGTAGAAGGGGTGACCGTTGAGGAGCAGGAAGTAGCAAAGATTAGTAAGGGAGAAGTGAGGAGGGCATTGAAGAGGATGAAGAGTGGAAAGGCAGTTGGTCTCTGATGACATACCAGTTGAGGTATGGAAGTGTCTAGGGAGGTAGCAGTAGATTTTCTGACAAGAATATTCAACAAGGTCTTAGAAAGTGAACAGATGCCAGAGGAATGGAGGAGAAGTGTGCTTGTGCCCATTTTTAAGAACAAGGGCGATGTACAGAGTTGTGGCAACTACAGAGGGATAAAGTTGATGAGCCATACAATGAAGCTATGGGAAAGAATAGTGAAGCAAGACTAAGGGCAGAGGTCAGCATTTGTGAACAACAGTTTGGTTTCATGCCAAGAAAGAGCACCACAGATGCAGTGTTTGCTTTGAGGATGTTAATAGAGAAGTACAGAGAAGGTCAGAAGGAGCTGCATTGTGCCTTTTGTGGGTCTGGAGAAAGCATATGACAGGGTGCCGAGAGAAGAACTGTGGTATTGTATGAGGAAGTCTGGAGGACAGAGAAGTATGTTAGAGTGGTGCAGGACATGGATGATAGATGAAAGACAGCGGTGAGGTGTGCAGTCGGTGTGACACAAGAGTACAAGGTGGTGGTGGGACTACATCAAGGGTCAGCTCTCAGCCCCTTCTTGTTTGCTATGGTGATGGACAGGCTAACAGATGAGGTTAGACAAGAATCTCCATGGACTATGATGTTTGCAGATGACATTGTGATCTGTAGTGAGAGCAGAGACCAAGTGGAGGAAAATCTAGAGAGGTGGAGGTATGCCCTGGAAAGGAGGGGATTGAAGGTTAGTCTTAGTAAGACAGAATACATGTGTGTGAACGACAAGGACCCAAGAGGAACTTTGAGGTTACAGGGGGCAGAGATAAAGAAGGTGGAGGATTTTAAGTACTTAGGCTCAACAATCCAGCGCAATGGAGAGTGTGGAAAAGAGGTGAAGGAGCTGCGGCAGGCAGGTTGGAAATGGATGGAGAAAAGTGTCCGTGTGATGTGTGATAGGAGAGTACGGGCAAGAATGAAGGGAAAAGTGTACAAGACGGTGATGAGGCCAGCAATGTTGTATGGTTTAGAGACAGTGGCCCTGGGGAAAAGACAGGAGTCAGAGTTGGAGGTAGCAGAGATGAAAATGTTGAGGTTCTCTTTGGGAGTAACGAGGATGGATAGGATCAGAAATGAGTACATCAGAGGGACAGCACATGTTAGATGTTTTGGAGACAAAGTCAGAGAGGCTAGATTGAGATGGTTTGGACATGTACAGAGGAGGGATAGTGAGTATATTGGTCGTAGGATGCTGAGGTTGGAACTACCAGGCAAAAGGCCCAGAGGAAGACCAAAGAGAAGATTTATGGATGCAGTGAAGGCGGACATGAAGGTCGATGGAGTAAGAGTAGAAGATGCAGAGGATAGGGAGAGATGGAGGCAGATCATTTGCTGTGGCGACCCCTGAAGGGAACAGCCGAAAGGAAAAGAAGAAGAAGAAGAAGTACAGTATGAGAGTCATACGTCACACGTCATACATCACTGTAACAACTTACGTTCACTTTGAACTTACGTTCGACCATCCGGAACCAATCAAAAACGTAAGTCGGGGAGCGTCTGTACAGTCCTTAAGCTACTCTGAATAAATGAATACTGCCAAAATAAAAGAAAACTTACAGGAGATCCTGTTGGTCCATCCACACCAGGCTCCCCAGCAATGCCATGCAAGCCCTGGACAAATACAAAGTGAAAATTTTTGAGAATTCATGTTTCTACAGAGCTATGTGTGTTTATTTTTCAGCTGATTATTGTCACCATTAAATTTATAACACCCTATAATTTACTGGAGCATTCATTGTAATATTCAACAAGCAGACTTCTTTCACTCAGGATTTTTCTCTCTGAAAGAACAGGTTTGTAGAACCTTTTATAAAAAATAAATAAATAAATAAAAATAAAACTGTAACAAGCACATCCACTCTAAAACATGATTACCTGTTTCCCTGGAAGTGCTGTCAAATTACATCGAGAGCTCAATGGTCGGAGTTGGTAAATAAAATATGTAGAACTTAAAAAAAAGACAAAACTGCTCTTAAATTACTATTCAAAGTTGCATTTTAAAAAGACCTGTATTTACCATTAGTCCACTTCCCCCTGGGTTACCTGTAGCACCTTGGGGACCCTGAAACACAGAGGAAAATATTAAGTAATTAAATCACTGAACTAACCATAATATTGAATATATTTAGATACCATTAGTGATGACAACTATTTAGCTGATACCCTGAAGTTTCAAAAATCTCTCTACAATATATCTACAAAAATATATCTACAAAAACACGCTTCACAAACAATAATATAAACATCAGAAAAGTTAGAATTGAAATGATAACATTTATTCATTCATAAATTCATTCATTTTCTAAGCCACTTGAGCCGGGCTGGTGCCTATCTCAGCTTACTCTGGGCAAGGGCGGTTCCACCCTGGTCACCTCGCTCGAACATTGCATGGCCAACAATCACAAAATCCTTCACACTCGCACCTAAGGGCGATTTAACCTACTGTGTATATTTTTAGTCTGTAGGAGAAAACTGGCACACAAGCATTGCGAACGCTACACAGAAAGACCTGAGCTAGGAATTTGAAATGATTAATAATATTTTTATATTTTACACACACACACACACACATATACATATATATATATATATATATATATATATATATATATATATATACACAGTATATTAATCATATATAAAATAAAATATTTTTATTTTAGATGCTGTATATAGGTAAGGCTCATGAAAACTACTCGGTGATATGAAAGTGTCATTTACGTTATCGTTAGGTAATGTTCCTGATCTCCATTAAATCCTTGAAACTCTGAACACACAATAGCACCTTGCTCTCACCTGCTACTCTTCTATCACGCAAAGAGGGAAACAACCAGGAAGCAATAATCATGGTATGAGAATATAGAATGGGAACCTGTGTACCAGGCTTTCCTTCAGCCCCGACGCCTCCTTGATGACCTGGAAATCCCTGGAACATAGAAATAAAAGCAAATGGGACATTCAGAAATTGTACACTTCATGTTCAGTTATTTTTACTGGTGTGGAACTTTAATCTCACTGGAGGTCCAGGCATTCCAGTATGACCTCTTTGCCCCATACGACCCTAATTTAGAAAGAGAAACACATAGCCATGTCAATCAGTCTATCATAAAACAACATATGTAATGCAGTTTTATGTGGCTTATCAAGTTCAAGAGTTCAAAACACATTTTTTACTGTCCTACCCTTGAACCGCTTGGTCCTGGCTTTCCTTGATGACCATCCGGTCCCGTGCTGCCCTTTATGACAAAGAGTTTAAATTCATCAGGCACTTTATTGAAAATAGAGGAACAGTTCATTCGACATTTTCTCCCACACTTTTGTTGTATCCAAATGCCACCCACAAAGAACTGACAGTACACATGTGTATCTGGGAACCGTCTAACTACTTGGAGGGAAAGCGCTCTTTATCCCTCGGAACGAATGAGCACAGACAGGAAAGTGTGCATATGACATTCCTTCTTCTCATGAGACCCTGGCCAATTGAGTTCCATGGACTCCGGGTTGTGGATGGTTGCAGAATCAATCTGTATTCAAACAGCAATCTCCGGGTTATTAGTTGCACACCTTGTCGATGCACCAGTCTGGATTCCGAATTGTAACATCAGTAATTTCCCCCCATAATTATTTCTTTGATAATTTTGCAAATTTCTATCAATATTTCGAAGAAAATCTACACTTCTGTAAATCTTGCCGGTGCATGAGCTCTACCTCTTCAGGTCATGCATGAGTACTTATCATGAGTGTTAATTATCCATTATTAAAATGTCAAATTGGAAATTAAAGTGGTGGAAAGAATTACTGTTCACCAAAGATCAATAGCACATTTAATCTAATGTCGATTTACTGATATTTCTCAAACTTATGCAATTTCATAAAAAATAAAGAAAAACTGTGATGGGAAAAAAATCAACAACCCGTAATTAAAGTACAGAGGGGTGAGACCTCCCTCACAGGTGTGTTTTCATCGAGTGACCTTTACAGGTACGGTCTACTCATTTATTCATGTAAGTGTTATAAAAATAAGCATTGATTGTGAAAAATTGGAGAGGATTTGTTTCTCATACCGATTGGCTGTAATAGCAGGTTTTATTGAAATAATTAAGGCAGACATTTGAATAGACAAGGTAGGAGGAGCATCATTGCTGTTTCTATGATGATCTTTTCCTTTCGGCTGTTCCCATCAGAGGTCGTTACAGCAAATCATCTGCCGCCATCTCACCCTGTCCTCTGCATCTTCTACTCTTACTCCAACTACCTTCATGTCCTCCTTCACCACATCCATGAATCTTCTCTTTGGTCTTCCTCTAGGCCTTCTGTCTGGTAGTTCCAACCTCAGCAACCTACTACCAATATACTCACTATCCCTCCTCTGTACATGTCCAAACCATCTCAAGCTAGCCTCTCTGACTTTGTCTCCAAAACATCTTACATGTGGTGCCCCTCTGATGTACTCATTCCTGATCCTATCCATCCTCGTCACTCCCAAAGAGAACCTCAACATTTTAATCTCTGCTACCTCCAGCTCTGCCTCCTGTCTTTTTCCCAGGGCCACTGTTTCTGAACCATACAACATCCCTGGCCTCATCACATTCTTGTATACTTTTCCCTCCATTCTTGCCGATACTCTCCGAGCACACCGGACACTTTTCTACAACCAATCCAACCTGCCTGCACACACTTCTTCACCTCTTTTCCACACTCTCCATTGCTCTGGACTGTTGAGCCTAAGTACTTAAAATCCTCCACCTTCGTTATCTCTGCTCCCTGTAACCTCACCGTTCCTCTTGGGTCCTTCTCGTTCACACACATGTATTCTGTCTTACTGAGGCAAACCTTAATTCCTTTCCTTTCCAGGGCATACCTCCACCTCTCTAGATTTTCCTCCACTTGTTCTCTGCTCTCACTACAGATCACAATGTCATCTGCAAACATCATAGTCCATGGAGACTCTTGTTTATCCTCATCTGTCAGCCTGTCCATTACCATAGCAAACAAGAAGGGGCTCAGTGCTGACCCTTGATGCAATCCCACCTCCACCTTGAACTCTTCTGTCACACCGACAGCACACCTCATCACTGTCTTACATCTCTCATACATGTCCTGCACCACTCTAACATACTTCTCTGCCACTCCAGACTTCCTCATGCAATACCACAGTTCCTCTCTCGACACCCTACCATATGCTTTTTCCAGATCCACAAAGGCACAATGCAGCTCCCTCTAACCTTCTCTGTACTTCTTTTTTAACATCCTCAAAGCAAACACTGCATCTGTGGTGTTCTTTCTTGGTATGAAACCAAACTGTTGTTCACAAATGCTGACCTCTGCCCTTAGTCTAGCTTCCACTATTCTTTCCCATAACTTCATCACATGGCTCATCAACTTGATCCCTCTGTAGTTGCCACACCTCTGCACGTCTCCCTTGTTCTTAAAAATGGGCACAAGCACACTTCTCCTTTATTTCTCCAGCATCTGCTCACTCTCTAAGACCTTGTTGAATGTTCTTGTCAGAAAATCTACTGCTACCTCTCCTAGACATTTCCATACCTCCACTGGTATGTCATCAGGACCAACTGCCTTTCCATTCTTCATCCTCTTCAATGCCCTCTTCACTTCACCCTTACTAATCTTTGCTACTTCCTGGTCCTCAACAGTCACCTCTTATACTCTTTTTTCTCTCTCATTTTCCTCATTCATCAGCGCTTCAAAGTACTCTTTCCATCTTCCCACCACATTGCTGTCATCAGTCAATACATTTCCCTCTCTGTCCTTAATCACTCTAACCTGCTGCACGTGTTTCCCATCTCTATTTCTCTGCTGTGCCAACCTGTATAAATCATTTTCTTCATCCTTACTATCCAAGCTATCATACAAGTCATCATACGCCCTCTGTTTGGCCTTTGACACCGCTACCTTCGCCTTACGCTGTGTCTCCCTGTACTCCTGTTTACTCTATTCGGTCCTCTCTATGTCCCACTTCTTCTTAGCTAACTTCTTCCTTTGTACACACTCCTGCACTTCCTCA
This sequence comes from Plotosus lineatus, assembly GCA_024760905.1. NCBI lineage: Eukaryota > Metazoa > Chordata > Actinopteri > Siluriformes > Plotosidae > Plotosus > Plotosus lineatus. The sequence continues at coordinate 34,809,533 of CM045735.1, forward strand.
TTCCACCATCAAGTCTCCTTATCTACTTTCCTTTCAGAGAACATGCCAATTACTCTCCTACCTGTCTCCCTGATCACATGAGCTGTAGTGTCCAGTCATCTGGAAGCACTTCCTGACCACCCAAAGCCTGTTTCAACTCCTCCTTGAAGACAACATGACAATCTTCCTTTTTCAGCTTCAACCACTTTGTCTTCTGCTCTGCCTTTGCCTTCTTCACCTTTCTCACCATAAGCATCATCCTGCACACCACCATCCTATGCTGCTTGGCAACACTCTCACCCACTACTGCCTTGCAGTCACTGATTTCCTTCAAATTACATCGCCTGCACAAGATGTAGTCTACCTGGGTGCTCCTGCCTCCGCTTTTATAAGTCACCCGATGTTCTTGTCTCTTCTGGAAGAAAGAATTCACCACGGCCATTTCCATCCTTTTTGCAAAATCAGTCAACATCTGTCCTTCTGTGTTCCTGTCCTGGATACCAAACCTGCCCATCACTTATATGCTGCCCACCGATATAAGCACGTGCAACTCCACACAGGATCCCCCAAGCCTGAGACTCAAACCCAGAACCTTCTTCCTGTGAGGCTGACATGCTCACCACTACACCTATAATCTCTGACTTTTTCTGGCAGCCTCATATATGCCACCCCAGCATATTTCCTTATTTACACAAGTGATCCCAACCAGCGCTATAATAGGAGCCAGAGATTTTATTTATAAAATTATTCTTGACTGATAGGAGAAGAGCAATTATAAAATGATATCTATTTAAGAAAATTCTACTTTAAAGAAAAATAAAGTCCTGTTTTAGGCATTTCCACTTAGAGGGGTCTGAAATAATGGCGTTAATTAATGCCTTACATTTGGAAGCTATGTGGCTAATCGAGCTTCATTTTGAGGTGAGTCCCTATTGTTTTACAAAATTTAAGCTTAATGACATCATTAAATATTTAAAGCATGTATATGCAGATTTGGGTGTTGAAATTATTTTTTAAATGTTGGATTTATAACTGCAATGCAGAAATAAAAAACCCACTGACTATCGTACCTGAATAGTAAATATGGTGTTAAAGGAAACTTATAATCTAAGGATTATAATAACAGGAAGTAATAATAGATGTCTGACCTTTGGCCCCTGTTTTCCTGGTCTACCTTGAGGACCCATCTCTCCATCTTCTGCCTTGGAGAGACAAAAAGCAAAACATTTTAATTGAATAGACAGAATAATTGTTTTAAAAAATGAATTAAACTGTAATTATTCAATATAACCATGGTTGGATAAAAATAACATTTACAATACCTGCATTCCCTGTAGTCCAGGCTGACCTTTCACTCCTGGAAAACCTGGAAAACCAGTCGGACCCTGTTCACCCTGAAAACCCTGTACCCCTGGTTCTCCTTTAATACCCTGGTTTAAAAAAAAAGGAAAGAAGACATAATATTTCACTCATTCATTCAATGAAACGCTTAATCCTAATTATGGTCATGGGGAGGCTGATGCCCATCTCAGCCGACTCTGGGCGAGGGCATCGTAGACCCTGAACAGCTTGCCACGCCATCGCAGGACAGAAACACGCTGACAGCTATACAGCCTATTCTTGTTGAAAGTCAGCAATGGTTCTTTTACATGCCTCTCACCATAGACAGTGAGAGACATGATTGGCCTTTGATAACCCAGTTAGCTGCACTATGGGAACAGTGACAACCTGTTGAGAATGGGGCTTGAAACTCCGACCTTGGGATCAGTGGTCCAGCATCTTTACCACCAGGTCACCTGTAGTGCCTGTAGGCTACTTCGACTACTGTCGAAACATCTGTGTGCAACACGGCAACTTCCTCGAGTGGGGACTTGCACCCCACGTAGCTATAAACAATTTATTTCAAGTAGGATTTTTTGAGAAAATGATTATAGATGAATGAAAACCTATTTATTAATAATACAGGTAGTTTCTGCTGATGGATCATGCTAAATGTTACACACTGCATCGTTAATGTGTTCGTATTACATAAACCCATTAAATTAAACCAGTTTCGTAGGAAACTCGTGTTTCACGAATAATACTCACCTCTGGTCTTATTAGCACAGAACAGTGAAACACACCTACCACTGAATTATCTCAAAGCTCTTTTTATCCCCTATGTGCTCCCCTTTTGCGTCTCGATACTTCTCTCGGAATCCCTGCTAGAGGTCACGTGATCACGCCATATCAGAACGAGGCCGACGCCATCAACGTACAAACACAATACAGAAAGGGAAGCGAATAAAACCAGAGGTGAGTATTATTCGTAAAACACTAGTTTCCTATGAAAGTGGTTTATTTTACTTGTAAACTCACTTCTGGTCTTATCATGGAACAGAATCCAACAGGAAAATAAGTAGGGTGGGTATTCACCTCACAAAGGCTCATCAGATATCAAAACAGATATCAAAACTGGAAGGCTCAGCACAGATCCAGTAAAAAGAGTAGCCCTACCTAAATTCCTCCTACTGTTCAGCACAGGAGGGATGCCTATGTACAGGCCATATACACCTGTATACAAAATAACCCAATATCGGCAAAACTGGCAGCCTCATATTAGCTATAGGGGAGGAAACCTACCCTACTATGCTCAGTCAAGCTGCTGCGAACCTAGTTCGACGAGAGCACCCGCCACCTACAACGGATTGAGAGAAAACAACGAGTCCACATGAACCGCCAACGAGCAGAGATAAAAGTCCGTAAAGGTGGTCTGACATGACCAGGAACAGGCTGTCACGATATCCTCAGAAGAAACATGACTGGCCTTCATTAGACTAGACGCCAAAAGCCAAATTTGATGGGGATGAATCCGAAATTCAGGATGAAACGACGGATCTAAAGCTTGATAGGCCTCCATGACGGCAGACTTAATAAACTTAGCAAAACCATCCGGAGTAATCTTGTTAACAGAACGAGAAGAAAGGGGAAGAAAAAACTTCACCCTGCCCCGAGAAACCGACGCAGGTGATGTACGATTCAGGTAGAACTGAATAGCGCAAACAGGACACAACTTGTAGTCCAGAGACTCACGGCCAACAAAATCCTTCAAGGATTTAACTTCTACAGGCTCAGAACTTAGCTAAGAAGTACTGGGACATAGAGAGGACTGAAGAGAGTAAACAGGACTATAGGGAGACACAGCGTAAGGCGAAGGTACAAACGCCAAACAGAGGGTGTATGATGACTTGTATGCTAGGTTGGACAGTAAGGAGGGAGAAAATGATTTATAAAGGTTGGCACAGCAGAGAAATAGAGCTGGGAAGGACATACAGCAAGTTAGAGTGAATTAAGGACAAAGAGGGAAATGTATTGACTGATGACAGAAGTGTGCTGGGAAGATGAAAAGAGTACTTTGAAGAGCTGAGGAATGAGGAAAATGAGAGAGAGAAAAAAAGAGTAGAAGAGGTGATCATTGAGGACCACGAAGTAGCAAAGATTAGTAAGGGTGAAGTGAGGAGGGCATTGAAGAGGATGAAGAGTGGAAAGGCAGTTGGTCCTGATGATATACCTGTGGAGAAATGGAAGTGTCTAGGCGAGGTAGCAGTAGATTTTCTGACAAGAACATTCAACAAGGTCTTAGAGAGTGAGCAGATGCCGGAGAAATGGAGGAGAAGTGTGGTGGTGCCCATTTTTAAGAACAAGGGGAATGTGCAGAATTGTGGAAACTACAGGGGGATAAAGTTGATGAGCCATACGACGAAGTTATGGGAAAGAATAGTGGAAGCTATACTAAGGGCAGAGGTCAGCATTTGTGAACAACAGTTTGGTTTCATGCCAAGAAAGAGCACCACAGATGCAATGTTTGCTTTGAGGATGTTAATAGAGAAGTACAGAGAAGGTCAGAGGGAACTGCATTTTGCCTTTGTGGATCTGAAGAAAGCATATGGCAGGGTGCCGAGAGAGGAACTGTGGTATTGCATGAGGAAGTCTGGAGTTGCAGAGAAGTATGTTAGAGTGGTGCAGGACATGTATGAGAGATGTAAGACAGTGGTGAGGTGTACTGTCTGTGTGACAGAAGAGTTCGAGGTGGAGGTGGGACTGCATCAAGGGTCAGCTCTGAGCCCCTTCTTGTTTGCTATTGTGATGGACAGGCTGACAGATGAGGTGAGACAAGATTCTCCATGGACTATGATGTTTGCAGATGACATTGTGATCTGTAGTGAAGGGGCAGTGGTGGTCTAGTGGTATAGGGTGCTGGATCGCTGATCCAAAAGTTGGGGGTTCAAGTCCCACTCTCCACAAGGTTGTCATTGTCCCTCTCCCAGTGCAGCTAACTGGGTTATCAAAGGCGGGCCATGTCTCTCACTGTCTATGGTGAGAGGCATGTAAAAGAACCATTGCTGACTTTCGTAAAGAGTAAGCTGCAAAGTTGTCAGCGTGTTTCTGTCCCTTGCTAAAAAGGGTTGTGACAGGAAGGGCATCCGACGTAAAAACCTCTGCCATATCAAACGTGCGAATCTGATGATTTGCTGTGGTGACTCCCGAGTAAAAGGGAAAAAGCCGAAAGGAAGACAGATAGACAGATTGTGATCTGTAGTGAGAGCAGAGAACAAATGCAGGAAAATCTAGAGAGGTGGAGGTATGCCCTGGAAAGGAGAGGAATGAAGGTTAGCCTCAGTAAGACAGAATACATGTATGTGAACGAGAAGGACCCAAGAGGAACAGTGAGGTTACAGGGAGCAGAGATGAAGTAGTTGGAGGATTTTAAGTACTTAGGCTCAACAATCCAGAGCAATGGAGAGTGTGGAAACGAGGTGAAGAAGCGTGTGCAGGCAGGTTGGAATGGTTCGAGAAAAGTGTCCGGTGTGATGTGTGATAGGAGAGTATCGGCAAGAATGAAAGGAAAAGTATACAAGAATGTGATGAGGCCAGGGATGTTGTATGGTTCAGAAATAGTGGCCCTGGGGAAAAGACAGGAGGCAGAGCTGGAGGTAGCAGAAATGAAAATGTTGAGGTTCTCTTTGGGAGTGACGAGGATGGATAGGATCAGGAATGAGTACATTAGAGGGACAGCACATGTTAGATGTTTTGGAGACAAAGTCAGAGAGGCTAGATTGAGATGGTTTGGACATGTACAGAGGAGGGATAGTGAGTATATTGGCAGTAGGATGCTGAGGTTGGAACTACCAGGCAGAAGGCCTCGAGGAAGACCAAAGAAGAGATTTATGGATGTGGTGAAGGAAGACATGAAGGTAGTTGGAGTAAGAGTAGAAGATGCAGAGGATAGGGTGAGATGGAGGCGGATGATTTGCTGTGGTGACCCCTGAAGGGAACAGCCAAAAGGAAAAGAAGAAGAAGAAGGAGGCTCAGGCACAAGGTTGGGCCGCTGAGTCTTATCCACAAACTGAGGATCTGGATAAAACCAGATCAACAACCAGTCCCTAGCAGGACGGAAGTAACTCTGATCACAACGAAGTGCACAAAGCTCACTATGATGCTTACCAGTAGCTAACGCAACTAACAGAGGCATCTTGTACATGTGAAGTTCTCGAGAACAAGACCCCATAGGTTCAAAAGGAGGATGAACCAAACTATGCAAAACCAGCCCTAAATCCCACTGAGGAACAGGTTGGCGCACCACAGGGTGCAAATTAGCCACCCCCTTGAAGAACCGGGCCAAAACGATTCAGAGAGAGGATCGATCTGCCTCGGACACCAACTGGAGTAATGTCGCCACTTGGACTTGTAGACCTCCGAGGAAAAGGATCTGACAGCAGCCGTAAGGATCGAGGATGAACCCTCCGGAATTCCTCGTCTGGCCAAGACCTGCAAGAGAGAATCCAACCATGAAGCCGAAACAACTGGGGATTCTCGTGAAGTAGACGCCCCTGAAACAGGAGGTCTGGAACTAGGGGCAGTTGAATTGGATGAGCTACTGACAATTCCAGGAGGTCCGCGAACCATGACTGGCGACGACATGAGAAGCAGGCGAATCTGCTCGGACCATACTTTGGACAGAACAGCCCAAAGTAACAGGGTCAGAGAAGACCAACTCATCAACCGAGCATCCACAGAGAACGCCCGAGTGTCCAGAAACGGACTAACACACAGAAGACACTGTGGAGAAAAGTGGCAAACAGATCCAGATGGAAGACCCCAGGAAGGGAAGACAGGTGCAGAAACACTGACCTGCTGAGGGACCAGTCTGTGGCAAGAGGTCAGGAGTGAGACAGAGCATCTGCAAGAACATTCCGCTTGGACGGAATGTGACGGACCTGTAGCGTGATGGAGTGGTCCAAACAAAACATCAGAATCGGCCAAATGAGACCGCAAAGGGTGGACGAGTGAGTGCCACCTTGGCGGCAAATGTAAGACAACTGTGGAATTGTTGCAAAGCAGGAGGACAACCTGACCCTGAAGGAGTGGACAAAAATGCCTGATGCTCAGTAGAACAGCATGAGTTTCCAGAACATTGATGTACAAGGCTTGGAAGGCAGGTGACCAAGAGCCTTGAATGCGATCTACTCCAAGTACAGCCCCCAACCCTCCAAGGATGCATCCGTCATGAGATGCAGGGACGGAAAGGGAACCGACAGGGGACAACCTGTTGTCAACCAAGTCTCCTGACCCCAAGGACGAAGGAAATGACGAAAGTCGTCGTCCAGGGGAAGAGAGTGGTCCACGGAGTCTCGAAGGGGACGCCAACAAGACAGGAGCCAGATCTGAAGAGGAGGCAAATGCAGACGACCCAGAACAAGAAAGTCCGCAAGACTGTTCAGCAAACCGAGCAGAGACAGCAGGGTCCAAGCATAACAAGAATGCATCGCCAACAGATGAGGAACGACCACCAGAGTCTTGGAGACGTTGTGACAAGTGGGAGCGAGCAGACTTTGATGACTGTGGCAAAGAACCCCGAGATACTCGAACTCCTGAGAAGGTACGAGACTCTTCAACTTGAGTATCCACCCGAGGCCTTCAAGGAACGGAAGGACCCGCTGCACCTGATCGAGGAGGCACTGGCCATCTTGGTGCAAGAGGATCCAGTTGTCTAAGTAGACGTGAAGACAAATGCTGAGACCTCGAAGATGAGTGGCACCCGCCTCCATGATTCGTGTGAAGACGAGAGGAGCAGTGCATAGTCCGAAGGGGAGCGAGATGCACTGGTAGACCTCCGTGATGGACCAAGTGATGCACAGGAAGGGCAGAGTGCTTGAGTGAAGAGAAACGTGGAGATAGGTGCCCTTGAGGTTTGAGGGACACAACCCAATCGCCTGGAAGGACACCTTTCACGACGTTTCAGACGGTCTCCATCCGGAAATAAGGGCAATCCACATATCTGTTCAGACGTTTCACGTTCGTAATGAGACGGAAGCCTCCGTCCCACTTTGCGACGAGAAACATGCTGGAGTAAAATGCCAGTCGAGAAAATTCCAACGGAGGAATGAGCTCAAGGGTGTTTTTCGCCAGCATCTCCCAAATCTTGGCATACAACGCCTCCTGTTGGACAGGAGACGAAGGATGCCAAAATGGTTGAACAGATGTGGTCGGAGACGGAAGGGTGATAAAAGGCAAAACGGACTCATTTACCACCCACGACCTACAAACCTGAGTGTCGGGTATCACCTCCCACACCGGGGGAAAAAAGTGCCTGAGATGGCCCCCTACAGGCAGGGACTCCAATGGGGGGAGTCACGTAGGAGGTTGTCACGGCTCTGCCTGGGGAAAAACCTGAGTCGCAGCTTGGGTTTCGTAGATCCGCGGCCCTGGCCACGACAATGAGATCGGCCTCGAGACGAACCATGAGTAGGAGCGGAAGAGGCCCTCGTTGCAGAGGGAACAGACGAAGGGGTGGACTGAGGAGGTTTGGACTTACCCTGAGAAGTAAAAGTATAGTGGAAAGGTAACCTGCGATGGACTAGCCTCCCATCCAGGAGGAGTTGAACTCCTGGTCGCGTCATGCTATGGAAACCGGGGATAAGCACCGGCCTGATGAGCCACTATGGTTCGGGTGTAAAAATCCAACAGACTTTACCTACCTTTACCTGGGAAGATCGCAGCAGGGAAGAACATAACTCCATCGAAGAAGCAGCCTGCTGGCGCAGCTGTTGAAGGGACTCGCTAGGAAAGAGGGAATTTCCAAACAACAGTGCCGTCCTGAGGGAAAAAGAATGTTCCCTCAAGTGAGGCGATAATTTGGTCAAAACATCATCTCGCAGTGAAGATTCCCGATGATAGAAGCAGTGTCCGAGAGAGCATGAGACAGAAAATCGTCCATGCGGCGGACTAAGTCCCCTGTGATCAGATCCCAGGAGGCCCCCTGCGCTTGGACCAGAGTGGCCAGGAGGACCTACACGGAGGAAAGTCCATCCAAGGCCGAGCGAGCTAAAGACTCCTCCGGAAGAGGAACAGACTTCACTGGCTTGTCACAGAGAAACTTAAAATCCTGTTCGTGAAGGACGGCCGGTTCCACGGACCACAAACAGGCGTGGCAGTTGAACGAATTGGCTCGAGAAGTCTGGAAAAACTTCCCTGAGGGAAAGTTAAGGTTGCTGCGGGAAGAGTCGCGTACACAAAGTCCCTCACTCAACGCTACGAAGAAGATGAATAAACGTTTGTATCGAGGAACTGTGACATGGAAACCTGATCGTCCGAAGAGAACCCTGCTGCCTCCTCATCGAATCCAGCCTGGAACGAAGTCAATGCACACTGAGCAGGCAATCCATCAGTCGAGCGCAGAGTTCAGTGAGCCAGATGCACCGGTGACCGATCAAAGGGGTGGAAGACCAGCGGTTCTCAGGTCGGAGGACCGTGTGAACCCGAGACCGTGACCGTAGGTTCAGTGGGGACACCACGCAAACTGGGGTTGGGAACCTCCAATGTCACCATAGGCTGGGCCTGCGGTATCGCAAAGTGCTGATGACGGATAGGAGGTGGTCAACGAAGTTCACACCCCGCACTTTGCACCCTCTTTACCGGCATAGATGCATAACTTTCTGGCGCAGAGGGAACAACTCTCAAGGGAGACAGGTGCCGGGCGCCCAGCCAGGTCCTCGACGGGGAAGACCCCCGAGGTCTCAGTAGTCGCCGGCCCGGGTAGGGAGGTGGCTACTGGACGCTCTACCCGCCGAGCATTTGCGGACAACACAAGATCAGTTCGTCTAGACGTGTCACCGGTTACCCATGCCGGAAGGCTAGTGTATAGCGCTCTCCCCGATGAGACATGCGCTACACCACTAGGTGGAGGCAAGACAGACCGATCTCAATAACAGTACAAACAATAATGTGTGGAAATTGGCCGATCTAGTAATAAAACGTAGAAATCTCCATGTAAAACGCTAAGCAAAACAGGCTAGACAACACTCACGCTGAATTAGCCTGACAAAAACCAAGTCCAAAAAGACCAAAAATAACATGAAATCAGACCTCGTATTGCACTGCAAAGTCAGTAAACGTAAACTAGAATGTTTATGCGTTATAATTTAGGTTGAGCTACTGTAATTCACTATACAGTACTCACCAACCATAAACGTCAAAACCAATAGCCTTGAGAAATAATGCCCAGTTTGATGGTATTATCTCAAAAAAGATGGTATTTCCCTGTTGGCCTCATTCTGATATAGCGTGATCATTCGACCTCTAGCGAGTATTCCAAGAGAGGTATAGAGACGCTATATGGGTATAGTCTAACATACAAAGGCAAAAGGGGAGCACAGAGGGGATAAAAAAGAGCTTTGAGATAATTCAGTGGTAGGTGTGTTTCAATGTTCTATGATAATAAGACCAGAGGTGAGTTTACGAGTAAAACATATACAGATTTTTCAGGTATTTTACAGTATATTTTAAACAACAGACTACTGTTTAATCAGAAACCTTTCTGAAGTAGCATAGACTGTACCTTGTCACCCTTTGGTCCAGGTTCACCCTGGTCTCCTTCAGGTCCTCTCTTACCCTACTCAGCACATCAAAAATATGTAAAGTACATGATATCTTTAAGTAATTATAGAAAAGTATGACTTATTCTGACTGCAGCAAAAACAAAGTGGAAGTTATTGGTAGACCTGAACATAAAGTTAGAAGTAAAAAACAAAATGTATTCGAATGCACTAATGCTGTAATTTATAGAATACAATGCAACCTAAATAAAAACTGAATTCACATGTACTAAAATTGGGTTTAATAACAAGATGTACTTACTTGAACACCTATAAATCCTTTTGGTCCCTGTTTTCCTAAAGAACCCTGGTTGAAAAATAAAACGAGAAACAGTTTTATGGTACAAAATCAAGATTATCAAGTGCATCATGATAGAATGTAGCAAAGTGCATGTTTTATTGTATTGGGAGCATGTTAATCATAATTAATGCTTTCAGGATCAAGAAGTCTGATTTGGCACATGAAGGTCAGATGTAGAGAATAAATTTTTGATCCCAGTGCCTCAATTACTACTTACCCTCACCCACTTGCACCACTTTATCCTATTAGGGTTTCAGGAACTTTGCAGCATATCTCAGTCAACATTGAGCGAAGGCAGAGTACACCCTGAGCTTACCTCAGCTCACACACCCACTGATGGACAGCCAATTATCGTAGGGAGGAGATGGGAGTACCCAGACGAAGCCCGCACAAGTATGCGAGAAGCACGATGTGGTTTGTCAAAACATCATTTAAGGTGCCTAAATGTTGTGATAATTTTAATGAGTCTGTCTCAGTAAATGTTAAACAACATTTTATTCAAGTAATGCTGAATAAGATATTTAATTCAGTGACATACACCAAACCAGAGGCAAACAATTGTTTAAGTCTGTAACTGCAGAGGAACATAAAAAGCAAATTAAATAAGGATTTTTCTATATCATGTCTGTTTTCATCATTACAGGGGTGGGTTCCATGAGCCCTGTGCACTCTGAGGACAACTAAGTGCTGTGTACTCAATGCCATCTTTATATGCACATACTGAGTTTGGTATATAATACACACAACCATAAACTAGAAATGAGCAAACTTAGTGTAATCATGGTTTTACTAAATTTGATTCTTGCAACATGGAAATCAGGTAATAGGTCAAGGTGACCTAGCTTTTACAAGGTGATCAGGTCTGTCCAGATGCATATCTGGTAGACATTAACAGTCCTGTGTTAAATTTGACATATTTGACTTTTTATATTACAATGCGCAACCTGAAATTAGGTATTGACCCAGTTTCAATTGGTTTGAAGACCATTGCATTAAGTATAATAGGTATGAATCTGATAAAAACTGCAAAAACTAGAGCTTTTCGATTAATTGATCTCTGTGACCCTAAAAAATAGGCCAAGGTGATCTAGTTTTGATATAGGGTGTAGGTGTAGGGGTAGGGTATGCTATAGGAAACATTCAACATCAACATAAAATTAATAAATAAAGTACTAGCACTGCTAGAGTGTTAACAAGAAGTGTCCGTGGACAGTCCCTGAAAACATAGTACTGTATCCTCTTCACTTTGTGGAAAATACAATAATACTGTAGTTTTCTTTCTAGGATATATTCTAAATTTTATTATATACTATTCAGAAACACAAAAAGAAACAAACCTGTGATTTTTATCGCTGAAGAAATTTATAGCTTTTCCGTTTTTAAAGCAAGACGACGTCACATGCTCCAAGTGACCATAAGTCATCCCGTGAGTGTCCATCATTATGGTTAAAACATTGTTCACATGTTTTTTTAATCCTCAGACACTGAAGTCATCAGATTGTGTCATTCCTGTGTAGTAATAGTACTTACAAATACTCTTAGCACAGCTAAGTGTGAATAAATATGCAGATTAAAGTGAAATACAGTGATGGTTTCTTTGTAGGTGGGAAGGCTTTTTGTATTCCGTCACTCTAATTTGTAGTGAAACATTCATTTCTAGTACCTACAGGGATACTGAAAATAATTTGTATGTGAAAATCTTCCTGCATGTAAAAGAGCAAATTACTGAGGATCATTTAAATTTCCCAAAGGCAATGTAAAAAAAAAATAATAATAATAAAAGACACAATAAAACCACAACTTTAGGCATTATATGTGACAGTGAGGATGCTTCTCAAGGGTTTGACTGATATGAACACAAACAATACAATTACCAACTAATGATTACAATTTTTGTTTTTAATCAGTGAGTTGTTTGGACAGCACATCAGTATTCAGTCCAGCAGATTCTCTAATAAGCTGATGTTTTTCTTGCTGACAAGGAATTTTTAGAAGTGATGATTTTTTTTTTTTTTAACCCAGATCTAAAACCGTGCTCACGTGATAATCTACAATGATTGGTCTGGCAGTCTATACAATACTCCTGACTCAAATTAAAGCTATCAAGGCTGGATATGCACCACATGGAGAGAATATTAGATCATATTTTACAGTTTCACTGGAAGCTCTTTTACATGTTACAATGCAGCCATCTGCTGGGAAATCATTTAATGATGTGGATACGAGAGACATTGACAAAAATTTACAGCCCAGGCACAGCCATATGACAAATATTAATGATGATCTCAAAAAAAGAAAGGGAAAGCCGGATAACATTTAAACTTGAGGAATAAAATGTTTGCAGTGTCGGCTATGCAAAGCCTTTTTGAAAATGTGAAAATGATTCAGGCATATTGTAGCACTTACCATGAGGCCCTCAAATCCTGGCTCTCCTCGTCGTCCAGGTGGCCCAGTTGAACCCTAAAACACAGAACTGCAGTCTAAATTATCACTGCTACAATAATAATATCACCAAAAAAGTTATGTGACAAATTAAGAGTTTTACAAAAATCACAAAAATTCCAATTTCTAATTGGGGTGAAAAAAATCCGATTATACTTTATAACTTGCAACCACAAAACAACTACAGACTATAAACCTACATCAGAATAACTTGTTTCTTTACACCACAGAAAGACTCAATCATTCACTCACCCAGTCATTTAACATCCTACTAGGCCTGAGGAAAGGCTGAAGCTTATCTCAGATAACAATTGGCAAAAGTATAACCTGATTAGTCAGTTTTTTAACTGGCTAATGTAAGCTATTAAACAGGTAGGTGATCGCAACTTCGAAAAATGTAAGTCAAAACCAACTGATTATGAAAATATACATACCATATTCGACATAAGTGCCCTGCTCCAATAAGCACCCCCCTCCATGTTTCTTTGTTTGTTGTTTTTTTAATCTTACGTCGAATAACTGCCCATGTGTACTGGGAGCAAAATCGTGGATCAAACTTAGCAATTTTATTCGCTCAGTCTCTGTAACCGTAAAAAGAGGCATTCACTGCCTGTAAAAGTGAGTTTACACGGTATTTCAAGACCTCCTGCCACTGGTGAATGTCTATAAGGTTCATCAGTAACAACACATTTGTTTGTTCCACTGTGCTTTAAAAAACAGGAAAATATTTTGCTGTGTTCTCTTGGTAAATGTCTAACAACTGATGAACCATTAGAAACTGCTACAGCAAAACTATCGGATGGTCTGAATAAATGGAGTGATGAGCCAGATATGGACCGATCATTTCATAAATTTAAGGACGTTCCTGGCCATGTGCTTTTGTTTATGTTCATGTTGATTGGTTCAATGTGCTAAAGTTGATTGGCTAGATATTACTTCCAATGCTTAAAGGAATAGCACCAGGAGGGAAAAGTAAGGGGTATTGTTTTCTGTTTATTTTCAGCTTTCATGTAAGTAGTTTGGTTGATACCAAAAAACGAATAATACAAATACCAGTAAAATTCTTTTATTGTTCTGTTATTATTCATGTTTTCCACCTTGATGGTAATAAGCACTTACCCTTCCACTCCCCTGGTAAGCATTTTAATAAGTGCCCACCCACTCCAATTTTTTAAGCGCCTGGGGCGCTTATCACGTCGAATACGTTATTGATGTCCATGTGTAACAAGAACCTTTAAGATGTAGTGCCAAGTTTTACATATTAAGAGGCAATGCAATTTCCTTTTACGACTGTCAGAATATTAAAATCTTGAAATAATATACAAAATAATATTTAACAGAAAAAAAGCTTATAGACATTCTTACAGGCTCTCCTGTTGGCCCAGGACTGCCTGCTCTGCCAGATTGACCCTGTGCGCACACACACACACACACACACACACACACACACACACACACACACACACACACACACACATTGTATACATCTGGATTTACAAGACTATATATACTACAGTCCTTTGTTCCCTCGTTTTGCACAAAATTGGACTGGAGTCTCTTAATATGGGGAATTAATAGGTGTAGGCAGGTTTCAAATATACTGTGAGTCTAATAAAAGTTGTCCATTGAATGCAAAATTTGTCACTATTACAGTGTTTTATGGTATTCTGAGGACAATGTAACCAATTGTTCCATGTCACAATAAAACTTTACTGGATACAGACAGTTTTGCTATGAAATTGATTATTATTTGCTTTATGCAAATTAGACCTAAATCAACCCAGAGTATTGAGTAATTACTGTATCTCAAGATCTTCTTTTCCTTTTGGCTTTTCCCTTCAGGAGTCGCCACAGCAAATCGTCTGCCTCTGTCTCACCCTATCCTCTGCATCTTCTACTCTTACTCCAAGTACCTTCATGTCCTCCTTCACCACATCTATAAATCTTCTCTTTGGTCTTCCTCTAGGAGCTTCTGCCTGGTAGTTTCAACCTCAGCATCCTACTACCAATATACTCACTATCCCCCCTCTGTACATGTCCAAACCATCTCAATTTAGCCTCTCTGACTTTGTCTCCAAAACCACTTACATGTGCTGTCCCTCTAATGTACTTATTCCTGATTCTATCCATCCTCGTTATTCCCAAAGAGAACCTCAACATTTTCATCTCTGCTACCTCCAGTTCTGCCTCCTGTCTTTTCCTCAGTGCCACTGTTTCTAAACCATACAACACTTTTCCTTTCATTCTTGCCGATCACACATCACACCAGACACTTTTCTCCAACTCCAACCTGCCTGCACACGCTTCTTCACCTCTTTTCCACACTCTCCATTGCTCTGGATTGTTGAACCAAAGTACTTAATCTTCCACCTTCTTTATCTCTGCTCCCTGTAACCTCACCGTTCCTCTTGGGTCCTTGTTGTTCACACACACACATGTCTTCTGTTTTACTGAGGCTAACCTCTCCTTTGTGATCCTCTCCTTTCTAGGGCATACCTCCACCTCTCTAGATTTTCCTGCACTTGTTCTCTGCTCTCACTGCGGATTACAGTGTCATCTGCAAACATCATAGTCCATGGGGATTCTTGTCTAACCTCGTCTGTCAGCCTGTCCATCACCAGAGCAAACAACAAGGGGCTCAGAGCTGACTCTTGATGCAGGCCCACCTCCACCTTGAACTCTTCTTTAACGCCAACAGCACACCTCACCATTGTCTTACAACTATCATACATGTAATGAACCACTCTAACATTCTTCTCTGCCACTCCAGACTTACTCATGAAATACCACAGTTCCTCTCTCAGCACCCTGTCATATGCTTTCTCTAGATCCACAAAGGCACAATGAAGCTCCCTCTGGCCTTCTCTGTACTTCTCTGTTAACATCCTCAAAGCAAACACTGCATGCTCTTTCTTGGCATGAAACAAAACTGTTGTTCACAAATGCTGACCTCTGCCCTTAGTCCAGCTTCCACTATTCTTTCCCATAACTTCATCGTATGGCTCATCAACTTTATCCCTCTGTAGTTGCCACAACTCTGCACGTCTCCCCTTGTTCTTAAAAATGGGCAAAAGCACACTTCTCCATTCTTCCAGCATCCACTCACTCACTCTCGAAAACCTTATTGAATGTTCTTGTCAGAAAATCTACTGCTACCTCGCCTAGACACTTCCATAACACCACCAGTATGTCATCAGGACCAACTGCCTTTCCACTCTTCATCCTCTTCAATGCCGTCCTACCTATCACAAGATGTATTGTACCTGTGAGCGCCTATCTCCGCTTTTATAAATCATCCTATGCTTCTGTCTCTTCTGTAAGAAAGAATTCACCATGGCCGTTTCCATCCTTTTTGCAAAATCTATCAACATCTGTCCTTCTGTGTTCCTGTCCTGGATACCAAACGTGCCCATCACTTCCTCGTCGCCTCTGTTACCTGTATCAACATGCCCATTGAAGTCTGCACCAATGACCACTCTTTGACCTCTGAAAGTACTCTGGTTCACTTTATCTAACTCATTCCAGAATCTCTGCTTCTCTTCTAGCTCACATCTTGCCTGTGGGGCATAGGCACTAATAACATTGAACATCACACCTTCAATTTCCAACTTGAGACTCATCACTCTGTCTGACACTCTTTTCACTTCTAGAACATTCCTGACAAACCCCTCCTTCAAGATGACCCCTGCTCCATTTCTCTTCCCATCCACACTATGACAAAACAGCTTAAACCCTGCTCCTAAGCTTCTAGCCTTGCTACCCTTCCACCTGGTATCCTGAACACACAGTATGTCCACCTTCCTCCTCTGCATCATGTCAGCCAGCTCTCTACCTTTTCTTGTCATAGTTCCAACACTCAAAGTCCCTACTCTCAGTCCTAGACTCATGCCTTTCCTATTCTCTCTCTCTGCCTACGGACACGTCTCCCGCCTCTCCTTCTTCGACCAACAATAGTCCAATATTCACCAGCACCCTGTTGGTTAACAGCACTGATGGCGATCGGGCCCCGACCTATCCAATATGAAATTTGTAGTGACGGTTCGCATTCTGTATTCAGGCAAAAAATTTTACGTCGCAACCCTCTGCATTTATCCGGGCTTGGGACCGGCGTGAGGATGAACACTTGTTTGTGCCCCCTCACGGCTTCATTTATTCCTGTAAATTTCTGTATCTCAAGATATGAATTTTATATGGCATGTTAATAACGGCAATAAAATTAAGAGGTCTGTTTAAAACTCCTTCAAATGAGTTGTAACCACTGTTTAGCTTGAGGACTTGAGGATTAATCTGTGTGTATGTTTCCATTCAAGATTAGACCATATTAACTCAAATCATAGGAATAATCCTTTAGTTCTAGAACACTGAACACCAAAATGAAAACAAAAAGTACATATTACAGACATTAAGGTTTAAATACAATAAACTTAAAAACATATTGCTTTTTTATGACTGGTTCAGTCATGTTTTTATATATATATGCTAGCAGTCTATAAATGTGGATATTTATTGTGTATGAACATGTCACTGCATTGCAAAAACAAGCTAGCCAAATTCCAATCTCACTAACCTTTGCTAGTAGACATAGGTTAGGTAACATTACTTTGTTTCATGTATAAATGTTAGGGTGTGAAGCTCTACTGTGGCATGAATCTATTTGTAGCAACATACTGTCAGTATTTATCTCAATCATTATCATTTATGTGTTTTTTCGCTTGTGTGTCTAACTAAAATTAGACTTGCCCAGTTTTGTTCATCATTGAAAGCATTTTTCATCAAAATCACATCAACCAGAAAGATAAAGAAGTCACACTGTTGTCTCATTCTTAGGAAATTCTCTGTGCTGAGTACACCCCAATGCACACGCCTTTTCAATATGTAGCATAATTATTCTAGTCAGAGAAGTTATCAGAGCTTTTCCTAATTCAATCTCATTAATAGGTTACATAGCTTCTCTGTTTCCATTAAGCCTGCAAATTAGCACAAAAACTGTATTATAACTTAATTAACTAATCTTACTTTGATGTTACAAAAATAAAACAAACAAACAAAAACCCGCAGGGTCTTACTTGTGTTCCCTGTGGCCCTGGAGGCCCAGTCTGTCCATCGAATCCCTGAGCACCCTGTAGAGGCATACAGTGATTATGGTAATTAGTTAAAAGTTTAGGCTTCTTTCAAAAGTAGAGAACAGAATTCACACACCTGCAGCCCTGGATGACCAACACTTCCTGCAGGTCCATGCTCCCCCTGTAAAGCAAATGAGACAGCAACATAGTCAGACATGGGAAAGACTGTTGGAATCAGAAGTTTTATAAAATAAAATGAAGACTCACCCGTGAGCCATTCACACCCTGATCACCTACAAAGCCTGTGCTCCCTGGAGGGCCCTAGGCAAATATTTCAAAACAGGATGTTGAGTCATTGTGAAATTATCAGTGAACATAAATAAGTGTCGTAAATGATATACAGTAATTATGCAAGTAACAAATTATACAAGATTTCAGTTGAATGAGATACAGTTTACAGGAGAATTTTTGTTCAGCAAATTTCCTTTATTGCATTAGCAACAAATTTTTTGTAGGACTGACGGAGTAAAATGGACACTCTGTGTGACAGTGAGATAAAATGCTTCATTTTAATTCATTATTAACAATTCCTGGTCGTTATATTTCCGAGTCCCCTTTTCATCACCCTGATTTCTGCACTCATCTGAATTATTTGTTCCTGTTCAAATGAAGTTACTGTTTAATCATGTTCCAGGGTTTGTTAATCTTTTTTTTGTGTGTGTATTTTCACCACCTACTTAAGTAAACCTGATCTATAGATCCCTGTGTGTTCAACCATCATACGAACTGGTTTAATCGTCTGTCTTTTAAAGTGAGTTTTGTATTTTTGGACTGGAGCTTCAGGCTCTATCAGTGTCCAGGCCTATGGGGTTCCAGGCCTATGGGGCTCTAATCAGAAAATCTGTTCCTAAATTCTAAATTGGTTTAAAAACATCACATTTGGTGCATAAATGTAATTACATACATAATACTATATAATATCATGTGCACTTTAATTTCTTGAGCCTCTCACTATGCCCAGCTCTCTTTTTTTGCATGATCATTCCTGTAAAATATATATATGAGGGCGACAATGGGTTGCAGCATTCCAGATATAAGTTTTTTTTATGCAAGTAATGTACAAGTGCTAAGATTTTTAGACAGCATCCTATATTGTTCCTGCAGCAGGAAGAGTACAACAGTGAGTTCAAATGCCACAGAGATTCTTTGAATAAACTGTTTGCTGAATTAAAATAAAATCGAAGTGTCAATATAATAAAAAGTAACAACAACAGAAATGTAAATAATATTATTATTATTAATACCACTATTACTACTACTACTATAATAATAATATTAACTGTTTAGATTTCTTACTGGCGGACCTGGCGGGCCTGGTGGACCATCAAACCCATCCTCCCCCTATAAAAAAAACAAACAAACAAACAAAACAACAAAAAAATAGATGCCAAGTAATGTGTATCGAAACATAGATGGCTGCACTTTGAAGACTGAGCTGCAAAGATGAAAGTAAAAAACTTCATGACTGAAATTTTCCATCTGATGTGGTGATTTAAACTCAAATGCATCTAGCGAGCCTGTATCATAGTGAAATTATTAGCTTTACTTACATCTGTTCCTGGAGGTCCCTCAAGGCCCTCAACCCCTCTAGTCCCCTGTGGCCCCTGCAATGAAAGATAATTTTACTTTCTGAACAGGCATTGCGTTGGAATTAAGACATGAATAAAGTCTGATGGATATTAGAGATGTACCTGTGAGCCGTTGGGACCAGGTAACCCAGGCAGCCCCTTATATCCCTAAATAAAATAAAAAATATATATGAGACCAGATAAATAGTATTTTAATTCTTATTTAATGACAATCACTAAAAAAAACTCAAAAAACCTTCATAGCCCCATTTAATGAAAACCAATTCAATTCTTACAGCCACTAGGTGGCAACAGCTCCAAATGAATTTAATAATTGGTGCCTTACGATCAATATTACATTATGGAATACAGCCTTACATTTGGTCCAGGTTCCCCTACATCTCCAGCGGGACCCTCAGTTCCAATAAGTCCCTAGGCATAGAACAGCGCATTGTTTCGCCATCAGCTTTTAGATCCATATCAACAAGCACATCTATTTTTTTTTTTTTCACCAGCTTATCTCACCTCATCTCCTTTTTCACCAGGTGAGCCAAATTCTCCTTTATAGCCGAGATAGCCCTGAGGGTACAAAGAAGTGACTTTCAATGTGAGTTAATAAACATACCGTATCAAAAGAAAGAATTATGTGTAAGGTCCTAATGTTGCTAATTATTTAGAACATTACTCCACCTTGAGACCAGGTATTCCAGAAGCTCCTTGTTGTCCTTTCTGGCCATTTGTTCCATCTTTCCCAGGAATCCCTGGTAAGCCAGGTGCACCCGGAAGGCCACGGTCACCCTGAGTTATAGCAGAAACACAAGCCCACTTACTTAATATGACTTAAAATCAGTGGACCTCAAAAAAATCACCTCACATTAAATCATAATACAACCCCTGGAAAAAAAATATGGAATCAGCAGTCTTGGAGAATGTTCATTCAGTTGTTTAAGTTTTGCAGAAAAAAAAGCAGATCACAGACATGACACAAAACTAAAGTAATTTCAAATGGTAACTTTATCGCTTTAAGAAATACTAAAAGAAATCAAGAAAAAAATGTGGTAGTCAGTGACAGTTCATTTTTTTTCGACCAAGCATGGGGAATAAATTATGGAGTCACTCTATTTTGAGGAAAGAATTATGGAATCACCCTGTAAATTTCCATTCCCAAAACTAACACCTGCATCAGATTAGATCTGCTCATTAGTCTGCAGTTAAACAGGAGTGATCACACCTTGGGAACAAACTTTCTCTGTTTTTGCCAGATCAGCTTTGCAGGATGGAGCCTTGTCATGGACCATTTTCTTCAACTTCCACCATAGATTTTCAATTGGATTGGGATCTGGATTATTTGCAGACCATGACATTGACCTTATTTGTCTTTCTTTAAGGAATGTTTAAACAGTTTTTGCTCTGTGGCAAGATGCATTATCATCTTGAAAAATAATTTCATCATCCCCAAACATCCTTTCAATTGATGGGATAAGGAAAATGTCCAAAATTTCCAAGTAAACTTGTGCATTTATTGAAGATGTAATAACAGCCATCTCCCCAGTGCCTTTACCTGACATGCAGTCCTATATCATCAATGACCGTGGGAATTTGAATGTTTTCTTCATGCAGTCGTCTTCATAAATCTCATTGAAACGGCACCAAACAAAAGTTCCAGCACCATCACCTTGCATAATGCAGATTCGCGATTTATCACCGAATATGACTTTAATCCAGTCATCGACAGTCCACGATTTCTTTTCCTTAGCCTATTGCAGCCTTGTTTCTTTTTCTGTTTAGGTGTTAATGATGGCTTTTGTTTAGCTTTTCTGTTTGAAAATCCTATTTCCTTTAGGCGGTTTCTTCCAGTTCAGTCACAGACGTTGACTCCAGTTTCCTCTGATTTGTTTTGCTGTACATTTTCTATTTTCAAGACATATTGCTTTAAGTTTTCTGTCTTTACGCTTTGATGTCTTCCTTGGTCTACCAGTATGCTTGCCTTAAACAACCTTCCAATATTGTTTGTACTTGGTTCAGACACCGAAGTTTAGACACCGCTGACTGTAAACAACCAACATCTTTTGCAACACTGCGTGATGATTTACCTTCTTTAAGAAGTTTGATAATCCTCTCATTTGTTTCAATTGACATCTCTCATGTTGGAGACACTTGGTGCAACAGCTCTCCAAGGTCTGATTACTCCTGTTTAACTGCAGACTGTTAGTTATGCAGGTGTTAGTTTTGGGAATGGAAATTTACAGGGTGATTCCATAATCCTTTCCTCAAAATTGAGTGATTCTATGATTTCTTCCCCTTGCTTGGTGTAAAAACGTAACTGTTACTCACTGCCACATTTGTTTCTTGATTCCTTTTAGTGTTTCTTAAAACTTTAAACACTCACAACGACCATAGCATTCAAACCCAAGACCTTCATGCTGAGGCAGGCATGTTCACCACAAAGCTAACATGCCATCTTATTGTAGATATGGTTACAGAAAATATAAAATAGAATTAAAATTACAGCTTAATAAAATACTGTAGGATATAATTTAATACTTAAAGCAAAGTTAAATTTAATCTAAAACAGAAAGTTCATGCCTTCCTTCTGTTATGCTGGTACTGCACATCATTATTTGGGCTATGAGGCCTGTTATGCAGCAGTTCATTTGAGGTCTTTCCAAAACATAAGTACAACAGACCACTGTCACTCTCACTCCTACTAAACCCACAATGGCGCTTTCAGAAACCACAGTTCATGTGTATGTGGTTAGAGCTTTGAATAATGAGGGCTGGGACATCGAAGATATTTTTTCAATCATGCAGACACTTCGATTTAAAACTTTTGCTTTGAGACTATTACACCGTAGCTAGAAAGGATTAACAAAGTCATGCTTATGGCTCAGCTTCTAAAAATCCTATTATATAATGTTGGTGGATATGGATAGAAGACAATACAGGGATCCCTCACTTTCCACGGTTAATTCGGACCGAGATCCCCACGCGACCACCGAATTCCGCAACGTAGGATAACCCCCCGACTAACGTATACGTGCATGGATATGTGTGGATAATATCAATAAATACATGATCAATGATATAAATGCTTATAATAACTATTGAACATTCAAAAATAATGCATAAGATGTAAATAAACTATAAATATACACACATACAGACGTGCACACGCACGCACGCAGATGCGCAGCTCACAACAATGTAACTAGTTTTGACTGGAAGTTTTGGGTTATTTTTTGTTTTGTGTTTGTTTAGGTTTTTTTTTTTGCATAATTGGCCTTGCTTTTGTGGCATTTTCTAGGGTTGTCATTGACAATCAGAATATCGCAAAATCGCAGATGCAATTTTGTCGATCTATAATCGATACCTATAAAAGGGATATCGATACTAACGTTATATAAAATTCGTCTTATATTAAATTTCATACAAAGCTATTTTAATTTAAATAACACTAGAGCAAGCGGTATCTTTTAATAAATAAAATGCACTCATGCCTCGGTTTTACGGACTTCGCTTTAAAGGATTTCGGATGCAACGGACAAAATCTGTAGCTTCCGACTAGTCCGGATCGTCCGGACACGGGCCGTTATTTCCGAAAGTGACCGCCAGATGACCAGACTGGCTTGAAGAAATCTCGCGCATTTAAATCTATTCATCTATTTTCAATGCCACGTCACTGTGGCGCGAAGTGGAGAGCCAATCCTTTCTGTATGCGGGTCGGTCCAATACCTTGAAAACCTAATTTTATTGGACTCGCACACTGCAGTGTTTGTGACAGGAAGCGTGTCCCAAGTTTTGACAATCAGCTGCTCTGTGGGTTGAAGTTTTTCGGTGTCTGTCCATTTGTGTTTGCTTGCCAGCTGTGCTTGGCTTCGTGGAAATGAGCTGATCAAAACAAGGAAAATTTACCTCTTTACTCAAAAACAACACGCACAGTCTGTGGCTGTTGTTATAATCCTATAAAATTAGAGTTTGAAGATATCGGACTATCCGCTCTCTGGCTCTCCACTGCGTGCCACAGTGATGTGGCATTGAAAATAGATGTATAGATTTAAATGTGCGAGATTCATCTGTTTTTGTTTTATTCAATGGCTTTTTTGTATTTATATTTAAATGACAGTGAAATTATGTATTCCTTATTCTGTTAAGAAAGGCCACCTGATTTATCTGAGAGCCAGATACAGTCATCAAAACAGCCACATCTGGCTTGCGAGCCATTTTATGGAACAGTAGAGCAATATTCTAATGTATAGTTACATCGGAATTTTTTTTTTAATCAATATATCAATAGCAATAATATGTTTTCAATAACACCCCTAGCATTTTCCTTAACTTTTTCCCTTATTCTTCCTTAATTTTCTTATTTTTTTAATTTGATGAATAATTATGGGGGGGAAACCGCAATGTACTGAAGCCGCATGGACTGAAGCGCGAAGTAGCGAGGGATCCCTATAATCAATTATGGATGTTACGTGACCTGACATGACCTGAAGTGGAATTGATATTTCCTTCCCAAACATTGCGTTTTGCAGTCTTGCAAAACTTCAGTTTGCCAATGATTAAATTTTGTTTTTAAACTTATAAATTAGGTCAGCACGGTGGCATAGTGCTTAGCGCTACCACCTCACAGCAAGAAGATCTTGGGTTTAAGTCTTGTGCATTTCTGTGTGGAGTTTGTACTCTGGGTACTCTGGTTTCCATCAAGAGTCCAAAGCCATACATGTTAGGACAAACTCACTGGTCCAAATTGCGCCTAGATGCAAGTGCGAACATGAATGGCTATATGTGTTACCCTATGATGATCTGGTCAGCTCTTCAGGGTGTACCCTGCCTTTGCCCAGTGATGGCTGAGAGAGGCTCCTGCCTACCCGCGACCCAAGTAGGATTAAGCGTTTCAGCAAATGAGCATGAGCATGACTAAAACTGTTAATCTTATGCTATCACATAAATTGAAAACAGTTTGTCTAATGTCGCAAAGCCTTTTTAATAGAAAACTTACAGATGTTGTGTAAAGGCTGTAAGGTAAGTTTGTTCCCGTTGTCACTTACATCAGGGGTCGGGAACCTTTTTGACTAAGGGAGCCAAAAATAAACACATTTTAAAATCTAATCCTTTTAGAGCCATATATATTTTAATACTGAATACAACTAAATGGGAAAAGAAGACCAACAATTTTAGAGTATAATAAGACTCTGAATTTATTTTAAACAACATTGTTATAACAGTTATTTATTAATAAGTACTTTTTACTATTAATGCAACTTCTGGTGATGCATGGTGTTGCTGGTCGCTTAGTAGTCTGGTTGATACGTGCTGAGGTTCAGCTTCATGCAGACATTTAGGCTTCCATCTGTTAAACGTGACCATAGGTTGGTCTTGATGTTTTTCACGTGTGAGAAGGACCGCTCGCGTGCGCATGTGTAGCCAAACATGGTCAATACGGCATGACTCACACGCTGCAGTGTTTTGCACTGTTTGGTATATGTTTTGGCAATCAGCTGGTCTGCGGGTTGACGTTTATCCATGTCTGTCCATTTGTGTTTTGCTTGCCAGCTCTGCTTGGCTTCGTGCCCAATGAGAGGATCAAAAATGAGGGAAATTTAACTCTTAACCCAAAAAACAACTCGCACAAGCTGTTACATATAATCAAATAGGTATCGGACCCGCCCACATACTGGATTCCAGAAAGGATTCTGCTGCGTGCCACAGCGACAAGTGTCGTTGAAAATAGATTTATAGATTAAAATGCATGAGATTTATTAATCTGTTTTTGTTTTATTTGATGGTTTTTTTCTGTGTTTTTATTTAAAGGACAGTGAAATTATGTATTAGTTATTTTGTTAATAAAGACCACCTGATTTATCTGAAAGCCAGATACAGTCATCA
>CM045735.1:34839748-34917248 GCA_024760905.1 Plotosus lineatus
TCACACTCACTTCCACACATAGTGCAACGTGGAACAGTCGATTAGCCTAACGCACATGTCTTCGGACTATGGGAGGATTACCCAGAGAAAGCATATACTAAAACAAGGAAACCATGTAAACACCACACAGAAACACCTGTGCCCGTGACTTGAACCCAGAACCTTCTCGCTGTCAGGAGTATGTGCTCACCACTACACCACCCCTAATTAGTTTTAGATAAACCCACGCAGAGTTCCTTCATAATTAGTAAGAGTTATATTTAACAAGAATGCATGTAACACTGTATTTGTGCACTTACAGGCCAACCTGAATACAGCAGCTGGAAGAACGATGTTTGCTGGAAAAAGATAAAGAAAACAATGCATACAAAAGGGTTATTGAAAAAATATTTTAAATAGTACTGCACATAAGCAAAAAAGTTCTCATCCTCACACGGGATTCCTACTATGTATCCACAAACTGTTTTACTTCTATCTCACCTGTCATTCTTATCATATATTTTCTTTTTAGACCTGCCAGTGGTCATAAAAACAGTATCTATAAAACACGATGTAGTCTGCATGGATCACAAAGCCTATGGTTTGGATTTCATTCATGACAAGATGCTCTCCATCCAAGGAAGACGGGGTGTGTGTGTGTGTGTGTGTGTGTGTGTGTGTGTGTGTGTGTGTGTGTGTGTGAAGAGGTCATCAAAGGAAGCAGTATACAAGATCATATGCTTTATTAAAAAGGGATGGTTAGTTTCTGCATTTGGGTTTTAAGAACAAGCATCAAGCAGGGTTATCAGGTTCAATAGTTTTACACCACTATCTAGTTAGTTTAAAAATAGTCAGAAGTCCCTTAATACAGTGATACCTCGCTACTTCGCGCTTCAGTTCCTGTGGCTTCAGTGCATCGTGGGTTTTTCAAAAACATTTATTGAAAAATAAAAAAAATAAGGAAATTAAGGAAAAATAGGGAAAAAGTTAAGGAAAATGCCACAAAACAAGGCCAATTATACAAAAAACAAACAAGCAAAAAAAACCCCAAAACAACCAACCAACCAAACAAACAAAAGCAAAAAAAAAACAACCCCCCCTCCAACAAAACTACTTACATTTTTATGTGAGGTGCGCATCTGTGTATGTGCGAGTGCATCTGTAGGTGCGTGGTGTGTGTGTGTCTGAGTGTGTGTGTCTTTATATTTTATTTTAATTGTTAGTATAAGTATTTATAGCATTGAATATGTATTTATTGATATTATATACACATATACATGTACGCATACATCAGCCAGAGGGGTCGATCCTACTTCTTGGAAATTTGGTGTTTGCGGAGGGGTATTAACAACGAAAAGTTTGGTGTTCTATTATTCTTAACAGAAAGGGTGAAGTGTATGCATTCATTCATTTGCCAAACTGACTTATCCTACCAAAGCTGCTGGAGGCTGGATCCTATCGCATCTAACAGCTCATCAGGGCATTGCATACACACACTCATTCACACTCACACCTAGGGGCAATTTGGAACAATCTAAAATGATCAAATTAGCCTAATATCCATGTTGTTCGACTGTTGGAAGAAATTGCAATGCCCTGAAGGAAACCCACACAATCATTGGGAGAACATGTAAACTCCACACAGTGTCTCTTTCCCAAGACTGGGACTACAACAAAGGTTCTTCTTGATGTCAGGCAGATGTGTCGACAACTATGCCAGTGTGCCACCCCCCAAATTCAGATATGGTGATGTAGACCAATTACCTGAAAGTGGGCCCACTCTTCTGTGTCCTTCCACAAGTATAAAGTGGGTGGTCCAGGCAGTCCTGGTAGCCCTGGGTTTCCGATCCGACCAGTACGACCCTCTGGTCCAATTGTTCCCTAGAAGGGAGCAACAGGCGTTCAATATTAGATTTGCACTTTTAATTTTACTTAATTTTTAATTTTACTCAAACATACGGTAATTACATAGTGAAACACAGATGTCCAGCTATTTTAATACATTCTGATGGGTTTTTTTTTAGAGATGTCCGGATACTAAATTTCCGAGCTTTTCAATTTAAAAGGTACCTGTACCCAAAATTGACAGCATTAAAAAAAGATCCACCATACCTTATTATTAACTTTTAAACATCGCGTGATGTCGGTAGGTTATGTATAAGTCCACATTTCCTTTTCTTCTGTATGACATTCCTTGCTCATGAAGGTTCAAGGGGTAGACATGTTGGCTTTTTTTTTACCGGGGTCAAAGGTCATTGTGACGTAACATCATTGACAGTCGTATCACCAATTGCAGAATGTCAGTATATTTTCCTCAAGCAATTCATGTCCTTTACAACAATAGCACTCCTGATTGGTTTTTTGACATTTTCCACAAGAGCACCAAATATTTGCTGGTTGTTTGCTACGATTTTCCCGTGTAAGAGCTTTTGCCCACTCTCCAATATCGTCCTCCGAGTCGTCACTGTCCTGGTCCAATTTCACTAAATGTGTATAGTCTTTCTTCAGTGGTTCATATAAATAACCTTCTGCTCCTTCTTCGGCATTGTCTTCGTCCATGGTTTAAAAAAAAAAAACACCTACTATAATGTCTGTTTTTTCCAATTTTCCGTGAGCTTGTGTTGTTGTGTCAGGTATACAGCCATAGGTTTACATTGCAATCTCGCAGTTCCGGTGGAGGCTTTGTCAACGATGTGACGTCACAGGAAATGCGACGCTGCAAAACTCCTGTGCTCTGAAACTTGACGTTAGTGAAGCCCTTAAATCGCTTAAAGCTGGTTTGTGAGAGAATATAAAAAACGCCTTATAGGTGTATTGTCACTAGCTATATGAGCGCTTTCATTACAGGTACATTACCCTTTAAATTCACAAAATGACATGCACATCACTGCAACTCAAACACATATGTTCATTAAAAATATCAAGAGGCCTCGTGTCTTTTCTCTGAAGCCTTTTCCTGCTGGGATTTGGGTTGAAGTATGAACACAGACCAGACTATAGCAGCTCTTCTAGAACACTTGAGGATCCTTCAGGTCAAAATAGTGCACACCAAAAGCTCAAACATCTGAGATGACATTGCTCAATCTCCAGTGACCGCTCCTCATATTCTCATTCAAAGGAGCAGCACAGAGACAGCACTTGGGCAAAAGAGAACCACACTGTCTCACTTCACGTTTTCAACATTAATGAGGCATGAGTTAGATGCCTGCCACTCACCTTTTCACCTTTGAACCCTGGATAGCCCACACTGCCAGGACAGCCCTAAATTAAGAAAAAAAAAAAAAACAAGCGACATCATTTGAATATTAATTAAAGGTAAGAAGTTATTTCATTCCTTTTCTGAACCACTTAATCCTAATTAGGATCATGAAGAGCCTGGTGCCCATCTCAGCCAACTCAGAGCGAAGGCAAAGTATATGCTGGACAACTTTCCAGGCCATCGCAGGGCAGAAACACGTTGACACACTGACAACAGTGACACTCGTTGACAGTGGGGCTTGAACCCCCACCCTTAGGATCAGGTAATAAGTTGCATGTAAAATTTAATTGCAAAAAAATGCAAGCAGTAAAATTCCACACTGTTTAGGTAGACTGAGGAACACAGTCATCCCCTTCTGACTATGAAGGAATAAAAGGTCCAAGTGTACTGACTTGCACAGCTGTGCACTTTCCTACCAGCCTCTCATATAACTGCATGTACTGCCCCTTCTAGAATCGCCACCTTATCGTGGTGGAGGGGTTTGCGTATCTGAATGATCCCAGGAGCTATGTTGTCTGGGCATGATTATATTAGGGGCACCCAAAGCAAACAGGTTCGAGGTGAAGGTCCAGACGAAGTGTGGTTCAGACAGTCCCCTGCTATGGGTAAATAGCACCACTGCCTTGTGGTCATCACGGGAGTGAGAAAGGCTAAGGGAGACACCCCCCTATAGAAAATCCGGAGTGGAGCCCTGAAGGTAGTTAGTCCTCGCATAGCAGCACCTCCCGGCAACTCCTGTAGCCAAGTTGGTACCAATTGTATCGGCAAGCCACTTCCGTTGGATACTACCAGCAAGGCCGAGAAGGGGGATCTGTCGACTGGGCATCTCAGTTCCTCCACAACTTCGCCCTGGCCTGTGCCTTGGAGAGGTCACTCCAGTGCCTCCTTCTGAGGCAGCTCAACACAGGAAGACGAAGATGCTGGTTAAAAGCCCAGGGGTAATTGACGTAAGCTCGGGTGCCTTGGGCTGTCTACTGACGGTGTGAGGGATCATCGTGTCCCACTGGCCAGCTACCGCCCGCCTTTAGCTGGGCAGCCCCCAGCCAGTAAGGTGCTGGCCCGCCACAGTCCGCTTACTTCAATGGGTGCTCGGCCACATTTTTTTCCCACAATTGGATGTCCCCCCCAAGCTTTTGAGCATGATCAAGTCGTTCTACCAGGACATGAACAACATCGTCCAGTTTGATGGGTCATCCTCAGACCCTTTCCCAATGAAGAACGGTGTGAAGCAGGGTTTTGTCTTCGCTCCAACACTTTTTGGCATCTTTTTTTCCCTGGCCCTGTGTTATGCCTTCCGGGACTCTGAAGACAGTGTCTTCCTCCACACCAGGAACGACAAAAGACCTCTTTAACCTTGCACGCCTCAGAGCAAAGACCAAGGTGCAGAGTGTGCCCATCATGGAACTGCTCTTTGCTGATGATGCTGGTCTTGTTGCCCACACTGAGGAAGCGCTGAAGCGTCTCATCAACTGCTTTGCTGGTGCCTGCTCTGAGTTTGGCCTCACCATCAGCCTTAAAAAGACCAAGGTCATGGGCCAGGATGTCTGCAGTGCTCCCAGTATCAACATTGGCATACACACCCTTGAGGTGGTGGACAAGTTCACCTACCTCGGGTCGATCATCCCCAACAATCTCTCCCTAGACACCGAACTGAACACCTGTATCAGCAAGGCATCGACAGTGATGGTCTGTTTGGCATGGTGAGTTTTGGACAACTCAATGCTCACCACCAGCATCAAGATAAGAGTCTACAACACCTGCATACTGAGTACCCTCCTATACAGCAGTGAAGCATGGACCCTCTACTCCTGCCAGGAACAATGGCTGAGCACATTCCACCAGAGCTACTTTCACAGACTACTGGGAATCACTTTGCAGGACTGTGTCTCCAACATCAACGTCCTGGCCAGAGCAGATGTGCCCAGTGTGTTTGCCATCCTGACCCACAGACGCTTGTGATGGCTTGGCCACATCACCCAAATGGATGCCAGCTGCATCCCTAAAGACTTAAATGTACAGGGAACTGGCTACTGGAACTAGGTCAAAGGGATGCCCAGCTCTCAGGTTCAAGGATGTCTGCAAGTGCAACCACCAGGCTGGAGGCTTCAACCCCTCCCGACTGGCGGACCTCCACCCAGGGTATCATCAGAACAGCAGAGGAGAGAAGAGACACCCGCTGGGGGGAGAAGAGACTATGCAGACAGTGGAGACTGTTGACACCTCCACCACACTGCAAAGACTTCATCTGCAGCAGCTGTGGCACGACCTGCAGATCCCGTATCGGCCTCTACAGCCACGCCCGTTACTGCAGCTCCTTGACTGAAGACCCACGACACAAACTCCTCCATAATCTTTCGAGATTGATGGAGTCAACAACTGCCTTGTACAGACTGACCAGTCACTGTGATGTGCTCGCAACACTTTCTTTAAACTGACCAATCCAGTGTTGCCTTGTCTGTCCATGTATAAAAACCATGAAAGTTTGAAATAAAGTGAAATTCATCCACCCCCTCCCCATCCTATTAGTGTAGTGCAGCTAACTGGGTTATCACAGGCTGGCCATGTCCCTCACTGTCTATGGTGGGAGGCTGTAAAAGAACCATTTGCTGAATTTCGCAAAGTAGCTGCATAACCATCAGTGTGTTTCTGGTTTGCTATGGCCTGGTAAGCTGTCCAGGGTGTACTCTGCTCTTGCCAAGTACTACTGTCTATGACCCTTTCCTTCCTATGATACTCTCTCTACTCAATCACCTCTCTGCTTGCTCACCTCACTTTATTGATTTTGTTTTGTGAGTTTTCTGTTCGCTGACTACCTGACTTTCTTTGATAAAGCCCTTCTCTTCTGCACTATCGCATATACCTTCACTTCTGTGGCACAGCAGCATGACATTCAAATAAGATATAGACAATGTCAAGAGCAATAATGAGGCTAAATACAGTCGGATTTGATGAAGAAAAATAAAACAAGACTGTGTGATGTTAAAAAATAACCAAGAACATTAAGGGCTCTCTCTCCTTTTTCAATTTACCAACAGTTCCTGTTTTATTATTATCAGCAGTGCATAAAAAAAGCCCTACTTTTGCATTAGTTTAATGTCACATGTTGAAAAACATCCCTAAAACTGGGTATTTCATGTTAACTCTTGCTTTATAGCAGCTATAAGCATTTGCTTATTTAGTAGTGTCATGTTTTATCCCACTCTTGAGCTCTTATTATGGAAATGCTTAGAGTTCTGGCTTACTGACAGGACTACTGCTAGAGTTATTGTATAAAACATTTATCAACACTATGACTATTGAGGTTTCCAAATCGCAATAAAACATTTATACTAGGAGAGAGTTGTTCTCACATCCGCCTTAGAACAAAAAGGTTCTGGGTTTGAGATCCGAGCTCAGGTGATGCAAAGCTCAGTTTAACATGTTGATTTGCTTGATTTGAGCTAATTGTGTTAATGACCAAATCTGTCAAGCAAAAGTCATCTAGTATTCAATGTTAAGGGCGATTAGACATTCTATAATAAAATATGTTTTTATATAATGAACAATGTCTGAAAATACTGCCTACAGAACACAGAGGGGGGAAAAGGTGCTAATTTGGAGTTTGGGATCTGTACAAACCCACTAATTGACCAGAGTTTAGTATGTCAAAACGGGAACTGTAATCAAAGTCGACTTCCAATTCCCTTTCTGTGCCAAAGTGCAATTTTTCTCATGTTCTGGCATGCAGAGGCAACAATTTCAGATTTAGCCTTATGCATCAGTTTTCCAAATAACACACAGGATTTTCGCATAGTTTAGAATAATTACATCTAAACGCAGGTGAAAACAGTTTAGAACGTCTGAGTCTTAATATCTTAGTCAGAATACAAATCCTCATTAAAGGAAATCCCACAAGCTCAAAATGCACTGCCTACTTTAAAAGACTCAAGTTTTATGAAAAGCTGTCTTCAGTTGAATTAACTTAAGGGGTACCTGTGAAGAAAATGTATTAATAGCTCTTTAAAATGATCACTTATAACATCATCAAAATTTAGATGAAATATTAAAAATAATCTTTCCTCTAGAAATGAACATGTAGTTCGCAGTTTTTTTCAAAAATATTAATCGAAAAATAAAAAAATAAAGAAATTAAGGAAAAATAGGGAAAATGTTTAAAAAACACAGCAAAACAAGAACAATTATGCAGGGGGGATTGGGAACAATCCAACAAAACTACTTACATTTTTACGTGAGGTGCGCATCTGAGTGTGTGCGTGCACGTCTGTATGTGTGTGTATTTACATTTTATTTATATCTTATGCATCATTTTTGAATGTTTGTTATTATAAGCATTTGTAGCATTTAATATGTATTTAATGATATTATGTACAAATATACATGTATGTATACGTCAGTCGGGGTGTCAATCCTACTTCGCGAAAATCAGCAGTCACGGGGGTCATACATATATGATGGTCATACATCAATGGCATACATACACACACACACACACGTACATATACACATACATACATACATAGGGGGTCATTCAACATTTTCCTAAGTGTACAAAACGCTTAAAAAATCCTGCCGAGATCATCAACATTTATTTTTACACTTTCGGGGGGGGGCCAAAAAGAGTCCGTACTCTCTGTACACTTGGGAAAATGTTGAAAATGTTGAAACCGCCCCATACCTAACCCTATGATGGTCACAGGGAGTTGCAGGGTAATCATACACACAGAAGTATTCGGACATACAATTCGAACAGCCAATCAGACTAACGGACTTATCTTAGGAAACTGACATACCTAGAGGTAATCCATACTTGTGTGCAGACTTTACTTGAACCCAGAACCTTCTTGCTTCAAGGCTGATGTGCTAACTTTACCTTTAATAAATTTTAGTCATACTGTATTATCATTTTATTGTCAGCAGTAATGAGCGGTGGAACTGCTTAATCCTAATTAAGTTCACGAGGAGACTGGTGCTCATCTTAGCTGACTCTGAGCAAGGGCAGAGTACACCCTGGACAGCGCTCCAGGCCATTGCAGGGCTAACACTCACACAACCATTCATGCTCACACCTACACGTGATTTGGAACAGCTAATTAACCTTCTGTGCATGTTTTTGGACTGTGGGAGGAAACCGGAGTAGTGTAAAATATTTCATCCTTTATTCGACCCCATCCCAGCTGACTCTGAGCAAAGTGGCCAGACTATCCTAGGGCTAACAGATACACTTCCACATTCACACCTGGGGAAATTGAAAACAATAAAATAAGCTTGTCTTTGCATGTCTTTGAAATGGGCTGTGGTGGCCAGGTGGTAAGTTGCTGGATCACTGATCCCAAGGTTGTGGGTTCAAGACCCACTCTCAACAGGTTGTCACTGTCCCCCCAGTGCAGCTAACTGGGTTATCAAAGATTAGCCATGTCTCTCACTGTCTATGGTGTGAGGCGGTAAAAGAACCATTGCTGATGTTCATCAAGAGTAGGCATGTTTCTGCCCTGTGATGGCCTGACGAGTTATCTATGGTGTACTCTGCCCTCGCTCACAGATGGGCACCAACCTCCCCATGACCCTAATTAGGATTAAGCATTTCAGAAAATGAATGGCTGAATGTCTTTGAAATGTGGGAGGAAACCAGAGCACCCAGAGGAAACTAACACAAACATGGGGAGAACATGCAAATTCTTAAAACTAGGACTTTCTCGCTGTGAGGTAGAAGTGCTAACTTCATCTAATATCATAACCAGCTGTCACACCATACTTTGTTTGAGAAGCTACATTTACATTTAAGAACATTTAGGCTTTAAAATTATTACTTTGTTAAAGGTCAAATCAATCAAAGAAACAAAACAAAAACACAATTTAGTAATGTCTGCAACCGCTTTTGTCTTACACTGCACACTTTATTTCTTTGGCTGACTTATTTCCTAAAACAGATGCAGATGATCTGTTCTTATGATTTGTGATGTCTTTTTTTTTAGCCGAGAGCTTTAAGGGTATAATGGTTTCATTTCAGCTTAAACTGCAAACCCGCTTTATTGTTTCCAGACTATAGAGAATGGCAGTTTGTCATCATTCTGCTTTTTTTGAAGCTTACTTGCTTTCTAGGAATACTGTGTGTTTGTGTTTTATTTGCTTTTCAGTGAAGTCTCAAGAAAAAAATGCTAAAGTCAAAGGCTTTAAAGTCAAATGCCAAGCTATGGGGTTTGAACAAGTTTAAATCTGGTTATCGATGATAGTACATCATGTCAGTAGAATTCATACACATTACCGATGTTCTCATATACAGTGATACCTCAGCTCACGAACATAATTGGTTCCCAGAAAGTGTGTGTAAGGCGAAAAGTTCGTCTTCCGAACATTTATTTCCCATAAGAAACCATTAAAATGAGAATAATCCGTTCCCAGGTCCCCATAAATCATAATTTTCTACTAAATAAGCCTTAAAATTACACAAAAATATACCTTATTTTATGTATAATAAATGTGCTATTTTATTGTAATTAAAGAAATAAACTGTACTGTATAATAAAGTCGTTTTATTTACCTTTGTGATGGTAGTTGACGGCTTGATGGAATGGAGTGGGAGGAGGAGGGAGGGAGGGACTTACTGTTTGGAAGGAGTGTTTGGAAACACCTACTGTTTGGAAACACCCTTAGCCACACACGCACCCTTAATAGCTTCCTTGTTCTTAAGGATGGTAGCAATGGTAGACTTAGC
This sequence comes from Plotosus lineatus, assembly GCA_024760905.1. Classification (NCBI taxonomy): domain Eukaryota; kingdom Metazoa; phylum Chordata; class Actinopteri; order Siluriformes; family Plotosidae; genus Plotosus; species Plotosus lineatus. The sequence continues at coordinate 34,849,699 of CM045735.1, forward strand.
GTACTGGTACTGGGACGCTAAGTCACAAACGCACACCTCGTTCGTGTTTTTCAATGATCTCCGTCTGTGGTGGGGTCTTTTTCGGTCCCATAATAGCAAAAGTACACTCAATATGGTCCAAAATGTCTATCAAACACAAACCACTTCCGCACTCAAAGAAAGGGGGTGACGAACTGTGACGCCATGAGCCATCAGCTTCTCGTGGCCGTCACCGTGGCGCTGTTCGACCGCGTGGTTTGGTTCGTCCGCCGAAAACTAGTTCGTCAGCAGATACTATATGCTCGCAAATTTAATGTTCTTGAGGCGAAAAGTTCGTGAGCTTAAGCGTTCGTCAGCGGAGGTTTTACTGTACAAGCAAAATTAGTCTGTGATCAGGGAATGTGCACAAGTTCAAAGGTATAAATCAATGAAAGAGTTAGTTATTCCAACTTAGTAATGGCTGCGAGCCAGCTCTATAAACCCACAAGCCTTCATTCTGTACAAGCAAGCAAAAAAAAAAAAAAGACGGGTTTAAATCATTATCCGTCCCCACTGTACACATTCTATACATGCAATTATATCCTAGATAGATAGATAAATCTATAAATTATCTATCTATTTAAGTTGTATGACAGTAACATTGCCACTAACACAAACATCACAACTGTCTTATGTATATGTATACCTAGTTAATAGTTATCTTCTAATTCATCGCAAGAAGGTTCTGGGTTCAAATCCTAGACTCGGGTGCTTGTCTGTGGAGTTTGCATGTTCTCTTCATGCTTGAATAGGTTTGAATAGGCTTCCACTGGTTACTCCTGTTTCCTCTCGCAGTCCAAAGAAATACACATTAACTGAATTGGCTGTTCCAAACTTTCACCAGGTGTTAATGTGAATGATTTTGTGTTTGTGTTGGCCCTGGGGTATACCCCGCCTTTGCCCAGTGATAGCTGATTATAGGTTCCAGCCTCCCTGCAACCCAAATAGGATTAAGTGGCATGGCAACTGAGTGAGTGAGTGGATTGGTGAAGTTTAAATGACTCCTTTGGTAAAGGCAGATCCACTTGAGGAGTAATTTAAATGTTAATAATTTGAAGTGTCATGATAGGTACAAATTTGATTTAGGAAGTTCAACAGAAAGGGCTATTTTACAAGGTTCTAGAGAGTGAGCAGATACCGGAGGAGTGGAGGAGAAGTGTGCTGGTGCCCATTTTTAAGAACAAGGGAGACGTGCAGAGTTGTGGCAACTACAGAGGGATAAAGTTAATGAGCCATACGATAAAGTTATGGGAAAGAATAGTGGAAGCTAGACTAAGGGCAGAGGTCAGCATTTGTGAACAACAGTTTGGTTTCATGCCAAGAAAGAGCACCACAGATGCAATGTTTGTTTTGAGGATGTTAATAAAGAAGTACAGAGAAGGTCAGAGGGAACTGCATTGTGCCTTTGTGGATCTGGAAAAAGCATATGACAGGGTGCCAAGAGAAGAACTGTGGTATTGCATGAGGAAGTCTGGAGTGGCAGAGAAGTATGTTAGAGTGGTGCAGGACATGCATGAGAGATGTAAGACAGTGGTGAGGTGTGCTGTTGGTGTGACCGACGAATTCAAGGTGGAGGTGGGACTGCATCAAGGGTCAGCTCTGAGCCCCTTCTTGTTTGCTGTGGTGATGGACAGGCTGACAGACGAGGTGAGACAAGAATCTCGATGGACTATGATGTTTGCAGATGACATTGTGATCTGTAGTGAGAGCAGAGAACAAGTGCAGGAAAATCTAGAGAGGTGGAGGTATGCCCTGGAAAGTAGAGGAATGAAGGTTAGCCTCAGAAAATCAGAATACATGTGTGTGAATGAGAAGGACCCAGAAGGAACGGTGATGTTAGAGGGAGCAGAGATAACAAAGGTGGAGGATTTTAAGTACTTAGGCTCAACAATCCAGAGCAATGGAGAGTGTGGAAAAGAGGTGAAGAAGCATGTGCAGGCAGGCTGGAATGATTGGAGAAAAGTGTCCGGTGTGATGTGCGATAGGAGAGTGCCAGCAAAAATGAAGGGAAAAGTGTACAAGACGGTGGTGAGGCCAGCGATGTTGTATGGCTTAGAAACAGTGGCGCTGAGGAAAAGGCAGGAGGCAGAGCTGGAGGTAGCGGCGATGAAAATGTTGAGGTTCTCTCTGGGAGTAACGAGGATGGATAGGATCAGAAATGAGTATATCAGAGGGACAGCCCATGTAAGATGTTTTGGAGACAAAGTCAGAGAGGCTAGATTGAGATGGTTTGGACATGTACAGAGGAGGGATAGTGAGTATATTGGTAGTAGGATGCTGAGGTTGGAATTACCAGGCAGAAGGCCTAGAGGAAGACCAAAGAAGAGATTTATGGATGTGGTGAAGGAAGACATGAAGGTCGTTGGAGTCAGAAAAGAAGATGCAGAGGACAGGGTGAGATGGTGGCGGATGATTTGCTGTGGCAACCCCTGAAGGGAGCAGCCGAAAGTAAAAGAAGAAAAGAAGAAGAAGATGAGTATAGTCGGCCCCCAATTTATGAAGACCCCTGTGTACGAAATCCCCGGTTTACAAAAAATATTTTCTTGAGTTTCCGTCCCCGAGATACGAGACAACCCCCTCTTACAAAAAGAAATTCAAAATTCAAACGCGCCAATCAAAATTTCACACGATGCGCGAGTTGCTCTCTTATTGGCTCTCTCAACATCCCACCCTGCTGGCCTCCCAGATAGAGACAGAAGGAAGCTTCACTCTTTAGTTTTTAGTTTAGTTTTTTAAGTTGTTTAATTCAGTAAATGTTTAATAAATGTGGGTGCATTTGGCTCATCCAGAATTCGGATCCCTCAAGGAATCAAATTTAAAGTTGAGTTTGTCAAGCAGGGAAGCACTTTGAATTCACGTCTTGTGGGCGTGGCCCGCAGGGCGCGTGAGAGAGAGACAGACATAGAGCGACAGGAACAATGCTTTAATTTAGTTTTTAAGTTGTTTTACTTCAGTAAATGGTCAAGCAGGTTATGCGATTTGAATTCACATCTTGTGGGCATGGCCCACAGTGCGCACGCGAGGGAGAGAGAGAGAGAGAGAGAGAGAGAGAGAGGGAACAACGCTTTAGTTTGTAGTTTAGTTTTTTTAAGTTGTTTTAATTCAGTAAATGGTCAAGCAGAGAATGCGCTTTGAATTCCACGTCTTGTGGGCGTGGCCCGCAACGAGCACGAGCAAGAGAAAGAGAGGTGTGTGTTAATAAAATGTTTAATAATGGTTTAATTAACAAATATGTTAATCAAATTTTTAAATGGTTTAATAAATAATTTTTTTACACATATTTCATACAAAATTGGTGTACTTTTATCATTTTTAAAGGGTTTAGGGGGTTTATCCAATCCAAAGACTGGAGCTTTGGAACGAATTAGGCCTTTAACATGTACGATGCGACCCCTACTTATGAAATCCCCACCACACGAGACGGGTTCTGGAACGGATTAATTTCATAAGTTGGGGGCCGACTGTATTTTGAATACATGCATGTTACATGAATATTTGGCAACTTAATTTAGGTAAAATTCATGACACAGCTCCTTTAAAGGAACCTTATAAACACAGAATGTTATTATGTATTTGTTTTTACTGCTGACCTTTAAAACAGGTCTGCATCTCCAGCTGTATTATTTAACATAATGTCAGACCTGACAATATTCATGAGGTCTCAAAGTTTTTTTTCCAATCCTCATCAAAGTGCATGCATATACCTTTGGTGTACATTCAGAAACCTATCAGCTATAAGCCACTGTGTCCAGTGGTCAATCCACACCCTCTTCTGTACCATGTGAGTTTTAGACAGCCTTCACTTGACTTCTTATCAAATGTTCAGCTTTGATGCAGCAACATGCACTTTTTCATTACTTAAACAATTTTGATGTCTGAACAAAAAGATGTCTGTAAATTTACTTTGTTAGCCACTCTGGCTAATTAGGCTGTACAGATTATGAAATAAGTAGATAGTGCTTACTGGTTCCCCAGGTGGCCCCACTGGCCCTGGAAGGCCTCGATGAAAATGATACATCTTCCCATCTGAACCTTGCACCAGGCCCCCTGTCGTACCTGTGAGAACCACATCTGGTCCCACCCTGTGAGTTTCATTTGTTCGGTCAACGAACACGCCAGGTCGAACAGAAGTTGGTGTCCTTCTCTCATCTCCTTCTTTTAACAGGTTTGAGTCAGTGTCCTCAGGGCTTGAGCTTTCTCCAGAAGGAGGTTTTCTCAAAATGGATGGAACATCTAGATCAATAATGGTGCTATCTACAGGCTTCTTGGAAAACCCTTTGTCAGGACTGCTTTTCTCAGTAGTGATGTTCTCATCTAAAAATTTAGAGGTAGAGTCTGGCTTGCCCTCTTTGCTTCCTTTATCAGGGGGTAGGTAGATCTTGTGGGGTAAGCCACCATTTTTAGACAGTTGGGTGTTGGGAGCAATCAGGTCAGTGAACTCATCTACTTCAAAGACGTCTCCACGGCTAACGGAGCTCGATTGCTTCATACCTGTAGGAAGAGTTCCATCTCCACGGGAGAGGCCAAGTCTTCTCACACCCTGCAGACACACACACACACACAATGTAAAGGAATTCAAAAGAGGAAGGAAACTATTGCTCAATACATCTACCAATTTCATTATTTTAAGCTGAAGACCCACAGGATATACAAACAATATTTACACACTTAGGCCTATTATACAGAACAATTACTTCCATAATATGTTGTAATAATTAGCTGTCAATCTAAATACATGTTGACTCATTATATTTTCTATAGACAAAGGGCTTTTTTCCATTATTTATTTCATCACAATCAGGCACATGCTTTTTCCTCTTAGACAAATGTACTGTTGATGATCACTTAGAGTTTACAATAGTGATATTGTATTAGTACTGTATTTATTTTTTAAATAATTATCCAATGAACTCAAAGCAGTTTTCATACCTAGTTACTGGGCCCAAGAACAAATGGGATGCCAGTTCAATACACTGCATTGTATAGATTTGAGAATAAGAAGGTTGCAGTGCAGCGTAATAGTGAATTAATTAGATTATTGTTTTTTTTTTTTTTCAATTATTAGAAAACAACAATCTTAATCAATGTTTAAAGAAAACTGAAAGCAAAGCCTTTGAAATTCTGCAGTTACGCTGAAAATATACACAGTACTGTGCAAAAGTCATAGGCACTTTCATAGGAATGATGTAGAAAAATATGCTATACATTTACATATAGATAATTGCAGTAAATTTATTTACATAAAAAGAAATGTAACTTTTTTTTAATACAATAGCATCAGGTAGAGTTTGTGCAGTTTTTCAAATACGGTATTTATAAATACAGTATCTACCCAGTATCTTACAGAACCAGCCCTGGTTCTCCTGGAAATGTTGACTGTGACACTATGTCTGTACTGTACTAATCTTTTTTAAAATAACACTTCACTTTGTTCTGGAAAACTGTTTGAAAATATAAAATGGCTTTTATATTACCTTGTTAATATACAAATTATCAAACAAAAATTTAGAGAAGAGTTTATTTAATAAATAAATAATTAAATAAAATACAACAAGAACAAAGAGAGCATTGGTGGTCCAGTAGAAAGGTGCTGGGTTCCCATGATCCCATGGCTGGGGATTCAAGCCCCAATGTCAAAGGTTGTCACTGCTCTCCCCCAGTGCAATTAACTGTGTTATGAAAGGCCGACCATGTCATTCACTATTTGTGATGAGAGGCTGTAAAAGAACCCTTGCTGACTTTTAGTAAGAGTAGATGCACAGCCGTCAGTGTGTTGCTGCCCTACAATGGCCTGGCGAGCTGTCTAGACTGTACTCTGCCCTCGCCCAAAGTCAGCTGAGATGGGTGTCAGAGTAAGACTTTCCCAACACTACATTTTCATCATGAGGTATTTTTACGTACATTTTCAGAGTTGCAATCTGATAAAATTCTTTCAATAGTTTGCATTAGTTTGATTAAAAAGGCCACCATTTTGCAGTCTCTCATCTAATGGTGCAAAATTTTAAGAATAGGACATACATGTGTCCATATGAAGCATATCAATTGACAAAAATAACAGTATACAGGTATTAACTAACATGTTTGGACATGTACAGAGGAGGGGTAGTGAATATATTGATAGTACAATGCTGAGGTTAGAACTACCAGGCAGAAGACCTAAAGGAAAACCCAAAGAGGAGATTTATGGATGTGGTGAAGGAGGACATGAAGGTAGTTGGCATAAGAGAAGAAGATGCAGAGAATAAGGTGAGATGGAGGCAGATGATTTGCTGTGGTGACCCCTGAAGGGAAAAGAAGAAGAGGTATTAAACTAACAGGTCAGAGTATAAACTAGTGAAATTCTTAATAAAATAAAACCAGACACATCTGCACATATTATGAGCTGACCATCACATACATCACACAAGCATTTGCTTGTATATATTAACACGTCATATATAGGTCTCTGGGCCCTGCAATGGCCTGCCGAGCAGTCTAGGGTGAACCCCACCCTTGCATGGAGTCGGCTGAGATGGGTGCCGACCTCCTTCTTACCCTAATTAGGATTAAGTGGTTCAGAAAATGAATGAATGAGTATAGTTCGAAACATTTTCTTGTTTATAGCTTCTCCTATGTGAGCCATGTGTGAGTTTATAATGTGTGATGTGTTATTACTCTTATTTTCTTCACAAAGACTGTAATTATCCCACCACCACTGAACTGTGGCACATGCGTATTTGAGGACGGTCTAACACAATTGGAGGGAAAGTGCTATTCGCCCCCTCGTACGAATGAGCTCACAGACGCCCATGATTGGATGGCAATTACTGTGATCGACAGGAAAGTGAGTGTATGCCATTCCTCCCTCCCATGATAGCTCAGCCAATTACCTCACATGGACTCCCGGCTTTGGACAGCTGGGGCATTAAACTGGATTCGAACTTCTGATCTCTGATTTAGTAAAGACGTGTTAATCTACTGAACATTTCAGATCTTTCGCTTTGCCCTCAATGCAGCTAACTTGGTTATCAAAGGTCAGCCCTATCGCTCACTATTTGTGGTAAGGGGTTCCATGTAAAAGAACCATTGCTGACTTTGTCAAGAGTAGCTACATAGCCGTCATGTTTCTGCCATGCGATGGCCTGGTGAGCTGTCCAGGGTGTACAATTATAGCTAAAGGTTTTGCAAATTATAGTTTTGTGAGATTTCCTCAGCCCCCCCAAGATGTTTTCATGGTATGCCAGGGAACAATTACACACATTTTACATGTTTTTTATTTTATTTTTGAAAAATCTTTTATTTTGAAAAATGACCGGATTTTCTCGATTACATGTCGGTCACTTGAGAGCTAAAATGTAACTCACAAGGGGACGGCACATGAACGGAGGCGAGTTGGACATAGCAGGGATTTTGGGTGAGACTGAGCCTGAGCCTTCATTCTCCCAGCTGGTGCACCATCACCTGTGTTTTTTTTGTTGGTTTGTTTTTTTTTTTTTAGAAAAGTTCAAGCTCTACTTCCCAACCAACTTTATTTGAAAAATAACATTCATGGAGTGCTTATTATTGTTGTTGTTGTTATTATTATTACTATTTTTTTTGTTGTTGTTAATAATAATTTATATAAATACATTATATTTACAATATAAACAATCTATGACCCCACCCCCACCCCATGGTAAAATTGTCAAGCGTTGACCGATCCACGGTGATAAAAAGGTTGGTGACCCCTGCCTGAAGCCGAGACGGTCCTGTCGCATGTTAAAGACACTGGGACGTCCTGAAGCCTTCTTTACTGCAGATGAATCTGTCTCCTTGTCGTGTTTTATGATTTGGTCAATAGTTCTTTCAGTTACAATATTCTTAGCAGCAATTTCCTTGCATGTGAGGACATTTTGATCTATCTATGGTCTCGATCAAGCTATCTATGGTGTACTCTGCCCTCGCCCAGTTGGCTGAGATGGGCGCCAACCTCCCCATGACCCGAATTAGGATCAAGCGATTCAAAAAAAATGAACGAATAATGAATTTCATTTTTGCATAAAAGAAACCTATGTACAATAAGGGAATATGCGGTTTTACTTCCTCCCAAAATTGTACATTGCAACTTCCCATTAGTTAAGGATCAACACAAACACACACACGTACACGCACGCACACAGTCTTTTTGTAGTAGACAATCCTGGCTTATGAATGTGTGGCAGAGCAGACGTTGGGAATCTGTGAGGCAGATGTTTCACTGCCTTATTTTCAAATAAAGTGCAGGAAATAAAAAAACAGCAGTCTTCTTTTAAACACACACATGAGCCTGTGATCATGAAAAACAGACAAAAAGGGAAATAAATTGTTTTGTGTCTACATTCCCATGTGTGGGTTTTATTTCTATGCCTGACTAAATGTGTTTGTGATCTGGTTGCTAATATAACCTACTGCCATGCTGAGAGAATACGGATCAACTGATTTACTAGCACATGAATTTTCAAGCTGTTTTTCTGCAGGGCGCCTGAAAGGAAGAACTGATTGGTGTATGTTCTGTTACTGTTATTTCAGCATCATAAATCAAACCGAGATAGAGCCAAAGCACCACTGTACTCCACTGCTACCAATAACAATAGCTCTTTCAGGTACTCAAGCCTTGAATGGAGCCTGATAAGCTATCACTCCATCGCCAAAGGACTACATTGGGCTGTTGGCCAGCTTATCTCAAAGGGTAGCGAAGACCCAAAATCCCTCTGATGGTTTGCCAGCGAAGACTAATAGTAGACTACTCAGTCCTAGCTGAATTATTTCAATATCTGACAGTATATGCAATTCTTTACTTCTCCACCAGGTGGAAAGCACTTGCTACTTTGTGCTTCAATTAATGCTAGTGCATCGTGGTTTTAGAAAAGAAATAATACGTATTCATTGAATTAAAAAAAATAAGGAAATTAAGGAAGAATAGGGGGAAAAGTTATGAAAACTGTCACAAAAACGAGGCCAGTTATGCAAAAAAAAAAAAAAAAAAAAAAAACCTAAACAAACAAAAATAACACAAAATCTTACATCAAAACTGGATACATTGTTGCATCTGTGTGTGCACGCATCTGCCCGCATGCGCTATATAGGTCGTCTTCATCTCATGCAATACCATCTGTACTACTATGTGTGTATACAGACGCTCCCCAGCTTACTAACGAGTTAGGTTACAGATGGCCGTTCTTAGATGAATTTGTTTGTAAGTCGTTACAGGGCATTCTTTAGAGGGGAACTTATGTTTAAACCTTGTATAATAATCTATACGAGTTTGTACTGGATACAATCTCTCTCTCTCTCTCTCTCCCCATAATCATCTGTACATTATCAATATGTCCCGTGTTTCAACTCCTGGTTCCTCTCAGGCACAGCACAGCAGATCTGATCAGATTTACAGAGATTTACTCTTATCCACTTCATTATAATACTGGAGTCAATTTGTTTCTTCTTTGAAAGTTTTGGCAGGAGTTCAAAAATGTATTGGACCACCATGTCAGCCACGCCCCCTCTGCTGGATCCTAGTATTAAGTGTACCTCAGGATAATGATTAATCATATTTCATACTTATATTTATGATATAGCTTACTATAGATTTTATTCCATTTCTATTTCTACTTGTTCTTCAATTTCATTTCACTTTTACTTTTGACTTCAATCTCCGGATGTTTGCAAAATGAATGTTGCCAAGTTGGGGAACGTATGTATTTATATTTTATTCATACCTTGTTTTTCTTAATGTTTAATTGTTATTATAAGCATTTATTGCATTGAAAATGTATTTATTGATATTGTATACATATACATGCACGTATACGTCAGTCGGAGGTGTAGGGGGTGGGGTGGGGTGATCCTACTTTTCGATGGTCGCGTGGGGATCTCGGTCCCAATTAACCGTGGAAAATGAAAGATCCCTGTAGTCCTGATATAACCATGAGCAGTGTCCAAACCTGAGGAATATATAATTTAGGAACAAAATTTTAAACTCACTTTAAACATGGATATGATGGAAGAAATCCTCCAAACATAAAACTCTAGATGGATGAGCCTTCACTCACTCACTCATTTGCTGAATCGCTTAATTCTGGTACAGTAGGCCCTTGACCATTCGCCCCCCACATATTCACTGATTGCCATCTGACCCAGAAGTAACTGTCACGTGATTAAAATTCAGCCAATTATATGGCTCTCAGAGGATTAGATTTTAAAATGTCTTTTTTGGCTCTCTTAGTCAAAAAGGTTCCTGACCTCTGCTCTAAAGAATGTATTTAAGAAGCATATTTCAGTGCATGTAATACGATACATAGTGTTTTACTTCCAGGTACAAAACTCACGGATTATCTTGAATCGTGGGAGAAACTGGAACCAAACCCCCGCAAATAACGGGGACCTACTGAACGGTTGTTGGGAGGCCGGTGCCTATCCCAGCCAACACTGTGTGAAAATGGTGTCATAGGTCAACATACACACACAATAACTTACACTAACACTCATACATAGGGGCGATTTAGAGAAGTCAATTATTCTCATCTGCATGTCTTTCAACTGTGAGAAGAAACTAGAGTACCTGAAGGAAACCTACACAAGAACAGAGAAGAAATGCAACTTCCACACACAATCCCATCGGAACCAGGACCTTCTTGATGTGAAGTGAACCTGCAAACCACTACGCAACTGTGCACCTATTACTGAATCACTGTAAGCAATACCTGATTTCAGTAGGAATTGCTGTCTCAAATATGCAAAATTTCAGCGGATTGGCTTCATGACTCAAAATGTTCAAAGATGTTCATCATCATCAGTTCATTTTCTGTAACCGCTTAATCCTAATTTGGGTCGCGGGGAGGCTGGTGCCCATCCCAGCCAACTTCGGCCGAGGGCAGAGTACACCCTGGACAGCTCGCCAGGCCATTGCAGGGCGGAAACACGCTGATGGCTTTGCAGCCTACTCTTGTCGAAAGTCAGCAATGGTTCTTTTACATGCCTCACACCATAGACAGTAAGAGACATGGCCGGCCTTTGATAACCCAGTTAGCTCCACTGGGGGGGGACAGTGACAACCTTATGCAGAGTGGGACTCGAACCCCCAACCTTTGGATCAGCGATCCAGCACCCTATACCACTACACCACCACTGCCCCTACTGTTCAAAGATGGAGTTCTGAAAAAACAGCAAGCAGTTATCCTGAACATGAATAAGGCCTGTGGGGTTTTAAAAAAAGCCTCTACTCATTCAGTCCGACATACCAAAAAGCCATTAGGGGAGTATGGATCAGGGATATACTATACAATAATTTTATGGCAAGTCAAAGGCAGTTCTTTAGTAAACCTTAAGTAAAAAAAAAAAAAAAAAAAGAATCAGATGAGGAGCTTCAAATGAGCTTTGCACAGCAGGTCTTACACAGATCTTACATAAGTCTCTCTCTCTCTCTCTCTCTCTCTCTCACACACACACACACACACACATACACACACAATGTGCTGTTCTGACTTGAAACATGCCAAGATCCATAATTCTACTTTATAGACAGCGGTGTGTTTAAGAGGTGACATTTAACTGGCAGTGTTTCAAAGCTGGTTGACACCCAATACAGAAGGAATGTGCATCAATTGTCTTAAAAGAAAGAAAGAAAAGCAAGGAAAAAACTGAAGCGTTGCAAGTTTAGCCAAGTTGGAAAAAACAGACTTGTATTTACGACAGCAACAAATTGTACAGTCTACATCCAATCTGGAGTTGTTCATAGGACAAAGGCTATACAAGTTGCACATTCTTTTGTAAATTAAATTATACTGGATCTGTAGGATTTCTCATAAACAAAAACACCACTTGAGTGACTCTCCCTCCTTCATTTAAACAAAGCCAATGCTCCTACCTCTTTTTGCAAAGACATCAGTGAAGGGCAAAAGAGCAATGCTATGTGCCTCACTTATTTAATTTAAAACCATACAAATACTGCTCTGAGAATCAGTTTCACTGCATGTTTAACACAAGTCAAGTATTCTTCCAGCATGCAAATCTCCATTCACGTCAACACCCTCGCAATCACAAAGAAACGTACCCTTTGTAACCTATTCCTCCAACCTTGACGTCTTGCTAGTCCCTGACCATGTAGGTCGAGCAGAATCCATCCTATTATGCACGGCCAAATCCTCATGACTACAAATACACCATAAGCCAGTGGAGTTTCCAGTACACCGTCACTTCACGGTCCACGATAGAACACACACTCAGTAGGTGAGATCAGTTTCACTCTCAAAGTGCACATTCTCACACCCACTGATATATCATTCATCCACCCTCCACTGTCAAACTCAAACTCTCTCTCTCTCTCACACACACACACACTTGCCTGATGCTTACACTTCAGAGTCTAAAGATTTGCAATTTTGGATTGCAGGATTACCGGAGGTTCGAGCTCTACTGTTAAGAGTTGTCACTGCTGTCCCCCAGTGCAGCTAACTGGGTTATCAAAGGCCGGCCATGTCTCCCACTGTCTATAGAAATAGGGAAGTAACAGAGCCATTGCTGACTTTCGTCAAGAGTAGCTGCACAGCCATCAGCGTGTTTCTGCTCTGTGATGGCCTGGCGATCTGTCCAGAGTGTATTCTACCCTTGCCCAGAATTAGCCGAGATGGGTGCCAGCCTCCCCATAACACTAATTAGGATTAAGCGGGATAGAAAATGAATGAATAATAATAATAAAGTCTGCCCTGTGATTAACTGAAGACTGCTATTCAAAAAATGCTCTCAGTGAACATGACCCACAGTATATAATAGTTGGCTTGCAGTGTATGTTAAGCTCAACTGGGTCACCCGTAGTCTAAAGGTTAGAGAAGTGGCTTTGGGATGGAAAAGTCCCTAATTCAATTCCAGAACCAACAGGAAAAAAAAGTGTGCCAGTTGAGGAGTGAGCAGCACCTTCAAGTCAATGGCTGAAGTACCCTTGAGCAAGGAACCAACTGCTCTCCTGGATACCACAATGTGTGGTAAGCTTTAAGTGTGGGCTCACTTTGGAATGGTTTAAATGCAGAGGAAATAATTTCCCTTAGGGGCGGTTCAACATTTTCAACATTTCCCCAAGCGTTACAGAGAGTACGCTTTTTTTTGACACCCCGCCCCCCCAAAAGCGTACAAATAAATGTTGATAATCTCTCTGCAGGATTTTTAAAGAAGATATTAAACAAAACAACGGTCAAACCTCTTTTTATAAAATAATTCAATGTATTTCCTTGATCAATACTTCTTTTATACACCAGTAAAATAATAATGAAATCAATAAAAAATACTAGTCCTTCTAAAAAAAAAAAAAAATTAAAAAAAATAGCGTATTGTGATAAAGTTCATTATTTTCTGTAATGTACTGATAAAAATTAAACTTTAATAAATTTTAGATTCATTGCACACCAACTGAAATATTTCAGGTCTTTTATTGTTTTAATACTGATTATTTTGGCATACAGCTCATAAACATACAAAACATACATAATACAGCTGTAAAATATATGAAAGTTTAATTTTTATCAGTACATTACAGAAAATAATGAACTTTATCACAATATGCTAATTTTTTGGCAAGGACTAGTATATACTTTTAAAGAATTATTTTTAATGACACCTGCTTTAATATTGATATTAAGACATATGGTTTTAACAATAAAAATGACGTTTTTAATAATATTATGTTATATTAAACTATAATTCAAAATGTCTTTATTTTTTATTGGTCATTGGCTTTTGGGCGACCACGCTTCAGTTTGTGATCAGCAAGGGCGTAGGCTGGTCTGACCGTGGGGGGTGCACACATCTCGGTTGATCGGAGCCTAAGCCTTAAAGGGGAAATGAAACGCCGACTAAATAAGTTGGCAGTAGCTTAAGTATAGTTTATTGAAGCGATTGTGGCTGAAATTTTATATCATAAATAAACCATTGCACACACAGCGGTTTTGTTTTATGTGCTTGTCGTGCAAGTTATCGACCCAAAAGCTGCCATTGCCAAGTGCCCGCCTACACAAAGTTACTGTGACGTCACTGAGTTGATACAAAGTACCACATGAAATATAGTGCATGCATTTCACATGACAAACAACACGGAGTCTCATGCCAACAACAAGCAGTTTTTCAGCAGAAGACGATTCATTTATTACTCTCAGATCACGAATCAAATATTATAGTTCAACCAAAAACATTGTCAAATATAGTTCAAACTACAACATCTGCAAGTACATGTGCTAAATACATTTACAAATTGAGCTAAAGTTATTTATCTATTCAAAGGCACAAACAAATAATACATATTTACAGCACAAAAACATACTATTAATTTTATAAAAGTACTGATCATTAGGCTGCAGATCCAGGCTGGATGGCTTATGATTATTTGAGCCATTCATTCTCCATGCATCAATGTTTGTGTTCTAACACATGTGCAGGAGCCAGAGGCGGTACTAACAAACTGTGCTTTATTCTCAAACTCGCACTTTGTTTGATTGACAGTGTTCAGCTATTATTGCTTACTGATATTATGTTTGTTGATTGGTCAGCTCGGTGCAGATGCGCAGTGCCCGTTACACGTTAACTTTCGGTTTACTTCCTGACTCTCGTCATGCGGAACTTATCGCCGACTTTCTCTTCAATAACAGTCATTAAGTTTATTTACAAGATTGTGAATACACAATTTCTTGTCCAGCGAGTGTGTGCCAGTATGTGTGTGTGTGTGTGTGGGGGGGGGGGGGGGGGGGTTTGCACGTGCACCCTGTGCACCCCCCCAGTCTACACCCTTGATCAGCTGCCTTCTGATGTTTGAGCAGCTGATACTGGGTTGCGTAGTACTGTACTGTATTCATTGCAGACTTTGCAGATATGCAACAGTGGTTGGCGAATCGCGCATTTTTTTGTTTTTTTTTTACTCTGCCAAGTAATAAAAACCTGCAGTATTCGGCACATGTGTCGGGTTAATCAATACACTTGTCACCATTTTTCACTGTGATCCCATGCCACTGTTCCTAGCATCATTCGGTCCAAAGATCAAGAGGGATGAACTCTCCATGTGCTTTTTTGCGTGTTTGACCTTGATCTAGTCCAGTAGGAACTGTGGTTGAGGTGATAACTTCCATTTGGTCCATCTCAAAGCATCATGCACACACATGCACGCACACACACATCTAGTATGGCCAATCGATATATAATACATGCATTTTTTTTAATATACTGTATTAATCCCGTAAGCAAACAGTGATGTTCACCATAACACTCAAAGTGACCATCATGATGTACCCTGAGAGAATAGTCATGTCACACACCAGTCATACCTAATCTCACAAGTTCACTGGATCCACTACACTTTGCATAGTGGTCAAACCAGTCCTCCACCTTATTCCGTCTTACACTTACCACAAGCTACTACGAGGGATTGTAAAGACAGGCGAGGACTCAGTGTCCTTCCAGGTTATAGTCAACACTCCTGCAGGACATCCAGCATTGTAGTCAACCCCCACACCCTTCACAGAAGCTCCTTTAGCTGTTGCCATTAAGTAGATGATATCACATCTGATCCAGATTGTCTAAATTGTCTAGTACACCCCCCAATGCATGCTTCTTCCTGAAAATTCTGATTTCTGATTTAATACTACATACACCCCTCTGAGCTGGCATGCAATTTTGTCTTAACCTGTACCCTGTGTTTTGGATGGGAAAACCAGAAATGTCAGCACATCACTAGACCATCAGTGTGACTAATTCCTTCATAAATATACACTCTAGCTATGAAATTTATGGCTGTTTGAAGATACCTTTTAAGAGGCCAGTGGGAAAATTTTAGATGCTAGAAGGAGGAGATTTATTAAGCAGACAACAATTTGAATTGTCGATTTAGAACACTTCAGAGACTCGAGAATTACAGAATCATACGACCTACAGCACACTAAAAACAAAGATTCGAAAATCATCCAGGCCCTTGGCTAGAACAGTAAGGATTACGACACTAACAAGAACAGTATGTCTACTGGAAGTCTCTCCAAAATAAATAGGAGACACTGGATGCAACCCCAATTTGGGATAATGAATACAGGATGGCATCCAAATAACTCAAATTTACAATCACAAGACTGATTGTTTCTTTCCGATTATCTAAAGCCCTTTAAAATAATACAGTACTATTGAAATCCATTCATTCATTGATTTTCTGAACCACTTAATCCTAATCGGGATGATGGAGAGGCTGACACCCATCTTTAGGTGAGGGCAGAGTATAGCCCAGAGAGCTCGTCAGGCCATTGCAGGGCAGAAACACACTGACAGCTATGCAGCCTACTCTTTACGAAAGGCAGCAATGGTTCTTTAAACATGCTTCAAAACATAAACAGTGAGCGACATGGCTGGCCTTTTATAATCCAGTTACCTGTACTGAGGCGACAGTGACAGCCCATTGAGAGTGGGGCTTGAACCCCCAACTTTGGGATCAGTCAACCAGAATCTTTACTACCAAGCCACCACTTCCATGATTTTTTTTAAATGTAATCAATAAATGTGTAAGAAGATTGAAATATTCTAACACAAGCTCAGAGTTACATAAAGACAAAGAGGAAATAAAGATATTTAAAGAAAAACCCAAGAAAGTCCACATACAAATCTCTAAATGCATGTTCCAGAATACTCAATGTCCCTGATGTGATTTATACTTCTTACATTAGATTTTCTACATCAAGGCTAATACTATTATGTCCGATATGAAATAAATATACGGTAATACGACTGGCACTAATACTACTGGCTATAGCATATGTAGTGTCTGTCGTCCTTTCGGCTTTTTCCTTTTTACTCGGGAGTCGCCACAGCAAATCATCTGATTCGCACGTTTTGATTTGGCAAAGGTTTTTACGTCGGATGCCCTTCCTGTCACAACCCTTTTTAGCAAGGGACAGAAACACGCTGACGACTTTGCAACCTACTCTTTACGAAAGTCAGCAATGGTTCTTTTACATGCTTCTCACCATAGACAGTGACAGACATGGCCCGCCTTTGATAACCCAGTTAGCTGCACTGGGGGGGGGGGGGCAGTGACAACCTTGTGGAGAGTGGGACTCGAACCCCCAACCTTTGGATCAGCGATCCAGCGCCCTATACCACTAGACCACCACTGCCCCTATAGCATATGTAGTGTAAAGTCTTATAAATTGCACTGCAATGCCCCTTATGGATTTTCATATCTACCCTGTGAGTTTTATTGTTTTTCTTTTTTTTAATTGTTTAGGTGTAAACAAGTATAGGGTGGTGTCTTGTGAAGATAGATGCTGGTGTACATTATGACATGAACAAAAAAGATCGAACATCATGGTCAGTTCACGATCCTTGATTTTTAATCCCAGTGATAAGAGGGGTGAGATGAGGATCAGGAAAAAAATAGCTTAGGACCTTTACAGAAGCTATGGAATACAATGCTTTGCTTCACTTGCTGCACCAGCTAAGCATCATCTACTATACAACTGTGGAGGCAATACTGATTCAGCCTCATGCTTTTAAGAGTGTGACAGAAATGAATGCTCCTTCTTTTCTCTTTGGTATTAAGAATAAAAGTTATATACACGCTGTATAATCAGAGTCAGGGATTCAGACAGTTGACACCCTGGATTGGATGGTGCAGTGTCTCTTAATCCAATCCAGAAGCATTTCAGAGACATTTGTACTATATACAGTGGCACATCTCAATGCAAGCTGTCTTTCTTTCGGCTTTTTCCCTTTTACTTGGGAGTCGCCACAGCGAATCATCTGATTCGCGCGTTTGATTTGGCAGAGGTTTTTACGTCGGATGCCCTTCCTGTCACAACCCTTTTTTGCAAGGGACAGAAACACACTGACGACTTTGCAGCCTACTCTTTACGAAAGTCAGCAATGGTTCTTTTACATGCCTCTCACCATAGACAGTGACAGACATGGCCCACCTTTGATAACCCAGTTAGCTGCACCGGGGGGGTTGGGGGGCAGTGACAACCTTGTGGAGAGTAGGACTCGAACCCCCAACCTTTGGATCAGTGATCCAGTGCCCTATACCACTAGACCACCACTGTCCTTTTACTGTATGAAGTAAAAATCTGTTTTTGTCTAAAGATATTTTGTGTGTGTGTGTGTGTGTTCCTGTGTTGCAGAGATAAAATTGACTTGTATTACCCTACAGCTATTTACAAGCCATGCTTCTATATACACACTTCCTTCATGTTAATATAAAAAAAAAAAACAATGTGTTGCATTGATTTAAATGATTGCAGAGACAAAAATATTACAATTCTGCTTGCAACAAAAACATTTAGACTCTGAAAAATCACCAGCCTCCCTGTGACCTTAATTAAAATTAAGCATCAGAAAATGAATGAATGTGTTTGAGTCCTTGTATTTTTATAAAGAAAAAAAATATCTATCCCACGAAGCGAGGGACGAGGTGCAGCCAGATGTGTTGATGGGTTGGATAGTCTACCTCAGCATCACTCCCTTCGTGGAATCTCCTTTTTCGTTACTCGTTATATGAATGTTGTTTTGTCATAGTTTTAAGTTACAAAAACGACAGCAACACAGAAAAGTATATGAAGACATATTTTAAGAAGGAGCCTGCTAGACATTCTTTTAAATAATATTTATGTATAAATAAAAATACTGCACTGACGACCCATTCTCAGAGTGGAGACGGAACCACACCCAGTCTTTTATTTTGTCACTGGGAGGAGAGTTATTTAATTCGGAGATTGCTGTGCATGAATCAAATCTCATCCACCGTCTCTTACTTCAGGTGTGATTTCCGTTCCTAGATTACAAACCCCGGCAGCGGAAAAATCTCTCTCGCTTGCTAAGCTGCTGTTGGGATGGCAAGAACACTCCTTGCCATAAGCACAAGGGTCTGGAATACAGTGGCTCCCTCCACCAACACAGCAGATCAAAAACACTGACTCTCAATGTAGCTGATTAATAAAACGATATCCATGTCCACAAGAAAACACACAAAATCCCCCCCACACACACACACCAAATAAACATCCGCCCGCACCCTTAACTGTTAATTCTCATCGATATAATCTTCAACCCTAAAAAAAGCATTTTCTTCAAGGTTATCCGCTGGGTACCTGTGGGTACCTGACCGTTGTAGGACTTACCTGAATGACGGGAGAGGCCTTATAGGCAGATTCTCCCATCATTCAGGTGAAAGCTGGTTTAACTCTTGACCCCTGAGAGCCCGGAGTGCTTCCAATGTGAGTAAATAAGCGACATTTTCTTTTTTCAGTTGTTTGTGGTGATGCAGTGGTTTTTGTGTATGAAGCACGTTTGTAAAGTACACATTCATTATTTTTAAAGGCCACGAAGCCGCATCAGAGAGGTGAAAGAGCCGCAGGTTGCTGACCCCTGGTGGAGATAAACACACATAATTCAAGTAGCACAGCCCTATGGCTCATCACTCACTTGTAACATAAATATGAACTAATTTGTCCAATGATCACATAACACGTGACATATATTATCACAACAAACATTTCTGTTCAACTAGTGAGCATAGCTGCTACAAGTTAGTATGTTAATAGTATAACTCTGCACTAGTAAACAGTCTTACACTTTACTTATTGCATAAATATAAAATGTAAAAAATAGCGAACTTCCGCGAAATAGGCGAGTAAAAATAGCAGAATTCCGCTAGAGTAGATCTGGGATCCCTGTATATAGTCAGGCTGTGGTGGCATGCTGATGTACAGCTTAGCATGTTGACTTCACAGCAAGAAATTCCAGGGTTTGAGTTCTGAGCTTGTGCATTTCTGTGTGGTGTTTGCATGATCTCCACAGTATTTTGTATAGTTTTATGACTGGAGTTTACAACATTCAACTATTTATAGGATAAAAACTACCTATTAATCCAGGTGTGAGGTCTATATAAAAAATTTCAGCCCATGGATTTTAGCAAAGACCGACTCGAAGGTAAGGTCTTTACAAAAAAATGAAAAGTCAAAATATTATGTTTATATATGTATATATGTGGTAGTCCTTTGTCATATCTGTTCAAAGGTTTTACAATAACAAGCCTTGACAAAAAAAGGTCAAGTTGATCCATATACAATTCCACACTATTAGCCCTGGAGGGGAACCTATACAACAGATTTGACAACCGAATGTCATTTTCTTCCAGAGTTATGGCGGAACCCATTTCTATAAATAATATATCATATAATAAAGATCAATGGCTATGATTCTCAACAGATCTCATATGTTCCATGTTCCAGGTGTTTTCTTTACCTTATGCTCCTTTTGCTTGGTTGGCACTTTGTTATCCAGCAGTACGTTAAGCTTATTAGTTTCAGTTTTTGATTTGTTTTGTGTATCTTTGGGGTTCCAGGCAACAATAAACTCCTCATCAAGCATGTGCATCCTGTCTCGACGTGCATTTATGACCAGTAGCTTTCGGTTCTTCTCAGTTGCTTCTCTTCCTGTGGAAGCTGTTTAAGATCATAGCACACAGTGCTGCTAGATAACAGGTAAGTTGCAGGGCAATACACATCAGACCACATGCAAATTATTGCCCATGCGTTGACCAAACACTTACTGTCTTTGCTATAAAACAATTTACTGCTGAGCAAAAAACTCTGTGGTCTCATGTGTATAGCAAGCAAGAACAAGAAAGTACAGTAATGAATTTATGGATAAATGGTGATAGTTTCTATTGAAAATACTGCGTCATATGTTGTAAGTTTATTGAAAGGTCTTGGTATGCAGATGCACAAGTTAGTATCCAGGTTTCGCAACACTCAACATGGCCAAGATTGGTAAAATACAAAAGTCGCTTTCTAGCGCAAACATGAAACATACTGCATGTCATGCACAACCACATCTACTTATATGAACTGCATAAATTCCCATTAATCATTTCTCTGTACCCTAACATACCCTACAGAGGCTCAAGAACTAGGGCTCACCCAAGACCGGGACTCTGGCCTGCAGAAAAAGAAAAGTTAATTAAGTACCACCCACCCCGTGTAAAATGGTGCAAGGCATGCTGCTGGCAGTAGGTGATTAATTATATCAGCTTGACACAAATCTGTTCCACTGGGAGCCGGCCACCACAACAACAATGCTTAATATTCACAGGGTTGTGTCACAAGAATTTAAAAATGGATTCTGCAAAAATATTTGAAGTGATTGTAACTACTTTGCTTGAAGCCAACAACTCTGACACTGCTTAATTAAACACAGATGATAGATGTGGAGTTTAGACAGATATATACACTGCTCAGATGTCTAAAATTTATTTGACTTGGCTCTGCATTAGATGTTACACTTAATCTATGAATAATCACCTTTACAGAGCATACAGTTGGATCAAAGATAACAGTGACTACATATGTACTGTACATGAGTGCTATATAATATGCTGCTTCATAATTCTTGGGCTTTGTTACACATTCTTGACATAATAGACACCTATGTATTTACATAATAATTTTAAGAGGAGGAAACATAATTACACAGGTCATGTCCTGTCTGTTAAAAGCTGAAGACAGTAGACTAATTCACAAGATGAGTCATTCCCCAATTCCCCAATCTCTATGTATCCTTTCTATTTAAAAACACAAGATAATGAGGAGTCAATCTTGTGTATGAGTGGATTATAACTAGGCCTCATTCAACCTGTCTCTTCGAAATGTGTTTGGATAACATGCAGAAAACTAGTGGTCCATTAGCATTCTCCTTACACGCATTGCTGTGCGGATCAGGTCCCTGTCCTCTGGCTCCAAACGTTCCAGTAAGTTGTCCAAGTCATTTGAGGACAGCAAAAGCTCCTGAAATAACCAAAATACAGAGGAGTCTTCAGGCATAAAAGTTAAAACACTCATAATCAGAATAACCCATGAACGCCTGTGAATTATATTCACAGTGGCTTACATGAAAGCTGATGTGATCACGACAGAAAAATTACACTCTAATCCGACCCTGTCACAATAAGACTAATTTCCTATTCCTTTCTCCTAATTTTTCACTAGTTATATCATTATTGCATGTTGTGTTATTACTGTCTCTTGTGAAAGCACCAATGACGCTTAAGATGGTGGTTCAATTCAAATAGAAACTTTACTGGCTATATACAGAGGGTACAGTTGTGTTTAGGATACAACAATTTTTTTCCCCCCACTACCGAATGATCCTGAAGAAAAGACTGTATTGCTGCCTTACTTCTGGAACTGAATGGAAAGGAAGGCGTTTGGGTTTCTGAACAGCTCCATCACATAGTGGTAAATACACTTCACACTGCTCTCCGGCTGCATCTGGCTCCCCCATTACAAACGTCACCTGTTTCAGATCACCCTATGTATATGAAACAAACATACACAAACCCACAGACATACACACAAACAGGTTTTTACATCAGAACATCTCTGAAAGTCAGTCCAGTGTATAAATGTGTGAATAAGCCTCTGAGGCAATGCACTGCATGAGATCATCCTAACAGGCACTGCCGAGACTTCATGCAGTATTAACTCTGGTTTTTCATGTTTACCTTGTCTGCAGCTGTCCAAATCTCTTTTCCTAACCGTCATTATTTCATCCATCACTTAAACGTAGCAGTCAATGATTATACCTTGTGATGGTGTAGGTTCCAAAATAATCCAACTAAAGCTTTATCTTTGACAGTTGCTTTTAGTGAACTATAAGCCTATTTAATCATACCAGACATAAGCACGAAGCTAATATCTCTGTCCACATCTACTTAACACAATATATGTTATGGTCTGTGTTGAGAGTGGCTCTGAAATTGGCGGCTTTTAACTCTCTTGTTCTTTCCTTATGTACTGTAGGCACTGGTGAGGGGCGTGGCTCACTTGCGGGCAGAGTCCGGAGCAGCACAACTGATTCCACTCAGTCATCACTGGGCTATAAAGATGAGCGGCACGCTCCTCCCAGCGCTAGAAGATTGTTCAGTCCATGCAATCCCGTTTCCCCGTGATCTCTCTGGCTCCTGGTTCTCAGCTTCATGCTTGACCAGTTCACACTCTCAAGTTCCCCCTTGTAATTTTGGCTTTTGTGTTTCTCCTCACCTTTACGGTGACTACGATTCTCCGTACTCCAGTGCCTGCTCTGTGTACAATAAAACTCATCTGCATCATCATACTCGGTCTCTTGCATCTTTGGGTTCGACTGAAAGCTCCCGGCATCATAATCTTCTCACCGAAAAAATGGACCCAGGTGAGACTGCGCAACTCCAGCAGGCATTGTTCCAACAGGGACTCCTGTTGGGACAGCACAATTCCACTTTGCACCAAATTGTTGGTAGTCTCCAAAGATTAACCACCAGCATTGTGCAGCTCGTGCGGGAGGATGGACGCCATCGTCACCTAACCTTCACTATCTGCACCGGCAGCATTGCCAGCCCTGTTCACCACGCCCCAAGAGCTGCTCATCCCCACGCCAGCGAGGTATTCGGGCACGATCGGTTTATCTGCTTAGTTCCTCCAACGGTGCTTGCTGGTCTTCAGTCAGCAGCCGCTCACATATACCACCGACCAAGCCAAGACCACGTTTGTCATGAGCCTGCTCACAGGTCAAGCCTTGTCCTGGGCGCTAGCGGTCACCATCTACACCCCGGAGTTATGCTTGCACTATGACCGGTTCGTGCTGGAGACGAAGAAAGTCTTCAATCATCCGGCAAAAGGGGCGGAGGCGAGCAGCCAGCTGCTACGGATCGAGCAAGGCTTGCAATCAGTGTCCGAATATGCCATCGGATTCCGGATCCTCACCGTAGAGAGTGGCTGGAACAACCCTGCGCTCCAGGAGGCCTTCCTGCAGGAGCTAAACGAGAGGCTGAAGGACGAGATAGCGGCACGAGATGAGACTGCAACGTTTAAAGAGCTGATCTCCTTGGCTACGAGGCTGGACAACCGGCTAAGAGAGAGCGATACAGACCCTGGGAAGAGAGGGTTAGCCTCATCTTCCCGCCCCCGAGCGCCCCCGTAAGGCCCAACGCTGCCTCACCTTGAACCAACGCTAATTTCATTGACTCAGGGGTGGTTGAGCTCCACGACCTACCCATATACGAACTGGAAACCCCGAAGCAGGTAGTAGCCATTGACAGCCGACTCATTGCTTGTGTCACTCATGAGACGACGCCGGTCAGGCTCAGTCTGTCCGGTAATCACCGCGAGTGTTTGGAGCTGTTTGTCCTCTATGCCCCTCTCACTTCCCTGGTGTTGGGGTGGCCATGGCTGCAGACTCACAACCCCCACACATTGACTGATGCACACTCACCATACGCAGCTGGAGTGACTACTACCTCCAACACTGCCTACTGGTGGCCGTATTTCCCAACGTTTCACAAACCCTGGTTGAGCAGAGAGATACGGACTTGACTGGCATCCTGAAAGAAGACAACAATTTGAAAGAGGCATTCAGTAAGGACCAGGCTCATTCGCTACCAACACACCGACCATACGATTGCGCCATAGAATTACTCCCAGGTTCCACACTCCCTTCTCAGATACGAAGCCAATATTGATAATAAACTCAACATTAAAAACCCTTACTGGAGCGATGTTATAAAAGCTTGGGGTTCTTATTGTAGAAAATTTCAAGTCAAAGATGACAACATTGGTGACATTTTTACTGCTCCATTATGGCTGAATCACAATTATAAAAATCCCACTCATGTTATTCAGCATATTGCCTTATTCAGCATAAGGGCATATTGACTGTAAAAGATTTGTATGATGAAAACGGTTTGATTCCCTTTGAAATATTAAGGCAAAAATACAATATAAGAGGTACAATATTAGAGTATAACTATCTGCTTCATATCATACCTGATAATTGGGAAAAGGTTATTAAGAACTTCAGAAATTTCCCTTTCGAGAACCTGTTCATCAGTGTCTACCACAGAAGTATTTTAAAGAATTCCAACGGTTCAAGGTTATTTTATGAAAAATTGATAGCTACAAATAACAAACTTGAAGTCTGTAATAAATGGGAAAAAATATTTAGTGATTGTAATTTTGACTGGCATTAAAGTTTTTAATGTATATAGATGTAAAATGAAAGATGTCAAGCTTCTAGATTTCCAGCTCAGGTTTTTGCATAGAATTGTTGAAACAAAAAAGGAATGATTGAAAATGAATATGATTGATAATGATGTGTGTCGTTTTTGTCATGATATACCTGTCATGTCTACTGTGAATGCTGTGAAACTATGAAATTTTGGAACGAACTTCAACTTTGGATTAATTATAATTTACCACAAAATCAAACGATTACAAAATATTTAATTTGGTTTGGCACATTGCAAAATAATGTATTGCTAAATAAAATCATTCTTTCTGAAAAAAAAAAATCATTTACATAATATCAAACAAACAATTCCCAAATTTTCCAATTACAAAAATGTCTTAAAAGAAATATTTTATGTGGGGCAATTTATTTCAAAGAGAAACAATGATACAGAAAATTTCAACTTGAAATGGAATTCACTCGTTCCCATATTTAAACATTTACTTGTCGTTAATCGTATAGCTGTGTGTAAACTTCAATCTCTTGTAATCATACATATATTTCTTAATATGTTCTGGTTTTGCTTTTTGTAACCATGGGAACCAAAAAAAAAAAAAAGTTCAGGATGCCCAGCAGGGGAAACCAGAGCCCGTCGGGTTGCCCAAAGGTTAGTTATATGTTCCCCCGCCAGCCAGAACCCCAGTGCTCCAGTGGGGTCACTCATCTAAATTAGCCTGCCACCCCAGAGTCCACTCTTTCTCCTCCAACAACGTTTCTGGTGGCCGACCATGACAGCTAACACCAGAAAGTTCGTCGGCGCTTGTGTCACCTTTGCCTGGAGCAAGTCCTTCCATCGTGCACTCTCGGGGCATCATTACCTCAAACCACATACCTCATTGCCCCTGGTCGCACATTGCTGGGGACTTCATCACTGGGTTATCCCCGGCTGAGGGCAACACGGTCATCCTGACGGTAGTAGACCGCTTCTCTAAGGCGGTCCACTTCGTCGCTCTACCCAAGCTCCCTTCAGCGATGGAAACAACTGGCCTGCAGGTCCAACACGTGTTCCGCCTCCATGGAATCCCCTAGAATGTCGTTTCGGACCGGGGCCCCCAGTTCGCATCTCGAGTCTGGACAGCGTTCCGCAACATCCTGGGAGTCTCTTGCAGTCTGACCTCCAGCTACTACCCTCAATTGAACGGGCAGGCGGCGCGAACGAATCAGAGCCTTGACTCCTCTCTGTGCTGCGTCGCCTCCTGCCTTCCAGCCTCCTGGTCCACACACACCTCCAGTAGATTGAATACTCGCATAACTCCCTGGTCTGTGCTGCCACAGGGATGTCCCCCTTCATGGTGATCAATGGGTTCCAGCCTCCCCTGTTCCCCAGCCACGAGGTCGAAGTAGCGGTCCCATCCATCCAGGCACACTTTCGCAGAGCACGCCGGGTCTGGAAAGAAGCTTGTGCCACCCTGGAACGGTCAGTAGACTGGAACCAAAGGATCACCGATTGCCACCGGACCCCGGCGCTGCCCTACACAGTCGGGCAACGGGTTTGGCTCTCCTCCAGGGACCTGCCCCTGCAGATAGACTCCAAGAAGTTGGCTCCCAGATACATCTGGCCATATGCCATTGAGCGTATCATAAACCCCAATGCCGTCCAACTCAAGCTCCCAGCCGCACTCAAAAGTGCACCCAGTGTTCCATGTATCCCTGGTCAAGCCTGTGATGGAAAGCCCCCACCACCCACCCCATCCCCTTACCGACCCCTCACCACCTCCTCCCTGGCTGGTTGATGGACATCCGGCGTATACTGTGAATCATATTCTCGACGTGTGCAGGCAGGGTCAAGGGTTCCAGTACCTGGTGGACTGGGAGGGGTATGGGCCCGAGGAACGTTCCTGGATCCCTCTTTCCCTAATCCTGGACCCAGACTTGCTGGCTGAGTTCTACCATTGGTTCCCGGACAAGCCTGGTCAGGTGCCAGGTGGAACCCCTTGGGGGGTCCTGTTATGGTCTGTGTTGGGAGTGGCTCTGAAATTGGCGGCTTTTAACTCTCTCTCCTTATGCACTGTAGGTACTGGTGAGGGGCGTGGCAGAGTCCGGAGCAGCACACATGATTCCACTCAGTCATCACCAGGCTAAAAAGATGAGCAGTGTGCTCTTCCCAGCGCTAGAAGATTGTTCCCTCCATGCGATTCCGTTTTCCCGTGATCTCTCTGGCTTCTGATTCTCAGCTTCGTGGTCAACCAGTTTCCCTTTGTAATTTTGGGTTTTGTGTTTCCCCTCAGCTTTACGGTGACTACGATTCTCTGTACTCCAGTGCCTGCTCTGTGTGCAATAAAACTCACCTGCATCATCATACACGGTCTCTTGCATCTTTGGGTCCGACTGAAACCTCCCGGTGTCACAATAGATAGTTTAAACATGAGGCTTACATAAAATATTTAATTCAGCATAGCTTGAGCAGGGCAACATGTTAGCATAGTGGTTAGCATGTCTGCCATGCAGTAATTCTGTCTTCCTTTCGGCTTTTTCCCTTTTACTCAGGAGTTGCCACAGTGAATCATCCGATTCGCACGTTTGATTTGGCAGAGGTTTTATTTTTTATGTCGGATGCCCTTCCTGTCACAACCCTTTTTAGTAAGGGACAGAAACATGCTGACGGCTTTGCAGCCTACTCTTTACAAAAGTCAGCAATGGTTCTTTTACATGACTCTCACCATAGACAGTGAGAGACATGGCCCGCCTTTGATAACCCAGTTAGCTGCACTGGGGGGACTGTGACAACCTTGTGGAGAGTGGGACTCGAACCCCCAACCTTTGGATCAGCGATCCAGCGCCCTATACCACTAGACCACCACTGCAGCATGTCTGCCATGCAGTAAAAAAATATATAAATAAATGGAAAAAAAGAAAAAAAATTGGGTTTGAGTCCTGGGCTCGGGGAAGGCATTTCTGTATGGAGTTTATGTGTTCTCCCCGTGCTTGCATGTTTTCTTCATGTAATCTGATTTCCTTCCACAGCCCAATGAGATGCATATTAGGCTTTGGGGCAGCTCCTTTGGTTTGAGTGTGAATGGTTGTGTGTGTGTTGGCCCTGCAATGGTCTGATGAGTGTTTCAGGGTGTATATCACCTTTGGCTGACACTTCCAGGATTAGAAAGGAATGAATAAATCAAGCACTTGACTCCAATGTGTGAATACTTTGGATTTAGTGAAGACACTGCAGGTGAACTATTCCGAATAATTGGTATTCAACACACACTTTATTACTATTAGGGTTTTTTGTTGTTTTATTTATTTTTCTTTTCTCAGGCTTAAATTCTGATGCTCGTATTGAATTAAAATTTTAACTCTGATGCTGCTACTCAAAAGGCTTACAGGACATCCCCCCCATCCACCATATACAATATAATCGCTCGTAATAGATTTGCAGAGAGGCTGGCGTCTATCTCAGCCAACACTGGTTGAAACAGAGGAAACCCGCACATGCATAAAGAGTGCATGCAAACTCCACATAGAAACGCCCTCACCAAGCCATGTCCATTGTTTTGTAATGGACACATGGATCAAGTGAGTGTCCATATTAGGTTGATCATACTGCATAGACTGGAACATGATTTACATAAGCTGCCAACTCAGAATGATCTGCCAGTAGGATCTGGACATCACTTAAAGCAAAACCCTGTGCATTCATTTTATGAACTGCAGTGCTCCCTGTGTATCACATGAACTCAAAAACAGTTTTCACATGAGTAAAAAAAGTAAGGTGTAAAAGCCTTCAGAGATGTTTGAGCTGTGAATTACAGTGTGCACTGATTTAAGAATTCCCCCTTACTCTTAATCTTGCTCGAACCTAATTTCAAATCTTTCCTGAGGTGTAACAACTGAGCCAGCAATAAATGACATGACAGTGGAACAAGCTCCTAGAATAAGGACATTATATGGCTTATATAATGGCCAGTCAAAGCTACCTGCTCTTCTGAGCAAAAAACAATAATAAAATTATTGAATTATAGACCAAATAAATGTTACCCAATTGTAGTTTATCCGTGCATAAAAGCCTCTAACAGTAAAAAGTAAGACTCTGTTTGCTTTTCCAGGGAGATCACATTAACCAATGTGACAAGTGCAAGCACAGATGTTCCTAATGTCCCTAATGGCACAGGTTCCAGGATTTTAATAATATATTCTTCATAAATAAGTTAGGGATTTGGATGTCTGTAGGGACAAGTCCTGGAATGTCTTCATAAGATGTGTAGTACAGAAAGGCAGTCGCACTCTCACTCACTCATTTGCAGAAAATCTTTATCTTTCCATGTAAGGAAGCTAGAGACCATCTCAACTGATCTTGGGAGAAGGTGGGGTACACCTAGAACAGCTCGCCAGTTCATCGTAGGGCAACACACACACACACACACAATCATTTGTCCAACTCCACACAGAAACCCCCAGGCCTGGGGCCAGAACCCAGGACCCTCTTGCTATGAAACAGACATGCTAACCACTACACCACCAAGCCGTCGATATTGAACCTGTTAAGCTGAATACTTTTAAAGAACTGAAGTTTTACCTCAAATGGAATTTCAAAGCTCTCAACGATTCCTCCCACCATAATAAGTCCATCAGTGGTTATTTCCAGACCCTCCTTGTAGGCCCAGTCTACACTTTCCACGAAGGCGCAGTCCACATACAACACAAGCCGTCCTGTCGACACACTCACTGCAGCGCGATGCCAATTACCATCAGACAATACAGCAACAGGAAACCTAAAATAAATCAGACACAATTAGGGGGGAGGGGGGGGGTGAAAGGAATATATCTATCTACAGACGCTCCCCAGCTTACGAACGAGTTAGGTTCCAGACAGCCATTCATTAGATGAATTTGTTCATAAGATGTTACAGGGCATTCTTTAGAGAGGAACGTATGTTTAACGTATAAGTAACCTGTACGAGTTTGTACTGTATACAATCTCTCTCTCTCTCTCTCTCTCTCCAACAGTTATTACACAACTGACAGCGTGCTGTAATGATGCTCTTGGTCTCAGTCTAATTGAAAGCATATCCTCTCTCTCTCTCTCTCTCTCACACATACACACACACACACACGGGCAACACTGGACAATTTAACTGATCAGCGTCCAGTTGTCCTTGGAAGGAGCACCGGAGACCTATAATTGAACTTCGACGTGAAGATAACATGATTAATTTATTTATTTACCCGAAGTGTGTGTAATGCTTCCTCGATAATTCTGTTTGATTGGTGGATTATTTGTGAATCATTTCCCAACATGATTTTGGCATACAGCTCATGAAAACCCAAAATTCCTATCTCAAAAAATTAGCATATCATGAAAAGGTACTCCAAACGAGCTATGAACCTAATCATCTGAATCAACCAATTAAATCTAAACACCTGCAAAAGATACCTGAGGCTTTTAAAAACTCCCAGCCTGGTTCATTACTCAAAGCCGAAATCATGGGTAAGACTGCCGACCTGACTGCTGTCCAGAAGGCCATCATTGACACCCTCAAGCAAGAGGGGAAGACAAAGAAATCTCTGAGCGAATAGGCTGTTCCCAGAGTGCTGTATCAAGGCACCTCAGTGGGACGTCTTTGGGAAGGAAAAAGTGTGGAAGAAAGCGCTGCACAACCAGAAGAGGTGACTGGACACTGAGGAAGATTGTGGAGAAGGGCTGATTCCAGACCTTGGGGGACCTGTGGAAGCAGTGGACTGGGCTACAGGTGCCGCATTCCCCAGGTCAAGCCACTTTTGAACCGGAAACAGCGGCAGAAGCGCCTGACCTGGGCAACAGAGAAGCAGCACTGGACTGTTGCTCAGTGGTCCAAAGTACTTTTTTCGGATGAAAGCAAATTTTGCATGTCATTCGGAAATCAAGGTGCCAGAGTCTGGAGGAAGACTGGGGAGAAGGAAATGCCAAAATGCCTAAAGTCCAGTGTCAAGTACCCACAATGGAGCTAGCTATCAGGAGATTTTGGAGCACTTCATGCTTCCATCTGCTGAAAAGCTTTATGGAGATGATTTCATTTTTCAGCACGACCTGGCACCTGCTCACAGTGCCAAAACCACTGCTAAATGGTTTACTGACCACAGTATTACTGTGCTCAATTGGCCTGCCAACTCTCCTGACCTGAACCCCATAGAGAATCTGTGGGATATTGTGAAGAGAAAGTTGAGAGACACCAGACCCAACACTGTGGATGAGCTTAAGGTCGCTATCGAAGCATCCTGGGCCTCCATAACACCTCAGCAGTGCCACAGGCTGATTGCCTCCATGCCACGCCGCACTGAAGCAGTCATTTCTGCAAAAGGATTCCTGACCAAGTATTGAGTGCATAACTGAACATAATTATTTGAAGGTTGACTTTTTTTTTTTTAAACACTTTTTTAATTGGTTGGATGAAATATGCTAATTTTTTGAGATAGGGATTTTTGGTTTTCATGAGCTGTATGCCAAAATCATCAGTATTAAAACAATAAAAGATCGGAAATATTTCAGTTGGGGTGCAATGAATCTAAAATATATGAAAGTTTAATTTTTATCAGTACATTACAGAAAATAATGAACTTTATCACAATATGCTAATTTTTTGAGAAGTACTAGTACATGTATTAAGGTGTGTGTGTGTGTGTGTGGGGGGGGGGGGGGGGCATGTGGCTCAGACTCACTCGTAATGCCTTTGCTGTGTGCTGATGAAGGTAAAAGAGTGGGCACTGATGCGGATCTGAAGGAGGATGTGACCGTCTGGGCAGAGGAATGTAAAGACACTACGGTCGTCATGCTGAGAGCTGCGAAGCTCGAGGAGCAAGCTGAACTCATCATTAAATCTGGAAAGATAACATATGTAAAAATAATAAAGCAACCAATACTCACTGCTCATCACTTAATCTTATTAATGTCACAGGGAGGCCGGAGCCGATCTCATCCAACACTGGGCAAAGGTAGGACAGATGGAAACAGCTTACTAGACCATTGCAAGACCAACCAACACACATAACCATTCACACTTACACCAAGGGGCGATGCGGATGTTTTTGGAGTACATGAGGAAATCTGAGTACCCAGAGGAAACCCACATAAGAACAGATAGAACATGCAAACTTCATAAGAAAATGCATGAGTCTGAGGCATGAACCCAGGACCTTTTGCTGTAAGGTGGGCGAGCCTCCATTAAAGAAATCTTTTCATAAAAATCACTTGCAGTACCAAGAAAAATGTTGCACCAAGGTTTCCCTGCTGATCAAAATCTCACACTGTTGCATTGGTGAACTGGACTGCGAAGGGATGATGTGATATAATGAAACATAGCAGATTCTTTTCCCTCTCTGCTGGTCCCAGTTTATAGTTCAGTTCAGTTCAAGCCTGTTACCCCTACTGGGACATAAGCCGCCAACAAGATCCCTCCATCTGTCTCTGTCCTGGGCCAGTCTTTCCAGTTGACCCCATGAGTGGCCCATCTTCTTGACATCCGCCTCTAAGTGTTTCTCGGCCTCCCTCTCTTCCTTTTTCCTTGGGGGTTCCACCTCAAGGCTTGTCTTGTTTTGTTAGTGGCTGGTTTACACAGAGTGTGGCCTAACCACCTCCAGCGACGTTGTTTGATCTCGGCTTCTACTGTTTGTTACTGTTTGTTTGTTCCCACAGTTCCCGGTTGATGATCCTGTCAGGCCATCTTATCCAGAGGGTTCGTCTCAGGCAACCATTGATGAAGGTCTGGATCTTTTTTGTGGTAGTGGTGGTGGTTCTCCATGTTTCAGCTTCATATAGTAGGACAGACTTCACGTTGGTGTTGAAGAGCCGCATCTTGGTGTTGGCTGATAGGTCTCTTGAAGCCCAGATGTTCTTCAGCTGTAAAAAAGGCTATCCTGGCCTTGTTTATTCTGGCCTATACATCTGCGTCTATCCCTCCCTTTGAGTTGACGATGCTGCCGAGGTAGGTGAAGCTGTCCACCTCCTCTAATGCCCTGTCTCCCAGAATGAGGGGATGTGCTGGTGGAGTTGACTTTCAGGACCTTGCTTTTCCCTTGATGGATGTTCAGACCTAGCTGGGATGAGGTCTCCGTCACAAAGCTTGTTTTTTTCTTGCATCTGATGTTGAGCATGTAAGAGCAGTGCCAGGTTGTCAGCAAAGTCCAGATCATCCAGTTGTGAAGAGAGAGTCCATTGTATGCCATTCCGTCTCTGTGATGTGGATACCTTCATAATCTAATCAATGGCGAGCAGGAATAGAAAAGGGGACATCAAGCATCCCTGTCGGACTCCTATTTGAACTTGGAAAGCATCAGAGACCTGGCTTCCATGGACTACCCTGCAGGTGAGTCTCTCATACGAGTTCCTGATGATGTTGAGGAGTTTCGCTGGTACCCCGTAGTGTCTTAGCAGTTTCCATAGGGTCACTTTGTCCACACTGTCAAAGGCTTTCTCATAGTAGAGAAAGTTGACATCGAGAGGGGTATTCCACTTCAGGGACTGCTCCAGGATGATGTGTAGTGTTGCTATCTGGTCTATGCACGAGCGGTCTTTCCGGAAGCCTGCCTGCTGGTCTCTAAGCTGTGGGTCAACGACGTATTTCATCCTTTTTAGTAGGATCCTGCTAAAGACCTTTCCAGGAACTGACAATAGGGTGATCCCTCTGTAGTTTGCAAAGTTACTGAGATCTCTTTTCTTTGGCAGTTTGATGAGGTATCCCTCCTTCCACTCTGATGGCACTTGTTCGTCCTCCCAGATCTTCTCAAAGAGGGGGTGGAGCACATTAACAGTGATGAACCTGTCTGCCGTCAGTGCCTCTGCTGGGATGTTGTCTGGTCTAGGAGCCTTGCCTGCCTTCAGCTGTCTGAGAGTTTTTATGATTTCCTCTTTGCAGGGTGGATTACAGTCAATCGGGAGGTCGTTGTCAGCTGTTGGGATGTCTGGTGGGTCTTGTGGGGCTGGTCGAATCAGGAGCTCTTCAGAGTGTGCTGTCCATCTGTTCTTTTATCCTGTGTCACTTCGTATGGCTTTCCCCCATCTTTTCCTTTACTGGCCTTTCGGGCTTGGGGAACTTCCCACTGAGCTACCTGGTGATGGTGCAGAGGTCCTTCTTGTTTCCGTATTGTACAGTTTCCTCTGCCTCTACGGCAAGTGCCTCCACATACCTCCTCTTGTCTGCTTTTATGCTATTTTTTGCAGCTCCGGCGGCGCATGTGTAGGACTTCTGTGTATTGGCTTTCTCTGTTCTTGTGCGATTGGTGTCAAGTGCTGCCTTCTTTTCCTTAATATCTGAGATCTCTTCCAAAGAGTCGGCTGTTATTCATTCCTTGTGGCTGCGAGTCTTGCAGCCCAGTACCTCTTGGCAAGTTGATGTCACTGACTCTCACCACCTTCCATTTTCTTCTTCAAGCAGCTCGTGGAGGATTTGGAACCTATTTGTGAGGGTCAGTCTGTATTCCTCCAGCTTCTGTGAATCCTTTAGGAGTCCCAAGTTGAAGTGCTGGCGTATTCCTGTTCTCTCACTCCAATTCCTCTTCAGCTTGAGCTTGAGTCGAGCCACCATTAGGTGGTGGTCGGAAGTGATGTCTGCCCCCCTCTTGACTCGCACGTCTTATAACGACTGGCAGAACGTTCTGGCGATGCTCATGTGATCAATCTGATTTTTGACCCATGTTGACCCATGACTTCGGCATAGCCCTGATTGTTACTGCCCACCTTGGCGTTCATGTCTCCCATGATGATGTTGAGGTCTCTGTTTGGGAAGGTCTCAGTGATGGTCTGGAGTCTGTTGTAGAATTCCTCCTTAGCTACATCATCATCTTCTTAGGTAGGGGCATAGCACTGAATGATGTTCATGTTGAGCTGTTTGTTTTTGGTCCTGAAGGATGTCAGTAGGATGCGTGGCCCATGGGCTTCCCATCCAATGAGGGCTCTCTCTCTGCTGTTTTGGAGAGCATCAGTGCCACTCCCTGGGTGTGTGGAGCATCCTCTCCCCCATGACCGGAAAGCAGCAAGGTTTCTCCAGATTTGAGTCTTCTCTTGCCACTGCCTGTCCATCGGGACTTGCAGATCCCAAGGATGGTGAGGCTGTAATTCCTCACCTCTGCAGTCACTTGTGCTGTTTTTCCTGCTTCATACATGATCCGTACATTCCATGTACCGATGGTAGTGGTGTTTCTGGTTGTGAGAATTGAGGTCAGCTGAATGGCTTCCAGATGGCTCTGGCTTTCACCACTCAGCGTCATAGGTCCTCCAGCTGGAAGTCCATCCTCTCCCAGGAGCGTTTGCTAGATTTGGATTTCTTGGCGTTTTTGTAGCTTATTTTTGTTTTTACAGGGATGGGGTGCTGACCCTTCGCCTAACCCTCCTCCTTCTCATCGGGGCTTGGGACTGGCCATGGCGGAATTCAAGTTTATAGTGGTATTGCATTATTATACAGATTTCAATGCAATTCCCGTGAAAAGTAATACACTACAGTATAATCAGTCACAAAAAAGTACCTAGAAACCAATCTGCGGTTTATTAGTCACTGATGACTGTTTTACATGACTGTTTGACAGTGTAGATGGAAATATTTTTATGCTATAGAACCACAAAGCATGAAACAATGCTATGCAAGCATGCTTACTGTATTTACCTGTGTCCAAACACTTGTCGTAAAGGCAGGGAGAGAGTGGAGTACTGTCCAACATGCAGCACTGGACATCTCTGATCTTCCAGAGCTACAAAGGCATTGCTACTGTTGGCCACGTGCCACAGCTGATCCAGCAGATTTGCGGTTTCTGCAGAGAGAGAATTTTTGAAATACAGGACCAACAACATGGATATTCAGGAAAACGTGGCAGCATGATGACCAGGCAAGAAGCTTGAAGTTCTCTGACTGAGCTACGGTGCGCATTAAAGATTAGAGCCTATAAATGCTGTTGCATTAAATATTGAGGTCTAGGCCCCATACAATTCATTTGGGCCGCCTGGGTCGTGGCAGCGTGATGGGAAGCCTGCTTAATGCCTTTCGGGGAATTGTTTTAATAATACAAAAAAAAAAAAAAGAGAGAGAGAAACATGGACCAAAACTCTCATTAAAAGGTGAGTCCTATTTTAAGAAAATCATATTTGACAGGACCAGCCATTGTATCAAACCTTCTATTCATTTAATTTCCGGACACAATAGTTGTTTCTGTGTATATGACCTGGAACGAGTGCACATAGTGTATAATACATGCATATGACTCCAGAATACAAGGTTAAGCTGTGCTCAAGCAGGCCAGCAGTGCAATAAAGGTGATAAATAAACCGCTGTGGCGTCCCAGGTGCTGTCAGAAAAGTTGCATTTAATCCAGCATGGATAAAGCAACTCTGAATTAACACAGCGACAGCAGTAAACCAACCTGCCAATCCTGACAGATGGGAGCAGTATTTCTCAGTGTGGTAGGCCGAGTGAGTTCTGCCTCATGGCATGCTGCTTGGAACCGAACAGCAAAGAAATGCGGGTGTGAGAGGCTCTGATGACGGCACCCACCGTTTATATTTACTCTTCATTTACATTCATGCTATGGTGTGGTTTTATTTTCATAGAAAAGGATTACATTACACGAGACATCTAAACATTCAGACACTGATTTGCACAGACTAAAAATAAAACCACCAATTCAAATTATGTTTTCAAGCCAACAGTATAGGGATGAAAATAATTACTGTACAGCTATAGGTTACATTTTTCTGATTTATTATTAAGTCTCAGTGGACCTCAGAAAACAAATCAACAAATATGGACACAGGAGGCTGTTGTGGCCTGAAAGCCGGTAAGTCAGTTATAGCCTGTAACTGCTGTGCTGCCTGAAAAGCAGAAATGAAGTGAACCGAGATTAGAACATGAACATCATCAAAACCTTGTGGAAGAAGTTTGAAATACACAACTGTTTCCGTAAAATGTTTCCATGAATTTCTATCTTCATGCACACCCTCTCTAGTGCAAGGGTGTCAAACTCATTTTCACTGAGGGTCACCACACTAAATTTAAACGTGATTGAGGGCACAATAAATCACATAACATCTGTTCTAAAAATCAACCATGAAATCCATGATATGTTGATGAAAATGATGTTTAGAAATTTGACCTCTTTTCCTCTTTCATTGGATTTTCTGATAACACTTAACAGCAATAAGCAAGCATGCAATCTTTTTTGATGACTTGTTGATGAATTCGGTTTCATGGTAATAGTTGATGCAAAGGATGTACGATAATCATATAATCTTTGAAAACTCATAATATGGGCCACATAAAATAAGTTGGTGAGACGGATTTGGTCCACAGGCTTGATTTTAAACACTTGTGATCTAGAGTTTACATGACCTGTTTTTTTTTTCCAGGGGATGTCCTGTCTAATGGTCAGCCCACACATCAGATCCCAGAAGTGTCTCTCACAGGTTAAGGCTCTGCGTTACTGATCAGAAGGTTTCCGTACCACTGCTCCTACTGTTGGGCTCATGTGCAAGGCCCAACCTTAGTCCTGTTAAGGTTTTACATTTTGCTTTTTTGTATACTGAATATTCAAGGGAAAAGTTGTGATTGCATTGCAATTCAAACAAAAAAATTCAAACGTTCTATTTTTAGGTGCCGCTCACTCCCACTCTGACATTACCAATACTACATCAGACCTGAGGAAAACAAAGGGACCACAGCACACAAGGCAGTGGTGGACTGAGGGCAAAGGCACTGGATCACTGATCCCAAGGTTGTGGGTTCAAGCCCCACCACTCTCAACGGGTTGTTACTGTCCCCCCAGTGCAGCTAACTGGGTTATCAAAGGCCAGCCACGTCTCTCACGGTCTATGGTGTGAGGCATGTAAAAGAACCATTGCTGACTTTCAACAAGAGTGGGCTGCATAGCCATCAGTGTGTTTCTGGCTTGTGTGTGGAGAGGGCTTCACTAAGTTGGATAACTTTTGTCCAATCCCTTTCTGCAATGAATAAAATATGCTTAAATCAACCATCACAGGATTCTTTCCAAAGTTTTCTTTATTTATAGCTCTCAATGTCCCCCAGTGCAGCAAACTGGGTATTTCTGCAGTGTGATCGCTTGGTGGGATGTTCTGGGTGTACTTTGTACTCACCCAAAATCAGGGAGATGGGTGTCAGCCTCACCGTGATCCAAATTAGGATAAAGCGGTTCAGAAAATGAATAAATGTATGACAGATTCAAAGGGTAAAGCAACACAGGATTGGTCAGATCAAAAGAAACACTACATTTACATAGTTAACACTGGATAAGATAGTTAAGAGTGCTGGCTCCAAATGAAGTGTAGCTAATTACAGTAGAGACGTTGACAGCTACAATGCTTTCATTCTACATAATTGCACTCTCCGATTTCCGCATGTGCTCTTTGGTTTACAAAAATATAAGAAAACAAAGAGTACATACATGCCCACTTAAAGGCTGTCTGCGCTCTGTTGCTGTCTGTCCCCTTGTCACAATGTCCAGACAGTGTAACAAACTACACACTGTAACATCACAGAGTATTGTAGGTCGATTAGGATGTTAGTCATGTGACACTCTCTGTCTCTTGATCATGCTGTCTCTTCACTGTCACATGACCTACACACAGTAGAATATTTACCTACACGCTCTGTGATGATGTCGCAGAAAGGGGCACCAACACCCAGGGACATTTCTCTTACAGAATTGATATTCTGCTTGTAAATGTTTTATGAGCCTGTGGCCTCTGTAGCCCGAGAATTCCGGTTCACAAGAAAGGCCTGATTTAATGCAGCCGTGAGGGAGAGGCACAAGCCAGTGTCTCTCCCTCACGCTGGTCCCAAGCCCGGATAAATGCAGAGGGTTGTGTCAGGAAGGGCATCCGGCGTAAAACAAATGGCAAATAAAATATGCGAGTCACAACAAAAAAAAAATTCACACCGGATCGGTCGAAGCCCGGGTTAACAACAACCGCCATCAGTGCTGTTAACCAACAGGGTGCTGGTGGAAATTGGACTACTGTTGGTCGAAGACGGAGAGGCGGGAGGCGTGTCCATAGGCAGAGAGAGAAGAGGAAAGGCATGAGTCTAGGACTGAAAGTAGGGACTTTGAACGTTGGAACTATGGCAGGAAAAGGTAGAGAGCTGGCTGGCATGATGCAGAGGAGGAAGGTGGATATGCTGGGTGTTCAGGAGACCAGGTGGAAAGGTAGCAAGGCGAGAAGCTTGGGAGCAGGGTTTAAGCTGTTTTTTCATGGTGTGGCTGGGAAGAGAAATGGAGTAGGAGTCATCTTGAAGGAGGAGTATGTCAGGAATGTTCTAGAAGTGAAAAGGTAAGTTTTCACTTACCTTTAGTAGTGGGTGAGAGTGTTGCCAGACAGCATAGGATGGTGGTCTGCAGGATGATGCTGATGGTGAGGAAGGTGAAGAAGGCAAAGGCAGTGCAGAAGACAAAGTGGTGGAAGCTGAAAAAGGAAGAGTGTCGTGTTGTCTTCAAGGAGGAGTTGAAACAGGCTTTGGGTGGTCAGGAAGTGCTTCCTCTCGACCACAAGATGTAGTACATCTCGACCACAAGATGTAGTCTACCTGTGTGCTCCTATCTCCGCTTTTATAAAATCATCCTATGCTCCTGTCAATTCTGGAAGAAAAGTATTCACCACAGCCATTTCCATCATTTTTGCAAAATCTATGAATATTTATCCTTCTGCATTCCTGTCCTGGATACCAAACCTGCCCATCACTTCCTCATCCCCTCTGTTTCCTGCACCAACATGTCCATTGAAGTCTGCACCAATGACCACTCTTTCACCTCTGGGGATACTCTGCATCACTTCATCTAACTCACTCCAGAATCTCTCCTTCTCTTCTAGCTCACATCCTACCTGTGGGGCATCAGCAGTAACAACATTGAACATCACACCTTCAATTTCTAACTTGAGACTCATCACTCTGTCTGACACTCTTTTCACTGATGTGTACATCTATTAAAGAATGATGTCTGCACGCAGTTCGGGAGAATGGATACATCAGCATTTTAACTTTAAGCTTTAATACCAATGCAATCATGTCAATTCATGTTTTCTTTTAAAT
The DNA here is from genome assembly GCA_024760905.1 of Plotosus lineatus. Taxonomy (NCBI): domain Eukaryota; kingdom Metazoa; phylum Chordata; class Actinopteri; order Siluriformes; family Plotosidae; genus Plotosus; species Plotosus lineatus. The sequence continues at coordinate 34,889,757 of CM045735.1, forward strand.
CAGGGGTCTCCAAACTTTTTCTTGCAAGGGCACATAAATTTTCCCTTCTCTGATGGGGGGGCCAAGGTCAGTTTGGAACAATGTACACTGTGTACATTGAGGTGTAATGTGTGACGATCACAGGGTTGCCTAAACATAAACATTTATTGTTTTCCAGTAAGGCATGCATAACCAGATATTAGTAACCCTTTCCAGGACCTTAACAGAAAAAAGTCAGGAACTAAATAAATTAAAAAAAAAAAAAAAAACGCTGCTTGCTATCAGTTGAGCAAACTGAAAGTTGCCTGAACATGCGACTGGTTCAGCTGAGCCTGGCGTAAAAATGTATTGTCCTGAGCTAACGGTCCACTTTTTAGCTGAGAGAGTTTGTCTACTTGCATTTGGCCTTGCAAGCAATCATAGTCATCTTTGTGACGTGATTCAGAGTGTCGACGCAGATTGCATTCTTTGAATACTGTCACTGTGTCTTGACAGATGATACAAACAATCTTTTCTTTGTATTAAACAAAAAATAATCGTTTGTCCACTGCAGGTTAAATAGCCTGCATTCTGAATCACATTTTCTCTTCCATAACCTTTACACCATTATTCCATTCTATTTGACAGGGGAGAGTCTAGGATTTTTGTTTCTGGGGGGAGAGGGGTGTTCAGATGGGGCACAGAGGGCAGAAGGGTGGAGTAGAATGTTATGTTCTGGGTGTGCATTAGTCTTGATTGCATGGCCAGACTAAAAAAAAATAATAATAATCATAATGCGTCTCTGGTATTGTTCAGGGGGCCGGGCCAAATGTGGAGGTTTGGGGACCAGTGTTTTAAATACTTAAACTGTTACTTTCTTCTTTTTTTTTTTTTTAAACTCTGACTATGGGCGTCAGCAAAATACACTCTGGACAGCCTGCTATCCAGAAAAACACTGGTGGTAATCCAGTGGCCTAGTCTTTATAAATGACAGCTATCTTGACTAAATCAGCAATGGTTCTTTTACATGAATCTCACCACAGACAGTGAGAAACAGGGCTGGCCTTTGATAACCCAGTTATCTGCACTGGGGAAACAGCAATGACAACCATTGACAGTGAGATTTGAACCTCCAACCTTAGGATCAGTAATCCAACTCCTTACCATTGGGCCACCACTGCCCCACCTGGACACCACTGCCCGCTGTTCCTTCATTACTTCCTAAAATTTTACTAGAATTATTTGAAATAAAACAGAGGTTGTGTAAATATTCCTCTTATATTTAGTCCAGTGCAGTGCAGTAAATATTTTCAGGCTTCAATGTTCTATATGCATCATTTAGCAGACCAGACAGAAAGAAAAATATATTTAAAAAAATGAATGATGTGAGAAAGAGATGTGGAACAACAAAAGGATGAAAGGTTTTTATGAAAGGAGGAAAACAGACTATGCCGTTTCTTGTACTCTGAGACAAAACAGGCACAGAACTGACATCACAAACAACCCAAGCCAGACACCTGCCAGTGTTCAGTGTAAGAATATGTGTGTGTGTGTGTGTGTGTGTGTGTGTGTGTGTGTGTGTGTGTAGACGTGAGAAAAAGAGAAGGAAAGAGCGTGTATGTGAGAGAGAGAGAAAAAAGTATGTGAGTATGTGTGTATGTGTGTGTGTGTGTGTGTGTGTGTGTGTGTGTGTGTGTGTGTGTGAGAACACTTCCACTCCACTTCCAGCTGAACTAAGTCCCGAGTCAGTCTGTGTTTAAAAACTAAAGTCTCAAATTCGAAGTTCTTTCTTTGTGATATCTAGTTCACATAAAGCCGAGAGGAACTACAGTGCTTTAATTGACTTTTTATTAGTTAACATTCTTTGAACAGTCCTGTGCAGCACCATGGGGGAGCCACTCTTTGCCAAGTAGAACATTCTTCGCAGACATATCATGCCTACACACACACACACACACACACAGAAATTCAGTAAAACATGGATATAAAACAACACACAGACATTCACCGCATGATGTCTGTAAACACGATACATCAGTACTGAAAAATAAAGGACGCAGAGTGATTATCAAATAATCCAATATGTAATTTATTGAGAATCTAAAGTGATGTTCTGGGTCCAGTCTAGCGTACTTTCACGCACTCACTTTCTCATTGACTTACTCATTTGCTGAATCATTTAATCCAATATGGTCTCAGCTGACACCGGGCGGTGGTGGGGTACACACCAAATAGCTCCTAAGTAACATTGTGGGCAGGAGATATAAAATGAATGCTAAGCTACTAAGTCTATTTGGGCATCTAAGAATTAAAAAATCGACACCCAAAGGGTGCAAGATATGCTCTTTGTTTAGCATCTGAGTAATCATAAAAAAGGTTGATGTGACCTTGAAATTGAGGTCTAGGTCACATAGTAATTACTTTTTTTTCTGAAGCTTGTCCAGGTGCATCTCCATACCAAACATTGGGTAAAGGTAGACCAATTATTTTCCAAGATATCGAGCTTAACCCATTTTTGTCTATTCCCACCCGCAAGCATGACAACATAACATGTCCCATTTACAATGGGCACATATAAAAACTAATAATTTGGAGACTGGGTAACTGATTTTTCCACCCCTAAAGCAGGCTATATAGACAACAGTTCTGCATGTTTTGGTCATTAGTTGGCCTGTGCCCTGAGAAAGGCTATACAGAAAAATTGGTCATTAAACAAGATTTCAGACAGATGGAGAGTGTTTTGGAATCTGGTGTATCCTGTTAGAAATTACTGCATAAATTACTGTTTTTCTTCTGAGAATTTCAAACTGTGTTGCACATTAACATCTTCAAATGAATAAGCAACACCCCTCCCCCGTTAATACAACCTCATACTGATGTATACCCTAGAGCAGAATTGCTGATCATTGACATATGTTCATGCCTCATCCAGACAGAGTAGGTCTGTCAAATAGTTCTAATGCATTCATTTAGGCAAGTTAAATAATACTTAAATGTTCTGTACACAATACAAAGTCAAATTCAACATATGCTTGATGTGCACTATCTCTGTTCTTCACATTATTGAAGTCTTTTAATAATCCTTCAAATATGATAAAGAATATTATCTACACAAGAGTCAATCCAAACCGTAAAAAAAAAACCTCTGCGCAGGCAAGTCATAAATAAGAGACCAAAGAGAACTCTGAATTCAAAACAAGAAACTGCATCTGATAAAGACTGGAAGAAAGATAACAATGATTCCAACCAGTGACCACGAATGAAGAAAAAAATGTGACCATAGCCATCAGTGTGTTTCTGCCCTGCAATGGCCTGGCAAGCTGTCCAGGGTGTACTCTGCCCTCATGCAGAGTTGGCTGAAATGGACACCAGCCTCCCTGCAGTCCTAATAAGGATTAAATGGTTCAGAAAGGAAATGAAAAAAATGTGACCATTCAGTACCAAACCAGTTGGGAGTCACAGGGCCAAATTTATAGCAAAGAGTCAAAATTATGATTTTCAGATTTTAGGTAAAATGCAAAAAAGTGCTTACATTTTCATTCTTTCATTGATTCATTTGGCAAACAAACAAAAAAACCACTTTCCCCTACAAGGGTCTCAGTGAGACTAAACCTTTCTTAGCTGACTATGGGGGAAGCTGGGGTACCTGTACAGTTTGACAGTCCCAGTTAGTCCTACTCTTGAACTTCACCAAGACATTCTTCATGCCTGCCCTAGGTGAAGGTGTGATTTAGACTGCATTCCATGAAAACTTCTGAGGTGGGCACATTACATTCATGCCCATCAGTATGTCATGAACTATGTGAGCCACTCCACCGAAAGTAGGCTCTTGGGTCCAAAAATGAAAAATTATGTCAGATAAAGGAGGCCCAAAGCTGCAAAATGCAGCAAAAAGTTTGTCAATACCTTGAAAACTGACAAAGCTATGCCATTTCTTGTGTCAGCATTCAACTAAAAATTTCTAAATATGTTTTTGAGAAAAATGAGCACAAAGATTGCACTTCTTCCAAGATCATTAGTCCTCAGCAACCAAACATTTTTATGCACTTCAGCCATATAAACTTTTAGAAAACATGTCAAGGAAAAGTTTTAGGAAAAGATGATAAGAGAAATCATCCTCATTTTAATCTGACAGGCCCTTTTTAAACCCATCAGTCACCGTGGTAAGCCCCAAAAATTAACAAAAAAAACGACTATTTTTTTTTTCCATTTCTGTTTATTCCAATAAGATCACTATGTATCTTTTTGACCATTATATAAAGCTTCAAATGCCTTCAAATGATACCGATTGGAAAAAAACACTGTCAGGTTCAAACAATCACATGGAATTTAAGAAAACTACATAGTAGAAGATAACCATATAACAAAACTCTCTGATCTCTTTTTACAAGTAAGCTTCATCAACTCTGCCCTCAGCATTATCATCTTAATCTATATCCTGCTCAACAGATAAGATCACATCTTAAACACCAGTCATCACACTTTTATGACAGATGCCTCTTCTTCATCAACATCAAAATCTTCATCAACACAGCTGGCATAGTCATCATATGTTTGTTTATCTGTAAAAGGTAGGAAACGTTTAACTATTTTTCAGGTCTTGACCATTTTCGTACAAAACTAAACAACCCACGATCCAGCATGTCCAGTCCAAGATTATACACAAACCAAATGATCAAAAAAATTCCATAATCGAATTTTGCACGCAGAGAAAAATACCAATACTTATACAATACTCATTTTAAGTTGCTAAAGTACATAATACTGAGCATATGGGATTTTATTTGACTGAATTGCAATGGAATCATGTCTTTTTCTTAATATTCCAGCAGACCTGAGGTATCACACACACACGCACACACACACATACACACACACACACTGTAAGCAGTGGGTGACTGCTCATTTGTGCATCTATTGCACCATTTGCACTCAGTTGCCCCACTCTCTTCGTATATTTTCTTCCATTCAAATCGCACTAGTTTATCTGGATGCTTCTCATTTAACCGTTTGCACACTGTGTGTGTGTGAGAGAGAGAGAGAGAGAGAGAGAGAGAAATAATCATATTCAAAGCCGAATTCTAGCGTTGAATTTAACATCTATACTAATGCTGCTAGACTTCATAGATGACATTTCACTCTCCTTTTCCAGAAATTATGTGTATTCACAATCTTATAAATAAACTTACTGTTATTGAAGAGAAAGTCGGAGATAAGTTCCGAGTGCGGTATACTAGAGTCAGGAAGTAAACAAGAAGTTAACGTGTGACGGGCACTGTGCATGTGCAAGCCCGAGCTGACCAATCAGTGTGCTCGTTTCAGATCTTCCTTAGCAACTAGCTTGCATAGTTTACGAGCATATCGTCTTTATAACCTTTATTTTATTCACTGAAACAGCATTTTAATATTAAAACAGTAGCCAATGGAGACGATTTCACGACCGCTCTTCTGGTGTATGGATTATAGTGTGTCTTGTGCCGAACTCGGTGAATAATTGCAATGAAAACCAGTAAGTTTGCTACTGTTTTTATCTAGTATTATGAGGGTACTCGTCAGAAAAATAGAAATAATACATTTTTAGTGAGTTTTAGTTGATTTCACTTGAGCAAGTGATAGTTGAATACTTGTTTTAATAGTTATGCAAAAATCCGAATTTCGATTAAAAAAAATGACCATTTTTACTTTTTTGGCCATTTTCTCGAAAGTAGTCCGTGCGACAAGTACCTACATTCGGTGAAGCGCCTCACATTTGACTATGAGCCATGGTGTTCTCTTCAAATAATTACTTACTCACTTACCAATCTACTTACTCCCACCATTAAGGTCACAGGGCGGCTGGAGCCTATCTCAGCTGGCACTTGGGGAAGGCGTCACTTTGAACAGCTTGCCAGTCCATTGTAGAGCCAACTCACACACAACCATTCACACTTACATTCATGCCTAGAGGAAATTTGGTACAGTAGGCCCTTGACTATTCGCGGTTTTGCACTCACGGTTTGAGCATTCGTGAACTGCCAAGTAGCTTGCACGTGATTCAAATTCAGCCAATGGCTGTCCTCCTTCCTGCTGATTGGTTGAGATGATGTAATGCCCCTTTTTCCTCATTCGCACAAAAGTTGTCAATGAGCCTTTTTTTAGTGTGTTTTAATTACCAGTTAAGTTCTGTGATGTCACTCAAACGCCTGCTAAGCACCAGAAAAAGGTAATGACCTTGGACGTGTCTTCTGAAGAAATAGGACTTTACCGGAAGAAACGACAGTTTCCTCTGAAGGCACGTCATTGCTGAAGAGTAATAATCGTCTGAACTGTTGTAAAACACTACACTATTAAAGTCTTTTTCAATTATTATTCCAGTAGCAGTGGTGGTCTAGGGTGCTGAATCGCTGATCCAAAGGTTGGGGGTTCGAGTCCCACTCTCCACAAGATTGTCACTGTCCCCCCAGTGCAGCTAACCGGGTTATCAAAGGCGGGCCATGTCTCTCACTGTCCATGGTGAGAGGCATGTAAAAGAACCATTGCTGACTTTCGTAAAGAGTAGACTGCAAAGTCGTCAGCGTGTTTCTGTCCCTTGCTTAAAAGGGTTGTGACAGGAAGGGCATCCGACGTAAAAACCTCTGCCAAATGAAATGTGCGAATCAGATGATTCGCTGTGGTGACTCCCGAGTAAAAGGGAAAAAGCCGAAAGGAAGACAGACAGGACATTCCAGTACATGACCTAAGGTAATGTTTAAAATGTTTGTGTGTGTAATTTTATTTGCTGTGGTGGAGCATGTTTCTCATTTTGTTTATCCAATTTATTACATTTCTTGTTCTTTTATGTCCTTTTTGTTATGGTCTGTGTTTTGGGGGACTTTGATATAGGCGCTGTGCCTCTAACTAATTGTTTACACTCTTCAACTGAGGGGCGTGGCTGAGATGCTAGATAGCACACACCTGAATTCACTATTCTCATTTACTCCTAATAAACAAAAGCAGGCTCACCTCTGCCAGAGGATTGACTTTGTAACGCCCTCTAACTTTATCATTCTAAAACTCCTGTTGTGTACTCCCTTTGGCTGGGGGGGCGTGGCTGAGCTGCTTTGACTTAATGCAGTTAATACCTGAATTCAGTTATCTTATGCCTAATGCAATACTCTAGTGGGCATTTTTGAAAACTACACTGCTGTATGTTTTTCAGAGTGCAATTAAAGGTGTTTTTATATGTATGCTGTATAATGTTTATATTTTATTATCAATCAATATCACAGTAAAAAAATTAAGTTTTTCTTAATTATTACTACATTTTACTACATTAATACTGAATAGTAAGACTGAGTAAGACTGTCTATAGAATGTGTTTAAGAAGCATTTTAGTGTATGTAATGGATACGTACATAGTATTTTACTTCCGGCTGCTCATTCGCGCATGTGATGTGATACATGGGGTTTTAATTCCGAGTACAGAACTCGCGGATTATCTCAATTCGCGGGAGGGCCCGGAACCGAACCCCCGCAAGTGTCGAGGGCCTACTGTACACCCAGTCAGCCTAGTGTAAATATCTTTGAGCTGTGGGAGGAATACCTACTTCGGATACCGCTGGTGGGACTTTGTTACCAACCAGAAGGTGCTCAGGGATGCGGGGATGGTAAGAGTAACCTGCTTGATCCGCGACCGTCAGCTGCGCTACTATGGGCACTTGGCGCGTTTCCCGCCTTTGGACCCAGCACACCAGATCCTGTCCGTTCGGGATCCTAGGGGCTGGAGCCGATCGCGGGGACGACCACGTACGACGTGGTTGTCGCAGCTGAGGGCTGCCCTGCCGGGGGGTATAGGCCCTGCGCAGGCCTGGTCGATCGCCAGGAGACGGCCGGATGAGTGGACGGTTGTGGAGTGGAGGCGGCTGGTGTATGCAGCGAAGTGCTGTCTCGGCGCATGCCCTCATACCTGACCTGACCTGTGGGAGGAAACTGGAGTACCTGGAAGATATCCATGCAAGAATGGTGGAGAACATGCAAGCTCCATACAGAAACGCTGTTTGCAAAAATGTATTTTGTAAAACTTTTTGCCCCCCCCCCCCCCCCCCCCAACACCATGAAAGATGGATATTGACAGGAATATTCATTTCCACTTTTGAATATGCATAAGTAACCTTCTTACTATGCCCAAACATATACCCCTTTATATATTACTAGAATAATTACTAATAATATATAATTTAGGTTTTGAGATTTTCAGGAATTGCTGATTTTAATTACTTGAAAATTTTCTGTAATTTAAACCGTGACCTGGATTTGTGTTTCTAGTGATATTACCTTCTGCTGCCATTCTCTTACACGCAAAGACAACTTTACAGTGTAATGCAACGCTTCACTTCTGTGGGTTTGATGAAGAGGAAATCCTATCTACAGTGATCATATTCCCACGTGTCTGCTTGTTCCACGGAAGGTGTTGCATGACATCGACATTTATGATGGATTGCATTTGTGTTGTTCTGAAGCATCATTTACACTAGATTTGCCTATTTGTGTGTTGAGTTAATGGACTACATATGCAGCACAAACAAAAAACCAGGGTCCCAGAAATATCTTGACGTTACACTTTGATACCAAAACCATCACAGACCAACTTTTCAGGGTCAAAAGCAAAGGTCAGACAAGTGCCCATAAAAAACTTTTAAAACGTTTTTCTTTATTACTGGTTAATTAAGACATTACACACACACATATATATATGTGTATACATGTATATATATATATATATATATATATATATATATATATATATATATACACACACACACATACATACATACATATATATACACACACACACACACACACACACATACATATATATATACATATATATACATATATATACACATATACATATATATATACATACATACACACACACACACACACAGTACTACACTAGCAACAGAATGAAGCAAACTCATGCCAACTGCTTGACAGCTGGTGAAAGATGATGCAACGCTTACCCTACTAATACTGAAAAAGGTGGGAAATGCATGAAAGGTAAGTTGATTAGGTAACAACTTTTTTCAGGCTTGCACGGGTACAAGAATTATTTCTTCATTCATTAACCTACTGGGGATGTGGGGGGGCTGTAGCTCATCTCTCTGACAACTCTGGGTAAAGGTTAGAGGGGTGCACAGCCTGAACAGCTCGCCAGTCAAACTTAGCCGAATGTGCATGTCTTTGGAGTGCCCTGAGGAAACCCACACAAGCACGGGGGAAAAAGCATGCCAATTCCACAAAGACAATTATGCACATGGGGTCAAAGGTCAGGGTCAAAGACACAGCAATCTCATGTTGGTATATTACTCTCCTCCCACCCAAGATGTACAGATATGCCTAGCTTATAAGATACACAGTATGTGAGATGAAGCAGATAGGAAATACAGCCTGGACAAGCATGTGGGGTCAAAGGTCAAGTTCAAGGTCAGCATGATCAAATGTTGGTACAGTATATAACTTGCTGCCTACCACCCTTGACATATTCCCAACATTTAAAGCAGGTGGTGCCAATGAATCGGCAGTCCTAGCCCAGAAAAGGACGAAGACACACAAACGGATGGACACATGGGCCGACTGGTCAGTATTATGGCCCGAATAAAGACTGAAAATAAGGAAGAAAGCAGAATGTGGAGGATCTCATTCTTGTATTTGCCTAATGACCCAAAATAATAAATGTGCTACTTTGATTATCAGGAAAAAACACAAATAGTTCTGATCATGACTTGCAATGAGCCAATTTAAACGACCTTTTTTTTGCAAAACAAAGAACATCTTTCTCCATCTTCGCCCACAGCACCTCAGCCTGACAAGAAAAGTTGTGCAGCTGTTAATTAATGGGAACACCAATGTAGACTGCATACAGAACCTCAATGGCTGGATTAAATCCAATGACTTCATATTATAGTTGATATAGTAATCAAAGTTTACAATCATTTGTTAGAGTACACTTATCTCATGGATGTCTGCTCTACACCACAGTTCTACAAAAGGAAAAACTGGTTAAAAGCAAAGGAAGACAGGTTCTACGTCAATCGCAAAGACATGATTCCTGGCATGACTGATGGGCTATGAAAGAAAGAACTCCAGGGTTCTGAAACAGCCACAGTGAAGATCAGAGCTTGAGAACCTAGAGCTGAGGGTTCTCCAGCAACAGCAGGTGTATGGCAAAGAATGTAGACAAATGTCAGTTGTTGTCCTCATATTTAACACACATTCCTGGTCAGGCACTTTGTTCATTCAAATATAAAAGATTTTTCTTTTGGAACATTATACAAAATATGATACGTATTGAGTATTAAACCAAACATCTGGTAGAACCTATATATTATGTCAATACAGTAGGCCCCCGTTATTCGAGGGGATTCGGTTCCGGCCCTTCCTGCGAATCAAGATAATCCGCGAGTTCTGTACCCAAAAGTAAAACCCTATGTATCATATTACATGCGCTGAACTGTACCCATACTTCCTGTTTGTCACAGGCATGAAGGAGAATTGAACAGGACTGTTAGCTCGTGCGTTTTTTTGAGAGTGATCATTGCAGCGTTATATTTCGTTATCCATCATGGACCCCAAGAAAGTGATTCCTGGTGACACCAAAAAGAAGCGGGCTCCGTTATCAATTGAAGTGAAGCAGAAGATAATAAAAAAATACGAAAGTGGGATGCGATTGAGCGAAATCGCAAAGGAGTATGGCCGAAATCCCTGTACAATCGGGACGATATTGAAGCAGAAAACCTTAAAAGCAGAGATACAGTGACGGAGGCGATTATTTCGGAACGATATTGAAGCAGAAGGAGGCATTAAAAGCGGAGATACAGTGACGAAGGCGATTATTTCGGAAAAAGTAACCGTCATATTTAAGGACCTTGTGAAGGAGGGTGGGAGTGGGGGTGAGGGTTCTTCAGACCAGCAACCCCCGGACTTTAAAGCGTCGCATGGGTGGTTCGAGAGATTTTAAAAAGGTAAATAATTTCATACAAAATTGGTGTACTTTTATCATTTTTAAAGGGTTTATGGGGTAGTCTTGGGAGGCTTGGAACGAATCACGCATTTTGCATGTAAAATGCACCTCTACTTATGAAAACTCCAGGTTACGAAAAAGGCATTGGAACGGATTAATTTCGGAAGTAGAGAGCCGTGTGTGTGTGTGTGTGGGGGGGGGGGGCAGATTTTGTGACTTTTTTAGTCTTATTTTTTTATTGTGCATATCCCAGTGTTTCTAAGATGGGTCAGGAAGATGGCTGACGGCAAGAGGAGAATTTTCAATCTCTTGAAATGAGGCTTGAAATCATAGCTAAACATCAAAAAGGAGTCCGCATGGCCAATCTGTCTAAAAGTATGGGAAGAATGCATCGACCATCTGTACAATTCTCAAACAGAAGGCCAAGAAAAGATCAGGACTCAATTATGAGATGGAGAGGCTTCTCGTATTGTGGATCCTGAATTTTTGCTCTTAGAATGGAGATGATTTTTTGCGAGTTCGAAGCTTGTATCGTGGAAAACTCATTAGACGAGGCACCACTATACAGTGGTACCTCACCTTACGGTAGTCCAAGCAAACAAAAAAAAAAATCCAGGTTATGAAAAACATTTTCCAAAATGTTTGTCTCTGTATCTGAAATAAGTTCTCCTTACGAAACACGCCAAACGTGCCATTCAAACATACCATGCAAACGCGCCATTCAAACAATGCACGAGTTGCTCTCCATTGACTATCTCCCAACATCCCGCTGGCCTCCCATTGGCTAGGAGGGATGACGCAGCTCCTTCCCATTGGCTATTATAGAGCTGCACATCCCATAATGCTTTTCGTGTAAAGGACAGAGTTACTGTTGTTCCATGAGATTTTTGAGTCATTGCAACTTTATTTTTTGAAGGCTTGTAACCTTCCATAAACATTTGTAAGATTATAGCTCTGCTAAGAAGACATGATCAACACATGCGCATGCACATACGACTTCCGGTGCAAGTGAAAAGAAGAAGCGGGCTTGAGGCATGCGGTTGAGTGATATCGCAAAGGAATATTGCCAAACTCGTCTACCATCGGTACAATATTGAAGCAGAAGGAGGTCATAAAAGGTATGCTTTTATAATTTTTAAAAGGGCTTAGGGGGTAGTATTGGGGGCCTTGGAAGAAATCACACGTTTTACATGTAAAATACGTTCAATTTACGAAAAATCCAGGTTAAGGAAAAGGCTCTGGAATGGATTACAGTAATTTTGTAAGGTGAGGTACCACTGTATATACATACACACACACACACACACACACACACACACACACACACACCCCTCCTCCATCGAGGGCACTTCAACCAATGTGAAGGAAGGCAAGGTGCAGTTTACTCCCCCAAAGCCACACATTTCTCCGGATGGTTTGGGAATCTTACCAGCAACCTTTTAGTCCCAAAGCCTCTTCTCTAACCATTTTAAAAGGAGGCCATCTGGGGAGATGGTCTACACAGAGCAAATGACCTTAACCTCTACACCAAGGGACTGTGGACCTTGGCTTAAAACCCCTTGGTCCGTATGCTGTCCGAGTGAGAGGGTTTCCCTTAAGGGTGTGTGTGTGTTGCAAGACTTCACTAAGGGTTAGCACCCCTACCCCACATACCGCTACAAGAAATGTATCCAAAAAATATACCTGCATGGATAACTCAGATACTGAAGCCATGCAAGACAAATGGACCACGAACCTGGAAAATGACTATGTGGTATTTAAACACCAGAGGCCTGAGATCAAATAAAGATCACCTGATCTCAAAAATAGCACTAGAAGAACCAAAACCAGATATCATACTGGTCACAGAATCACTGCTTACATCTGCGGTATCAGACAAAAGTCCAGATATTAGTATTGATGGGTACTCCATAGAACGTAGGGATAGAGCAAATGAAACTGGATGGGGAGGATGTCTAATCTACTACAAGAATGGACTTGCCCTACATAAAAGGAAGGACTTAGAACCTGCTGAACATGAAATGATGATGATATCCATCAAACTAGTCTCAGGAATCCTCTTACTCTCTCTCCTATATAGACCACCAGATGTCAACACTGCAGCAATAGATGAGTATTCCGAACACCTAGAGGAGCTACGCTCCAAAACAAATGCAACAGCCACCATGCTAGCAGGAGATTACAACGCCCACCACAAGGAGTGGCTGCAAAGTAGAAACAATACAGACATTGCCGGAGAACAAACATAGACCTTATGCACTACTCAAGGACTAATGCAACTAGTAAAGGGTCCAACCCATAGACTTGGGAACAAACTGGACCTGATTGTGTGTGACATACCAAACCTCTGCACAGAGGTTAAGATAGCCCCTGAATTAGGCTCTTCAGACCATTATCAACTACAATTTCACTATCTCCTGTCCAGGAACCCACTGCCCCAAGAACAGTATGGCTATACTCTAAGGCAGACTGGGATGGACTGAGAGGAGAACTTGCAGAAAAATACTGGGATCAGATGCTCAAATTAGATGATCCTGAAAAATCATGTAGAGATGTAACTGAAACAATCCAGAAAGCGATGGTGAATCACATGCCTAGAAAAACACCCAGGAGCTTCATTGGGAAGCCATAGTGGTACAATGAAGCATATGAAAATGCTGATAAGAAGAAGAATAAAGCCTGGCGACAGTACCAAGCAAATAAGACCCCAGAAAATCATTTCATGTACAATCAAGCCCGAAACGGCTTCACCTATGTGTCCCGCAAGGCAAGAAGTGATGAGAATTGTCTAAAAGACAAAATGACTACAGGTCTTAAGAAGGGAAGCAAATGCTGGTGGTGGACTGCCAAGAGACTCATAGGTCAAGGTGGTAAATGTGATATCCCACTGCTAAGCCTCTATAACCAGACATACATACGGTCTGAAGAGAAAGCGGAATGTTTCGCTGAGATATTTGCAGAGTAATCTACAATCCCGCAAAAGGATAATGAAAAAGAAACGCCCACGAAATTCAAAAAGCCTAAATCCAGCTTCAAAAAGGTGGTGTTCTGGGCAATACATGTCAAGAAAGCACTAATAAAGCTAAATGCAAAGCCACTGGTCCAGACTCCATACCTGCCAGAGTCCTTAAACAGGAAGCACCAGAACTGGAAAAGCCTTTAGCCAGACTCTTTCAAGCTGCTTCATGATAAGCAATATCATCTTCTTTTCCTTTCGGCTGTTCCCTTCAGGGGTCGCCACAGCAAACCATCTGCCTCCATCTCGCCCTGTCCTCTGCATCTTCTCTTACTCCAATGACCTTCATGTCTTCCTTCACCACATCCATAAATCTCTTCTTTGGTCCTCCTCTAGGCCTCTGCCTGGTAGCTCCAACCTCAGCATCCTACTGCCAATATACTCACTATCCTGCCTCTGTACATGTCCAAACCATCTCAATCTAGCCTCTCTGACCTTGTCTCCAAAACATCTTACATGGGCTGTCCCTCCGATATACTCATTTCTGATCCTATCCATCCTCGTTACTCCCAGAGAGAACCTCAGCATTTACATCTCTGCTCCCTCCAGCTCTGCCTCCTGCCTTTTCCTCAGCGCCACTGTTTCTAGGCCATAAAACATTACTGTTCTCACCACCGTCTTGTACACTTTTCCTTTCATTCTTGCGGACACTTTCCTATCGCACATCACACCGGACACTTTTCTCCAACCATTCCATCCTGCCTGCACACACTTCTTCACCTCTTTTCCACACTCTCCATTCTTCAACTCTCTGGACTGTTGAGCCCAAGTACTTAAAATCCTCCACCTTCCTTATCTCTGCTCCCTGTAACATCACCGTTCCTCCTTGGTCCTTCTCATTCACACACATGTATTCTGATTTTATGAGGCTAACCTTCATTCCTCTCCTTTCCAGGGCATACCTCTACCTCTCTAGATTTTCCTCCACTTGTTCTCTGCTCTCACTACAGATCACAATGTCATCTGCAAACATCATAGTCCATGGAGATTCTTGTCTCACCTCGTCTGTCAGCCTGTCCATCACCACCGCAAACAAAAAGGGGCTCAGAGCTGATCCTTGATGCAGTCCCACCTCCACCTTGAATTTGTCGGTCACGCCGACAGCATACCTCACCACTGTCTTACATCTCTCATACATGTCCTGCACCACTCTGACATACTTCTCTACCACTCCAGACTTCCTCATGCAATACCACAGTTCTTCTCTTGGCACCCTGTCATATGCTTTTTCCAGATCCACAAAGGCACAGTGCAGCTCCTTCTGGCCTTCTCTGTACTTCGTTATTAACATCCTCAAGGCAAACACTGCATCTGTGGTGCTCTTTCTTGGCATGAAACGAAACTGTTGCTCACAAATACTGACCTCTGCCCTTAGTCTAGCTTCCACTATTCTTTCCCATAACTTCATTGTATGGCTCATCAACGTTATCCCTCTGTAGTTGCCGCAACTCTGCACGTCTCCCTTGTTCTTAAAAATGGGCACCAGCACACTTCCCCTCCATTCCTCCGGCATCTACTCACTCTCTAAGACCTTATTGAATGTTCTTGTTAGAAAATCTACTGCTACCTCTCCTAGACACTTCCATACCTCCACAGGGAAATCATCAGGACCAACTGCCTTTCCATTTTTCATCCTCTTCAGTGCCCTCCTCACTTCACCCTTACTAATCTTTGCTACTTCCTGCTCCTCAATGGTCACCTCTTCTACTCTTTTTTTCTCTCTCATTTTCCTCATTCATCAGCTCTTCAAAGTACTCTTTCCATCTTCCCAGCACACTTCTGTCATCAGTCAATACATTTCCCTCTCTGTCCTTTATCAATCTAACTTGCTGCACGTCCTTCCCTTCTCTAGCTCTCTGCTGTGCCAACCTGTATAGATCATTTTCTCCCTCCTTACTGTCCAACCGATCATACAAGTCATCATACGCCCTCTGTTTGGCCTTAGCCACTGCTACTTTCACCTTACACTGTGTCTCCCTGTACTCCTGTTTACTCTCTTCGGTCCTCTCAATGTCCCACTTCTTCTTAGCTAACCTCTACCTTTGTACATACTCCTGCACTTTCTCATTCCACCACCAAGTCTCCTTATGTACTTTCCTTCCAGAGGACACACCAAGTACTCTCCTACCTGTCTCCCTGATCACATTTGCTGTGGTTGTCCAGTTATCTGGAAGTACTTCCTGACCACCCAAAGCCTGTTTCAACTCCTCCTTGAAGACAACACGACCCTCTTCCTTTTTCAACTTCCACCACTTTGTCTTCTGCTCTGCCTTGGACTTCTTCACCTTCCTCACCATCAGAGTCATCCTGCACACCATCCTATGCTGTTTGGCAACACTCTCACCCACTACTACTTTGCAGTCACTGATTTCCTTCAAATTACATCGCCTACACAAGATGTAGTCTACCTGTGTGCTCCTACCTCCGCTTTTATAAGTCACCCTATGCTCCTGTTTCTGACAGTGTCAGTGTCTAGTGTCTGACCCTAACAACTATAAGCCTGTTTCTCTCCTGAGCATTATTCGTAAAGTGATGAAGAGTCTCATAAACAGAGCCCTGTGGAAATACATATGCAAGCACTGGCTAATATCAAACAATCAATTCGGCTTCAGAGCTAACTATTCAACTGTAGATGAACTGACATATGTTGCACAGAACCTGCAGAATGCATTAGACAAGCAGCAAGATGGTAGATTAATCTGCCTGGACATAAGCAGGGCCTTTGATCATGTCTGGCATAAAGACTTAATTGCTAAACTAGAAGCTATTGGTATAAAAGGCACGCTGCTGAGATGAATAGAGGATTACCTAGCTGACAGAGTACTTAAGGTGACCTTAAATGTCACTACCTCAAGTGCTAAGCCAATCAATGCTGGCGTACCCCAGGGGTCAATACTGGGCCCATTACTATTCATCATTGACATTGACGATCTTACTGACATACTTAAGAACAAAGATATCCTATATGCAGATGACTCCTCAGTTCTAAGCATCATTAAAGATAGGAAACACAGAGCCACAGCAGCAAAAAGCTTAAAGGAAGACCTGCATGAAATCCAGAAATGGGCAACTAAATGGAATGTCCTCTTCGGAGCAACAAAGTGCACAAGTGTCACAGTCAGTCGACTGAAAGATGCAGAAGGGAACCACCCCAACCTCCACTTCATGGACGCCATCCTAGCAGAGGTGGATGAAGTAGAGTTACTAGGAATTACCATACAGAATGACCTCACATGGACTCACATCGTGAAAAAGATGGATAAAGATGCTGGCTGTTGCTTGGGGCTCCTAAGAAGAGTGCCCAGCTCCCTGAATCCTGACCAGAGAGCTATGATATATAAGAGTATGGTGAGATCCAGAATGGAATATGCCTCATCGGTCTGGATGGGTGCCTCTCCTACATCACTATCATGGCTTGATTCCATACAAAGAAGAGCTATCAAAATAATAGGAAGTAAGCCAGGTGACCTGGATTCAATGCAAATTCAGCCTCTGGAACAACGTAGAAATGTGAGAGCACTAACACTGCTCCACCGTATGTACTACAAAGAAGCCCCTGCCCTACTAAATGCCCTACTCCCTCAGCCTAAACCAATGGGACGTGTTACCAGACAGCCAAGTGCTCAGCACTCAGCAACACTAGAATGGCCCCACTCATCAACAACAAGCCACCTGAGGTCTTTTCTTCCAGCCGCAGTAAGATTGTGGAATACTCTACCTAAAAGAAATTGTGACCATACATGACAGGCAAAAATTCAAATGTGAAGTCAACACCTTCCTCAGTGCTCAACGTCAGCGTCCCACCAAGTGACTGGTGGTCCAGCTGCTAATGCTGAGGTTCGTGCAATGCAAAAAAAAATAAAAATTAAAAAAAAAAGCTACGGCTGCCCCAAACTGGGAGATATTAGCAGCATATATTATACATGAAATTCCAAAATGGCACGTGTCATATTTATAATCATAAAAATTTGGACATGCCTGAAACACCGCACTAGGGAGGTGTTCAGGAGACAATCTAATCAGATGTCTGAGCCACCTCAATTGGTTCCTCACAACTCAAGGTGCATTGGTTCTACTCCAAGCTCTTCCCAGATGGCCAAGCTTCTCAGCTCTCTTTCTCTCTCTAAATTTCCCCCTATTTTCTCCATAACTTAGCCATATCCAATTCCCACTAACTAGGTATTGCCTTTCCCATCACACGAACATGGAGGGGCAAAAGTATGCACACATCCTCTCCGTGACAAGCAATGCTAGCCACCCCCTCTTTTTTGTACCGTGGCGAAATGAATATTTGGTGACGGTCAAAAGACACTAACAGAGAGAAAGTGCTATCCATATGAATGAGCTCACAGACACCTGTGATTGGCTGGTGATCACTCTGAGTGACAGGGAAGTGAGCATATGCCATCCCTCCCTCTTTCCCTCCCATGGGAGCTTGGCCAATTATCTCCCATGGACTCCTGGCCACGAACAGCTGTCTGCTGATTCGAACTTGTGATCTTGTCGATACCCCACTCAGGAGCCCCAACTCACCTTATCTCTAAGGGAGAAGGCTGCCCTATCATTTAGGCTACTTGTATCCAGGATCTTATATTATACACACTCTTTTTAGTGACAAATTTAAAAAGCTAACATTTTTCCTTAACCGTGAAAACACATTATTACTTTTAACATCAATATGCTTTGGTGTAAAGGTTAAAGCTGACATACGTTAAAAACCTATCCCTCTCCACTCCAGTGATAAGTGAAGGAATTAGCAGCCATTCCGTTTCCGCTCAGAGCCTATTCATCTGGTCTCCATGTCCCCATTCAGAAAAACACTCGGACAGTCTCCCTTCTCAGGATCATGTTGCTGGAATGGGTGAGGAAATACCAGCACCTGAAACAATTATCTACCACAATTTAGGAGGTTGTGACAGAAGCCAGTCATCCCTATAAACTACTGGATCAGATTTTCAAAACAGTCTGTTTAAAACTACTTAGATCCTCAAGATACTTTGTTATTAAGTGAAAGCAGAGCGTAATTATTTACCTGTTGTTTTTTCCTCTTCATGTCACATCTGGTTTCTTGTCAACATCTAAGCTATCTACCAGAAATATGTAAAAAAAAATTTTTTTTTAAATCATTGTTTTCTCCCTCTATGCATATGCTTGTAGGGGTCTCACTGGAACAAGCCTCAGTTTGAAGCATGGTCTAGCTGAGCAGACTGTTGTTTTAAGTATTTTTCATCTGGAAAATGCGACGTGAAGATCATGTGTCCTTACTTTGGGGAGGTATAAGGAAGAAGACGTAAGGTCCGACAAAATCCATCAGACAGTAATAGGGATTATATGGAAAAGAATACAACTAACAGAGAACAATATAATACATTTTTTTTATTTCATTCGTGTTTTTTTTTTCTTGATAAATTCCAATAAATCTTCTTGAATTTAGAAAAACATATTTAAATCACAGTGAGCACCATTGTCATATCTGGACTGTTATAAAAATTAAAAGCAGCTGTCACAATGAACAACTTCCATGGTCTGTGTGTCTCAGTATGGAAAAACATGTCGACTTTGAGTATAAACATTGCAATACTTTTAGCTTTTACCCGTTGTTTTAACAACCTAACCTTCTAAAATCTGTCTTTAACTCCCTGGCAAACCTTTAAGCCCTAAAGATCTTTACTATAAGAAGCTGCTCCAGATAAAGATGTTAACACAGACAGCCAGTCAACACATGCCCGAGCTAAAGCACCAACATATTACGACGTTCAACGAAAAAAAAAAAAAAAAAAAGCTGCATTGATGGAAACTGCCCTTGGTCAAATACTCTATGGTTTATTGCAGAGCTGAATTGATGTAAATCACACTGTAATTTTCAAGCTGTAGTCCTTGAACAAAATCTGTATGTCAGTGCTATGTCAAAAAATCTCCATCCTACAGGAGTATTATGGATTATAACACTCTTAAATGTGATATTAAATCAGTGCTTTAAGAGATACATTTCAGATCCCAAAGATCACGGGCATCCAGTATGGTTTTTCAGCCTTCACCCTTACACACAGAGATTGTTCAAGATTCTCTGAATTTTTGGGTTATGTACTGTAGATGATGACGACTTCAAACTGCAATTTTTGCTGGGAAATGCCGTTCTGTTATTGCTCCACTATCTTTCTGCACAACATTGGGGGAATTCGTGATCCTCTACCCATCTTCACTTCTGAGAGACACTGCTACTCTGAGAAGCTCTTTTTATGCTCAATCATATTGCCAATGGACCTCATTCGTGGTAATTGGTCTTCCAGCTGTTCGTTATAAGTGCAATTGACTTTTCCAGCCTCTTATTGCTAGCTGTCCCAACGCTGAGATTTTTTGACACCATGAAATTTAAAATCAACATATTTTCCCCTTAAAATTATACATTTTCAAAAGTTTAAACTTTTGACCTGTCATCGATGTTCTATTCTGAATTTTGAAATATTGAAATTTGGTACTTCCACATCATTGCATTCAGTTTTTATTCACAATTTGTAGTGTCCCAACATTTTTTGGAATCCGGTTTGTATATATGTTATATGGATGAAAGTCACCTAGAAACTATTATCTTTTGCAGCGGACACTGCTGAAGACAGTATATTAATCAGAGACTGCTGATGCTAAGAACTAATTTCATAGATAAGATTACAAACAAATTTAAATGATATGGCATTTTAAAATAACTGACTTCTGTAATTCACTCCAGGCTCTGTTACTCGCCTGCCTCTAAACAAAGTGTCCTCATTCATACATGTCTGTCAGCGCTTTGGTAACGTTTATCTCGTTTCCCTTACCATTACAAACAAAAGCTTTCTGACAAGCAGTTTCGTGGAAGTTCATCAAGTTTTTATCCCTAAGGATATTTTCTGTATATCTTTTTTTTAAAGAAACTGCCAGATGCTTCTCTGGAAGCTGCGAAAGATCATAGAGCACAGTGTACTAGCTAACAGCTAAGCAGCCAGTTGGTTACGCCCCAGTCCGTATGTGATTTATTGCCCCTTCATCAAACAACCAGATTGTGTGTACTGTCATTGCCATGTAATAAAATTGCATATATCTCACAAACACATTATGATTTATTGTGGAAGCATAAAATAACTGGATGAGCAGGAGCAAAGCTTTAAAGAGCATCCACACAGGAAGTGATGAGCACCAAACCACCATGCAAAGTCAGTAAAAGGCAGCAAAATGATTGATGCCAGGAGAAATTTTCAGACGTAACATGAAATGCACAAGTGCAGAGTTCAACTGAGCTGAACTTTCATGCGATACGATTTGACTGATAGCTAATCAAAGCTTAAAAGACACCATTCACCGACAGATGCCTTTAAACTCGTAATTCCACAGAACATTTTCTATAGAGATATAATGAATATGAATTTAAGTGTTTGTCCACATCAACATGTCCTTTACAATTAAACATAGAAATTTTACAAGAGTAATAGCCAGAAATGCGATTCTTAGGTCTGCATGTCTAAAACGGTTGGCATTTTCCATAAGAATATAAATACATACATACATTTAATCATTCCTGATTCATGATGAACAAGTCTTCATTCTACACTTGGCACACAATAATACAGTGATCCCTCACTTTCAACGACTAATGGGGACTAAGATCTCCCGCGCCCGCTGATTTCCGTGAAGTAGGATCGACCCCCCCCTGACTGACGCACACATACATATCTGTATATAATATCAATAAATACATATTCAACACTATAAATGCTTATAATAACAATTAAACATTCAAAAATAATTTATAAGATGTAAATAAAATATAAATATACACATACAGACGTGCGCTCACCTCACATAAAAATGTAAGTTGTTTTGTTGGGTTGCTTTTTTTTTGTTTTTGTTTGTTTGTGGGGGGGGGGGGGGGGGTGAATAATTGGCCTTGTTTTGCAGCATTTTCCTTAACTTTATCCCTATTTTTACTTAACTTCCTTTTTTTTTTTATTGTTCGATGAATATTTTTGAAAACCCCGCAATGCACTGAAGCCACAGAAACTGAAGTAACAGTAACAGTAAACATGAAGTAATGAGGGATCACTGTAATAATAATGATAATTATAAGCTATTTATTATGAGATATCTATCTTCCTTTCGGCTTTTTCCCTTTTACTCAGGAGTCGCCACAGCGAATCATCTGATTCGCACGTTTGATTTGGCAGAGGGTTTTTTTTACGTCGGATGCCCTTCCTATCACAACCCTTTTAGCAAGGGACAGAAACACGCTGACGGCTTTGCAGCCTACTCTTTACGAAAGTCAGCAATGGTTCTTTTACATGTCTCACACCATAGACAGTGAGAGACATGGCCCGCCTTTGATAACCCAGTTAGCTGCACTGGGGTGCAGTGACAACCTGTCGTTAGCGAGTCTTGAACCAGCAACCTTTGGATCAGTGATCCAGCAGCTTATCTCCAGGCCACGATAAAATTAACAAAATAATATTTCATTAAAAGCTATCCGAAATTTTCTGTAAGGCACTAGTTCAATGCTGCTCAGTTTCACTCAAAGTTAAGAAGGAAACATTCGAGAGGGTTATCTAGGAAACTATAGCTTGATGCATTTCTACAGCAAAGTAATTCGCTTACCTTACAAGGCAATTTACATGTAGTTCAGTGACCTTGATGATTACCTCTCCTGTCTATATTTCAAGCTTTGGCTCACCAAACCCTCAATCCCATTGTATGTGGAAGGTCACCACATTTATGCAAAGGTGAACTGTATGGTGCTGGATAACTATACTTCTAAAAAGGCTGATAATATATAAACAACCATCAAGCCTAATTCTGTGCTAAAAATAAAATTTGATTTGTAGACACCAGACATTGGATATTATATACACATGGTTTCTGTAATCATCAGCTAAGCCTCACAAAATTCTGGAATGAACTGGATGCCCACAAAGCACTCCAGCTACAGCAAATATTGCCTTCCATTCAACAAACAGCTTGACAGGAAAAAAATAAATCACATTATTGTAAAGATATGTCTGTAGATTCCCGGAGAGGAAAATCAAGTGGCGAAAAATTACAAATAATTTCCGCATCCCTGAGAAACCAAACCCTGTTAGTGATTTACCAGATGTGTGTGAGAGGGAGCTCAGGATGCGAGATGCATTTTACTGGGATTTGGGGCAGAAGCGGTGCTGAGCTTCCTCTGTCTTTCAGCACACAGGAGGACCAGGATTGAGAATATGCGCCATCTGGGCAATTTGCACCAAAATTCAAGCTCATGAAATCAATTTGCTCAGGCCAGTTCCTCGTGGAAAATAAACAGAGTAAAAACATTACACTCTTTAATCTTGGACAATCAAAAATGACATTTTTCTAAAGGTATTTTTCTCAAGACCTTCGCTGATATTAACTAATTTGTAATTAAATGATGGGTCATACCTACCAACTCACCCAGTTTTCAGAACTTTTACTAGTTCATGTCATGAGTTTTCTTCAAAATATTTATATCGATTCTGAGTGCATAATAAAGTTCTGTTATTAATCAGTTTAAATTGCTCTGTTTTGCCTGGTATGTATTACTCGAGCTGCTATTTGTAAATAATGGATTGGTTGTTTAATTGAAAAAACATTAAATGATGAAGGAAACAAGACAAATCTCTACAATTTCTATATACAGTATTTAAAATTTCCCAGAGGCAAAAAAATGTAGTCCATGCATTCAGTCCATTTTGAGATACGGTGGCCTAAAATTGGTAAAACAAAGCAAAACCCAAGAAGACACGTTTTTGCAATTTTTAAATCTTTACAGTTGACATATAATTGTAGTCACAGCACTGTAGTGTTCAGGATCATAGGAACTAGGGTTAACCTGTTTGTACAGAAAGTTTGATGACAAAATATTAAAATCTTACTGAAATATTACATTTTGAAAATTAAAAATTAAAGAGTTGATGCATGAGTAAGAAAAACAAAAAAACCCCAACACTTTCATAAATGTTAATGTTGTGCTTACGTTCCAATTCAAAACAAATGAAAAAACAGGCATCGTGATTTACAATGGACCCTGGGTTTGCTGTGGCTTAATTTGCATAAATAAATTTAATTGAATACATTTATCAATATTTACATGCTGGACACCAAGTTTTCTAGAAATAATATTTTGAAATTTACCCAATAAAACTCACATTTAGGTCTCCAGAAAACTTGGTGAATAGCACATGGTTGCATTTGTTGGATAGGGGTAGTAAAATGAATTTTTTAAAGGAAATCCAGAACATGAATTGGTTGCCGAGCTGCCTAACATCCATGCAGGATGACTCGAGATCTGTAGATTACAATATACCTTGGTATAATTATGAGCTAAATTATTTGTTAGTACGCTCACCAGAAATCTGCATACATTAATACACCAACCAGGATTTATGCCCACGAATGAAGCACACTGTGGTTGGTTTTAACACCACTGTAATTTGCGAAAGTTCATAAATGAAATCTGTGCTTGTAAAACAAGTGTTCTACACATTAGATGAGAAAACCAGCCATAGCACTGAGCACACCTTTGGGGCAAGATATTATACAGTGTGCAAGCATTTGGCTTAAAAAGTGCTGAAATACACTAGGCAACCTGAGCACAGCTACCAAACTTGAATAACACAGTGTAGAGGAGCACTTTTCTGCTATTGCAAGCTGCTGAAAGATAGTTTTAGAAAGGTGAGTAATTAATACAAAATTCATTGACTTCATCTCGAACAAGTTTAATTTCCATTAACGAGCAGGCTTTAACATGTATAATAAAATATTAGGACTTCCACATTCCTGGATTAACACCATAAAAGTTGTTCTTCCAAGATGCAGAACATGTGCAGAAACGTTCACAAAGTGGAAAAGTGAGATTATAGAGGGAATAAAATGTGTGCCACTTGTTTACTACACCAAGGCTGAGGCTAAGAAAAACATTTCTCCTCTTTCCAATTCCTATATTTTGAGTCCGTAAGAATTAATAACTGTAAGAATTAGGAGGAGAAATATATCTTTTGTGTTAAACTCACCTGAACAAAAATACAGATAAAAACCATTTACATTTTATTTAGGTCATTAATGATTTATTTATTTATGCCACTTTCTAAAGAATATTGTAACTGAAGTTGAAAAAATACAGGTGGCACAGTGCATTTCACGATTGTACGGGTTCCACCAGGTGCTCATGTTTGCTTCCAGAGCCCAAAAACATGCATGTTCAGCAAACTTCATATTTTCCATTGTACACATGTAAGTAAGTAAGTTAAGAAGAGTGCGTGAGTGAGTGTGATAGTCTGGCAAGCTGTTCAGAGTGTACCTTGCCTCAACCCATAGTTGGCTGGGATGGGTTCCAGCCTCCCTGTGACTCTAATGAAGGATAGAACAGTTCTGAAAATGAAATGAAGCAAAAATGAAAGATGGGTGGCGTAAGTGCAGGTTATTTTTTTAAACCTGCTGTGCAGATGAATGTTGTGCTATACTGTATATAAAAACACGAGACATATGCCATTGACTCAATCTTGACGTGTTGTTGTAGCTTAGAAGATTTATTGCTACAGCTCATAGGATTGGACAAGTTACAAACGATTTCCTAAAATAAAATTTATAAAGGGGGTACTCTTGGTCCACAGTCCAGATGATAATTTAGTAAAAAAACACAGCTGCTTTTTCTAGGGTCAGTCCAGCATCCTGCAGAGATGAATCCAAGGGTTCATTGTGCAATTTTTAAATAAGTATAACATCATCCCATCATATTGCTCCATAACGCCAGCTATACATTGGCTTTTTCACTCAGCTCCAGCAGGTCATGATCACCTACGGGCTCGCTTATGGGGGCAGCCTCTCTGTACAGTATAAGAGCTGTGTCAAATCGTGCCAAATTGGTCCCCTTATGGGTTAACAGGGCCATGGGACCAAGTCAAGAGTTCCAGTATGATACTTTTCTTGAGGACTACGGGATCAATAAAGAGTGAGGGGAAATCGAGAATACTGTATATCTAACAATTCAGGTTTAAATTTTATGACACAGGACAGAGGGCTGCATTCTTTCTTATTTCTTGCTGAAGGTAAAAAAGGATGATGGGCAATAAACATGATCATATCTGTAGCTGCTGCAACATTAGTGATAAGAGGATGTTTTGGATGACTGAATACTAGATAAATCCCAGACCAGAGCTCTGCTTAGCCCTCAGAACTTACCCCAGTGCTTGTTCCACAGCACTGCATTAACTATAAACAAATGCTAAAATGGCATTAAGATTGTGGATAATTTTCCTAATTTGCAGCACTCCCAATCCTTTAGTGTGCCTCTTGCATCCCTTGTATAAAACTGTTGTGCCATGCTAATCAGAGGGCTAGCTCATCTCTAAAGAACGAAATCTGATGAACACCAGATGCTGTCGAAGCAGAAAAGCTCTGTTTGCTTAGGAAAGTTTCGGATGACTCAAAACCAGTTAAATCCCAGACCAGAACTTTGCTTTGCCCTCAGAACTTACCCCAATGCTTGTTCAAGGCAGTCTTGTCATGCAAGAAACCACGCTCAGGGCCTGACAACATCTTAACACCTCTGATGAGGCTATTTCTAGCTTTACAAATGTGCTTCAATTCGATCGTTCCGTGACTCATAGTGGGTGGCAAATCTGACCTTTCAGGTGCACCCTCTCTCAATAGCATATAAATGCCTGAATATGGGTAAGCAGATTGACTCTTTTTCAGTCTCATTCCTGCATCACTGACATACACTCTAAACAAAACAAATCTGAACCATTGACACCCCTCATCCGTCACTGCCCTCTCTCCATTACATTGGCATTACATCATGGCTGAAACAGAGCAGTCGAGACAGAAATGTTATGCTTGTTCTATGGTGTTAATTACTGAAATAACACATTCCTGCCTACATAAATTTATTTGCAAGAAGATCATTTAATTAGCCATGATACTCTTTAACTAGTACAAATAAATCTGTTGGATGGTGACTAATCAGTTGATTTGAAAAACAGCCGACAACAATATTTACCTGGGCAGAGAACATTTTGCACCAACATGTAGCAGACGCTACAGTATTGACTTACGAATATTACAGTCTCACCTCGCTTGACAGTAATTGGAGTCTGATGATAGGATGGATATGTGCATGTCGACAGGGAGGTTATATCATCTCTATTTACCTAGCAGTAATAACAGCTATACATTTGTCAAAGGCTACTTATATGATAAAGACCAGTGGGATTATTTTTCATTAATATATACAGTACGACATGTTTTTGAAAAGTGTGTGCGCTTGTATGTGTGTGGCACTCAAAATTGTTTGAATTGAGTCTATCTGTGAGTACTAATAGTGTTCTGTGCCTGCTGTGGTCTTTCAAGACACCTGTTTGTGGCTGTTTGTACCCCAGAATTTGAAAATACCTAAACAAACAGCAGATAAATGCTGGTACATCCGTATTTATAAACTATACATAATAAAGAAAGGTTGAACATGCCAATCACTATCAGCTGGCACAGTGTAACTAATTACACAATTACATTT
>CM045735.1:34922248-34969748 GCA_024760905.1 Plotosus lineatus
AAGGCAGAGCAGAAGACAAAGTGGTGGAAGCTGAAAAAGGAAGAGTGTCGGGTTGTCTTCAAGGAGGAGTTGAAAATGGCTTTGGGTGGTCAGGAAGTGCTGCCAGATGACTGGACAACTACAGCTAATGTGATCAGGAAGACAGGTAGGAGAATACTTGGTGTCATCTGGAAGGAGAGGAGATGAGGAGACTTGGTGGTGAAATGAGGAAGTGCAGGAGTGTGTACAAAGGAAGAGGTTAGCAAAGAAGAAGTGGGACATTGAGAGGACAGAAGAGAGTAAACAGGAGTTCAGGGAGACACAACGTAAGGAGAAGGTAGCGGTGTAAAAGGCCAAACAGAGGGCGTATGATGACTTGTATGCTCGGTTGGAAAGTAAAGAGGGAGAAAATGATTTATGCAGGTTAGCACAGCAGAGAAATAGAGATGGGAAGGATGTGCAGCAAGTTAGAGTGATTAAGGACAGAGGGAAATGCATTGACTGATGACAGAAGTGTGCTGGGAAGATGGAAAGAGTACTTTGAAGAGCTGATGAATGAGGAAAATGAGAGAGAAAAAAAAAAGAGTAGAACAGGTGATTGTTGAGGACCAGGAAGTAGCAAAGATTAGTAAGGGTGAAGTGAGGAGGGCATTGAAGAGGATGAAGAGTGGAAAGGCAGTTGATCCTGATGATATACCGGTGGAGGTATGGAAGTGTCTAGGAGAGGTAGCAGTAGATTTCCTGACAAGAACATTCAACAAGGTACTAGAGAGTGAGCAAATGCCAGAAGTTCTGGGAAAGAATAGTGGAAGCTAGACTAAGGGCAGAGATCAGCATTTGTGAACAACAGTTTGGTTTCATGCCAAGAAAGAGCACCACATATGCAGTGGTTGCCTTGAGGATGTTAATAGAGAAGTACAGAGAAGGTCAGAAGGAGCTGCATTGTGCCTTTGTGGATCTGGAGAAAGCCTATGACAGGGTGCCGAGAGAAAAACTGTGGTATTGCATGAGGAAGTCTGGAGTGGCAGAGAAGTATGTTAGAGTGGTGCAGGACATGTATGAGAGATGTAAGACAGTGGTGAGGTGTGCTGTCGGTGTGACCGAAGAATTCAAGGGTCTCGGCAAGAATGAAAGGAAAAGTGTACAAGACGGTGTTGAGGCCAGCAATGTTGTATGGTTTAGAAACAGTGGTCTTGGGCAAAAGACAGGTGGCAGAACTGGAGGTAGCAGAGATGAAAATGTTGAGGTTCTCTTTGGGAGTAACAAGAATGGATAGGATCAGGAATGAGCTCATCAGAGGGACAGCACATGTAAGAGGTTTTGGAGACAAAGTCAGAGAGGCTAGATTCAGATGGTTTGGACATGTACAGAGGAGGGATAGTAAGTATATTGGTAGCAGGATGCTGAGGTTGGAACTACCAGGCAGAAGGCCTAGAGGAAGACCAAAGAGACGATTCATGGACGTGGTGAAAGCGGACATGAAGGCAGTTGGTCGAAGGGAAGAAGATGCAGAGGATAGGGTGAGATGAAGGGAAAAGCCGAAAGGAAAAGTTCAACGCCTAATTCACTCCAAGGCTCCAGTCTTTGGACTGGATAAACCCCATAAACTCTTTAAAAATGACACAAATACACCAATTTTGTATAAAATATGTGTTAAAAGTAAAAGAAAATTATTTATTAAACCATTTAATCATTTTGACATATTAAACCATTTTATTAACATTTATTAATTAAACCATTATTAAACATTTTTTATTAACACACACACACACTTCTTTCTCTCTCTCGCTCTCTCTCTCACACACACACACACACACACACACACACACAGAAGCATTACAATGCACATGTTTATTCGAGCGTTGCGGGCCACGCCCACAAGACGTGGAATTCAAAATGCATTCCCTGCTTGACCATTTACAGAATTAAAACAACTTAAAAACTCAACTTAAAACTAAAGCATTATTCTCTCTCTCTCTCGTGCGCACCTGAATTCAAAGCGTATTCCCTGCTTGACACACTCAACTTTAATTTGATTCCTTGAGGGATCGGAATTCCAGATGAGCTCAAATGCGCCCACATTTATTAAACATTTACTGAATTAAAACAACTTAAAAAACAAAAAACTAAAGAGTGAAGCTTCCTTCTGTCTTTCTCTGGGAGGCCAGCGGGGCAGGATGTTGAGAGATAGCCAATGAGAGAGAGAAACTCAAACGAGGTGTGAAATTTTGATTGGCACGTTTGAATTTTTAATTTCTTTTGGTAAGAGGGGGTTGTTTCATATCTCGGGGATTTCGTACACAGGGGTCTTCGTAATTTGAGGGCCGACTGTACACACACACACACACACACACACACACACACACACACACACACACTAGTCCTTCTTAAAAAATGAGCATATTGTGATAAAGTTCATTATTTTCTGTAATGTACTGATAAACATTAGACTTTCATATATTTTAGATTCATTACACACAACTGAATTAGTTCAAGCCTTTTATTGTTTAAATATTGATAATTTTGGCAAAAAAATAAAGAAAACCCAAAATTCCTATCTCAAAAAATTTCATCCGACCAATAAAAAAAAAGGGGGTTTTAATACAAAAAAGTCACTAATACTTGGTCAGGAATCCTTTTGCAGAAATGACTGCTTCAATGTGGCGTGGCATGGAGGCAATCAGCCTGTGGCACTGCTGAGGTGTTATGGAGGCCCAGGATGCTTCGATATTTGCCTTAAGCTCATCCACGGTGTTGGGTCTGGGGTGTCTCAATTTTCTCTTCACAATATCCCACAGATTCTCTATGGGGGTTCAGGTCAGGAGAGTTGGCAGGCCAATTGAGCACAGTAATACCATGGTCAGTAATCAGTAAATTTACCAGTGGTTTTGGCACTGTGAGCAGGTGCCAGGTCATGCTGAAAAATGAAAATCTTCATCTCCATAAAGCTTTTCAGCAGATGGAAGCATGAAATGCTCCAAAATCTCCTGATAGCTAGTTGTATTGACCCTGCCCTTGATAAAACACAGTGGACCAACACCAGCAGCTGACATGGCACCCCAGACCATCACTGACTGTGGGTACTTGACACTGGACTTCAGGCATTTTGGCATTTCCTTCTCCCCAGTCTTCCTCCAGACTCTCGCACCTTGATTTCCGAATGACATGCCAAATTTGCTTTCATCCGAAAAAAGTACTTTGGACCACTGAACAACAGTCCAGTGCTGCTTCTCTGTGGCCCAGGTCAGGCGCTTCTGCCGCTGTTTCTGGTTCAAAAGTGGCTTGGCCTGGGGAATGCGGCACCTGTAGCCCAGTCCACTGCTTCTACAGGTCCCCCAAGCTCTGGAATCAGCCCTTCTCCACAATCTTCCTCAGGGTCCGGTCACCTCTTCTGGTTGTGCAGCGTTTTCTGGCACACTTTTTCCTTCCCACAGATGTCCCACTGAGGTGCCTTGATACAGCACTCTGAACAGCCTATTCGCTCAGAGATTTCTTTCTGTGTCTTACCCTCTTGCTTGAGGGTGTCAATGATGGCCTTCTGGACAGCAGTCAGGTCGGCAGTCTTACCCATGATTGCGATTTTGAGTAATGAACCAGGCTGGGAGTTTTTAAAAGCCTCAGGAATCTTTTGCAGGTGTTTAGAGTTAATTGGTTGATTCAGATGATTAGGTTAATAGCTCGTTTAGAGTACCTTTTCATGATATGCTAATTTTTTGAGATAGGAATTTTGGGTTTTCATGAGCCGTATGCCAAAATCATCAGTATTAAAACAATAAAAGACCTGAAATATTTCAGTTGGTGTGCAATGAATCTAAAATATATGAAAGTTTAATTTTTATCAGTACATTACAGAAAATAATGAGCTTTATCAAAATATGTTAATTTTTTGAGAAGGACTAGAGTGTGTGTGTGTATATATATATATATATATATATATATATATATATACACACATACACACACACACACACACGTATGCGTGTGTCTGTGTTTGTTTCACTCAACTAAATGAGATGAAACTGACAAGTGAGAGACAAACACAAATAAAATAATAGTTTGACCCAGGTAAGGTAGACGGACAGTAAACCATAAGCCATGCAAATAACTACAAGTGTTTTCAGCAGGTTACTATGATTGCTAAAGATGTGTTTGGACTAATAGAAATAAAGATGGAACCCCATGTTATTAATGTACAGCATTTTCAAGCTGTGCATGCTCCAGCAAGTATATCAGGATTCCAATAGGAAATGCTCTTTTTTACATCCAAGGCCAATTTGGCCACATGCCACTTCTCACAGTTCAGACTTTGGTCCCTTAAATTGCTTCTAAGTGTGACTTTGAATGTCTCTTTGTATGTGTGAGCCTGCAATAGATGAGTGACCTGTGCTCAGTGTAAACTCATTCACTGAACCTCGTACTCCAACTGGGGTCATGAGAAAGGCTGTGTCCATCTCAGCCAACTGGATGAAGGTGGGATACATCCTGAATAACTTGTCAGACCATCACAGGGACAGCACACACACACACACACACACAACGACACCCCATCTCTTTATTAAGAAATGTTTACATAAA
The DNA here is from genome assembly GCA_024760905.1 of Plotosus lineatus. Classification (NCBI taxonomy): domain Eukaryota; kingdom Metazoa; phylum Chordata; class Actinopteri; order Siluriformes; family Plotosidae; genus Plotosus; species Plotosus lineatus. Next base: position 34,926,803 of record CM045735.1, read on the forward strand.
AATATCCAATCTTGGTTTTACAGTGGTCCCTCACTTTACGAAAGTCTCACCAAACGAAAAATTCAGGTTACAAAACACCTTTTCCTAAACGTTTTGTCTCTGGATAAGAAACAAGTTCACGTTACGAAAGCGCCATCTTAAAAATTAAAATGCACCATTCAAACATTAAAACGCGCCATTCAAACAATACACAAGCTGCTCTCCCATCAATGACGTTCAAATATCCCGCCTGTTGGCCTCCCATTGGCTAGGAGGGATGATGCAGCTCCTTCTTATTAGCTATCTCCCAATATCCCACCCCGCTTGGCGAGGAAGGATGATGCAGCTCCCTCCCATTGGCTATTATGGAGCTGAATTTACCATGATGCTTTTCGTGTTAATGACAGAGCTATAGTAGTTTCATGCTTTATTTCTTGACTCAGGCTTTTAACCTTCCATAAACATTTGTAAGATTATAACTCTGCTCAGAAGACATGGTCAACACATTCACGTGCACACGCACACACACACACACACACACACACACACACACACACACACGCACACGTGTATGATTTTTGGTGGGAGTGAGAAAAAGAAACGGGCTCGAGTGATATCACAAAAGGAATATGGCCAAACCTGTCTACCATCGATACAATATTGAAACAGAAGGTCTTAAAAGGTATGCTTTTATAATTTTTAAAGGGTTTAGGGGTCGTATTGGGAGTGGGGCGGTGGTGGTCTAGTGGTATAGGGCGCTGGATCGCTGATCCAAACGTTGGGGGTTCGAGTCCCACTCTCCACAAGGTTGTCACTGCCCCCCAGTGCAGCTAACTGGGTTATCAAAGGCGGGCCATGTCTCTCACTGTCTATGGTGAGAGGCATGTAAAAGAACCATTGCTGACTTTCGTAAAGAGTAGGCTGCAAAGCCATCAGCGTGTTTCTGTCCCTTGCTAAAAAGGGTTGTGACAGGAAGGGCATCCGACGTAAAAACCTCTGCCAAATCAAACGTGCGAATCAGATGATTCGCTGTGGCAACTCCCGAGTAAAAAAGGGAAAAAGCCAAAAGGAAGACAGACAGAGACAGGGGTAGTATTGGGAGCCTTAGGACGAAGCACACATTTTACATGTAAAATGCGGTTCAATTTACGAAAAATGCAGGTTACGAAAAAGGTGCTGGAACGGATTAATTTTGTAAAGTGAGGTACCACTGTATTTCTTATTGGAAAAGAAAGTGACTTCATTGTAATTAAGCAGCATCAATTAACACATTTTTACTAATCAAGCAAAAGATATGGACAACAATGCATATTTCAATGAAAGACAAAAAAAGGGACACTTTACCCCTAACAATGTTATGCTCTTTGACTGAAATGACTTCAGTGAGACACTACTTGGAGCCATCCACCAGTCTCTGACATCGATTTGAGGAAAGTTTGCCCTGTTACTCAATGCAGGATTCTTTCAGCTGTGAGATGTGAGGGATTTCTTGCATGCACAGCCCGTTTCAAGTCACCCCATAGCATCTCCATGGGATTAAGATCTGGGCCTTGATTGGACCATTCCAGATCTCTCTCTACTTCTTAGTTTCCAGCCAGCTCTAGGTGGACTTACTGGTATGTTTTGGGTCATTGTCATGTTGCAGTGTCCAGATCCACTTCAGCTTTAATTTTTTTCCCCACATGTTCACATGTGTTTGTGTGTGTATACATATGGGTTTCATCATGAAACTGGTACAGGTACATATGGTGAACATACACCTTTTTCGCACTTAATTTTGTGATAACAGGAAGACCTATTTCTCTAAGGAATATTAAGCTACATCTATCAGGCTTTAATGCATATTGGCCTAAGAAATTTAAAAAAAAAAAAAAAAAAAAAAAAAAAAAAAAAGGGAAAAACTATTTTTTCTAAATCTGCAGAAAATATAAAAGGTCAATGTCACTCATTTCAGTACCAGTTCAAACCCATATGTACTTGTGTGTATTTTTCAGACCATAAGGCACACATAGAAGCCTTCAATCTTCAAAAAAGCTCACGGCGTGCCTTATAAACTGGTGCGCCTTGTGTGTGCAAGTAGCCTCAGCCCCATCTCACTGACGCCGTCAAAACCCAAGTGAAGCAACCTAATTCAGAGTTTACGTTCATTCCAGTGGATTAACCAAAGAACTTCAACCGCTAGATATTGGTGTCAACAGGTCGTAAGTTAGAGGGATCCGGGCTTTATGTCCAAATACCGGGAAAAAGCACTGCTACAGGTATCCCCCGAGACCTCGGATTAACCTTCTTGAATTTAAAGTTACATTGATACAGCGCCTTAAGAGTAATGACCGCCATTCTGTAATGAAGACAATACTAATGTGCTGCCTCTTTAAGGAGGCATGGCTGAGAGAACATCACGACCCAGGAAGACTTCTAATCTCGAGAAGAGAAAATAATTCTGAATGGATAACAGAGGAGATGGTAAGATGTATATGAGAAGAAGGAACAAAGAAGAAGGAACAAAAGTAATGATATTAGAAGTACAGAACTGCATAAGGAGATTAGACTAATGTGCAATCAAGAAAAAGACTGGCTGAATGTGATCAACTGGAAAAATTGCACATCAATAACACTAAAAAATGTACAACAAAGTGAAGGAGCTGAATGAAAAGCAAAGGTCATAACTTGCTGGGTGTATCCAGTCCAAAGATTGAGAACTTGTGGAAAAAAATAAGATCAGAGAATCATAGTCAGAGTACACTGAAGATCTGTATGACAGCAAAAGAGATGAAGATTTTGAAACTGACTGTGATGAAAAAGGTTGTAATATTGTGAAAGACGAACTAAGACAAGCATTGAAGAAGATGAAATCTGGAAGCACAACAGGACCAGATGGAGTGGCAATAGAAATGATTGAATCCTTAGAACAGGGGTCACAAACCTTTTTGAAACGGAGGGCTACTTCTAGGGTACCAATTAATGCAATGGTCGATACACATTTGTGACATAACAAATTTGCTCACTTTACCTTTATTTATATGTTATTATTAATAATTAATGATATTCATCTATGACAGGGGTCGGGAACCTTTTTGACTAAGAGAGCCAAAAAAAAAAAAAAAAATTATATATATTTTTTTAAATGTAATCCTCTGAGAGCCAAACATATTTTTTAATACTGAGACCAACAATTTTAATGTATAATACAACTGAATTTATTTTAAACAACATTGTTATAATGAAGTTATTTATTAATAAGAAAAGTACTTCTTACTATTAATACGACTTCTGGTGCTGCATGGTTTTGCTGATGGCTTTGTAGTCTGGTTGATACATAGTGAAGTTCAGCTTCATGCAGGCGTTTAGGCTTCCATCTATTACGTGACCAGGTTGGTCTTGATGTTTTTCACGTATGAGAAGGACTGCTCGTGTGCGCATGTGGACCCGTACATGGTCAATACGACAGGACTCACATTGCAGTGTTTATGTGACAAGCGCGTCACAAGGCAATCAGCTGGTATGCGGGTTGAAGCATAGCTGTCAACCCCTAAGATTAATAAAGAGTGAGAAGTAGGGGTCCAGGGGGTGCAGCCCCTGATCAGGTCCAGGGCGAAAATTTTGGTTTTAAGGGTTTTTCAGGGTGATTTTTAAGCCATTTCATACAAGTTTTATATATAATGATTAAACACAGACATAGGGGAAAAAAATACAAAATTACACACATGTCTTTCAGGGGGGGCAGTGGTGGACTAGTGGTATAGGGCGCTAGATCGCTGATCCAAAGGTTGGGGGTTCGAGTCCCACTCTCCACAAGGTTGTCACTGTTCCCCCCAGTGCAGCTAACTGGGTTATCAAAGGCGGGCCATGTCTGTCACTGTCTATGGTGAGAAGCATGTAAAAGAACCATTGCTGACTTTCGTAAAGAGTAGCTGCAAAGTCGTCAGCGTGTTTCTGTCCCTTGCTAAAAAGGGTTGTGACAGAAAGGGCATCCGACGTAAAAACCTCTGCCAAATCAAACGTGCGAATCAGATGATTCGCTGTGGCAACTCCCGAGTAAAAGGGAAAAAGCCGAAAGACAGACAGACAGACACACATGTCTTTAAGATTGAATAATGTAATGTAAATGAAATCTTCAATGAAAGAACTAATAAAATATGAAGTGTAAACTCATAACATATCAAAAATAAGGTTGACTAAAGTAAAGTATTAATTGTAACATTTCTCTTCTTTGAAGTTTTATCCAAATAATTCTTCATAATAATCATTGCTGTCTTTGCTCATAGATGGCATGCATCATATGCAGCAACTTTGCAACTACACAATTAGTTTACAAACTGAAACTAATTAACCATGTTAACAAATGAGCAAAGCGAATTGCTCTCTCATTGGCTGTCTCTCAACATCCCGCTCTGGCCTCCCAGATAGAGACAGAAGGAAGCTTCACTCTTTAGTTTTTAGTTTAGTTTTTTTAAGTTGTTTTAATTCAGTGAATGTTTAAGAAATGTGGGTGCATTTGAGCTCATCTGGAATTCCGATCCCCCAAGGAATCAAATTAAAGTTGAGTTTGTCAAGCAGGGAATGCGCTTTGAATTCACATCTTGTGGGCATGGCCCGCAGTGCGGCGCGCGAGAGAGAGATGGAGAGAGGTGCATGTGTGTGTGTGTGTGTGTTAATAAAAAATGTTTAATTCATAAATGTTAATAAAATGGTTTAATAAATAATTTTCTTTTACTTTTAACACATCATACAAAATTGGTGTACTTTTATCATTTTTGAAGGGTTTATCCAGTCCAAAGACTGGAGCCTTGGAGCAAATTAGGCGTTTAACATGCAAGATGCGACCCCCGCTATACGAAAAGGGCTCTGGAACGGACTAATTTCATAAGTTGGGGGCCGACTGTATGTTGAAGTTTTTTCATTCTGTCCATTTGTGTTTTGCTTGCAGCTCTGCTTGGCTTCTTACACATGAGCTGATCAAAATGAGGAAAAATGTACCTCTTTATCCAAAAACAACTCGCGCAGGCTGTTGCATATAATCCAATAAAATTAGAGTTTCAAGGTATCGGCCCCGCCCACACTGGAGTACAGAAAGGATTGGCTCTCCGTTGCACGCCACAGCGACGAGTGGAATTGAAAATACTAGTAGATGTATAGATTGAAATGCGTGAGATTTATGTATGTTTTTGTTTTATTTGATGGCTTTTTTCTGTATTTTTATTTAAAAGACAGCGAAATTATGTATTAGTTATTCTGTTAAGAAAGGCCACCTGATTTATCTGTGAGCCAGATACAGTCATCAAAAGAGGCACGTCTGCCTCGCGGGCCATAGGTTCCCCCACCCCTGAACAGGCTCGTGGGCGACCTGGTGAACGCAGGCACCATGTTGGTGACCCCTGCCTTATAAGACCTTGGTGTGGGGCATGTCACAAGAATGCTGAATAAAATTTATAACTCAAGATATCTTCCAGAAGTCATGTGCAAATTAATATTCATTGCTCTGCCAAAGAAGTCAGGAACCACTGATTGTGCACAATATCAGACAATTAGCCTCATGAGGTTTTTTTTTTTTTTTTTTTTTTGTAATTTCCCCCATTTTCTCCCGAATCTTAACCACTTCCAACCTATCAGGTATTGCCTTCCCTATCACATAACTACCAACAACCAGGGAGAGGCAAAAATATGCACACTCCCTCTCCATGACATGCAATGCTAGCCACTCGCCTTTTTCAAACTACGGTGGATGCATATTTGGGGGCGATCTAACACACTCTGAGGGAAAGCACTATCCTCACCCTTGTAAGAGTGAGTTCACAGATACTCATGATTGGTGCTGGCATTGCTATGAGTGACAGGGAAGTGGCGTATGCCGTCCCTCCCTCCTATGAGAGCTCGATCAATTAGCTCCCATGCATTCCTGGTCACAGATAGCTATGGCATGAAAACAGATTAATCTCCAGTTAATCTCTGGAGCCATTTTACACAACTATTATTGAGAATTATCCCGACAAGGGTCAGCTGAAAGATCAAACAGAAGCATAATAAATTTGGTGAAAGTTCTAAACATTGATGGAAAAGATCAGAGAATAATCAAGGACTTAATTTGGCAACAGACAGCTTCCATTACATATGAGAAGAGCTGAGCCAATCAGTGAAGATAAGAAGAGGTGTCATACAAGGCCTGACCAGTTCTCTCTGCATAGTAAATACATCATACAGGAAATTGAAGCACATCCTGGAATTCATGTCGGAGGGCACATTAATAACCTTTGTTATGCTTATGACACAGTGTTAATTGCAACATCTGAGAAAGATTTGCAGAAAACAATGTACATCAACAATGAAGAGAGTGAAAGCTGGATTGGGACTTCACATCATGAAAACTATTACTATGGTAATTTCCATTAAACAAAAAACACCTGCTTGTAATATCAGTCTCTAGAACTCAATCTTGGAACAAGTGGACAATTTCAAATACCTTGGTGCTACTATCAGTAGTGATGGAAGATCCAACAGGGAGATTAAAATAAGACTACCACAGGCAAAGAACGCATTCGTTGACCTATCTAAGATTCTTACCAGAACACATCTCCCCTTCAAGACCAGGAAACGTGTACTAGACTGTTATATCATACCACTCGTGAAATATGGAAATGAAGCTGACAATGAACAATGCAGAGAGGAAAATCATTAATGCAGTAGAAATGGAGTGCTTCAGAAGGATGCAGAAAATATCTTACATTTGTAAGGTAACAAATAAAGTACTGAAGACAAGACAGGTGAGAAGTCTTAGCTGTGACATCGGTAGAGGGCAAGCAATAGTTTTTGGACATGTAATAAGAAATGAGAAGCCACCACAGTTGATTACAACTGCGAAGACTTGAGGGAAAAGATGTAGTGGAGGACGGTAGAAAAGAATTGCAGATTGCATGAGCAACTGGCTAAAGGATACAACAAATATTATCCTGCATATCACTGGGGAAAGAGAGTGGTACCAAACATAGTCGCCAACATCCATGGGCATGGGACCTAGAGAGAGAGAGAGATCCCATTACCTATTCAAAGATCTTTCGTTGATGTATCTTTCTTGAATAGTCAAGACTGATGTCAGGAATCACACTCATCCATGATTGATTCACTCCAGAACATTTACTCCAGTGTTTGAATTGCTGTCATGCTGTGTTACACTACTGCCTTCGAGGTTTAGAGTGTTCACATGATGAGACTGTGTTTGTAATTTCCTGAATTCCTTTTGATAATCGCCACTCCCACAATGATTGCAAGCTGTCCGGGCCCTGAGGTGGTGATGCAATTATTCTTATACCCCTCTACCATGCTTTGAAGTTGGTGCTTGGTTTTTATTCTGTGTAATGGTTTTGAGGTTTGAATAATGCTATGCATGTGCCTAAATATAGACTGGAAAATGGATGCAAGGGCACCATCATCACATAGCTCAAGGCTTCTCAATTTAAACCTCATGGTCGACTTAGACCTTTCTTTGGGGTCTGCATGGTCTCTTTGTGCCAGTTTGGGTTTCCTCAAGGAGCTGCTGTTACCTCTCATGGTGTAAAGTCATGCAGATGCAACCATCTACTCTGGTAAGAATGTGTGTGAATGGTTGTTTGTCTGTGTAGGTTGGCAACTTGCTTAGGGTGTATCCTTGCTCTCGCCCAAAGTCAGCTGGGATTGGATCCAACTCTGACAGATAGGTATTCAAGAAAATGGAGAGAACGAAAGATTGGGTTTTGCGCATTGTGCCATAGTGAACTTTGGGAATGGCATTTATCATCTTGAGCATTGGGAAAAGGAAATTTGCAGTATACATGCCTGCAAATTTGGGACTAACGCATGAACATGTCCGCCGCCATTCACATTATTTACCTTCCCTCCCAAGCTGAACAATCCGGGAGGACGCAAACTTTGGATTAAAGCAGTAAGTTCATAATTAAAAAGTGTTCTCTATTCGAATTCATAGACCAATAGATTATATTACCTTTTATTTACCTGTTAAATTACCATAAAAATCGGTGATGCCATAATCATTAAATATCATAAACTTAGATCTTGAAAATTACTGTTATGTTAATTTGTAATAGACAAACAAGAGCTGTCAGATCACTCGGTGAAAGCTATCAAACTTGTATTTACCTTCTTTGTAGTCATTATGAAGTTGTGCTAGTAAGAGTGCCTGGTCCTTCATTAACAAAAAATAAAAACTCACTCTGGTCACATGACCAAAGACATCACTTTCATAGAAAAGTTTTAATACGAAATTCATACGAAATCAGAAATAAAACCCACGTAAATAATGGAGAGAACATGCAAACCCGACATGGAAACATCTGAGCCCAGCACTCAAACCCATGACCTTTGCTGTGTGAAGCAGACATACTAACCATTACACCACCAAGTGCTGAAAACTCTTACCAATATGCTAATATGTATAAATAATAAAAGCAAGTAAATAAAATAAATAAAATAATCAATGCTGCTAGTAGTGGTCTGGTGGTAAGGTACTGGAGTACTGATCCCAGGGTTGTGGGTTCAAGCCCCACTATCAATGGGTTGTCAATGCTGTCCCCTAGTGATACTAAACGAGTTATCAAAAGCTGGCCATGTCTTTCTCTGTCTATGGCAGTGGTTCTCAAATAGTGGGCGCGCGATGCGGAAGGGGGTTTACCCTGGGAACATGCTTTTTTTTTTTTTTTTTTTTTTTGCCGTATTAGGATAAAATGTAATTCAATATCCACTACAGCAGGTGGCAGTGGCTTCCTCACTGTGAGAGTGTGCCCAGAGGTAAAATAAGACGTGTCGTTAATAAAATCACCATGGAAATTTCTAACAGGGATGGAAAGAGAGGCGGAGAGAGAGACTGAGACAGTGACAGAAACGAAAGTCTCCCGAAAGCTAAGTCGAGGAGGTATGATGAAGCGAACGCAGCACTCGACTTCACTGTGCTGCGGTGAAAAACGAGCAAAGACTGCTGTGTTTACTGTGTCTGAAAACATTGGCAACGGACAGCATGAAGGCAAATAAATTCAGGAGTCACTTTAAGACTTCACACCCCGATCACGTGATGAGCCGCATGAGTTTTTCAGCGAAAACTAGCCGAGTATCGCCAACAACCATCCCGCTTTGTGAATGCTACTCCAACAAACCAACGAGCACTGTTAGCATCAGATAAGGTGGAGTACCAAACCGCTCAGTGCAGAAAACCCCACAGCAGAGGACCTGATCCTACCTGCAGCACACACGGTCTCGGTCATGCTGGATGACGTCACTGCTGTGAAAATAAGTGCAGATCCCAGTACAGCATTGAACAGGAGTTGAGAGTTCAGTGTCGCGCTTTTAAACCGGCTTCGAAAAGCTGTGCACTGTGAAACATGCTCATTATAGCCATTAATCTGGACTTCATCATTTTGACAAAAAAAAAAAAAAGAATAATAAAATCAAATAAAATACAAATTGTTTTATTCATTTTTGTTTTGTAGGTTAAAGTGTTTTATATATTGCGCTCTTGAGTTAATATTGCTGATCAGTTTGAATTTATTATTATTTATTTATTTTATTTTTAAGGATACTTTTTTATTTCAGGCAAATTGATGCACCCTGCTTCAAAAAGCTGTGCTTTTTAAACAAAAAGACTAAAAAAGTGTTAATAAAGTTATTCTTTGTTGGAAGTCGATCTATAGTTCTTCTTTTTTTGTATTCATAATGTTAATAAGTACACAGTGTTATGCAGAGGATTACTTGGAACAATTTTTAGACAAATAACACTTTATATTGGGGGGGGCGTGAAATGTTTTCCTCTTCTTGCGGGGTCACGACAGAAAATAATTGAGAAGCACTGGTCTATGGTGAGAGGTATGTAAAGGAACCATTGATGACTTTCGTCAAGAGTAGGTTGCATAGCCGTCGGTGTATTTCATATCCTGGCGAGATGTCCAGGGTACACTGTGCCCTCACCAGAGTTGGCTGAGATGTGCACCCGCCTCCCTGGATTTTAATTGGGATTAAGCAGTTCAGAAAATGAATGACTGAATTAATAATAAGTGAGATTAGATGGTGTTTTGTTAAAACCTTGTATGTCACTCTAAGTATTTTCTGGCACATATGAGGTTTTGACAGAATACCCTCGCTATTCTATTCTATTATTCTCACAATTTTCTGTGTGTGTATATATATATATATATATATATATTCAGGCACTTTTTGTCTGCATTCAATACTTTTTAAATTTATTTTGCTGATTAAAAAGTTTGACTAAATCACAAGTCTATGGGGTGATGACCAACAATGACTCATTTCTATGTGATAGATGAATATGATATGCTAAAGGTTCTAAAGTGATCTTCACAGAGCTTTTTGACTTGCCTGATTTATGCACCAGACCTGACAAGCATAAAAAATACAAGGACATATAAATATCTCTCATCTCATCTTCTTCCGCTTATATCCTGTTCTTTCGGTCTACCCAAAGCTTGTGACCATAGGTGAGGGTTGGAACGTAGATCGACTGGTAAATTGAGAGCTTTGCCTCAGCTCCTTCATCACGACGGACTGGTACAGGCTGCGTTTAACATCAGAGACTGCAGCGATCCATCCGTCAATCTCCCACTCCATCCTTCCATCACTCGTGAACAAGACCCCAAGATACTGAAACTCCTCCACTTGAGGCAGCCCCTTATTCCTGACCCAGAGGGTGCATTCCACCCTTGTCCAACTGAAAACCATGGCCTTGGACTTGGAGGTGCTGATTTTCATCCCAGCCACTTCGCACTTGACTGTGAATTGCTCCAATGAGAGCTGGTGGTCCTGTCTTGATGAACCCAAAAGACAAAAGAACATCATCCACCAAAAGCAGAGACAGGATCCGATGGCCACCGAACCAGAACGCCTCAACGCCTCAGCTGCGCCTAGAAATTCTGTCCATAAAAATTATGAACAGAAACGGTGAGAAAAGACAGCCTTGGCAGACTCCAACCCTCACCGGAAATTACAGACGAAACTCTGGCTCCAGTGATACAGCAATCGAATGCCCCATAGCAATAGGTCAGGAATGCCGTACTCCCAGAGCACGCCACACAAGATTGTTCGAGGGACACGGTCGAAAACCTTCTCCAAATCTACAAAACACATGTGGACAGATTGGGCAAACTCCCATGCCCCCTCCAAGATCCTGTGGAGCGTATAGAGTTGGAGTCAAGAGTGCTACGGCCAGGACGAAAACCACATTGTTCCTCATGAATCCGAGGTTTGATTATTAGTCGAATCCTCCTCTCCAGTACCCCTGCATAAACTTTCCCGGATAGGATGAGGAGTGTGATTCCTCGATAATTGGAACACACCCCCTGGTCCCCCTTCTTAAAAATTGGGACTGCCACCCTGGTTTGCCAATCCAGAGGTACAGCCCCCGATGACCATGTGATGTTGCAGAGACGTGTCGACCAAGACAGTCTGACAGCATCAAGAACCCCGAGATATTCAGGGTGGATCTCATCCAACCCTAAAGCCCAACCACCAGCTTTTTGACTACCTCAGTGACCGCTATTCCTGTGATGGGCAGACCCCGTCAGAGGTCCTCAAAGTATTCCTTCCACCTCCCGATGACATCACCAGTTGAGGTGAGCAGTTCTCCACCTCCACTGTAAACAGTGTATGTGGAGAACTGCTTCCCCCTCCTGAAGCGTCGGATGGTGGTCAAGAACCTTTTTGAGGCCAACCAATAATCACTCTCCAGGCCCTCATCGAACTCCTCCCACAAATGAGATTTTGCATCTGCAACAGCTTTGGCTGCAGCATGTTTGGCCTGCCGGTACCGGTCTACTGCCTCGGGAGTCCCAGAGGCCATTAAGACCCCCTAGGCCTCCTTTATAGCTGGACGGTCCCCATCACAACAGGTTTCACCACCAGATTTGGGGGTTACCGCCACGACATGCACTGATGACCTTTTGGCCACAGCTATGGGCTGCCACCTCAGCAATGGAGGCATGAAACATGGCCCATTCGGATTCCATGTCACTCGCCTCCTCTGAGACGTGGTTGTAGCTTTGCCGAAGATGGGAGGTAAAAACCTCTTGGACAGGTGACTCCGCCAAACGTTCCCAGCAGACACCAATTACACACTTGGGCCTGCCAGGTCTGGAAGGCTGCCTCCCAAGCCATCGAAGCCAGCTCGCGACCTGGTGGTGATCGGGTGACAGCTCAGCTCAACTCTTCACCCGAGTGTCCAGAACATGCGACCCCAAGTCCGGTGACACGACTACAAAGTCGATCATTGAACTGCAACCTAGGGTGTCCTGGTGCCAAGTGCACTTATGGGAACCCTTATGTTCGTACATGGTGTTCGTGATAGACAAATTGTGACGGGAACAGAAGTCCAACAACGAAACACCATTTCGGTTCAGACTGGAGAGGCCATACCTACCGCTCACACCCATCCAGGTCACACTACCGTTGCCCACATGGGCATTGAAGTCTCCCAAGACAACAAGTGAGTCTCCCGAGGAAGCGTTCTCCAACACAACCCCTAAAGACTCCAAGCAGGGTGAGTGCTCTGAACTGTCATTTGGTGCATAAGAACAAATAGCAGTTGGGACCCGTACCCCCACCTGAAGGCGGAGAGAACCTACCCTTTCGTTGACCAGGGAGAACCCCCTTGTTTGGGCACTGAGACGGGGGGCAACAAGGATGCCCATACCGGCTTGCCGACTCTGCTCATGAGCAACTCCAGAATGGAATAAGGTCCAGCCTCTCTAGAGATGGGTGGTTCCAGAGCCCAAGCTATGCATTGAGGTGAGCCCGACTATATCGAGTCAGTAGCTCTCCACCTCACGCACCAGCTCAGGCTCCTTCCCCACCAGAGAGGTGACATTCCATGCCCCAAGAGTCAGAGTCACTATCTGCAGATCTGTCTGGCAGAACCCATGCCTTTGGCTGCCACCCAACTCACATTACATCCAACCCCTATAGCCCCTCCCACAGGTGGTGGGTCCATGGGAGAGCGGACCCATGTCTCCTTTTCGAGTTGGGCCCGGCTGGGCTCCATGGGCAGAACCCAACCACCAGGCGCTCGCCTTTGAGCCCCTCCCCCAGGCCTGACTCCAAGGGGGGACCTGGAGACCCGTGCAAGGGAAACCGTGTCCTTTTCTTTTTATTTCACATAGAGGTCTTTTGAACCTTCACCTAGGACCTGTTTACCTTGGGTGACCCTACCAGGGGCATTATGCCCCCGACACCATATCTCCTAGGATCATTAGGTCACGCAAACCCCTCCACCACGATAAGGTGGCGATTCAGGGAGGGGCATATAAATACATTTAAATTATTTTATCTAATACATGTAATCAAAACCAGGAAGGACGAGTGGTATTGGAGCATTATCCAATCATACAGTAATGGCGACCGAAATTGAAGAAAATAAAACGATACTATGTAGAGTCATTTATTTTGTGCAAACCTCAATTATTTCTATTATTTTCTAATCATCATCGGACATGTTATTGTAGCATGGTAACGCAGTTCTTAGCACATCCACCTCACAGCAAGAAGGTCCCGGGTTTGAGTATCAGGTTCGACTTGGCGTTTTCTGTGTTACGTTTACATGTTCTCGGCACAGAATGATTATTAGAATATTAGAATAGAATAATGGTGCCTGTCAAAACCTCGTATGTTCCAAAAAATACTCCAAGTACTCTCAAATCTCATGTCAAGTATTTATTTTACTTATTTTTTATCAATTTATATTTACTTGCTTTTATTAATGATACATATTGGCAATGTGGTGTGATAGTTACAGTAGTATGTTTGTTCACAGAACGAAGGTCAAGGGTTCAAGTCCCGGGCTCAGGCATTTCTGTTTGGAGTCCGCACGTTCTCGTCATGTTTGCGTGGTTTTCTGTGGATATTCCGGTTTCCTTGCACAGCCCAAAGACAAACACATTAGGCAAACTGGCTGTTCCAAATTGACTGTAGGTGTGAGTGGTAGTACAGTATGTATGTGTTGTCTCTGCGATGGTCTGGCGAATTGTTTGGATGTACCCCGAAATCGCATAGTGTTGGCTCCTGTCTCCCTGCGGCCCTGATAAAGTGGTTCTGCAACTGATCGAGTGAGTAGGACATGAATAAACTGCAAAGTTTAAAAAGTTTGTATAGTTACATGGTTTTGTTGTCATTTGTTTTGTTTTTTTAAAGTATAATTTTGTTCTAAATATTTGAAATAATTTTAATAAACGTTAAATAATATGCGACTTTTTTGACCGCATACCTATACAAGAAATAATTTGTAGTCGATCTCGTAATCAGTTTGATACGCAAATATTCACATCGATATGGAAATAGTCGATGACGTCACCTGGATACATCCGGCGATCTCTTGAACAAGCAGATGACACTGAGGAAATGAGATATTCTTACCTGCCTGCAGCATTCCGGAGCCCGACTCCATTTCCGGCCACACAGTGGGACTCGAATTACCGCATTTAGTCAAATAAAAGACGAAAACAGCCCATAGTGTGGCTTTTACTGCCATAATGAGTTTCAACGCTTGGAAAAGGAAAATGGTTTAGTATAATTAGCCAGATTCACAACTCCATTTTCTAACGGTTTTTTATAAAAAGTTTAAGCGGTTCAGTGTGAAACCAGATACAAACTCACCAAAGTGAAAGTAAGTAAAAGAAAAAAAACACGTGCAAAAAAATTTTGTAACGTAATTACTTTGTGTTTTTTATATTTTTAGGTCGTTTGTCACTGTTTCTCCCCGACAGAGCCGGCGTTTGTTCACTCACGCGACCTGTCCGTGCACACAGCTCGCGCCTTCTCTGCTCCTATCGTTTGCTTGCGGGCAGCTCCGCCCATCAAATCATTTTTAACCAATGAGCTGCGTGTCCGCTCGATTCCTACGCCCACCATCGGCGTCATGAATAAGATGGGAACAAGCCAGTTACTCAAAAACAAACAAAAAACCCCGAGAAGCAACACATTACAGGTAAACAGACACTGCAATAATTATTTGTCAGTTAATAGTTAGTATTCTTATTACATTCTTATACATCTTACTAAACGTGTGTCTGAGGATTAAAGAGACCGCTGTCAAGGGAACACTCAGACAGAAGTCTTTTTTGTTCATTATTTTTTTTCTTGGATCAACAAATATGCACTATTATTATTATTGTTGTATACAATCTAAAATAACCCAAGAAAAAATACTCTATATTGTCCTTATATTACAAATAGAAATAGGTATTTATAGTTTCATAAGTGCACATCTAGAAACATAGATTTTTTTTTCTGAGTAAAAAAAAGATTTTTAAGCCAAAACATATTTTCTTGTATTTTTTCCCAGGGTGATAGATACTCATCAAATTTAGAAATTAAATACATATAGCAGATGAAACCTTTCAGGTTGATAATGAAGATATGATTTTGCTAAATAATGTGATGCACTGAAAATAAATAAATAAATAATTAATAATTATATTAACTAAATGAATAATTTGATGTACAAAATTGAATGAATGAATAAAAAATATTTGATAATAAACAAATATTTTATTAAATAATTATTTTTTAGAATTATAAGTAATTTACATTGAGTCAGTCATGTTCCATGTGATCGATTATCATTTTGTGGGTTGAGCCAATGTTGTTTTTCTAAATTTCTGTAAACATGAATACATATAGTTTATCTTTTCTTTTCGGCTTTTCCCCTTTTTTCAGGGGTCGCCACAGCGAATCATCTCATTCACGTTTGATTTGGCATAGGTTTTTATGTCGGACGCCCTTCCTGACACAACTCTTTAGCAAGGGACAGAAACACGCTGACGGCTATGCAGCCTACATTTATAATATAAATGCATATTACAATATAAATGTAAATTATAGCATGTTCTGGAGTGTTTTTCTATATATTTTTTATTACTACAGTTTAAGAGAAAACATTATCGATGCAATTCATCCAAAAAGCTAAAAACAAAAACGGATACGGATCCCCATACGGAACAACACCCCCAGAGCCTTCCGAGAGGGGGGGAGGATGAAAGGCTCAATCAGGAGGATAAAGTGGAAACGAACTGGAACCGAATACGGAATACGAGAGGACTGGTGCAAACAACGTTAGATGGAGGGAAGGCAGAAGCAAGATGTCGTTGTGGCAAGGTCTGCAAGAATGCCAGAGGCCTCAAGATCCACCAATCTAGATCTAGATGCAGTGGAGGAGTGAGTCAGACACAGCGCACGGTGGTAACCGATGAGACGCAGGAGGATCCGAGCCAGGATTTACACCACAGGGCTAGGAGTCTCTCAGTATCTGAGTCATCTCTCGACAGCGTACCTGACCTAGTGGAGAAGATCCAACAGGTTAATCAGAGGCAACAGGAGAGGCGATTGAAGGTAGCATGGCCTAAGATGGAGGATGCCACAGCATGGAACAGCTTTGATGATGATGTCAGCATGATTCTAGCAACAACATTACAAGGCAGTGCTGAAAAGAGAATCACATCACTTGGAAACCTGATTTACAACATTGGGAAGGAGAGATTTGGTATAGAAGGAAAGAAAACACCAAGAACGAACAAACTTACAGTGAACAGGAGGGAGAGAAGGATTAAAGAGTGCAGGGCAGAGCTGAAGCAACTTAACAAGCAGTTCAAGAGGTCAACGGAAGAGGAGAAAATGGGAATAGTTATTCTGACAGACGACATAAGAGGAGAACTGATAAAGTTGAGACGAGCAGAAAGATATAGGAAATTGAAGAAGCAGAGAACAAGAGAAAGAGCTAAATTTGTGAAAGACCCATTCAAATTCACGAAGGAGCTGTTAGGCAAAGAGAGATCAGGCACTCTTAAATGTTCAAAGGAGGAGGTAGAGAAGTATCTTAAGGAAACACATTCCGATCCCCAAAGAGGTGAAGATCTAGGCCCCTGTCCGAGGAATATTGAAGTTGAACCACCTGGAGAGGAACTGGACTGCAGGGAACCAACATGGAAAGAAGTTGTCACAGTTGTTAAAAAGGCACGTTCTGGGTCAGCACCAGGGCCAAATGGGGTAACATACAAGGTGTACAAGAAGTGTCCAAAGATACTAAGGAAATTATGGGAGCTACACAGGGTGATATGGAGGAAAGCAAAAGTCCCAGAAGCATGGCAACAGGCAGAAGGGTGCTTTGTACCAAAAGAGAAGGATTCTAAGAATATAGACCAATTCAGAACCATATCCTTGCTGAACGTAGAGGGCAAGATTTTTATGGCAGTGCTAGCGAAGAGACTATCAGAGTATATGGTGAAGAACAAGTATATCAACACTTCTATTCAGAAGGCAGGAATCCAAGGGTTCTCAGGATGCCTTGAACATACCAGTGTCCTGAGCCAACTGATGAAAGAGGCAAGAGAAGGAAAGAAAGACTTGACGGTGATTTGGTTAGACCTGGCAAACGCATATGGGACTGTTCCAAATAAGCTGATAGAGGCAGCGATGGAGATCTACCATATACCAGAACATGTGAAACAGATAGTCAACAATTATTTTCACGGAATACAGATCAGATTTACAGTTGGAGAGTTCACTACAGCATGGCAACATCTTGAGAAGGGAATAGTGACAGGATGCACAATCTCACCTATATTATTTGTAATAGGGATGAGCCTGATGACCACAGCTGCAGAAAGAGAGACAAGAGGCCCTAAGATGAACTCAGGGGTGCATCAACCGCCTCTAAGAGGATTTATGGATGACCTAACAGTTACAACATCAACACATGTACAAGCAAGATGGGTACTAGCCTCATTAGATGATACTATTACATGGGCAAGAATGAAGTTTAAGCCGAGAAAATCAAGATGCTTAATACTGAAAAAAGGTAGAATCAACCAGCAGGTCAAACTAAAGGTGCAGAGTGAAGAAATCCCTAGTATAGTAGAAAATCCGATCAAGTGTCTAGGGAAGTGGTTTGATGCAACTTTGAAAGATACGAACCAGTCAAAAGACATTCAACCAACAGTAAAAGGATGGCTTAGAGTAGTAGATGGAAGTAAACTGCCAGGGAAATATAAGGCTTGGATTTACCAGCACGGAATCTTACCCAGGCTGATGTGGCTGCTACTGATCTATGAGATAGCGATGATGCATGTAGAATCAATAGAGAAGACAGTCAGCAGCTTTGTTAGAAGATGGTTAGGGGTTCCACCAAGCTTTACATCAATTGGTTTATACAGTAAGACAGCACAGTTACAATTACCACTATCATCAGTAATTGAAGAGTTTAAGGTAACAAAATGCAGGACAGTACTAACATTAAGGGACTCGAAAGACCAGAAAGTTCAAGAGGCAGGGGTACAGACAAGGTCTGGAAGGAAATGGTCAGCAGCAGCAGCAGTAGATCAGGCAGAGAGTATACTAGAGCTAAGAGACAAGATCGGTAACACTTGTAGAGGGCGGCAAGGAATTGGTACATCACACTTCCAACAATGGAACAAGGCAGATAGGACAGAGAAAAGAAGCATGGTTCAGGAAGAAGTGAGAAGAGAGGTGGAGGAAGCAAGGATATCACGTGCAGTAGAACTAGGAAAGCAAGGAGCTTGGACGAGATGGGAGCTACCACAACGTAAGATCACGTGGTCAGACCTCTGGAAGATGGACCAATTCAGAATATCTTTCCTGTTAAGATCAGTATATGACACTTTATCCTCACCAGCAAATCTTTTTCAGTGGGGACTCGCACAGGATCCAGCATGTAAGTTATGTGGGAAGAGAGGAACCATGGCTCACATATTATCGGGATGCATAGTGGCCTTGAAGCAAGGACGGTATAGATGGAGACATGACAGGGTATTAGAGAAGCTAGCAGACATAGTAGAGAAGGAAAGAACCAGGAAACGAACAACAAAGAAGAAGCAGGAAATAATACAGTTTGTCAAAGAAGGAGCTAAAACCCCAGCAAGGACCAACGCTGGACAGAAGCCATCGGTGCTCGACGCTGGTAGGGACTGGGAACTTAGAGTGGACTTGAGGAGGAAGCTAGTTTTCCCAGACATTGTTACAACAACTCTGAGACCAGACATGGTTTTGTGGTCAACTCAGGTGAAGACTCTTATAGCAATAGAACTGACTGTACCATGGGAGGAGAACTGTGATGAAGCCAATGAGAGGAAATCACTGAAGTATGCAGATTTGATAGAAGAATGCAGACAAAAGGGTTGGAAGGTGTCACTGTTTCCAGTTGAGATCGGGTGCAGAGGGTTCCCGGCACAATCAGTGTGGAAGTTGATGACAGCACTAGGAACAACATCATCATTACGGAAATACGCAGTGAGGCAGTTAGCTGAGACAGCAGAGAAGGCATCATGCTGGGTATGGCATCGACGAGATGAGCTGAACTGGACGCCTGGAAGCGAGTAGTGGTTTGGCCACCATTACTGACCCGCCAACTGGAGGATGTCATGGTTTAGGGTCGAAACATCCGAGGAAAGTTGGAGACCATCTGATGACAATTCCAGGCAGAGAGTGTGGCGAATCAAGTCGGGCATTGACAGTATGCCTTGACTTTCATGCAGAATACCATCATCTGTAAGTTAATTTATTCATATAGTTTATCTTTTCTTTTCGGCTTTTCCCCTTTTTTCAGGGGTCGCCACAGCGAATCATCTCATTCACGTTTGATTTGGCATAGGTTTTTATGTCGGACGCCCTTCCTGACACAACTCTTTAGCAAGGGACAGAAACACGCTGACGGCTATGCAGCCTACATTTATAATATAAATGCATATTACAATATAAATAAATTATAGCATGTTCTGGAGTGTTTTTCTATATATTTTTTATTACTACAGTTTAAGAGAAAACATTATCGATGCAATTCATCCAAAAAGCTAAAAACAAAAACAAAAACCCAGCAACAACAACACAAAGCACCCTTCAAAAACATTATTTTGGCTTGTTGAGTGATATCTTCAATAAAAGGAACAAAAGGCCCTTTCATAAAAATGTTTATTAATGTATTTATTTTTGTATTGTCACAATTTAGTTAAGTGGTACAAAATGTAATTAATGGCAAATAAGCAGACAACTGACTAACAGTGGTGGTGTCTGATCTGCTTAAAGACTTCAGTTTAGTCCCATGCTTTCATAACCTGAATATAATGTTTCTCTTTTTTTTTCAATACCTCTAAAATTTTTCTCTAATTTACCCCCCACAAACTTTTTTATTATTATTAAAGATTATATAAAAAAGGCAGTGAACCCATTTTAGAAATCAAACATAAAAGATGCCATACCTGTTTATACATGCACATGTCATCATAACATGCAAATGTAACACAATGTCCACAGGTCAACTGAACAAGGTACAGCATGAAGACAGGAAAATGGTGCTATAATAAATTTGGCACCTGGCAGAAAGTTTAATTAGTATAATTATCCATAGATTTTTTTGAATAGGAATGGCTTCAGAATAGTTACAGATCTACTAGGTGCACACATCGCAGCTCCCCTTTAAAAAGGAGAATAGAAGGTAAGACATGGTGGAAGATAGATCAGCATCAGGCTGATTAGTTTAGTTTAGAAAAAAGTCTCTAAATCATCCACTTATTATTCAATAGATTAAAAACACTCTATGGACTGTACTGAGGCAAACACCACAAATTCAAATTAACTTTTGAGGATAGGACAATGGCATGCATTTGTCCTGTTTATACACTTGTTAACAACTACTTGGCCTCACTGCATTTTACATACACCATTCATCCCTTTAATGTGTAAACTGAATAGAATCATCTTGTTCCCAGATCTTTTGAGTCTAGGAGATAAAGCTACAGGGGATGAGGAGCATTTATAAAGTGTCACCTTGTTGCATAGCCCTGCTTTGCGGTTTCTCAACAGTCATCTTATCCCTGCACTTACAGGACACAGGAAGCTTGTTCAAGAAATACTCGCCATTCACGTTTATTTAGTAACACCTGTAATCCTGCTCAGTCAGGATATTACTCAACCATTAATCAAACATGGATCAGCAGTGAAATGTATAAAATCAGGCAGGTACACATCAGAGGTATGTTTAAGCAGAATGTGTAACATTGTATGAAAGCTATCTGAGAAAGTTCTACATTCAGTACTCACTTGGCTATTTCCGGCAATTTCCGCTACTAGAATATAGCCTAGGATGAATTAAGCATAATTTTGGCAGAGAGTTTTTGCTTGAAACTTGAGTTTTTGCAATAATGCGGCAGGGAGTTAACTGGTTTTGTATTCAACCAAACCAGGAAGTAGTGGCTTATCTTTTGACTTCCTGTGTTCAAATGTAGACGTTTGGCATTAAAACATTTCAAGATGAAAAATTTGTGGTAGCTTAGAACTTAGCTTCGTACTTATCTTATTAATTTATGAACAGTAATACCAAGAGGTAGTATGTCGACCAGTTGAGAAATGCTCATGATAGCAGAAACCACCAGAAATAACCGAGGGAATAATGAAAACTAAGGGCGTTCTGAATAAGTTTGCTCCAGATATGAAAGAACTATTGGTTTCAACATGGTGCCACTACCATTTGATACATTATTTCAACAGAATTTGCAATTAATGTTTACCTCAAAGATCAGAATGATGGAAAATGTGACCTCAGTTTTTTCCAGACACTCTCAACACATTGTTGATGAGAAAGCTAAGAGTAGAATGTCCAGATTGGTGTGAACTGACAGAAATGCTATGACAATTTAAATGATCACTTTTTTGTAATTGCACTGAGCAGGAAAGTATCTCAGAATGCAAAATCTGCAGAATCAGGTCAGCCAAGTCTAGTCTAAAGTGGGCATAAGCTGTGGCAACATCCCGAGCAATGTTATTCCAATTTCAAAGTTTTACTATGGACCCATTGTTTCGTCCGCTTAGGAGGGGAGGTTATAAAGATAGTCGTGTGTGTTTGTCTGTCTGTGACCACAATAACTTGGAAACTAATGCATACATTTCCACAAATTTGTAACCAAATGCAGGTCTTGTGCCAGTAAAGAACTCATTATATTTTGGATATAAACGACACAGATCCAGGTTGAAGAGCAGTATTCAACATTTCAAAACATTTGGGGGACCAGTTTATGGGTCACGGTTAAATGACTCTGGTAACCCAAAGTTCATTCAGCTGAAAATGAGTTGCATAACCCACAGGTTGCACAAAATGGTTGCCTGAAATACAAATAAATTACGAAACAAACCTGTTATTTATTGTTATATTTAGATTTGCGCTTTCAAGTTCAGTAGATGTTTGTATGATATCTTATGTATTGTTGAATTTTCTAATATTAAAGGATTAAATTATTGACAACATAACTAATTATTTTGAAATATTAACTTTTACAACAAATTATAATCATCGTACTCATAAAACTGCTGGAATACTTTAAATACATCAACATGCAAATTTTCATCAATCAGCATAAATGTCAAACAACAGCAGCACCAACTTGAACATTTAACCAGATGAACTGGAATGTTAACGAATTGCTGTCGAATGTCAAACTCCATTTTGTTGTTATAACATTATTTTTGATCTTTCATAAGGTATTAATTAATACATGTAGTATAGCTTCTTCCCTAATTTGTACGATATGCTTGTAGCAAATATTGCATTTTATTTTGGTAGCATAGCCATCTTCACTGATGTTTAGTATTTTGAAGTCGTCTTGAAATGTATACTTTCTGAATGTTTTGGTGGATATCCATGCTATGTCGGCCATTTTTATTTTTTTTTTAACATCATACGAATCTGTTTTTGGCAGTCCACAGTATCACACTGCATTACGGAAGTGAAATATGTATGCGACCATTTCGTTATTTGTGGGTTTCAAAAGACCGCTGACTGGTCACAAGACCGACCATCAGGTCAGGTCAATTGTCGAGGCTTGCTGGAGGGTTTTGAAGGATTCTTAAACAAGGACAAGGAAGAGGAAATTACCCCGATTGCACCAAGAGAAAAAAAAATATAGACATTACAAATAACAGCAGAACATGCCACAAGGAGGAAGAGTAATTATACATGATCTGCTAATAAAACCTGGATTGAAAAGCCTAGATATTTTGCTACCTTGGTGTAGGTCTGCACTCTGTGTGCACATTACTGCTATCCTTTGTTCTTGGATGACTAGAGTGGAACATATGTCTTCTACTTTTGTTTCCCAACTACCTTAAGGTTTACCGTGTTGGAAAAGACTCACCATAATTGGAAACTGTGATTACTGTATTTGAGTTACTGTAGATTTCCTGTCAGTATGGTGATTCTTTATCTTTTCAACCCACAAGAAAGACATTCACACTCAAAAGCTTTAAACCATCCTATGTAATTTCTATGATGCATTGTGTGAGAAAATCTTCCTGAAAATACGTGAAAATAAGTCCGGCACATACAACACTAACAAATAAGCCATTTCTAAAATCAGAGAGCTGTAGGTTTTAACTATTAATTTAATATATGTGAACATTAACCAAGCTCTTGCTGTGTATTGCATTATCTTCCACATCATGCTGCTGCCACATGATTTGTTGATTATAAAACGTTCCTATAAATTATCTTGTGAGTGTGTATTACAATATACATAATTTTGTATTGTTCACAATGATGACATGGAAATGAAAACTATCAAAATAACTTGGCATCACCAAAGAATCTCATTTTCCTTCTTTACCAGTTTAGCAGTGATGCTCTTTTTGATAGTATGAGAAAAATGTTCATGACCGCAATGAAATATATAGATATACTGTATTAGGATTGTAATTTAAGCTTTTCTTGATTCCATGTAATTCAGTCTAATACTAGAAAGGCAACAGCTCACCATGTACTCTTTGGCAAAATAAAATGTACGTCACACACTGCAATGCTACAACACCAATACCAAAGTGTAGAAACCCCTAACATGCATTCAATTCAAACAGAGTGAAAACAATTTCTGTATTATTTTCCTGTCTTTAGTTTGTAGTTACATTACCTTCCTGAAGCTACGTTTTTGATGCCGTCATCCTTGCAATTTGCAAATTTCTTTCTCATGTGTCTGAAACACTGACACAAACATCTATTAATAAAATCTCACTTAGATTCTCTCCTTTGTGCAATGCAATATTCTCTTACTTCATAACATGCTATGATACATATATAGTAAAGAACAAATATCTGACATTTTTACCTACAGTGTACAGTATCCAGTATCTGCCTTTCTCAGGTTATAATGCCTCACTATGGTAGCGTATTGCTCCCACTCAGGTAAAAGATCAGTAGCATGTTATGAAATGATAGCTCATTGTTGTCAAGACAAACCTTTAATATTATTGCAATATATTTTCATATTTCAATTTTAATGTTATAACAGTACAGAAATTAGTGTACTAGTATGTTAAAAATTTTAGGTCTTCTTCTTCTTCTTTTCCTTTCAGCTGTTCCCTTCAGGGGTCGCCACAGCAAATCATCGGCCTCCATCTTACTTTGTCCTCTGCATCATCTTCTCTTATGCCAACAACCTTCATGTCCTCCTTCACCACATCCATAAATCTCTTCTTTGGTCTCCCTCTAGGCGTTTTGCCTGGTAGTTCCAACCTCAGCATCCTACTACCAATATATTCACTATCCCTCCTCTGTACATGTCCAAACCATCTCAGTCTAGTCTCTCTGACTTTGTCTCCAATACCTCTAACTTATGCTGTCCCTCTGATGTACTCATTCCTGATCTTATACATCCTTGTTACTCCCAAAGAGAACCTCAACATTTTCATCTCTGCTACCTCCAGCTCTGCTTTCTGGTTTTTCCTCAGTGCCACTGTTTCTAAACCATACAACACCGCTGGCCTCATCACTGTCTTGTACACTTTTCCTTTTATTCTTGCCGATACCTTCCTATCACACATCACACCGGACACTTTTCTGCAACCATTCCAACCTGCCTGCACATGCTTCTTCACCTCTTTTCCACACTCTCCATTGCTCTGGATTGATGAGCCTATGTACTTAAAATCCTCCACTTTCTTTATCTCTGCTTCCTTTAACCTCACCATCCCTTTTGGGTCCTTCTCATTCACACACATGTATTCTGTCTAACTGAGGCTAACCTTAATTCCTCTCATTTCCATGGCATACCTCCACCTATCTAGGTTTTCCTTCACTTGTTTTCTGCTCTCACTACAGATCACAATGTCATCTGCAAACATCATAGTCCATGGAGATTCTTGTCTCACCTCATCTGTCAGCCTGTCCATCACCATAGCAAACAGGAAGGGGCTCAGAGCTGACCCTTGATGCAGTCCCAACTCCACCTTGAATTCGTCGGTCACGCCGACAGCACACCTCACCACTGTCTTCTATCTCTCATACATGTCCTGCACCACTCTAACATACTTCTCTGCCACTCCAGACATCCTCATGCAATACCACAGTTCCTCTCTCGGCACCCTGTCATATGTGTTCTCCAGATCCAAAAAGGCACAATGCAGCTCCCTCTGGCCTTCTCTGTACTTCTCTATTGACATCCTTAAAGCAAACACTGCATCTGTGGTGCTCTTTTCTTGGCATGAAGCCAAACTGTTGTTCACAAATGCCAACTTCTGCCCTTGGTCTAGCTTCCACTATTCTTTCACATAACTTCATCGTATGGCTCATTAACTTTATCCCTCTGTAGTAGCCACAACTCTGCACATCTCCCTTGTTGTTAAAAATGGGCACCAGCACACTTCTCCTCTGGCATTTGCTCACTCTCTAAGACCTTGTTGAATGTTCTTGTCAGGAAATCTACTGCTACCTCTCCTAGACACTTCCATACCTCCACCGGCATGTCATCAGGACCAACTTCCTTTCCACTCTTCATACTCTTCAATGCCCTCCTCACTTCACCCTTACTAATCTTTGGTACTTCCTGGTCCTCAACGGTCACCTATTCTACTCTTTTTTTTCTCTCTCTCATTTTCCTCATTCATCAGCTCTTCAAAGTACTCTTTCCATCTTCCCAGCACACTTGTGTCATCAGTCAATACATTTCCCTCTGTGTCCTTCATCACTCTAACTTGCTGCACATCCTTTCCATCTCTATTGTTTTGCTGTGCCACCCTGTATAAATCATTTTCTCCCTCTTTACTGTCCAACCTAGCATACAAGTCATCATACGCCCTCTGTTTGGCCTTTGTACTGCTGTTTACTCTCTTTGGTCCTCTCAATGTCCCACTTATCTAACCTCTTCCTTTGTACACACTCTTGCACTTTCTCATTCCAACACCAAGTCTTCTTATCTACTTTCCTTCCAGAAGACACACAAAGTGCTCTCCTACCTGTCTCCTTGATCACATTTGCTGTGGTTGTCCAGTCATCTGGAAGCACTTCCTGACCACCCAAAGCCTTCAACATGACGCTCTTCCTTTTTTAGCTTCCACCACTTTGTCTTCTGTTCTGCCTTTGCCTTCTTCACCTTCCTCACCATCAGCATCATCCTGCACACCACCATCCTATGCTGTTTGGCAACACTCTCACCTGCTACTTTGCAGTCACTGACTTCCTTCAAATTGCATTGTCTGTACAAGATGTAGTCTACCTCTGTGCTCCTACCCCCACTTTTATAAGTCACCCTATGCTCCTGTCTCTTCTGGAAGAATGTATTCACCACAGCCATTTCTATCCTTTTTGCAAAATCTATCAACATCTGTCCTTCTGTGTACTTGTCCTGGATACCAAACCTGCCCATCACTTCCTTGTCCCCTCTGTTGCCTGCACCAACATGTTCATTGAAGTCTGCACCAATGACCACTCTTTCACCTCTGGGGGTACTCTGCATCACTTCATCTAACTCACTCCAGAATATCTCCTTCTCTTCGAGTTCACATCTTGCCTGTGGGGCATAAGCACTAACAACATTGAACATCACGCCTTCAATTTCTAACTTGAGACTCATTACTCTGTCTGACATTCTTTTCACTTCTAGAACATACCGGACTAACCGCTCCTTCAAGATGACTCCTACTCCAGTTCTCTTCCTATCCACACCATGATGGAACAGTTTAAACCCTGCTCTGAAGCTTCTTGCCTTGCTACCTTTCCACCTGGTCTCCTGAACACACAGTATGTCAACCTTCCTCCTCTGCATCATGTCAGCCAGTTCCAACATTCAAAGTCCCTACTCCCAAGCCTAGACACACGCTTTTCCTCTTCTCTCTCCGCCTACGGACACGCCTCCCGCCTCTCCTTCTTTGACCAATAGTCCAATTTCCACCAGCACTCTGTTGGTTAACAGCACTGATGGTGGTCGTTGTTAACCTGGGCCTCGACCGATCCGGTATGGAGGTAATATTTGTGATTTGCATGTTTGATCTGACTCAGGTTTTATGTCGGATGCCCTTCCTGACACAACCCTCTGCATTTATTCATCATTTTCGTTGTAGCATGATAAAAATGTATTGTTCTAACATTAAATACAGTGGTATCTCACCTTATGAAATGAATCCGTTCCAGAGCGTTTTTCTTAACCTGGATTTTTCGTAAATTGAACCGCGTTTTACATGTACAACATGTGGTTCGTTCAAAAGTCCCCAATACTACCCCTAAACCCTTTTTAAAATATATAAAAGCATACCTTTTAAGACCTCCTTCTGCTTCAATATCGTACCGATGGTAGACGGGTTTGGCCATATTCCTTTGCGATATCAGTGAACTTCATGCCACGAGAACGTTTCTTTTCACTCGCACCGGAAATCACACACGTGTGTGTGTGTGTGTGTGCGCGTGTTGTCCATGTCTTCTTAGCAGTTATATATGTCTTACAGTTTATGGGAAGTTAAAAGCCTGAGTCAAGAAATAAAGCATGAAACAACAGTAACGCTGTCCTTTACACGAAAAGCATTATGGGATGCATAATAGCCGATGGGAGGGAGCTGAGTCATCCCTCGTAGCCAATGGGAGGCCAGCGGAGCGGGATGTTGAGAGATAGCCAATGAGAGGGAGCTGGGTCATCTCGACTAGCCAATGGGAGGGTGCTGCGTCATCCCTCCTAGCCAATGGGAGGCCAGCGGGGCGGGATGTTTGAACGTCATTGATGGGAGAGCAGCTCGTGCATTGTTTGAATGGCGTGTTTGGTGCATTTCATAAGGAGAACTTATTTTGTATACAGAGACAAAAAATTTTGGAAAATGTTTTTCATAACCTGGATTTTTCGTTTGCTGCGACTATCGTAAGGTGAGGTACCACTGTACCTACCGTTAAAATGTGATGTTTATATGTAAAAAAATTGCATGAAAATATATCACAATAACTTAAACTTTCATGTTATAACATGAAAATATTTTGTTACAATATGATAACTCTGTAGGCTATAATAACAAGAATATATTGCTATAATGCTAAAAATGTCGTATCGTGACATGTATGCCAAATTCATAAAAAATATAGTTCTAACTTGAGCAATTTCATGATTTAATGTGACAAATATTGTACTGTTATAATGAGAATTTTTTATGTTAGAATGACTTGAAAATACATTGTGGTAACATGAAAAGTTTGATGTTATAACAATAAGCCTTTGATGTTACAATGCGATACTCGTCTTTTTTTCTTTCTTTCTTTTTTTTTAACCTGAGTGACAGTAATATGCTACTGTACCTCCCGATACATTACACCCATAAAATAATTAACCTCACAGGTTAGGCACTTGGTATTTATCCACTTGAGGGTAATATGGTATTTTAAAAAAAGTAGACCTTACAAGACACCCAGCTACACACTTCATGTACAAGGTACAAAAAGGAACACTGTGAAAATATGCTCACTCTACTCTACAATCTCTTATAAAACTAATTACAATTTGGCAAAATTTTTTGTAGTTCTTGTTGACTTTTTGGCTACTTTTGAGCATTTTATCCATGCCACTTGCAAGAGGAAGAAACAACACAAAGCAGAAACAGGGAAAGAATTGTGAACTCAAAGACATCTGGACAAAATCAAAAGATATAGAATCATTTTTGAAGAAGTAAAGAGAGGTCCATGTTTTTAACAATATGATATAGATCCTACACTTACTTTATAGATTGTGCTTTCTCCTCAAGCATGGCTGGATCTCTCTGCCCTTTGACCCTGTGCCTAATTTAGCCCTATTAATATGATTACAGAGAGTGGTGGGCAGCATATGCTAGTGTTTGCAAGCATTGAGGATATAGCTAAACTATTTCTTCTCTTCGGTGGCAGACAAAGGATATCAAATTCATTGTGGCACTCAGATTTCCATAATCTATGTTTTTTGAAAAAAGGTAATACCATCATACCATATTTACGAACAAAATAATAACTCAGTTCAATCTTCCAGATCTTCTCAAGCTTCTCCTCTTTCTTCCATTTTCTCTTTTCTGGAATGACCCAAATATATGACTGATATACCAAGGCAAAGATGATAAAACTCATCCTGCATTTTTAAAAACACATTAAAGACTGTATATCGGTCAATATTTTGTCAGCACCAGTCATCTTTCTCTGTGTCCTGATAGCTTGTGGAAATCCTGGCACTGGAGCCCAGAGATGCACTAACACCCAGGGTGAAGTGGTAGCCGTTTGGGACTCCACTTCTGCTGTGCTGAAGCATGGATGGTGCCACCCCAGTGGATGAATGGATGGCAGAGACTGTCCTTGGAAAACGTCCTGAGCTGTAGTTGCTGAAAGCGTCATGAAAATCTTCAGCCTCTGACCCATGGGGGTCTCGCTGTAGCAGGCCGAGGTTGGGGTCAGATCCTATTCGAGTAACAGGCACAGGAGATGGTTGGTGAGTGATGCCAAGTAGGGCTTCGTGTTCTGACTGCCCACGACTCAGGTAAGTAGGAATTGGCCCAGATGAGCGGGTAGCAGTTGTTTGCATTGAGGACGAGCTGGGAGACTTGAACGCTACAGCAGGCCTTGGGGTGAGTGGTGTCTGAGGGAGCTGTCTCCTTCCACGGCATGGTGTACCAGAGCTTGAGGTGAAGACCACTGGGCTACCCTTAGCTGAGTTAATGCCCTGCTGGGAGAGGTATGAAGAGCCAAGAAAGACAAATACAGTGGTAGCTTGACTTACAAAATTACTCCGTTCTGAGGGCAAGCCCATAAGTCAAAATGTTGTAAGATAAAACAAAAATTCTCATAGAAAATAATAGAAAACCAGTGATCCCTCACTTTCCGCGGTTAATTGGGACCAAGATCCCCCCGCGACCGCCAAATTCCACAAAGTAGGATCAACCCACCTGACTGAGGTATACATATATGTATATGTTTATATGTCTGTCTTCCTTTCGGCTTTTTCCCTTTTACTCGGGAGTCGCCACAGCGAATCATCTGATTCGCACGTTTGATTTGGCAGAGGTTTTTACGTCGGATGCCCTTCTTGTCGCAACCCTTTTTAGCAAGGGACAAAAACACGCTGACGACTTTGCAGCTACTCTTTACGAAAGTCAGCAATGGTTCTTTTACATGCCTCACACCATAGACAGTGAGAGACATGGCCCGCCTTTGATAACCCAGTTAGCGGCACTGGGGGGGACAGTGACAACCTTGTGGAGAGTGGGACTCGAACCCCCAACCTTTGGATCAGCGATCCAGCGCCCTATACCACTAGACCACCACTGCCCCAATATGTATATGTGTATATAACATCAATAAATACATATTCAACGCTATAAATGCTTATAACAATTAAACATTCAAATATAATGCATAAGATGTAAATAAAATATAAATACACACACATACAGATGCGCGTGCACACACTCAGATACGCACCTCACATAAAAATGTAAGTAGTTTTGAAGGGGGGTTTTGGATTGTATTTTGTTTGTTTGGGGTTTTTTTTTCATAAATGGCCTTGTTTTGTGGCATTTTCCTTAACTGTTTCCCATATTCTTCCTTAATTTTCTTATTTTTTTAAATTCTATGAATATTTAAAAAAAAAACAAAACAAACAAAAAAAACAATGTGATGCACTGAAGCCATGAAATGAATTGCGAAGGAGCAAGGGATCCATGTAATCCGTTCCTACCCCCCTCCCAATCTCATAACCTGTCACAAACACGTATATATTTGTCCCGATATATTTAAGATAAATACATAAAACAAAATATATTATAATCATAATAATGTCTTTCGGCTTTTTTCCCTTTTACTCGGGAGTCGCCACAGCGAACCATGTGATTCGCACGTTTAATTTGGCAGAGATTTTTACGTCGGATGCCCTTCCTGTCACAACCCTTTTAGCAAGGGACAGAAACACACTGACGACTTTGCAGCCTACTCTTTACTAAAGTCAGCAATGGTTCTTTTACATGCCTCTCACCATAGACAGTGACAGACATGGCCCGCCTTTGATAACCCAGTTAGCTGCACTGGGGGGGGACAGTGACAACCTTGTGGAGAGTGGGACTCGAACCCTCAACCTTTGGATCAGCGATCCAGCGCCCTATATCACTAGACCACCACTGCCCCATTATAATCATAATAATAATAACACAAATAAATGAACATTAATAATAAATAATAATAATAAAACAAGAATAAACAAAAAGTCAACTAACCCTTCTGATCATTGACTGTGGCAAAGATCTCATGTGGGCCCGAAGATATCACATGGGCAGGCATGAGATGGTGTGTAACAGAGAAGGAGGAGAATTTTGTGCATATGCATGCTACGAATGCCAGCGAGGAAAGGCTCGTGGTGAGGTCTCACAAGGCCAGTGCTTCTCAAATAGTGGGGCGTGCCCCCCTTGGGGGTCACAGTGTGATGCTAGGGGGAGCGCATATGACCCAGGGGAACATGCTTTTTTGCCATACTATACTAGAATTAAGTGTAATTGCACATCCTCTACACCAGGGGTGTCAAACATACGGCCCGCAAGGAGGTTCGATCAGGCCCGCAGGATAATTTGAAAGTTAAAACATACATAAAAGACATGGATTTAATTTTTTTAATTAAATGAAATTCAAGAATTATCCGCTGGGGGGGGGCACTGTTTTGGTCAGAGTAGAAGACAAGCCGCATCACTGAGACAGACCAAACAGCAGACGATATCAATGCGCCATCTGCTGCTTGTTACGGTGTTGCTTCTACCCTGTTCTCTACCTTCCCGCTACACCCTCATTAGCCGAAATGTCATTATCAAGACAGAAAAGTAGATAAAGAGCGTAGAATTTTCAAAGAAAAATGGACCACGTCCTATTTATTTCCGGAGATGCACGGAAACCTTTGTGCTTGATGTGTTTGCAACAAGTTTCGGTGTTTAAAGGATATAATATTCGGTGCCACTGAGGAAACAGCAGTCAACTTTCTTAGAGAGCCGAAAAAAGTCAGTGAAGCAGCGGTAAAAGCCAGCTACCTAATTGCTAGCGAAATAGCATTAGCATCAAAGCCGTATTCCGACGGTGACTTTGTTAAAAGATGCATGATGAAGGCGGCTGAACTTGTATGTCCATAGAAGCGAAAAGATTTTGCCAATATTCACCTGACGAGGAATACTATAGCAGAGAGGATTTCGGAACTATCGGCAGATTTAGACAGCCAATTGAAACCAAGTCGAGTCATTTATTGCATTTTCCATTGCAATTGATGAGAGCACTGACATCACAGACGTGGCTCACTGGCCATATTTATTCGTGGAGTTGATGAGACATTAACTGTTACTGAAGAGTCCTGAATCCTTACTGTGGTGAGTAAAATGAATACTTACTGTGGTGATTAAAAAAATGTGCAATTTAATGTTAGTCAGCAGCTTCACTACAAAAGAGTATGGTAGAATTCTACTGTTCATGCAAATCCATAAATTTTCAGTATGTATTGTATGTGTATGTATGTTTCATGTATCTTCTTCTTTTCCTTTCGGCTTTTCCCTTCAGGGGTCGCCACAGCGAATCATCTGCCTCCATCTCACCCTATCCTTTGCATCTTCTTCTCTTACACCAACGACCTTCATGTCCTCCTTTACCACATCCATGAATCGTCTCTTTGGTCTTCCTCTAGGCCTTTTGCCTGGTACACACTCCTGCACTTCCTCATTCCACCACCAAGTCTCCTTATCTACTTTCCTTCCAGATGACACACCAAGTATTCTCCTACCTGTCTCCCTGATCACATTCGCTGTAGTTGTCCAGTCATCTGGAAGCACTTCCTGACCACCCAAAGCCTGTTTCAACTCCTCCTTGAAGACAACCCGACACTCTTCCTTTTTCAGCTTCCACCACTTTGTCTTCTGCTCTGCCTTTGCCTTCTTCACCTTCCTCACCATCAGCATCATCCTGCACACCACCATCCTATGCTGTTTGGCAACACTCTCACCCGCTACTACTTTGCAGTCACTGACTTCCTTTAAATTACATCGCCTGCACAAGATGTAGTCTACCTGTGTGCTCCTACCTCCACTTTTATAAGTCACCCTATGCTCCTCTCTCTTCTGGAAGAAAGTATTCACCACAGCCATTTCCATCATTTTTGCAAAATCTACCAACATCTGTTCTTCATGCGTTCCTGTCCTGGATACCAAACCTACCCATCACTTCCTCGTCCCCTCTGTTTCCTGCACCAACATGTCCATTGAAGTCTGCCCCAATGACCACTCTTTCACCTCTGGGGGTACTCTGCATCACTTCATCTAACTCCCTCCAGAATCTCTCCTTCTCTTCTCGCTCACATCCTGTCTGTGGGGCATAAGCACTAACAACATTGACCATCACACCTTTAATTTCTAACTTGAGACTCATCACTCTGTCTGACACTCTTTTCACTTCTAGAACATTCCTGGCAAACTCCTCCTTCAAGATGACTCCTACTCCATTTCTCTTCCCATCCACACCGTGATAAAACAGCTTAAACCCTGCTCCTATGCTTCTAGCCTTGCGACCTTTCCACCTGGTCTCCTGAACACACAGTATGTCCACCTTCCTCCTCTGCATCATGTCAGCCAGCTCTCTACCTTTTCCTGTCATAGTTCCAATATTCAAAGTCCCTACTTTCAGTCCTAGACTCATGCCTTTCCTCTTCTCTCTCTGGCAACGGACACGCCTCCCGCCTCTCCTTCTTCGGCGTCTTCGACCAACAGTAGTCCAATTTCCATCAGCACCCTGTTGGTTGACGGCACTGATGGCGGTCGTTGTTAACCCGGGCCTCGACCGATCCGGTATGTCATCCTTTCTTGTGATTCGCATAGTTTATTTGGCATTTGTTTTACGCCGGATGCCCTTCCTGACGCAACCCTCTGCATTTATCCGGGCTTGGGACCGGCGTGAGGGAGAGACACTGGTTTGTGCCCCCCCCTCACGGCTGTATGTTTCATGTATGAAGTTTACATTTACAGGACAGGTGAATACTTTCTTCCTTACACATTTAATAGAACTCCCTTTAGTTTATAAGGTGTAGGCAGGGATTCAATTTAGATTTTATATTCACATGTGTAAATGTTTTAAAAATTCCTTTCTTTATAAGTTTCATTTAATCTTAAAGTGCATTAATGTATTTTTTAATACCAATTATTTGTTAAAGTTTTGTGCCTTTGTACAATCAGTGGGATCAGTTGCAATGCATACATGTGAATGATAAAAGTAAATTGCACATTCGTCGAAGGAAATATGAGGTGTTTCATAAAATGTTTTGTAAAAGGATTGTTTGTTAAATTTCAAGATTTTCCTAATGTTCTGGTGCTTCTTTACATGACAAGACATGATATTTTGTTTATTTATAGCTGAGTATGCTATAATTTTAATGGTCCGGCCCACTTGACATCTACCTAGGCCGTATGTGACCCGCGATGTAAAATGAGTTTGACACCCCTGCTCTACAGAAGCTGGCTGTGGTGCTCTCACTGTGTTCCCTATGGTATAAGAAACACAGTGAGCGCACCACTGCCACCTACTGTAGAGGATGTGCAATTACACTAAGTGGCAGTGGCGCTCTCATTGTCACGCTATGGTGTAGGGAAAAGCACCGAGCAAACGATTTGAAGTGCAGTAAACACTATTTATAGTCGTGCGTGGGGTGCTGGGGGCGTGAAATACATTTTTTATTTTTTTGCTTCCTCCAGGGGGCATCACAGAAAATAATTCAGAAGCACTGCACAAGGCATTCTTGGAGCATGGAGGAATACATGCGGAAGAATACAAGTCTAATCGGCCTGGAAAAACAATTTCCCCAGCAGAGCGCGTAAATCAATATTTTGCTCGTTGGATTGAGCAGATATTTTGTGGGTTCAAAGCTCATATCATGGAAAACTCATGATAAAACACACTCGTAAGTTCAGGTAACACTGTACTAGTCCTAAAAAAAATTAGCATATTGTGATAAAGTTCATTATTTTCTGTAATGTACTGAGAAAAATTAAACTTTCATATATTTTAGATTCATTGCACATCAACGGAAATATTTCAGGTCTTTTATTGTTTTAATACTGATGATTTTGGCATACAGCTCATGAAAACCCAAAATTCCTATCTCAAAAAATTAGCATATTTCATCCAACCAATAAAAAAGGTGTTTTTAATACAAAAAAAGCCAACCTTCAAATAATTATGCTAAGTTATTGCACTCAATACTTGGTCGGGAATCCTTTTGCAGAAATGACTGCTTCAAAGTGGCATGGCATGGAGGCAATCAGCCTGTGGCACTACTGAGGTGTTACAGAGGCCCAGGATGCTTCGATAGCGGCCTCAAGCTCATCCACAGTGTTGGGTCTGGTGTCTCTCAACTTTCTCTTCTCAATATCCCACAGATTCTCTATGGGGGTCAGGATAGTTGGCAGGCCAATTGAGCACAGTAATACCATGGTCAGTAAACCATTTACCAGTGGTTTTGGCACTGTAAGCAGTGCCAGGTCGTGCTGAAAAATGAAAATGTTCATAAAGCTTTTCAGCAGATGGAAGCATGAAATGCTCCAAAATCTCCTGATAGGTAGCTGCATTGACCCTGCCCTTGATAAAACACAGTGGACCAACACCAGCAGCTGACATGGCACCCCAGACCATCACTGACTGTGGGTACTTGACACTGGACTTCAGGCATTTTGGCATTTCCTTCTCCCCAGTCTTCCTCCAGACTCTGGCACCTTGATTTCCGAAGGACATGCAAAATTTGCTTTCATCCGAAAAAAGTACTTTGGACCACTGAGCAACAGTCCAGTGCTGCTTCTCTGTAGCCCAGGTCAGGTGCTTCTGCTGCTGTTTCTGGTTCAAAAGTGGCTTGGCCTGGGGAATGCAGCACCTGTAGCCCAGTCCACTGCTTCCACAGGTCCCCCAAGGTCTGGAATCAGCCCTTCTCCACAATCTTCCTCAGGGTCCAGTCACCTCTTCTGGTTGTGCAACGTTTTCTGCCACACTTTTTCCTTCCCATAGACGTGCCACTGAGGTGCCTTGATACAGCACTCTGGGAACAGCCTATTTGCTCAGAGATTTCTTTCTGTGTCTTACCGTCTTGCTTGAGGGTGTCACTGATGGCCTTCTGGACAGCAGTCAGGTCCGCAGTCTTACCCATGATTGCGGTTTTGAGTAATGAACCAGGCTGGGAGTTTATAAAAGCCTCAGGAATCTTTTGCAGGTGTTAAGAGTTAATTCATTGATTCAGATGATTAGGTTATAGCTTGTTTAGAGTATCTTTTCATGATATGCTAATTTTTTGAGATAGGAATTTTGGGTTTTCATGAGCTGTATGCCAAAATCATCAGTATTAAAACAATAAAAGACCTGAAATATTTCCGTTGATGTGCAAT
This sequence comes from Plotosus lineatus, assembly GCA_024760905.1. NCBI lineage: Eukaryota > Metazoa > Chordata > Actinopteri > Siluriformes > Plotosidae > Plotosus > Plotosus lineatus. The sequence continues at coordinate 34,963,457 of CM045735.1, forward strand.
GAATCTAAAATATATGAAAGTTTAATTTTTATCAGTACATTACAGAAAATAATGAACTTTATCACAATATGCTAATTTTTTGAGAAGGACTAGTATATATGGTCAGGCATGCATGTAGACTTTTCAAAACAAAAAAATTAACTTTTCTTAGTGGTTGGAAAAAAGGGCCTTCTGACTCCTACCACAGTCCAAAACCTGCCCATTAGATCATCTAGATACTTTATTTTGGCCACCAATTTACAAAAAAAGTGAATGTGAATATAAATGGGCAGTGGTGGCCTGGTGGTAAGGTGCTGGATCACTGATCCCAAGGTTCAAGCCCCATTCTCAACGGGTTATCACTGTCCCCCCCACTGCAGCTAACTGGGTTATCAAAGGCCAGCCATGTCTCTCCCTGTCTATGGTGTGAGGCATGTAAAAGAACCATTGTTGACTTTTGACAAGAGTAGGCTCCATCGCAGTCAGTTTGTTGATGGCCTGTCCAGCTGTCCAGGGTGAACTCTGCCCTCCCCAGAATCGGCTTAGATGGGCACCAGCCTCCCCATGACCCTAATTAGGATTAAGCGGTTCATAAAATGAATGAATGAGCATAAATGGTGGTTTATATCTGTGTTAGTCCTGCATAGACTAGTACATACAGGGTGTACCCCAACCTTCCTCCAAGGTCAGCTAGGATTGGCTCCAGCGTCCCCATGGCCCTGTTTTGATAATCGTAAAAAATAAGGGATGGATGAAGAAATGGATGCTTATGAAACTATATAGGTATTTCCTTTGGTAAGTACCATTTTGAACCTGCTGGGCTCTTGTTGATCTCCGGGTGATGTAGATCCGCTTGGCCCAGGTGATCGGCTGTGACAGTGCTCTCTATTTCCATAGCGATCACAAGAGTAGTAACGCTGCTTTCTATCTGAGGCCAAGGATGAGTGGTGCTTCCTTTCATGAGAGCGACCTCGGTCTCTCTCCCATTCACGTGCCTGGTCCTGTGGTTCATTGCTCAAAGGCAGGGTATCTAAAAAAAAAAAACATGCTTTATTGTTAAATGATGAAGAATACAATTAATAAAAGTGGAGGAACAATTGCACGGTGTTATGCACATCCGCCTTACAGCAAGAAGGACCTGGGTCGGAGTTCAGGCTTCCTGCGTTTTTGTGTACAGCTTCCTTATTTTCAGTGTACTTGTGCATGTTTCCTCTGGGTATTCTGGTTTCCTTCAACAGTCCGAAGACATCCACACAGTAAGTTAACTGGCTGGTTCCAAATTGCCCCAGGTGTGATTTGTGATTGTAAATGGTTGTGTTCATATTGAGTTTAGTGATCTGTTCAGAGTGTACCCCAACTTCACCCTGCTCCATGCTGGCTGAGACAGGCTCCAGCCTCCACAAGACCCTAGTAGGATAAAGTGATTTGACAAATGAGTGTGTGAGTAAGTTCATACGTAGAAGCTTAACCAACTTTTTGTTTCCGTTAAGTGAGTGTATGATGAAGTCTGTATTTTCACCGTTGTGATGGATTTCTAAATTATTCTTCAGAGTTTAAGAAGCAGGTACCAACCAAAAAAAAAATCTGCTGAGGTTGAGGAACCGTCAAAGTCAAAATTCACAGATGATAGGCTGTCAGCGACAAAAAGACTACATTTCACCTTCAGGATTTTTCCCCACTATGCTTCCAGTGTCAGCTGGTTCCTAAAATATTTGTTTGATATGATATTAACTGACTAAATTCCCAACATGTTCCAACAGATAGAGTAGAGGATGATAACTCATACTAAATTACTGTACTGAAGCATTTTCTAGAACTTTTTCATGCACTTGTATACAGGTATATCTCGACTTAAGTCGTTTAGAGTTAACTCGTTTTTGATTATATGTCAGTTTTGAGGTTATTAATAACAATTTTATAGAAAAAGAATACTATTTATAGTTGCACAGGGGTGTGTAATTTTTTTTTTCTTCCTAGAGGGGGTGTCACAGAAAGTAATTGAGAAGCACTGCGTTAATTTAAAAACATTATGAAAAAAAAAGCCTTTGACGGCAGAGAAAAAAAGGCTTTTTATTTTTCCATATATTTTTTGAAAACTGATGTATAATCAAGAACGACTTAACTCGAAACGACTTATGTTGAGGTATACCTGTATATTTTATACATATATACAGGGATCCCTCACTATTTCCCGCTTCAATTCATGCGGCTTCAGTGCATCGGAGTTTTTTAAAAAACAAATAAATAAATATTCATTGAATTAAAAAATAAGGAAATGAAGGAAGAATAGGCGAAAAAGTTAAGGAAAATTCCACAAAACAAGGCCAATTATGCAAAAACCCTAAACAAACACAAAACAAAAAAGAACCCAAAATCTCCATCAAAACTACTTACATTGTCGTGTCTGTGTGTGCATGCGCATCTGCACATGTGCGCATATGTATGTGTCGTCTTCTTCTCATGCAATACCATCTGTATGCGTGTGTATTTATATTTTATTTAAATCTTGGTTTTTTATGTTTAATTGTTATTATAAGCATTTATAGCATTAAATATGTATTTATTGATATTATATACACATACATGTACGTATACATTAGTAGGGGGGGGGTGTTGGGGGGTGGTCCTACTTCACGGATTTTGATGGTCACATGGGGATCTGATCCCAATTAATCACGGAAAGTGAGGGATCCCTGTGTGTGTGTGTGTATATATATATATATATATATATATATATATATAAAATATTATACAAATAAATTTGGCATAGCCTAGCCTAGAGACAAGCTAATTCGATTCAAGTCGTTTTTCGACTTAAGTCATCTCTCCTGGTGATTTCTTACACCCGCGCTATAGTAGCTCATCAGGCCGGTGCTTATCCCCGGGTTCCATAGCGTGAAGCGACTAGGAGTTCAACTCCTCCTGGATGGGAAACTAGTCCATCGCAGGTTACCTTCCCAGTATATTTTTTACTGTTACCCATTTATACTGCTGGGTGAACAGAGGCACACTTGTGGTTAAGACCTTGCCCAGGGTCTTAGCACAGTGGGGATCTAAGTAGGATTTGAACACACAACCTCCTGATCATGAGCACAGCACCCTAACCACTACACCACCGGCTCCACTAGTCGTCTCTCCTGGAACCAATTAATTATGTTGGGTGAGGTATACCTGTATATAACTATATATCGCTCTGGGCACTCATTAAGGTTGAATTTATAGCGAAGCTCCTAACGCACCATAGTTAGGGACCGTTTCTTAGATCATTGTTCCATATCTTGTCCAGTATCCATTTGTCCAGAAGAAACCCAATAATACTGCCACTTCACTGACAGAATGCTGACTGGCTGTCACGTATGGCTGACCTGCATGACGATGAGCTGAACTAAAATATTAATATTAATAATAATATTCATGCTATTATTACTAACAAAAATAGAAGCACATACTGTACACCCCTGCTCAGACTCGTGCAGACAGACTTGCAGGTTAATAAAATGTTTGTGGAGCAAATTCTTGAATCAGAAGCTTGACAGAACATGAACTCAATAAATGGATAATTAAACTAAGACAGGTGATACAAGTAAACGCTGAAATCAGAAAAATAGTAAAAAGAAACTCAGATTCAGATACCTATCATGAAACATCTATTAGGAGCTCTATTTTTAGGCTGTGCCTAAAGCTAGATATTATCTAGCACATGACACCTCAACTTACAGGACTGTACAATACACACTCAACTTACTGCCTTTCAAGCTGACTTTACTTTTCCTAATTGTGTATGACTCATTTACAGAAAAATGTGTCATATGTGTACTTTCTTACCAGCAGAGCAAGGCTGTTCCTCACTAATAGCTCGGTCCAGGGATTTATGCTTCTTGTCCCTGCGGCGGTGACATCGATGATGGTGGTGTTGGTGTGCTCTGTCTCTCTCTTTCTCCTGAGTCTGTGCTGATGGCAGCCTCTCCAAAGCATATTCATTCAAATTCAACTCTGTCCCTCCTCTCTGAGAAGCCAAAGAGGAGGCTGAGCGCCGCATGGGACTGCAGTCCATGATGGGCTTTTTGATGGAAAAAAGAAAAAAAAGAAAGGAAAGGATGAGAGCTCTGAAAGAAATAATGGAACTGGACAGTTAGGTTTACAAGACCAGTGATTCCCTAAAAACACATACACACACAGAAATACTGTACACAGTTTGTACAGTAGGAGAAGAACACCATCAGTGTCTGATGCAAACATTCAGTAGTACGAATGCTGTCATCAAGATGCTTCTTAACCTTCACAGTTGCTATAGGGAAGTTTCCAGAACCAAGCAGTGACAATAGCACAAAGAGAAATTGGTGAACATGTTGTGGTAACGTTTGTCTTTTTATTGCAGAACTGAAATGCAATCCTGAATAACTGACCTATAAGCTTTATCATTTATGCACCTGCCAAAGAGCAAGTTTTAAACCCATTGACAAAATTTTAACCAAATCTGGGTCTTCAGCCAACTAAAAACTAATTACATTTTGGGCATGATCCACATCAGTGAGGTCATAAAGAATTTTTTAACATTGCACAATAGGTCAACACAGCTCATAAATTGTTGAAAAATATTCCACAAGGGGGCACTATAACTGTCCCTCATCTGATAGTATAACCCATGTCAACGTTGCAATACCTTGGTGGAGGACTGCACTGTCTGAATTAATTTCTAATATCACTTCGTCTAAACCAAACACCAATGCTAATTGTTTTTTTTTTTTTTATTCTGTTGTTCACTGCTTCATAAGAGTTTGGCTGTTAGCATTAAAAAAATCACTACTAAATTTTATTCATTAAACAGTAGAGCTGGGCAAAATATATAATAAATTAATTAATAAAAATCAATGTTATTACTTTATAAAAATATTTGGTTTTGAAACTAATTTTTAGGAGATAATTTTTGGTTTAAATATAGTTTATTAACATAGAGCCCATGAATTTCCAAAAATATTTTTTGTACATCAAGGTTTTATTTTTCTTTTTGACCATAAATTTTGCACTGGGTTGGCAATGTGATTTCTATTCTTCTCTGCGTGGATATTCTTAAAATAAAATGCAATAGAATAATGTTTTGACTTAAAAAAAGATTGGGATTGTAAATTAGATGAAATCCCTCCAAAAATTGAGATTTTACTGTAGGCTATATTGACCAGCCTACAACAAAGTTAACTGTTAAATGACTCTTCACACATTTCTCTGAACCACCTTGGCGAAACTGTTCAGTTTATGGTGGAAATGTAGTATTGAAACAACACAGGATCATTTACACTGCAAAAACTAATAAAAAAAAGTGATATATTACTTAAAATAACCAAAATTATTTGTCAACAGAACAGTAAATTTTGACTTGATAAAGTTTAGCTTATTAAGATCATTAATTCATTTGTTGAACCACTTCATCCTATCAAGGATGTGGGTAGGCTGGAGCCTATCCCAGCCATCTTTGAGCAAATGTGGGTTACACGCTGAACAGTTTGCCGGTTCACCAACAGGTCCGACACACACACAGCCATCCAGACTAACACTCACATCTAGGGGTAATGAAATTAGACTAATATACATATGAGGAAATCAGAGAACCCAGAGAAAAACCATCGCAATCATGGACAGAACATGTAAGCTCCACACAAAAATGCCTGGCCAGACTGGCCTGAGCCCGGGACTCAAACCCAAGACCTTCTCACTCGTACCAATCACCTTGATGACAGAAATCATCATTTTCATAACTTCCTGAACTGCTTAATCCTAATTAGGGTCGGAGAGGCTGGTGCAAACTCAGCTGACTCTGCGTGAGGGCAGAGTGCACCCTGCACAGTTTGCCAGGCCATCGCAGGGCAGAAACACTCTAATGGCAACTTAATGGCCTACTCTTTAAGAACAGCAGCAATGGCTCTTTTATATCACAGACAATGAGAGACATGGCTGGCTTTTAATAATCCAGTTAGCTGCACTGGATGGGTAGCAGTGCCAACCCGGTGATAGCAGGCCTTAAACCCTCGCCCTTTGAATCAGTAAACAATCTGGCCACTGCTGCTCCACTGCCAGAAATGTACTTATGAAAAACATTTAAAGATTAACCCATCCTGAAAAAACATAAGTTGAGTGTGTGAAGAGTACACATATACACATGATTCGTAACATCCCATCCCAAACGCAAATGTAGCTACGCATATTATGTCCTAGTACTATGGCTATAAATTAATATTTTCTTACAATACCTGTCCTATTCAGGAAAATATGTCTGAATCAATGTAAGGGACAAACCAACAAAGCATGGACTGGAATG
>CM045735.1:34974748-35152248 GCA_024760905.1 Plotosus lineatus
GAGCTGATCAAAACGAAGGAAATAATTTACCTCTTTACCCAAAACAACTCACGCAGGCCTTTGTATATAATCCAATTAAATTATAGTTTCAAGGTATCGGCTCCGCCCACACACTGGAGTACAGAAAGGATTAGCTCTCCACTGCGCGCCACAGCGACAAGTGGCATTGAAAATAGATGTATAGATTGAAATGTGTGAGATTTAAGTATTTTTATTTAAAGGACATCAAAATTATGTATTAGTTATTCTGTTAAGAAAGGCCACCTGATTTATCTGAGAGCCAGATGCAGTCATCAAAAGAGCCATGTCTGGCTCGGGACCCATACGTTCCCGACCCCTGAACATGCTCACGGGCGACTCATGTTGTGCTTGTGGGCAACCTGCTACCCGTGGATACCATGTCAGTGACCCCTGCAGTATATTATTCTAACTGGCATTCATTAAAAAAAAAGAATTGATTACATTGTATTAAAAAGGTTCCTTTCACACTGAGAGTTTTTCTATCATTATCTTTCTTTATTTCTTGTATTACATTACTCTGTACCTCCCTAAAGTTATCACTCATAATGAAGGCGGTGAGATGTCACGTCCTGTCAGTTTCAATTGAAAGGACATGATCACTGTGCTTGTTTATCTCAGTAAAGGGAATGTGTCCTCCTACTCAATTATTACTCAAAATAAAAATTTAAAAGTAGCTTGCTCTTGATCTGTTACATTATTTACACTATTCTAAAAAGGTTTCATGACTTACCACAAAGCAGGATTCTGATTTTTAGCATATTGGAAGAACAGATACACAAAACTAATACAATGAATATGTTTATAACAAAATATTTAGATGCATAGAGACTACCACATTTAGCAGTAGGCATTTATTCATTAATTTGTCAGAAGATACGCCTTGCTAACATGGTTATATTGGTTTATCATGATTCATATTTGTTTACATTGATTTATTATGTTTATCTTGGTTTATATTGGTTCATTATTTGAAAAAACAAAATACCAGAAAAGCACAGTTTGTATGTGCCCTTTATATTGCCATAGCTGGGGCAATAACATTATTAAAGATGCATTTTGAATCATGGACTCTGGTATGGCTGTATTTTATTTATCCACACATCCATGCATCCATCCACCCATCTGCAAACTCAGGCATCCATAAACTCATGCATTCACCCATTCATCCAACCATGCAATCATCCATCTATCCCATCCCCTCAGTCATTCAACCATTCATTCATAAAACCATGCACTTGATTATCCATCTATGCATCCAATCCATCTATCCATCTAATCATCCATCCATCCCTCATGCAGCCAACCCTCCATGCATCTATCCATCCATTATCCTAACTGAGAAACAGTATTTTTGTTCACAGTTCATGTTTATTTCCTTCCTCTGACTCCTTTATTTGTGTACCTCCCCATAACAAACAAGTAAAAAAACCTATTGATGCTAACAGAGTGCAAATAAAACAATGAGAGGCCTACCTGGAAGCCTGCACTAAGTCTGGGCATTGAGGCTGCCCTTCCATGGCCCTCCAGTGGAGAGAAGCCCCCTACATCAGAATTATTCTCCATATCCGTCATCTCTACTAATTCCTGTAAGAGCCACATAAAGCGCACACAAACATATGCATGGACAAACACACATCACAACACACACTCACAATGCACAATGCACATCACTATGGTGTGACAAAGACACGAATGGGTGATGTCCTTGCTCGAGTCATCAACAAATGCCATTTTACATTGGCTTACATGGCATGACAGACTGTGAGATAACTTGGTTCTGTATTATGAATAAAGATTTTATACACTAATAAAAATCCACTGGGTAAACAATGTATGATTTAGGTATAGATAACATGTTTGTCGAGCGCTACAGTATATAGTGTTAGTGACAATACACTGAGCTACAGTGGGGTTACAAGGGCTATATATATTGAGCTATGAGTGCATACTTATAGCAGGCAATATTGGGATTTAAGGAGCTTATACTGGATTAATGCAGCCGTGAGGGGGAGGGGGGCACAAACAAGTTTTCATCCTCACGCCGGTCCCAAGCCCGGACAAATGTAGAGGGTTGCGAAGGAAGGACATCTGGCATAAAACCTTTGCCAGAATACAGAATGCGAACCGTCAATACAAATTTCATACCGGATCGGTCGAGGCCCGGGTTAACAACGACCGCCATCAGCGCTGTCAACCAACAGGTGCTGATGGAAATTGGACTACTGTTGGTCAAAGAAGGAGAGGCGAGAAGCGTGTCCGAAGGCAGAGAGAGAAGAGGAAAGGCATGAGTCTAGGACTGAGAGTAGGGACTTTGAATGTTAGAACTATGACAGGAAAAGATAGAGAGCTGGCTGACATTATGTAGAGGAGGAAGGTGGACATACTGTGTTCAGGAGACCAGGTGAAAACGTAGCAAGGCTAGAAGCTTAGGAGGGTTTAAGCTGTTTCATCATGGTATGGATGGGAAAACAAGTGGAGTAAGAATCATCTTGAAAGAGGGGTTTGTCAGGAATGTTCTAGAAGGGAAAAGAGTGTCAGACAGAGAGATGAGTCTCAAGTTAGAAATTGAATGTTCAATATTGTTAGTGCTTATGCCCCACAGGCAGGATTTGAGCGAGAAGAGAAGTAGAGACTCTGGAGTGAGTTAGATGAAGTGATGCAGAGTACTCCCAGAGGTGAAAGAGTGGTCATTGGTGCAGACTTCAATGGGCATATTGGTGTAACCAACAGAGATGGACAGGTTTGATATCCAGGACAGGAACGCAGAAGGACAGATGTTGATAGATTTTGCAAAAAGGATAGAAATGGCTGTGGTGAATACTTTATTCCAGAAGAGACAGGAGCAGAGGGTGACCTATAAAAGCGGAGGTAGGAGCACACAGGTAGACTACATCTTGTGTAAGCAATGTAATTTGAAGGAAGTCAGTGACTGCAAAGTAGTAGTGGGTAAGAGTGTTGCCAAACAGCATAAAATGGTGGTGTGCAGGATGATGCTGATGGTGAGAAAGGTGAAGAAGGCAAAGGCAGAGCAGAAGACAAAGTGGTGGAAGCTAACAAAGGAAGAGTGTCTTGTTGTCTTCAAGGAGGAATTGAAACAGGCTTTGGGTGGTCAGGAAATGCTTTCAGATGACTGGACAACTACAGCTTATGTGATCAGGAAGACAGGTAGGAGAGTTCTTGGTGTGTCCTCTGGAAGGACAGTAGATAAGGAGATTTGGTGGTGGAACGAGGAAGTGCAGGAGTGTGTACAAAGGAAGAGGTTAGCTAAGAAGAAGTGGGACATAGAGAGGACCGAAGAAAGTAAACAGGAGTACAGGGAGACACAGCATAAGGCGAAGGTAGCGGTGTCAAAGGCCAAACAGAGGGCATATAATGACTTGTATGATAGGTTGGACAGTAAGGAGGGAGAAAATGATTTATACAGGTTGGCACAGCAGAGAAATAGAGATGGAAAGGACGTGCAGCAAGTTAGACTGATTAAGGACAGAGAGGGAAATGTATTGACTGATGACAGAAGTGTGCTGGGAAGATGGAAAGAGTACTTTGAACAGCTGATGAATGAGAAAAATGAGAGAGAACAAAGAGTAGAAGAGGTGACCGTTAAGGACCAGAAAGTAGCAAAGATTAGTAAGGGTGAAGTGAGGAGGGCATTGAAGAGGATGAAGAGTGGAAAGGCAGTTGGTCCTGATGACATCCCGGTGGAGGTATCGAAGTATCTAGGAGAGGTAGCGGTAGATTTTCTGACAAGAACATTCAAAAAGGTCTTAGAGAGTGAGAAGATGCCAGAGAAGTGTGCTTGTGCCCATTTTTAAGAACAAGGGAGACATGCAGAGTTGTGGCAACTACAAAGGGAAAAGGTTGATGAGCCATACGATGAAGTTATGGGAAAGAATAGTGCAAGCTAGACTAAGGGCAGAGGTCAGCATTTGTGAACAACAGTTTGGTTTCATGCCAAGAAAGAGCACCACAGATGCAGTGTTTGCTTTGAGGATGTTAATAGAGAAGTACAGAGAAGGTCAGAAGGAGCTGCATTGTGCCTTTGTGGATCTGGAGAGAGCATATGACAGGGTGCCGAGAGAGGAACTGTGGTATTGCATGAGGAAGTCTGGAGTATCAGAGGAGTATGTTAGAGTGGTGCAGGACATGTATGAGAGATGTAAGACAGTGGTGCGGTGTGCTGTCGGTGTGACAGAAGAGTTCAAGGTGGAGGTGGAACTGCATCAAGGGTCAGCTCTGAGCCCCTTCTTGTTTGCTATGGTGATGGACAGGCTGACAGACGAGGTTAGACAAGATTCCCCATGGACTATGATGTTTGCAAATGACTTTGTGATCTGCAGTTAGAGCAGAGAACAAGTGCAGGAAAATCTAGAGAGGTGGAGGTATGCCCTGGAAAGGAGAGGAATGAAGGTTAGCCTCAGTAAAACAGAATACATGTGTGTGTGAGGGACAAGGACCCAAGAGGAATGGTGTGGTTTCAGGGAGCAGAAATAAAGAAGGTGGAGGATTTTAAGTACTTCGGCTCAACAATCCAGAGCAATGGAGAGTGTGGAAAAGAGGTGAAGCGTGTGCAGGCATGTTGGAATGGTTGGAGAAAAGTATCCGGTGTGATGTCTGATAGGAAGGTATCGGCAAGAATGAAAGGAAAAGTGTACAAGACGGTGTTGAGGCCAGCGATGTTGTACGGTTTAGAAACAGTGGCACTGGGGGAAAGACAGGAGGCAGAGCTGGAGGTAGAAGAGATGAAAATGTTGAGGTTCTCTTTGGGAGTAACAAGGATGGATAGGATCAGGAATGAGTGCATCAGAGGTACAGCACTTGTAAGAGGTTTTGGAGACAAAGTCAGAGAGGCTAGATTGAGATGGTTTGGACATGTGCCGAGGAGGGCTAGTGAGTATATTGGTAGTAGGTTGCTGAGGTTGGAACTACCAGGCAGAATGCCTAGAGGAAAACCAAAGAGAAGATTTATGGATGTGGTGAAGGAGTACATGAGGGTAGTTGGAGGAAGAGAAGAAGATGCAGAAGATAGGGTGAGATGGAGGCAGATGATTCACTGTGGCGATCCCTGAAGGGAAAAGCCGAAAGGAAAAGGAGAAGAAGAAGAAGAAGAAGAAGGGGTTTATACGGGATTAGAGTGGACCATTAGGATCTGCAATGGATTGACCATTGCTGTGGAGAGCCATAACTATATGTTACAGGTGAGAATGGGTTTTGGGTAGAATGATTGAGATTGGGTCTACAGAATTCTATGCATCAAGATTCCAGTAAGCTTGATGCAGAGTAAGCTGGTTATATACAGCTGATCAGAGCAATCCAGTCAGTACCTGAGACTGAGTTTTTGACATCTCTTCAGATTGGACTGGATTCCTGCCCTGGTCAAAGGTCTCTATTGAGCGCGAATCCTTCATGGTGGTGCTTTTTCTGGGACAACAGATATACACATAGAAATATAATAAATGTTGAGCCAAGTAAAAGATGCATAATAAAGAACAGCCATGAAGCCAAGTATGCATAAGATGTATGAGATACTCACACTGGCTCCCCATTGTTCATTAGAGGGGTCGTAGTCGGGAATTCTGGATGTGGATATGAATCTGTTTGAGAATATGGTGGAAGTTGTTCACTATAGACTGACGGCTCTTTTTCATGGATGTGGGTGAGGGGCAACATGGGCTTGAAAAGAGATCCCATTTTACTCTGCAAGGGAGAAGAGATGTTTATTACCCATAATAAACTCCCTATGAAATTTAAGACCAAGTAATAAGAATTTACAAATCAATTAATTTATCTTAAACCTAATTTAAATATATTTTTCTTCAAAGAAGTCCTCAATATATTTGTTTATGAGTCATATCAAGATGGTGAGAAGAGTACCAATGCTCCTGAAGTGGGCTGCTGCTCTTGTAGTCTTTTGGCCCGGTTCTGCTTGTAGTAATCAAAGATCATGAGGGCAGCGTACACTTTCCCAACCGTCAGCTCATTATCTGGCATACACAGAGATGCAAAAGCTGTGTCGTTAGGCATTGCATGCTTCTGCTTGGAAAATTAACCTCATTCAATAGCAATCAAGGTGTAAAAATAAACAGAGGGTCAGACAATGTGAATTCAATAGGGGCAGTGAAGCAATACTGCGATCTGTAACTGTATCTCCAGGAGCTTACACAGATCTGAATTTGTTTCTGTATTCAGAATTTAAACTATGCTCCCACTATGTGCTCATTAGGAAACCCAGAAGTTGAAACACCATGACTTTCAGAATGGTGTAGGAAGCTTGGCTCTACTAATTCCACAACTATCTCACTCAGGTTCATAACAGGCCTCAAATACAGATTTACGTAGGATTGCTATTTATTAATTCATTTAAAGTTTAATTTAAAAATGCAAAACTGAATATTTCATATTTTTATTGAAAATTAATATATAATTGGTCATTTATCTGCACTGAAGCTGAACCGACCTTAGCCAGCTCTGGAAAATGTGTGGTACACACTCTACAGACCACCCCCCCACCCCACCACACACACACACACACACACACACACACACACACACACACACAACTATTCATACTAATACAGCTAGGGACAATTTGGAATGGCCTAATGCACCTCATGTGGATTGTGGGAGGAAACACATGCTAGCATGAAGAACATATGCAAACTCCACACAGAAATGCTGTAGTTGGCCCCTGGACTCAACTCTAGGACCTTCTTGCTGTGAGGTAGACGTGCTAACCACGACAACCTGTGTGTGTGTGTGTGTGTGTGTGTGTGTGTGTGTGTGTGTGTGTGTGTGTACGATTTTGTTCTCCAACCCACCATTGTGTTCTGTAAGATAAATAAAATAAACAGTAAAAATTTTACTTGCCCAATACAACAGAAGTTAACAACTCTGGGTACGTTTTGTTGATAATTTCACTTGAAAAGCATAAAAACTCATTCATTCATTCATTTTCCGAACATTAATACTAATTTGGGTTGCAGTAAGGCTGGTGCCCATCTCAACTGACTCTGGGCAAGGGTACACATTTCACAGCTTGCCAGGCCACCACAGGGCAGAAACATGCTGACGACTATGCAGCTACTCCTACTGAAAGTCAGCAATTGTTCTTTTACAGCTTCATACCACAGACAATGGACGACATGACCGACCTTTGTTAACCCAGTTGGGTGCACTGGGGTGGGTAGTGGGGTTTTAACCCTCGGCCTTGGGATCAGTAATCCAGCACTCAACCACCAGGCCACCACACTCCACAGCAAAAAGTGATATGACATAACTACAAAACAATACAGTATGGTTTTCACAATATTGGTATGTATCAAGTTGAAAATGTTGCTAGGCTTTACTTGAAAACACAAACAATGAGTAAAGTTTAATTTATCATACAAGATACAAATGCTATTTTTACTGCTATGGAACATTAACTTCATAGTCACTTGGTTCTGTTCAGTCACTGTGTTATTCACTTGCTTGAGGAGATTTGACTCTATTGGTGTGTTGGTGTAGTGAACTAATTTCTGTGATGCTCGACAATTTGCAGTTAGTACTGCTTTTGCTATTCTGTGTGTCAGTGACGAATTATATTCTTGAATCAGTGCAATCCCTCATTCTGCAATGTCCATCACCTCTTTGACGGAAGCTACAGCCCTTTAGCATTGTTGCTCTTACTTGTCTGATGGGAATTCATGTGGATCGTTTGCAAGGAAATCGTCTGAAACGCCAAGTATCTCGAAGAACTGTGAAGCTGTCGTTATGTTGAACTGATGCAGACCTTTGGTTTGTGGGCAAGTCCGAAATATTGTTATTTTTGGAAAATATTTTGACTACACACTTCCTTTGCTTCACCATTTCATGACTTTCGCTGCTTTCAACTCGTGTGAAATGTCGTGTCTTTCCTCCCAGGGGACTGTGAGCTCTATAATGTGGATGGTTTTCGATTCGCGTGATAGTAGCAGCAGGTCTGGGTGCGTTGTAGTGACTGCTATCTCCTCTGGGAATCGTAGCTTCCTCTGCACATCCACATCAAGTTGCCAGTCGGAGGCTGTTGATTAGATTGATCTAGTTCTTGCATACTTGCTGGACTTGGACTTGTCTCCTTCCTTTCAGAAGTGTATGGGTTTTCCTGCATTCCCTTTGTTCTGGTGGCTGGCCTCCACTCTGAAGTGGTCCACCACTATGGCAACCTCTTGGAGAACATTATCGTGCCTCCACCTATACCTCCTCTCCCCTAGAGCCTCGGAACATGCTGTAAGGATGTAGTTTACGGTGTAGTTGATGGCTTTACATAGAAAGCAAGAAGCGTCTCCTTCCTTACCCTAAATGTGAAAGTTGGAAGGCACGGAGTAAGAAGCTGAGTCGTCCTTGGTCTGTCGACCATAGCTCCTTCCAGGTTAATGGGCGTTCGAGGGCTGCTTCCCATCTGGTCCAGCTGCCTTGGCTTCCTAACCCGGCTGCCCTTACGTACCTGTTGTGTTCTGCTTCCTTTCTAGATTGTTGGACGATCAAGTCTCTTCTTGTCTTGTTAGCAGCCATGCTCCACTGCTTCTCACCATAGTTGCCAAGCCCCAATCTTCCTTTGCAAACTGTTCCCACTAACTCTTGATGGCTAGGTCCTCCTCAGCGACTTGAACTGTTTTATGAGGATTCCATTTTCTACCGGTCTTCACAGCGTTTCTTGTGTGGTGAACTGCTGAGTCTTTTGATAAACACGAGGTAGAAACAGCTCGAACTTATGCAGTCTGGAATTCTTCAATTACTGATGATAGTGGTAAGCTGAGTTTGGCTGACCTACTGTAGAGGTTTCCAGTGCTGTAGCTTAGTGGAACCCCCTCGCCACTTGTGGAGAAATCTGCTACACTGTCGTTCCATTGACTCTACTGTCAAGAAGGCCATGTCAGAAAGCAGGAATGGCCATTGCAGTCTTGGGACCATTCCGTACTAGAAGCACCATGCATTGAAGCGGCCCTGAAGATGACTTTCATCTATCGCATGAAGTTATGTCGTCAGCACTTTCTGGACATCTTTGCTGTGGTTCAGGTCTGTCAGCGACTGGTAAAAATGTTTACCTAGGCACTATATGCTCTCATCATGGATGGTGGGAATCTTCTCACCTTGGACGATGAACACATATGATCCAAGTATTCCTTTACTCATTGTCAGGCTTCTTGACTGAGTTGGCTTGATTTTCATTCTGGTCCAGTTCACCATCTTTCCCAGGGCTGTGAGAATCCACTGGGATCCCGCTATTGACTCAGTCATGATGGTGATGTCATCCATGAAGGCTCTGCATGATGGGTGCCTAGTTCCGTCTTCAGCTTTTGGTCCTCTGCACAGCCTAACTCCTGCCTGAAGAAGCATGTGCATGGCTGCCCCAAATAATACCACTGATACTGACTGGGCACCCTGTCATGATGCCTGTCTCCAGTCTTTGCCACCCTGTTGTGAAGTTGTTCACGGTAAATCACACACACATACATATATATATATATATATATATATATATATATATATATATATATATATATATACACACACACACATGTACATATAGATATATATATATATATATATATATATATATATATATATATATATACACACACACACACATACATACATATACATATACATATTTCTTCTATAATCACCTGAAGAGAGAGGATGGTTTCACCACCCCTCGAAACAGATCTGTAGTGATAAATGGAGTTTCAATAGAAAGTCTTTGTCCTGTCCTTTTGTACATATACATATATATATATATATATATATAAAAATATATATATATACACACACACATACATATATATGTATGTATGTACATACATATATGTATGTATGTACATATATGTATGTATGTACATATATATATATATATATATATATATATATATATATATATATATATATATATATGTGTGTGTGTGTGTGTGTATATATATATATATATATATATATATATATATATATATATATATATATATATATATATATATATATATATCTACTCTTCTTTTCATTCGGCAGATCCCTTTTTCAGGAATCTATGATTCACATGTTTGATTTGGCATAGGTTTTTACATCAGATGCCCTTCCCGACACAACCCTTTAGCAAGGGGCAGAAACACGCTGATGGCTATGCAGCTACTCTTGTCAAAAGTCAGTAATGGATCTTTTACTTGCCTCTCACCATAGACAATAAAAGACATGGCCTTTGGTGACCCAGTTAGCTGCACTGGGAGAGTGTTTAAGTGTTTTTTTTATATTATTTTATATTTTTTATATTATATATAATAAAAAAATAAAAGGAAAGGACAAAGACTTTCTATTGAAACTCCATTTATCACTACAGATCTGTTTCGAGGGGTGGTGAAACCATCCTCTCTCTTCAGGTGATTATAGAAGAATTTATTCTTCATATTATAGAAGCGAGAGGATGGTTTCACCACCCCTCGAAACAGATCTGTAGTGATAAATGGAGTTTCAACAGAAAGTCTTTGTCCTGTCCTTTTATTTTTTATTGTTATTTGCTCTACCAAAAAGTATTGAGCACTCTCCTACGGAAGGATCTACTCAGAAAATCCTATATTATATATATCAAACGTGCGAATCAGATGATTCGCTGTGGCGACTCCCAAGAAAGGGAACAAGCCGAAAGGAAGACACACATATATTTATATATATATATATATTTATATATATATATATATATATATATATATATATATAAATATAAAACAAAAATAAAAGGACAGGACAAAGACTTTCTATTGAAACTCCATTTATCACTACAGATCTGTTTCGAGGGGTGGTGAAACCACCCCTATATACAATGTGTGTATATATATATATATATATATATATATATATATATATACATATATATATATATATATATATATATATATATATATATATATACATACACACACACACACACACACCAAAAGCTTGATTAGATGTGGCTTCATGTGTTGTCAGTCTAGTCGTCTAGTACATCTTGCATAAACTATGCATTATGCGCCACTAGAGGGCAGCAAATATCCAAAAAACTCCCCATACACGACATACAAAATTTTCATTCAATCATTCATTTTCTGAACTGCTTGATCCTCATTAGGAGCGTGGGAAGGCTGACGCCCATCCCAACCAACTCTGGGTGAGGACGGGGCACACCCTGGTCAGCTTGCCAGGCTATTGCAAGGCCAACACTTGCACAACCATTCACACACATACATACCCAGGGGTGATTTTGAACATCTAATTAGCATACTGTGCATGTTTTTAGATACTGGGAGGAAACTGGAGTACCCAGAGGGAACCCACACAAGCACAAGGAGAACATGCAAGCTCCACACAGAAACTCTCAAGCTGGGAATCAAACCCAGCATCTTCTTGCTGTGAGGCGGATGTGCTAACCACTATGCCACCGTGCTACTATACAGTATTTCATTTCATTTAAAAACTGCAGAGAATTACAGCGCGCTTTCTGTGTCAGGTTCCATCATCATATTTCATTTGTGTAACATCAACACATAGTCACCTTCGGGAATGAAAGGGGGCGGAGCTTACGTTTATGAGGTGTTACCAAAAGATCCACGGTTTTTGCCGACAGGCTAGGCCACACTTTATTGATCTCCCTCCTCAATTCAGCATCACAGATACGCTGAGCAAGGGCACCTTAAAGATACAATAAAATGCAACAAATACAAAAGATAAAACAACAACTATAATGCACTGTGTTTATGTATTTAGTTAAGTATTTAGTATTTACAGTTCATTATTCAGATTTACGATGATGGATCAGTCCATCCGTTTAAAGGCAAGGTGCCTGATATCAACAAGGTACATGACTATCAAACTGGAGATTACAGGTTCGAATCCAGATTGATACTGCAGCCATTGGTGACCGGGATTCCATGCTTGGATAATTGGCCAAGCTCTTGAGTGTATGCCAGGAAGGGATGGCACACACTTATCTCCCTGTCAACCACAGTGATCACCATTCAATCATGGGCATCTGTAAGCTCATTCGTACAAGGGGTCAGATATCGCTCTAAGTGTGTTAGTACGCCCCTCCCTGGTTGGTGGTGCTTGCTTGTGTTTGGGGGGGGGGGGGGGTAATTGATGAGTGGAAATTGAATATGACTAAAAATTAAGAGGCCAAAAATGGCAAGATTTCCAAACAACAAAAAAAATATTAAAATGTAATAATCGGAGTCATCAGAAAGACTACATATGTGAATGTGAATGTGTACAGAAGAGTGTGTGGAGCTCAAATATCAGAGAGCCTGATAAAAACCACAGAAATACCGTCATTGATTTGAGTGGCCATGAACTGAGGACACACCTGAAACTAGTTTGATGTCCAGGGCAGTGCGTATAAGAGCCATCAGCGTGGATGTGAAGTGGACTGTGTTGTCCTCAGCAATGGGCATGTTCATTCTCACCAAGCGCTGCAGAGAAGTGTATACAGAGTCAAGATCATGGATGAGAGTTGTGACAAATATGGAAAAATATGATCAGTAATCAGGTGGCTGGTGTGCTGGCTGAGAGAAGTGTGTGTGTGTGTGTGTGTGTGTGTATATATATATATATATATATATATATATCCCACATGCAGATGCCTTACAGAATTAATCAGCTTATAAGCTTTCTGGAAGTTGTGTGTATGCATGACATACAATGGGCGATGCATCTGTTCTAGCATGAATAGGCGACTCATATATATGCATTTCAGACTTCAACTGGAGTCTCATAAAACCTTATTATATGCTCTGATCCAGTTCAATTCATAAAACAATAGCCACTAATCAGAAGACATGTTGAATTAAGGTTCTCATTGAAAGCATTTGATCTCTCTCTCTCTCTTTCTCTCTTTGTGTAAACACAGCTGCCCACACAGGCCACAGATTACTGGCCATGTATGTTTTGCATTCACATTGGGACGATTAGTCCTAGACTGAACAAATTGGATGCATGAAGAATGTGTGTGGGGGTGGGGTGAAGGTGTTGCCCATAATGACTCTTTTTTGAGCTTGCAGAAAGGTAAAGAAGAAGAGCTTTCTCTTAGAGAGAGAAAAGTAAATACATTGACAAGGAAGAGTAGAACAGACATGCGCAAGCCAGGACACACACACACACACACACACACACACACACACACACACACTCTCTCTCTCTCTCTCTCTCTCTCTCTCTCTCTCTCTCAGTATAATACAGTGGCAGTTACATTTGTATCCGTATACTGCTACAAATATTCTTATCTGTATCTTAAAGGGGCATTTTGTTAAAAATAGATAACTGTCTGATTTACCCCCATTAGACATTCAAAAAGATTC
The DNA here is from genome assembly GCA_024760905.1 of Plotosus lineatus. Classification (NCBI taxonomy): domain Eukaryota; kingdom Metazoa; phylum Chordata; class Actinopteri; order Siluriformes; family Plotosidae; genus Plotosus; species Plotosus lineatus. The sequence continues at coordinate 34,988,104 of CM045735.1, forward strand.
CTCAATAAGATCTCCTATGGCTGATCGTCATCTTTTCAATGCGCATGCAGAAACAGAATTTTGAATCCGTCGTGACACTTTTATTTACAGCAACTCCTAAGCACCATTTTTACTGTCTCAGTGATGACATAATTCTGCATACGTGTGCACACATCATTTTTTGTGTACACCAAGCGAGTGGACTTTGTTCACTGAGCTTTGAAGTGAAGTGAACATAAAGACAACACCCAATCACTGGCCACTCCCTAACTAATTAATCCTATTGTGGTCATGGGGTGGCTTGATCCTATCTCAGACGGCATCAGGTGAAGGCAGGGTACACCTTGAACAGCTCGCCAGGCCAAACAGGGCCAGTACAATTGCAAGTATTCACACTCACATTCCCACCTTGGGCCAATTTGGAACAGTCAGTTAGCTTAATGTGCATGTTTTGGACTGTGGGAGAAAACTGGGGAACCCAGAGGAAACCCATGCAAGAACGGGGAGAAAACTTCACACAGAACCAGCCAATCCAAGGACTCGAACCCAGGACTTGCTTGCTGTGAGGCAGAGCTGCTAATCTTGACTCCACCTTGCTGCCTTCCTTTAAAAACATTACTGTAAATGCATTGTTCATTGAATACAACAACAACAACAATCAATGAATCAATAGTGCACCTTTTATTCACATATCCATTTTTATCAATTTCGAACATATTCGTTCACCCATTCATTCATTTGTGTTTGGATACATCTCGGGCACTTGCACACCCATTGTCTCGTCATTAGATCTCAACTAACAACACAAATATTGACTGGAACACAACTAAAGTTTACTAAGATGGCAGAAAAGCAATAGACATGGGCGTTCACTGCAGCTACGTGGTGATTAAAGCGGTGAAAAGCAGACAACATCAGACAGCCCCAAACCGCCTTTATTAGACTCGGGTCTGCCTAGGAAGATGTTTCCACAACAACAAACAAGAAAAGGAAGCCAGATTTAAATATGTACATTCAGAGGATGGAGGGGACAGCGATGACATGTCTCACTTGACTAAACACACATTTACAGCCCCCTCCCCATCAATTCACTTCAAATCATGAAAGCAAGGGCGGCGAGAGGTGTGTACACGAAAACCTTTAGAAACACCAAGCACACAGGCTGTAGAGAGCTGCCTGAAAGACAGCCATGTGTAGCTCAGACCATTAGCAACGAAAGGTTTCCGTCTTGAGATGTTGCAGCCGTCTCAAATTACAGAATGGCATCTCTTAGATTCTGAGGATTGCAGGATTGTTCCTATTAGCAAGCCAATTCTTGAAACAGCAAATACTTTTATTCCTAATGTTATTGCTTTTCATGAAATACTTATTCAGAATGATGGGAAGAGCTGGCCTGCTAGGACTAGCGATTAGCTTAGCACACAAGTTGCTATCGCTACAATGTTTTTTGTCGATAGTGACATACCAGTGGTATATGTAGTGATATACTAGTGATGCATTAGCCAATTAGAACACGCAACCACTCGTGCAGTGGGTACGATAGAATAATATTAGCAAACATGAGGTCACCTTTAAAAAAAAAAAATCATCCATTTATCTTTCCATATTTCTAAAAATGGAGCCTGCCATCAGATGTCAGATGTCTTGGTAACAGGATAAACACTTCAATATTGGCCATTTCAACGTAGCAGGCAAAAATGGTCCATTGTTACACTGGGGAAGTTTGATGTATTTAAGATAATTTTATTTTCTACCCTAAGGTTGATTTTCTGTATTTGCGATTCAGATTATGCAAATTTTTGGTTTATGATCCAAACATTGCCACTGGAGATCAATCATGCCAATGTGCTCTTACTGCCGGCCCTAAGCTGGGTAAATGGGGACGGTTACAATATTAGTTGGCATGAAATTTGTGCCAAATCAAACTGTTGTCGTAATCCAAAAGATGGAGTTTGCAGTCTCTATTTCTTGGAAGAGAAAGAATTTTTCAATAGCATTTTGAAAACAGATGCTAAAGATTCATGGATTTACATTGGTGAACTGATTTAAACATAAAAAATTACTTTATATCAATAAAGTTGAATTAATGTGGCCATTATTAGTGAAGCATGTGCTTTTATTTTATAAAAATATGACCAAACATTTTTGATGAATAATCCTCGAAAACAAAAAGTCTTACACAAATTGGCGGTTTTCTCCAACAGGATTTTGCAAGAAAAGTCCTGTGGCCCTTTCACCATAGTTCTAAAGAGATTTCAAAATAAATGTCCTGGGACCGGTTGTTCAAAACACGGTTATTTTTTAACCACTGGTTAAGTAGAGTTAACCGACCGTTAAATTTAACGCTGCCGTTATCTTGTTGTTCAAAACTCGGTTAACTTTAGTCAAGTTAACACACCTAAGGACCACCGTTAAATTTTTAACATTGTGGTTAACTTGCAAGATGGCGTTCATGGCTAACGCTGCATTCATGATGCCGCATCGTTGGGGGTGGATTCTTATAAATATGATTAATATTATAGTTCAACCAAAAACATTCTCAAATATATTTCAAACTACATCTGCAAGTACATTTGCTAAATACATTTAGAAACTGAGCTAAAGTTATTATGTATTCAAAGGCACAAAAAATCTTCATACATATTTACAGCACAAAAACATACTATTTTTTAGATATATATATTTTTTATTTATTATATTTTTTATATATGTTATTAAAATATATTTTATAAAAGTACTGACCATTAGGCTGCAGATACAGGCTGGATGGCTTATGATTATTTTAGCCATTCATTCTCTGTGCGTCACTATTTGTGTTCTAACACATGTACAGGAACCGGAGGTGGTACTAACAAACTGTGCTTATTCTCACACTCGCACTTTGTTTGATTGACAGTGTTCAGTTATTATTGCTTACTGATAATATTATGTTTGTTGATTGGTCAGCTCGGGCGTGCACATGCGCAGTGCCCATTACACGTTAATTTTCGGTTTACTTCCTGACTCTAGTCATGCGGAACTTATCTCTGACTTTCTCTTCAATAACAGTCATTAAGTTTATTTATAAGATTGTTAATACAAATAATTTCTTGTCCAGCGGAACTCAACTCTTGCTGTGTGTGTGTGTGTGTGTGTGTGTGGGGGGGGGGTGCACATGCACCCTGTGCACCCCCCAGCCTACGCCCTTGATCAGCTGTCTTCTGATGTTTCAGCAGCTGATACCGAGTTGGGTAGTATTCATTGCAGACTTTGCAGATATGCAACACCGCAGGTGGTTGGCGAATCACGCATTGAGAGTTTCAAACGTACATGCACAAAAAAATCCCCAAAATATTCACGAGCACATGTATTATTGTTGACCGACATTCTTATAATATTAAAAAGCGTACCCCCTCCCCCTCGCGTACGTTTTGTACGCTTAGGAAAATGTTGAAAATGTTGAATGACCCCTTAGTGCTAACCAGTCAAGTTAATCACACTGTTAACTTTTACAGCAACGTTAACTAACGACGTGACTAACCATGCTTTGAACAATGCAGATTTAACGGTCGGTTAGCTAACAGCGAGTTAAAAATTTAACCAGCCATTAGGGGTTAACTGGTGGTTAAAATAACCGTGTTTTGAACAACTGGGCCCAGGTCTTTTCACCAGTCCCAAAAAGATTAAGAACAAAGAAAGAAAGCAAGAGCTACCATATTAAATTACATATATTTTTAAATTGCATTTTGTTACACTGATTTAATGCATTGAATGAAATCGTCTCTAGTCTCATGGCAGTGCGGTACAGGCGACTGGTATCATAGCATATTAGTCAGTTCATTTTCTTCTTTTCCTTTTGGCTTTTTCCCTTTTGCAGGGGTCGCTACAGCAAATCATCTGATTTGCATGTTTGATTTGGCATAGGTTTTTACGTCAGATTCCCTTCCTGACACAGCCCTTTAGCAAGGGGCAGAAACACGCTGACGGCTTTCCAGCCTACTCTTGTTGAAAGTCAGCAATGGTTCTTTTACATGCCTCTCACCATAGACAGTGAGAGACGTGGCCGGCCTTTGATAACCCAATTAGCTGCACTGGGAGAGTTTTTATGTCCAGGGATCCCTCGCTACTTCGCGTTTCAATTCATGCAGCTTCAGTGCATTGCGGTTTTTAAATAAATAAATAAGTAAATATTCATCGAATTAAAAAATAAAGAAATCAAGGAAGAAAATAGAGTGAAAAGTGAAGGAAAATGCCACAAAACAAGGCCAATTATGCAAAAAACAAAACAAAACAAAAAACCCTAAACCAACACAAAACAAAAAACAACCCAAAATCCCCCATCAAAATTAGTTAGATTGTTACATCTGTGTATGCATGCGCATCTGCGTGTGTGCATGCACGCGCGTATGTATGTGTGTCGTCTTCTCATGCAATACCAGCTGTATGTGCGAGTATTTATATTTTATTTACATCTTATTTTTTTAATGTTTAATTGATATTATAAGCATTTATAGCATTGAATATGCATTTATTGATATTATATACACATATACGTCAGTCAGTTGTGTGTGGGGGGGTGATTCTACTTCACGGACTTTGATGGTCACCTGAGGATCTCGGTCCCAATTAACCGCGGAAAGTGAGGGATCCCTGTACAGTGGTACCTCGGTTGTCGAACGCTTTAGAGATCGAACAAATCGGAATTCAAACAAAAAAATCTCTTTTTTTTTTGCCTTGGAAGTTGAACAAAATTTGGAAGTCGAACTCGAAAAATGCGTGAGAAAAAACGAGACCGAGAGTGAGGAAAAATGCGAGACTTCCGGAAATCGGTCTCTTTTGACTCTACTCGACCACTACATGCGTGTGGATGTGCTTGCTCCTGTGCTACAAAGTACAGCATACCGTGTTTTTTGTTTACTCAATTAGATTAGTTAATAAACATATCCCCAAAGAAAGCTACTGTACTGAGACAAAAAGGTCAGTTGTGCGGAAAACTATTGAGCTGATAGCTAAACATGAATCAGGCGTTCGTGGTACTGATCTTGCTAAGGAATATTGCATGGCTAAATCAACGATATGCATATACAATGAAATATACATTGATTTGGTGAAAAAAGACCCTCGCTCGAATCCTGAAGGGTTCCAATTTAAAGCAAGTCGAGACTGGGTTGAAAATTTTAAGCGGAGAAGTGGAATTCGCAGTGTGGTTCGTCATGAGGAAGCAGCGAGTTCTAACAAAGATGGCGCTGAGAAGTTCAAGCAGGAACTTGCTGATTTTATCAAGGCTGAGAATTAGCTTCCCGAGCAAGTCTTTAATTGCGATGAGACTGTCTAATTTTGGAAAAAAATGCCACGGAGGACATACATCACGCGTGAGGAGAAATCACTGCCCGAACACAAACCAATGAAAGATAGGTTCATGCTTTTGCTGTGCGGTAATGCAAGCGGAGATTTAAAAATCAAGCCACTGATGATTTATCATTCGGATAATCCAAGGGCATTCAAAGCGAACAATGTGATAAAACGTCAGTTGCCTGTTATGTGGCGATCCAACTCGAAAGCTTGGTTAACCAGGCAATTTTTCACCAAGTGGGTGCATGAGGTGTTTGCTCTAAGTGTGAAAAAAAGATTTGCATGAGAAAGCCCTGCCATGCCGCTGCCTTTTTCTCATGGACAATGCCCCTGCTCACCCTCCGGTTTGGAGGACGATTTTTCTGAAGAGTCCGAGTTCATTAAAATAAAATTCCTCCCACCTAACAGAACCTCATTGATCCAGCCCATGGACCAGCATGCAATTGCTAATTTCAAGCAATCGTACACAAAATTCCTCTTCCAAAGATGCTTCGAGGTGACTAACGACACACAATTAACACTTCGAGATTTTTGAAGGAATCATTTTAACATCTGCCACTGCATAACTATTGTTGATAGTGCCTGGAATCACGTCTCACACAGGTCAATGAACTCTTCGTTTAGGAAACTGTGGCCTGAATATGTTATGGAGTTTGAAGGGTTTGGGACTGTGGCGAGCACCAGCACAGCCGCTCCTAACGAGAAGGAACAGCAGGACGATAGTCAAATCGTTCAAGACATCGTCAGCATAGGCCAAAGTCTAGGTCTGGAAATGGACGCTGATGATGTCGACAACCTGCTGGAGGAATATCGTGTCGAACTCATGACGGAAGAACTCCTCAACCTTCAGGCAGAGCAGAAGACGTTGGAGGAAATGTCTTCTGAAGAGGATGATGGAAGGAAGGATGCCCCGACTTCACTTATTAAGGACATGTGCTTAAAATGGAATGAACTGTATAGCTTTGTTGAACTGTATCACCCTGATAAGGCTCAGGCTAGCAGAGCTGTGCACACCTTTAATGAGGTCATGAGCCACTTCCAGATGATTCTGAAAAGAAGGCAGAAACAGACTACACTAGAAATGTTCTTCAAGAGAAGGAACAGTCTAAAGAGTTATCCCCTTCCAATCAATAACATGTTAATGTTTTTTTGTTGTTGTTTTTTTAGTTCTTTATTTCTTGTGTTTGCTTTTTTTTTACATTTCTTTGACATGATTCATCACTGCATAATGTACATATTCCTTTAACAAACAATAAACAAAAAAAGACAAATTAAATTATTCTATTAAGAGTTTGGTGTTTGTCCGGTTGTTTCCCATTTAATATACAATTTGATATAAATGACATTATAAAATAACATTTATGTTTAAAAATGGTAGTTTTCTAGCGTCTTGAAACAGATTAAAACCTTTTACATTAATTGTAACGGGGAAAAGCGGTTTTGGAATTCGAACAAATCGGAATTCGAACAGCCTTCTGGAATGGATTAAGTTCGAGAACCGAGGTACCACTGTATATGGAGAGAACACACAAACTCTTCACCGAAACGCCCAGAAACATGGGACTGGAACCCAAGACCTTCTTGCTCCTTATATATCAGCAATAGAGTTATCAATCTGAGATATTTGTGAGGTCATGTATCCAACAAAAGGCACAACATAATGATGATCACTGATTGTATTATGGTGCCCTGTGACATAGTCAAAACAGCTTAATCTGTGAATTTTTTCATATTTTGTACATGGAATAAAAATTAAGCGCATGCTATACATTTATCTCTGCAGGAGTTTTAATGCAACAATGAGACCAAGACAACAGGTTCACAGCACGAAGAACAAGAAAAGTACTGACACACTTACAGCACAGGAAGCCTGACAGCAACACTAGCCAACGAGCAAAGAGCATGTATACAAAAGGGAGGCATAGTAAGCATGATTGGGTAAGACAGGAAAAGGGCAGGTCTACCTTGTAGGCAACTCGTGAAGGGCATTTCTTTCCCAAACCTAGTGGAGGGGACATGTGACGTAGCATTTCATACATATCGAGGTAGGATATGCGTCCACTTCACAGAGGTGGCAGCCACAGTTCAAAGGTCAAAGAACACACAAAAGGGAGATAAATGGTAGAGGAATGAAAATAAAAACATAATCAGAGTGGAGAAAAAGCCATTTTAAGAGTCATTACTATTTAGGGGAGAAACTATGTGCTTGTGAGAGAGCATATCTGCCCATGAAGGAGTGCAGATGAATTTGCGATGCAAAAGAAGGACTTTCTTTCACGTAATCAGGCTGCATACTGGAGAACAAGGGTAGGATGGTAAACAGGGCAACAACCTTGTCCTTCTCATTCTGTACAGCATGCTTTGAAAATAAATCAATTAACCAATCAGATTCACAGGAACAAAGCTCACACATTGCTGCCTGATGCTTTGGTTAATTCTAAATTAGTCATTTACCAGTAACACTTATTAAGAATGCTGTCTATAATGTACAATAAATATATTCTTAAAATGTTATAATGCATTCTTAACACATACTGCTTGTCATTCATTTACTCATTTTCTGAACCGCTTAATCCTAAGTAGGGTGGCAGGGAGGCTGACACCCTTCTCATTCGACTCTGGGTTAGGGCAAAGTACAGCCTGGACAGCTCGCCAGGCCATCGCAGGGCAGAAACATGCAAAACAAAACGTCAGCAATGGTTCTTTCACACGAACCTCTCATCACAGACAGTGAGAGATATGGCCGGACTTTTGATAACCCAGTTAGCTGCACTGGGAGAAAAGTTGGGTGCATCATCTAATTCAGTTTGAATAAATAGTTGTGTCCAGATTTTTTACTGGTACTGTATGTTATAGCAGCTGTAATGAACAATTGTTCCCTTCACTCGGCTTGGGTTTTTCCTCTTACAGAAGTTATTCTGCAATACACTGTTTGCATAACTGAAAATTTTTCTGCAGTTATATTTTGCAGTGGAAGTGTGATGGGATGGTCTGGCATCATAAACTTATGTATAAGCTCAAAGTTTGGATGCACACATCATAGTGTTCAAACTTTTGCATGGACTTGCATTTATTTCATTATAAAAATCCATTGCATATCGGTCATTCTCTGAAACTATAACATTTAAGTATGACAATCCCCAAATTACAATATATTTCCCTCACCATAAACTCATGAACCATTGTTAGAAAGATAGTGAGAGAACTACTTTATCCTCTTAACTGCACTTTTATTGGTAACAAACAGGAATAATCTGGATGGAAAACCAAATTCATCTTCAAATTTATTCATATATGGACACAAAATTATTATTTTTTTTGGTTACTCGATTAATTACCACGTGACTGCATGTAAAATAGTCACTCAACTGTACAATGAACATCATAACTTGGAACCTCACCCCCACAGGAAGAATATGTAGGTTCTTGAGTAACTTGCATGGACACCACTGTTTAGATGTGGAACCAAATATTGATGTGTGATTCTCAGTCCAAAAATTAGAAAAACAGGAATTTTTACTTTGGATAAAAAAATTATTGCAAGCCCTACTATTTGGACTTTGAGTTGATACTGTAATCAATAACATGTCATGAAGCATAAAGAACAAAAAAGTCACTGTTTTCATCCACACAATTGCAACCAATCTTACAGAAAAATTTCAATGCATATTTTTCTCCGCTGAATGTATCCAAATTGTTGTATGTGTCCACATGGTATGGTTTGGATAAGGATTACTCTTTTAATTCTTTTTAGTTTTTAGAAAATATTAGGTCCAAAATGTCAATAATTACATTTTACCCAGTTTCAAAGAATGACCAATATATGCATAGCTATGCTTATTATGGATTTTGAAATCATTCATTCATTCATTCATATTCTGAACCGCTTAATTCTCATTAGGGTTGTGGGGAGGCTGGCACCCATCTCAGCCGTCTCTGGGCATGGGGTAGGATATACCTTGGACAGCTTGCCAGGCCATCTCAGGGCAGAAACATACTGACAGCTATGCAGCTACTCTTGACAAAAGTCAGCAATGGTTCATTTACATGAGCCTTTCATCACAGACAGTGCAAAACATGGCTGGCTTTAGATAACCCAGTTAGCTGCAATGGGGGGGTTTATGATTTAGTAGCAGATATGTTGTCTCTTAATAATCTTAATTAATTACTTTAAATTCTTGGGCTTGGGATTGATTGGGCTTCCCAACTGTGAGAAAGGTCTTTATCCAGAGCTTACAAAAGCATTACATAAATAATAATAAATATGTTATAACAATTATACCACTGTAGCTACATTATTGGTATATAATTACTGTTTATAAATTGTTGAACAGTAACCACACAGCAGAGCTCAATTTTGGCAAAGTGACCTCAGTTTGACTTTGGAGAATTGGAATTTTGGTCCTATATTAGTCATCACACAGCAAATCGCAATTTGGCGAGTTCTGACAACCAGACCTCAATATGATCTTCAAAGTATGAGTAAGGGTCATGGTCCTCCAAAGTCATGAGAGTTTGTGTTGAGAAGTGATGTTTAAAATATAAAGGCCCTACATTATTTGGCTAATCTATAGACTGATGGACTGCAGCATCTCATCCTCCTCAAAACACTCTGTGACAATACATATGTTTATATGTCACAGCACACATATGCTACAATACACTAAACTACTCAGAATGCATTACAGACATTTCCATGAAGCCTTTTGTAGCCATTTTGGGGGTATTAAAGGCATATTATGGACTCAGTATGCAGCGTGGCTTTGTTTCCTGTAATTTCCATGGTTACCATTGTTTACAGTTAGTGAAGACGGTAAAGAGATGGGTGTAATCATTCACTAGCATCAACAAGGCAATTAAACAATTGTTGATGAGCATTACAGCACTGCCCTTTGAAAGGGGAAGTGTGTAGATCTGCAAACCTTGTATGCCACCCTATTAGGGCAGTTCTTTCCTAAGCCAAGAGGGGGTGAAATGACACGTAACAAATTGTACATATCCATATAGCGTATCCTTCCGCTGCAAGAAACAGACGCGAGTTAAAACCACAATACATTTGAAACAGACTTTACAGAATAAATACATATCGAGCTGACTGGCTTTGAATGGCAACCGAGTTTAAGCTTTTCTGTTATGTAATGCCATGTCAGATCAGTACAGTTGGATTAAGCTCTCAGTGCTGACGGAGGAAAAAATATTTAATCCTCAACTGCTGTCAGATTTACTCCATGTGACTCAGTAATGACATTTCCCTGCTGTTTTTTTTTTTTAGTTTTATTCTTTTGACAGAGATACTAAAGTTTTCTGAAACATTTACTGATTGTGATTGACAAGTACCACGCAGCAGGGTCATAATCTGCCCAAACGCGAATGAACTCATCCAGATGGTGAGGTCCAAGGATGGAAGCATCTCGTGTCAGGTATTCAAAGTTGTCCATGATGACAGCTACGAACAAATTCAGCATCTGGAATTGAAATGAAATGAGCATGCCGTATCAATAGCTTGACAATGAAACTATTATGGTTAATCGCAAGGATAAATCAGTGGTATAATAAGAAAGATGTACACTCACAGACTCATAAAGTGATTATGCAGTTATATTTGTTACAGTAATTATTTTGCCATTTGATAATCATCCTATCTAAGTAACAAGCTTCAGTCTTTATATGATTCTTGTTATTTTTTTTGTTTTTTTTATTATGACAACTGTTGGTACCATTGCACTAGAAAGGTTGCATCTTTAACTATTTATAAGCAGCAATCATTCCATGTGGACAAGAAAAAAAAAATCTTAATACATGACTGTGCTTGTACATACCAGGAAAGAGCAGAGGAAGATGAAGGAGACAAAATAGAAGTATGCAAAATCACTTCCACACTCATTGTTGGTGGCAGAATTGTTGGCACATTGCTTGCCACCCAAACATGCCAGCATAATCTCGTGCCACGCCTCTCCCGTAGCACTCCTGTCATTCTCAACAAATTAAAAAAATACACCAACAAAGAAATGACATCTAGAATATTGGGATGAAAAAAGTCCAAGTGCTTGAAAGGTGTTTACCTGAAGAGTAGCATGAGGGCCTGAAAGAAGGTCTGGAAGTTGTTGTGATTGTTAATTGCTAATTCGTCATTTAATTCAATGTTTCCAAACACCTAACACAAACATACCACTTGGTTATTACAGGAAAGTGCTCAGCAACAGCCTGGATGAATAATTCACAAACATAATTCACTTTCTCGGGTTTCTCTTCTCAAAATAGCTGTAAGATATAGAGAGCCATGAGATCATGAAAGCAGAGACAATATAAGCACTGACGTAATATGACGAGTTATGTTGATATTATAATGTTATTGAATGGTTATGATAGTGATTGATGCTGTACATCAGTAATTCAATATTCAATACATTCACCAAATTGCTTGATGTTTTAAAGCCATATAGATGTTAAGCCTGGGGTGTATGCATTGGACCCAGAGATGCAGGAGACCAAGAGAATGTTCAAACGATTTATTAAACACTAGGAACTGCAAATCACGGGAATACTAAGTCAATAGAACTGGTCGAGCACGAAGCAAGAAACGGGTCAAAGAGAAAGCCGAGGAGCAGAATCACAGGGAAAACAATCTTCTGACAGCGGAGGGAAGCGCACCGCTCCCATTTATAGCTGGCTGCTTGCTGATTACAGATTGAGCCCTGGTGCGCTCTGCTGGAACTCGCCTGCCGGCAATAGCCACGCACCTCGCCAACGCCTGCAATGACTAGAGAAGAGAATTAATGCCGCGCGCCAGCACAGACCATAACAGTACTCCCCCCCTTAAGGGGCGCCACCTGGTGCCTGATCAGACTTGTCCGGAAACTGTCGACAGAATTCATCTAATAAGTCCAGGTCCGGTATTAGGGAGCAGGGAATCCATGAACGCTCTTCGGGACCATACCCCTTCCAGTCCACTAAGTACTGAAACCCTCGACCCCGCCTGCGTTCATCAAGGATACGGTTGACTGTGTATGCGAGATCAGTGGGGGAGGAGGGGGTGATGGGGACTTTCTACCACGGGCTTAATTAGGGAAACATGAAATACTGGGTGTATCTTAAGTGTGGGTGGGAGTCTCAGTCAGACGGTGCTGGGGTTTATAATTTTCTCTATTACATAGGGCTCAATGTATCAAGGTTTTTTAGAGTCAACTTGCAGGGGCAGGTCCTGGGAGGAGAGCCACACTTGTTGCCCGACCGTGTAGGGAGGTGCTGGGGTTCGGTGACGATCGGCAATCCTCCGGTTTCGGGCCACTGTTTGTTCCAGGGCAGCCCGTGCTTCTTTCCAGACCCGGCGTGCTCTGTGAAACTGTGCCTGGACCGATGGGACAGCCACTTCGCCCTCCTGGCTGGGAAACAGGGGAGGCTGGAACCCATTAATCACCATGAAGGGGGACATCCCGGTGGCGGTGCAGATCAGAGAATTGTGTGCGTATTCGACCCATGGGAGGTGCATGGCCCAGGAGCCTGGGAGGCGGGAGGTGACGCAGCGCAGGGAGGATCCGAGGCTTTGATTCGCGCATTCCGCCTGGCCGTTCGACTGAGGATGGTAACCAGAGATCAAGCTGCAGGAGACTCCCAAGGTGTCGCAGAACGCCTTCCAAACTCTGGATGCAAACTGGGGGCCCCAGTCTGAAACAACGTCCAGAGGGATGCCATGGAGGTGAAAGATGTGTTGGACCAAGAGGCCCACTGTTTCCATTGCCGAGGGGAGTTTGGGTAGGGCAACGAAGTGACCCGCCTTGGAGAACCGGTCCACTACTGTCAGGATAACAATGTTGCCCTCAGACGGGGTAAACCTGTGACAAAATCCACCGCAATGTGCAACCAGGGGCGATGTGGAATGGGTAAGGGTTGGCGGCGGCCCATGGGTGCACGATGGGAGGACTTGCTCCGGGCACAGGTGGCACAAGCTCCCACAAACTCCCTGGTGTCAGCTGCCATTGTTGGCCACCAGTAGCGTTGTTGGAGCAGGAACAGAGTTTGGTGGGTTCCGGGGTGGCAGGCTAATTTTGAGGAGTGAGCCCACGAGTACTGAGGTTCTGGCTGGCAGGGGAACATAGTCGACCTTGGGGGCACCCGACGGGCTCCGGTTCCGCGTGATGGGCATCCCGAACTAGCTGTTCTGCCTCCCATTGGGCTGCTCCGAGTATACAGGAGGAGGGCAAGATGGACTCCATGGTAGTGTCTTCACCCGAGGAGAACTGCCTGGAGAGAGCATCTGGCTTTGTATTCCAGGAGCCGAGTCGGTATGTCAGTGTGAAGTTGAACCTCCCCAAGTAGAGTGACCATCGTTCCTGACGGGAGTTCAACCTCTTGGCTGTACGGAGGTAGGATAGGTTTATATGGTCAGTCCAGACCACGATGGGGCGGGCTGCCCCTTCCAGCCAGTGCCTCCACTCCTGGAGCGCCACGACCAGCAGCTCACGATTCCCAACATCATAATTCTGTTCTGCCAAGGACAAGCGACGGGAGAAGAAGGCGCATGGGTGGAGCTTCTGGTCTGTGGGAGACCGTTGGGAGAGGACCACCCCCACCCCTGAGTCCGAGGCGTCCACTTCCACCACAAACTGCAGCGAGGGATCCTCGTGGATCAGAATGGGCGCATGGACGAATTTAGCCTTCAGCCTGTCAAATGCCGCCTGGGCACTTGGGGACCACTGGAACGGGGTCTTGGGTGATGTCAACTGTGTGAGGGGGGCTGCTAGGCGGCTGTAGTCCCGCACAAACCGGCGATAGAAGTTTGCAAACCCCAGGAAGCTCTGTAGCTGTTTCTGCGTCCCTGGAGTCGGCCACTCCGCCACTGCCTTCAGCTTTGCCGGATTGGGTTCTATCTGCCCCTTCTCAAACAATAAATCCCAGGAAAGAGACTGAGGGGACATGAAACTTGCATTTTTTTGCCTTAACGAACAATCTGTTCTCCAGGAGCCTCTTTAGTACCATTCTCACATGGCGGAGATGTTCGTTTTGGTCTCAAGAGAAGATCAGAATGTCGTCCAGGTATATGAATAAAAAGTGGTTCAGCATGTTCCTAAGCACATCGTTGACGAGAGCTTGGAAAACAGCCAGGGCATTGGTTAGTTCAAATGGCATGACCAGGTATTCGAAGTGCCCCAGGAGCGTGTTGAAAGCCGTCTTCCACTCGTCCCCCTCTCGAATTCGGACTAAGTGGTAGGCATTCCTCAGGTCAAGCTTGGAAAAAAACCGTAGCATCGTAGAGAGGGGTGAAGGCTGAATCGATTAGGGGGAGAGTGTACTTGTTTTTGATGGTGATCTGGTTCAGGCCCATGTAATCAATGCAAGGTCTCAGGGTCTTGTCTCTCTTTTCGACAAAGAAGAATCCCGCCCCTACCGGTGAAGATGAGGGCTGACTGAGACCTGCAGCCAGTGACTCGTATGTATGCCTCCATGGCGTCTTTCTCCGGCTTAGAGAGATTGTATAGTCACTAGGAAAGGAGCGTGGAACTTGGGAGTAGGTTAATGGCGCAGTCATATGGTCGATAAGGAGGTAAGGGGCAAGCCCAGTCCTTGCTGAAAACCTCTTGCAGGTCGTGATATTCTTCGGGCACACCGGCTAAGTCCAGATCCTCCAGGTCAACCGGGGTTCGTGAAGCTTGGGAGGGTACGGCCGCCATTAGGCTTTGTTGCAGTCAGTAGTCACTCCAGCTGCGTATGGTGAGGGTGCGCCAGTCAATATGGGGATTGTGGGTCTACAACCATGGCCACCCCAACACTAGGTGAGAGAGAGAGCGGCAGGAAGAACAAACAGTTCCAAATATTCTTGGTGGTTACCGGACAAAGTGAGCTTACCTGGCCTGGTCTTGTGCGTGACGTGAGTGATGAGTCGGCCATCTATGGCCACTACCTCCTTAGGGGTCTCGAGTTCATAAATGGCAGGTCGTGGAGCTCAACCATCCCCGGATCGATAAGGTTATCGGCAGCGGCTGAGTCAATAAGTACGTCTACAGGAGGAGAGTGTTGCGTGGAGTGTAGCATACCTTGAACTTGCAGGCGCTTTCCGGGTGTCGTGGAGGATCCTCTCGTAGCTGTCGGGCCCTGCCGTGCGGGGCACTGGGCGAGGTAATGGCCCTTCTCGGCGGAGTAGATGCAGAGACTGTTGGCCAGCCGTTGGTGCCTCTCTTCAGCCGTTAGTCTGGTGGGGTTCAACTGCATGGGTTCTTGACCGTCATCCTCCCTCAGAGGGGGAACTGGCGAGTGAGTTTGAGGTGGGGCCCCCTTCCTGGATCTATTCCTCTCTCTCAGCCGGTTGTCCAGTCTGGCAACCTCCAAGTACTCCTCCAGAGTAGTCGTCTCGTCTTAGGCCGCGAGCTCGTCTTTCAGCCGTTCATTGAGCCCGGGTTGTTCCAGCCGCTTTCGATGGTGACAATCCGGAATCG
Organism: Plotosus lineatus; assembly: GCA_024760905.1. Taxonomy (NCBI): domain Eukaryota; kingdom Metazoa; phylum Chordata; class Actinopteri; order Siluriformes; family Plotosidae; genus Plotosus; species Plotosus lineatus. The sequence continues at coordinate 35,003,844 of CM045735.1, forward strand.
GATGGCGTACTATGCCACCGACTGTGAACCTTGCCGAATTCGTAGGAGCTGGGAGCTCACCTCCTCCCCTTTCGCCGGACGATCGAAAACCTTCTTCATTTCTCCCATGAACTGGTCTAACTGGGAGCATAATTCCGGGGTATGGGTGGTGAACACTAGCACCCAGTACGAGGCTTGCTCCGTGAGTAGGCTCATGATGAAGGCGGTTTTTGCTTGATCAGTGGAGTAGGTGAACAACTGCTGGCTGAAGATAAGCGAACACTGGTGAAGGAATTGTGAGCAGGAGCCGATTGCGCCCGAATACCTGGCTGGCGTGGGGATGAGTGGTTCTCGGTGCGAGGGGAATATAGCTGGTGCTGGCGCAGCTGCCACAGCAGAAAGTAAAGGGTGAGGGGGCGGGGTCGCAGCAGCAAGGTGAGTGGCGATGGCGTCCATCCTTCCGCCGAGCTGCGCCAAACTGGTGGTCGGATAGTGCCTGCCGAAGCTGCGCGGTTTCTGCTGGGTCCATGCTTCAAGTCAGAAGATTCTGTTAAGCCTGGGGTGTATGCGTTGGACCCAGAGATGCATGAGACCAAGAGAAGGTTCAAACGATTTATTAAACACTAGCAACTGCATATCATGTGAATACTAATCAATGAGCACGAAGCAAGAAACAGGGGTCAAAGAGAAAGCCGAGGAGCAGAATCACGGGGAAAACAATCTTCTGACAGCGGAGGGAAGCGCACCGCTCCCATTTATAGCTGGCTGCTTGCTGATTGCAGATTGAGACCAGGTGCGCTCTGCTGGAACTCGCCTGCCGGCAACCGCCACGCCCCTCGCCAGCGCCTGCTGCTAGAAAAGGTATTTAATGCCGCGCGCCAACACAGACCATAACAATAGAACAGGACTGTTGCGTTCTCAAATCTGATTGGTTTCACATTCAAACTGCTTATCCTATTAGTGTTGCAGGAAAGCTATCTATTTATCTTCGCCAATAATGGGCAAAGGCAGGGTATACCCTGAGTAGCTCACTAGAGCATCACAGGACCAACATGCACACGAAACCATTCACACATCTACGGGCAGTCTGGAACGGCCAATCAGACCAACATGCATGTCTTTGTACTGCAGGAGGAAACCTACACACGAACGAGAAGAATATGCAAGCTACATACAGAATTGACTAAGTCAGGGTTTCAAACCCAGGAACTTACAGCTGGAAGCCAGATGTATAATATCACCCAAGAGATGCTCCATGCGACCCTAGTATGATTTCACAGCTTGGCAAAAGGCAAATTAATGAGTTACAGTGGATATAGCTATCTGGCGACACATTCATTTAATGAATAATTACTGAGAGACTGTTTTAAAGAAGTTCTGTGAAACTATTAGGAAATTTTAATGGTATTAAAAAGCAAAATGTGCTGTAATAATTTTCTCACATCTGTGTAATCATAACTCGTAATCAAATAGACATATTTTAATTGCTTTATGTATAAATCTAACAGCATTACATTAAAAACATGCATAAAACCACAGCTAAGCAAAACGGGACAGGCGACACACCCGGTTAAAAAGTGGAGTGGACATTTATAGATGAATTATAATTGAGTAAAGGCTTCAGTCTCATATCTCGACATACGGCTGATTATACAGCTCACTGATTACACAGCTCTTCTCATTGCATATGATGCAATTAAGCATTGATTTACAATGGCATCCTAACTGAATGAGTTGCAGGCACACGAGTTTCAAACACAATACAGGAGATTGCTTGTGCACTGCTAAACGAGCAATCAAACTCGAAGCCAGGATTTAGCCATTAGAATTACAAGACTGCCTTCCTGTTATACTGGATGCGCCACAAAACCACATACGCATTTGCAAAGCCAAATATGCCAAGCCAAGTCTACTTTTCCAAGAAATATGAAAAGTTGTTAACTTGCTTTTATGTCAATTTTCGAACTTTCACACCTCATGTGCTGCAGATTGACCATGTGGCCTATATTTTAAAGAAGGGTTCATTTCTGTGTCTCAGGATATTGGTGATTATACAGTTCACTGATTACACTGCTTCTCGCTATCCTGAAATGCAATGAGCATTGATTTACAATTCCATCCTAATCGACTGCGCAGCAGGCTTCTAGAAACCAAGAAGCAAGATGTTTTTAATTTCATTTGGCCTGAATTGATGTACAGACAATGGATGTTGTAACAGATGCACCATCCTCATTACTTCATTAATCAGTTCCATTCAAATCAGACCAAATTATTTAATTACCAAAGAGCACACTTTAAGAATGGTGCTTTATTACAAAAAGCTATTTGCAGCCAAATGAAGATGAGAGCTAATCCCCCCCCCCCCGTATTATAATGCAGCCTATTAAATAAATATGAACCTGATTCCCGGGCAAGATATCTTATTCCCTTCAAAGCAGATAGAGAATTTCTTAAAGAAACAGTGAATAGTCTTTTAGCTGTAAATCAAAATTGTGTCAATAAACTAGTGTTTAAATTACATGTCTTCTAAGTAGACCTTTCATTTTTATTTTGGACACCACTGGTGCACCAAAGTACAACTCCTACTCCAAAAAACTACAGTTCTTCAAGAAGCTGCTTCCCCTCCTCCCCCTGAAACACTGATTTTGAGTGTGCACAATTGACAGCTTGTTTGGCTTCCTCCTCCCATTTATGTGCTTTCTGTTTCTCTCCACCCACTGCTCTGATTAGTTGCCTGTCTGAAGTGGGTCACCTTTCCTTTCAGTGTGCTTGGAGGCAGATCAGGATGAGGAGAGATATTGTTGTGGTTGGAGGGAGGAGAAAGCTATTTAGCAGACACCACCCAAAAAATTCTGTGTAACCTTGTACTTACAACCTGCTCAAGACTGCCCAGAGGGAAAATACATATGTTAACTTTGTTATTTGACACTGTGCTGTCATCTAACGCTGTAATAATATTTATGGATAAAAAAGGAGAAGAAAACTAAAAATATAACCTTTAAGAATGAGTGGAGGTGATAAAGTTTTACTAGGATATATATTTATCATTAAATCATGAAGGGGTGGCACAGTGGCATACTGGTTAGCACATCTGCCTCATAGCAAGAAGGTCCTTGGTTTGAGTCCTGGTCATAGATATTTCTGTGTGGAGTTTGCATGTTTTACCAGTGCCGGCATGGGTTTCCTTCGGGTACTCTGGTTTCCTCCCACAGTCCAAAGACATAAAAAGTAGGATAAATTGCTGTTCTAAATTGCCCCAGGTGTGAGAGTGAAAGTGAATGGCTGTTTGTGTTGCACTGCAATGGTCTGGGTATACCCTGCTTTCACCCATAAGCACCAGCCTCCCCACTAGCCTAGAAGGATTAAGCGGTTTAGTAAATTAGTGAGTGGCTGATTCAATAATGAAGTCCTTTTCTTGATCACTTCTTCCTGATCTTTTTTTTTTTTTTTTTAAAGATTTTATGGTTTGAAAAATATAGTGGAATTCCTCATGTCCATTGTGTCTGTGGTATATCAAAATAAAAAGCTTTTAAACATTAACCTTTACTGCAAGTACCTTTTAATTGTAATTGACAGTGCTGGAGTAGCACTTACCTGCATCCCAATGATGGCATAGATGAAGAAGAGCATGGCAATGAGCAGACACACATAGGGCAGCGCCTACAAGAAAAATAAACAGCTTTTTGTTATACCGGCACTGAAAACCACTTTAGAATCTGAATGAAGACTATGATTCCATCTAGCTGTAACATTCAAGGTCACTGGACTTTTAGACGCCTGTAACTGTATATAATCAGCAAAATTATGCCATAAATGAAACAAAGACTTTATTTATTTACAGTAAAATAATTGCATTAACAGATTGATACTCAGTTATACCTGAAACAAGCCTGTTTTCTTTGATAGTTCTTCATCTTTTTTTCCTTTCAGCTGTTCCCTTTTTTCTCCATCTTCATGGAAGTCATATTAATGACTTTAATGATTTAATGATTAATTTTCTTTGATATATATTTTATTTATTTATTTTCACATTTCTTACTCAGTCATTTTCTGAACCATTAAATGCTAATTAGAGTCATGGGGAGGCTGGTGCCTATCTCAGCCAACGTGGGGCGAGGGCAGAGTACACCCTGAACAGTTCACCAGGCATCATAAGGAAGAAACATGCTGACGGTTATTTTTTGTAGATCATTTGACCTTCTGCTGGTTTAGTCCAAACTAAAGTTTCTGACTTTGCATATATTTACATATGATTTACTTATTACCCGCAGAAACATCATTCTCTCGTGAGTGCTGTACTTCGATTTAAAGTCAAAGGGGTGTAATTGATTGTCTCATGTTACAGGGTGACATCATGGCTGTGTTCCTTCGAGTTCTCTTTTTGAATATGCTGTCATATTAATTACTTGCACTCAGCACGAATAAACCCTCTTTTTTTTAAACCGCTACTCACTGTTATAAGCATACATAGCAATCTCTCTCTCTCTCTCTTGCTCTCTCTCTCTCTTTGTCTCACTCTGTCTCTGTTTTGTAGACACACTGATTTCTCAGTGATTCTGATCATTCTGCTTTCTGAATCCTGTGAGCCATCCTGATGTGCTAGCACTGGTTGGAGTAAACCCTCGCTCCTGCTTGATGATGATCCATATGAACACAAATATATACTCTACATACTTTACTGGTGATGTAAACTATTTTACTAAAATGATTTAGGACTACAGTTGACATAACAGTTATCAGACAACCAGCTAGACTTCATGTTAAACTATAGTGAAGTTTCTGCTACATAGTTTATATTTGAACTAATGCAGCCGTGAGGGAGGGGCACAAGCCAGTGTCTCTCCCTCACGCCGGTCCCAAGCCCGGATAAATGTAGAGGGTTGCGTCAGGAAGGGCATCCGGCGTAAAATAAATGCCAAATAAAACATGCGAGTCATATCAAGAAAATTCATACCGGATCGGTCGAGGCCCGGGTTAACAACGACCGCCATCAGTGCTGTCAACCAACAGGGTGCTGGTGGAAATTGGACTACTGTTGGTTGAAGACTTCGAAGAAGGAGAGGCGGGAGGCGTGTCCGTAGGCAGAAAGAGAACAGGAAAGGCAGAAGTCTAGAAGTGAAAGTAGGGACTTTGAATGTTGGAACTATGACAGGAAAAAGTAGAGAGCTGGCTGACATGATGCAGAGGAGGAAGGTGAACATACTGTGTGTTCAGGAGACCAGGTGGAAAGGTAGCAAAGCTAGAAGCTTAGGAGCAGGGTTTAAGCTGTTTTTTCATGGTGTGGATGGGAAGAGAAATGGAGGAGGAGTCATCTTGAAGGAGGACTTTGTCAGGAATGTTCTGGAAGTGAAAGGAGTGTCAGACAGAGTGATGAGCCTCAAGTTAGAAATTGAAGGCATGATGTTCAATGTTGTTAGTACTTATGCCCCACAGGCAGGATGTGAGCTAGAAGAGAAGGACAGATTCTGGAGTGAGTTAGATGAAGTGATGCAGAGTACCCGCAGAGGTGAAAGAGTGGTCATTGGTGCAGACTTCAATGGACATGTTGGTGCAGGAAACAGAGGAGACGAGGAAGTGATGGGCAGTTTGGTATCCAGGACAGGAACACAGAAGGACAGATGTTGATCGATTTTGCAAAAAGGATGGAAATGGCTGTGGTGAATACTTTCTTCAAGAAGAAACAAGAGCATAGGGTGACTTATAAAAGCGGAGGTAGGAGCACACAGGTAGACTACATCTTGTGTAGGCGATGTAATTTGAAGGAAGTCAGTGACTGCAAAGTTGTAGTGGGTGAGAGTGTTGCCAAACAGCATAGGGTGGTGGTGTGCAGGATGACTCTGATGGTGAGGAAGGTGACGAAGGCAAGGGCAGAGCAGAAGACAAAGTGGTAGACGCTGAAAAAGGAGGAGTGTTGTGTTGTCTTCAAGGAGGAGTTGAAACAGGCTTTGGGTGGTCAGGAAGTGCTTCCAGATGACTGGACAACTACAGCTAATGTGATCAGGGAAACAGGGAGGAGAATACTTGGTGTGTCATCTGGAAGGAGAGGAGATAAGGAGACTTGGTGGTGGAATGAGGAAGTGCAGGAGTGTGTACAAAAGAAGAGGTTAGCTAAGACAAAGTGGGACATAGGGAGGATCGAAGAGAGTAAACAGGAGTACAGGGAGACACAGTGTAAGGCGAAGGTAGCGGTGTCAAAGGCCAAACAGAGGGCGTATGATGACTTGTATGCTCGGCTGGAAAGGAAAGAGGGAGAAAATGATTTATACAGGTTGGCACAGCAGAGAAATGGAGATGGGAAGAATGTGCAGCAAGTTAGAGTGATTAAGGACAGAGGGAAATATATTGACTGATGACTGAAGTGTGCTGGGAAGATGGAAAGAGTACTTTGAAGAGCTGATGAATGAGGAAAATGAGAGAGAGAAAAAGAGTAGAAGAAGTGACTGTTGAGGACCAGGAAGTAGCAAAGATTAGTAAGGGTGAAGTGAGGAGGGCATTGAAGAGGATGAAGAATGGAAAGGCAGTTGGTCCTGATGACATACCGGTGGAGGTATGGAAGTGTCTTGGAGAGGAAGCAGTAGATTTTCTGACAAGAACATACAACAAGGTCTTAGAGAGTGAGAGGATGCCAGAGGAATGGAGGAGAAGTGTGATGGTGCCCATTTATAAGAACAAGGGAGATGTGCAGAGTTGTGGCAACTACAGAGGGATAAAGTTGATGAGCCATACGATGAAGTTAATGGAAAGAATAGTGGCCGCTAGACTAAGGGCAGAGGTCAGCATTTGTGAACAACAGTTTGGTTTCATGCTAAGAAAGAGCACCACAGAAGCAGAGTTTGCTTTGAGGATGTTAATGGAGAAGTACAGAGAAGGTCAGAAGGAGCTGCATTGTGCCTTTGTGGATCTGGAAAAAAGCATATGACAGGGTGCCGCGAGAGGAACTGTGGTATTGCATGAGAAAGTCTGGAGTGGCAGAGAAGTATATTAGAGTGGTGCAGGACATATATGAGAGATGTAAGACAGTGGTGAGGTGTGCTGTCGGTGTGACACAAGAGTTCAAGGTGGAGGTGGGACTGCATCAAGGGTCAGCGCTGAGCCCCTTCTTGTTTGCCATGGTGATGGACAGGCTGACAGATGAGGTTAGACAAGAATCTCCATGGACTATTATGTTTGCAGATGACATTGTGATCTGCAGTGAGAGCAGAGAACAAGTGCAGGAAAACTTAGAGAGGTGGAAGTATGCCCTGGAAAGGAGGGGAATGAAGGTTAGCCTCAGTAAGACAGAATACATGTGTATGAATGCCAAGGACCCAACAGGAAGGGTGAGGTTACAAGGAGCAGAGAGAAGGAAGGTGGAGGATTTTAGTACTTAGGCTCAACAATCCAGAGCAATGGAGAGTGTGGAAAAGAGGTGAAGAAGCGTATGCAGACTGGTTGGAATGGTTGGAGAAAAGTGTCCGGTGTGATGTGTGATCGGAAGGTATCGGCAAAAATGAAAGGAAAAGTGTACAAGACGGTGTTGAGGCCAGCGATGTTGTATGGTTTAGAAACAGTGGCCCTGGGGAAAAGACAGGAGGCAGAGCTGGAGGTAGCAGAGATAAAAATGTTGAGGTTCTCTTTGGGAGTAACGAGGATGGATAGGATCAGGAATGAGCTCATCAGAGGGACAGCACATGTAAGACGTTTTGGAGACAAAGTCAGAGAGGCTGGATTGAGATGGTTTGGACATGTACAGACGAGGGATAGTGAGTATATTGGTAGTAGGATGTTGAGGTTGGAACTACCAGGCAGAAGGCCTAGAGGAAGACCAAACAGACGATTCATGGATGTGGTGAAGGAGGACATGAATGCAGTTGGTGTAACAGAAAAAGATGCAGAGGATAGGGTGAGATGGAGGCAGATGATTCGCTGTGGCGACGCCTGAAGGGAAAAGCCGAAAGGACAAGAAGAAGAAGTTTATATTTGAACTGGTTTCTCCTAAATGAGAATGGTTTTCCACTTTAAGTCTGGTTCCTCTCCATGTTTCTTCTTTGTGTCGTTGAGGGAGTTTTTCCTTACGACTGTCAGTATGGCTTTCTTATTGTGAATATGTAGGGTTTCTAAATTAAACATTATAAATGTTTTAATTCTTTATTGCATTTGTTTTTAGTATGTAAAACTGCTTTGGCCCTGCGATGGCCTGGTGAGCTATCCAGGGTGTACTCTGCCCTCGCCCGGTGACCCTAATTAGGATTAAGCAGTTACATAAAATGATGAACTGAAAGCTGCTTTGTGACAATGTCAGTTGTAAAAAGCTTTATACAAATAAACTGAGTTGAATTGAAATGAAGAGGCTGTGGTCACTTTAAATAAGCTCTTACAGTATGCAAAATTCTGAACACTTAGAAATACAGGCAGGCACTAAGAGGGATGCTAATGCTTAACACAGTGCAACATATTTGGGTAATAAACATGGTTTTTCTTTGCTTGTCAAGCTACAGAACATGGCGACAGCTCTATGTTCCAGAACTAATTGGTTTAGCCTGCTAAGAAGTTAAAAGAACATATGTTTTGCTTGTTCACGGGCCATGTCTCTCACTGTCTATGGTGAGAGGCATGTAAAAGAACCATTGCTGACTTTCGTAAAGAGTAGGCTGCAAAGTCGTCAGCGTGTTTCTGTCCCTTGCTAAAAAAGGGTTGTGACAGGAAGGGCATCCGACGTAAAAACCTATGCCAAAATCAAATGTGCGAATCAGATGATTCGCTGTGGCGACTCCCGAGTGAAAGGGAAAAAGCCGAAAGGAAAACAGACAGACAGACATGTTTTGCTTGTTCGCACTTTTTTGCACCTTCTGCATTTCAGTCATTAAAGTCAGGCATCTAAAAAGGGTAGATATCAAGGGTCCAAACCTTAAAAGACTGGACAAAGGTCCAGAGCAGGATACGGATGGTGTAGCCTTGTCTCAGGAGCTTGATGAGTCGAGCAGCTCGAAACAGCCTCAGAAAGCTAAGGTTGATCAACTTATTTGCCTGAAAAAATGACAATCACCCAAATAATGTTAGCCTCTACTCAAATTTCATAACTTTGCAAGTGTCTTTCAGTCTATTATGCATTACCGCAAGCATTTCCCATAAAAGCAGATTTTAGTTTCATTTCTATAGGAGAAATGACTCCTGCTGGTACCCGTCATGCACTCAAGTGGTACTGATTGTAAATCATGCATGTGAGATTATCAGTACTGGCATTTCCTGTTTAGGATTGGTTTCAAAGAAGCAGAAAGCAACATTATTATATATTAAAGAAACATTCATTATCACCACCATGCAGTCAGATTTAAGAGTCTAGTACTAGAAATACAAGGTGTTCAGACAATTGAACAGACAACCAATACTGAACCAAGTGATTACAAAATAGGAAATGACTCCACTCAGTCATGTTTATCACTGTGTACTACTATAATGCTTGTGTAGGCTAAATTCCCTAAAATTTTCGAAATATTTTAGTACAGTATTACAGTGTATCTAGATATGACTGTTTTTCATTTTATCCAAGACAGCCACAAACTGGATTAACTGATAAAATGAACATCTCGCAGAGCAGTGAACATTTGTCAGCAGTGGTAACTCTTAACTTTAAACTAAGGCTAACAGGATTCACCAAGTATGTCATACTGTGAGGTACGAATTGCTGAATTTTTGATTACTTTGGAGTGAATTCTTGGTAATAACTTGGCAAGTAGTTTATGAACACACAGTTAGCAACATTTTGGCAAATATATCAACTACGCCAATTGTTTTCTGACTGTTTGCCAAATGCTCAGCAAGTCAGCTTCACATAGTGCCATGGCTCCATGCTGATCATGTGACTGACTGTTTGCAAAACAAAAAGCTGAATTGCATAATGTACATGTGATCGTCACATGACCACAGACACTTGGCAAATACAAACCAGACTCCAAAAAAGTTGGGACACTACATAAATTGCAAATAAAAACTGAATGCAATGATGTGGAAGTGCCAAATGTCAACATTTTATTCCAAATAGAACACAGACGACAGGGTGACAAGTTTAAACTGAGAAAATGTATCATTTTAAGGGAAACATATGTTCATTTTAAATTTCATGGTGTCAACAAATCTCAAAAAAGTTGGGACAAGTCTATTTTCACCACTATGAGGCATCCCTTCTTCTTACAACAATCTGCAAATGTCTGGGGACCGAGGAGACAAGTTTCTCAAGAAATTGGAATGCTGTCCCATTCTTGTCTAATACAGGCCTGTAATTGTTCATCTGTCTTGGGCCTTCTTTGTTGCACCTTCCTCTTTATGATGCACCAAATGTTCTCTATAGGTGAAAGATCTGGACTGCAGGCTGGCTGTTTCAATACCCAGATCCTTTTCTTACGCAACCATGATGTTGTAATTAATGCTGCATATAGTCTGGCATTATCATGTTAAAAAATGCAAGGTCTTCTCTGAAAGAGACGACATCTGAATGGGCGCATATGTTGTTCTAGAACCTGAATATACCTTTTTGCATTGACGGTGCCTTTCCAGCTGTGCAAGCTGTCCATTCCACACGCAGTCATGCAACCCCATACCATCACAGATGCAGGCTTCTGAACTGAGCATTGATAACAACTGGAGCTGTCCTTGTCCTCTTTAGTCCGGATGACATGGCGTCCCAGTTTTCCATAAAGAACTTGGAATCGTGATTTCTCTGAACACAACAGTTTTCTACTTTGCCACACTCGATTTTAAATGACCCCTGGCACAGAGAAAACGCCTGCATGTCTGTGTCCTGTTTAGAATTTGGCTTCTTCTTTGTACTGTAGAGTTTCAACTGGCAGCGGTGGATGGCATTGTGGATTGTGCTCACCGACAATGGTTTCTGGAAGTATTGCTGAGCCCATTTTGTAATTTCCCTTACAGTAGCATTCATGTTTGTGTTGCAGTGCTGCTTAAGAGCCTGAAGATCATGGACATCCAGTATGGTTTTTCGGCCTTGACCCTTACACACAGAGATTGTTCCAGATTCTCTGAATCTTTGGATGATGTTATGCACTGTATATGATAATAACTTCAAACTCTGCAATTTTTCAGTGGGAAACACTTTTCTGATATTGCTCCACTATCTTACTGCGCAGCATTGGGGGAAATTAGTGATCCTCTACCAATCTTCGCTTCTGAGAGACACTGCCACTCTGAGAAGCTCTCCCCAATGGTCTGTGCCAATGGACCTCATTAGTGTTAATTGGTCTTCCAGCTGTTCGTTATAAGTGCGTTTTCCCTTCAAATTATACATTTTCTCACTTTAAACTTTTGACCTGTAATCTATGTTCTATTCAGAACAAAATATTGAAATTTGGCACTTCCACGTCATTGCATTCCGTTTTTATTCACAACCTGTTTAGTGCCCCAACTTTTCTGGAATCTGGTTTGTATATGCAGAGTTCGCAAAAACTGTCTTAATTATTATTTAATAATTCCCTACATTTCCGATAGAGGTAATTAATTGAAGCATACAATTGAACCTTCCAAAACAACCAACCAAACAAAAAACCACCTGCAGATTGTTTAGAGAACAATAGGTGATTGTTGTGAGTATTTGCAGACTATTTGGTAAAAAGATATGTTTGGCAAAGATTCCACAAAATTTTTTGAACACACTCATAACTCATAGAACAGGGAATTCACTATCGTCACCAACTGTTCAAAAGCCCAGTGAAATTATTATTCCTAAAAAGAAAATTGCAGATTTCTACAAAAGGGTTATCCTTATTGTGTGTCGCCTTGCATCATAATGAGCATGCTTTATTGACATGCCTTTATACTACATTTCCATTCGACTAGGAATTCAAACCGAAATAAACAGAACAGTGCATGTAGGCATGGAGACTCCGAATTGCTCAACCCTTCATGTAAAACCATAGCAAATACTGTAATGGACTTTGAAGCTTAGCCTATGCTTGCTGGGTTATTTTTACTCAAATACACGCATTAAATCCAAGTCAGGATGTGCATGTGTAGTGTGTCTTTAATACTGAAATCACCACATTGGTATTTAAACAGAACTATAGACTAAAATTTAGGTGTGGGAGTGGCAAATGTGGGTGGAGTTTTCAAATTTTAGTGATGTGTGATAAGCAGTGAGAGATCGCCGCCTAACTGTGCAATACAATCACAATATGTGATACAGCACATGCAAAGTTATCTAAAGATATTGACTAAGAATCTGTTTTCATCCTCTAATGATGACCACAGCTGACAAAACACTGTGCATGAACATTTGAGTTATTTCTGGGTGACTGTGATTACTGGTATTGGGAATGAGCAATGCTTTTTTTGTAAATCTAGTAATTTTCATCACATTTAATAATTTACAAACATGATACAAGTGGCAATTTATCTATTTGAATTATTACCAAACGCCAATACAGACGCTCCCCAACTTAATGTTTTTAATTGGTTCCGGACAGCCCAACGTAAGTTGAAAGTGAACGTAAGTTGTTACAGTGACGTATGGTGTATGACACTCATACTGTACGATACATCCATAAATACCATTACAGTAAACATAACATTGTAAAAATAATAGCAAATATATCAAATAATATCAACATTAATTTCAAATAAGGCACTTATTTACATTGAGTCACTTTACATGAAGCTTAAAACAGTCAATCAACGCTTACAATATGTGAAGCGCTCAATACCGAGGGTAGTGTACTTGTGAAAGTACTGTACTTGCTGTGGGTGTCTTTCAAGTGCACAAGGGTGCCGTTGAACTCGTTTAGAACACAGCCTGCACTGTTGCAGTCTCAAAGCAAAGCGGAGAGCTCTTTCTTTTGAGTAAGTAAGTAAACTTTATTCAAGCGATGCATACAAAGAACAAGTACAAATCCTAATGAATATTAATATAAAAATAAGTATACACTCTTAGGATTCTGCTAAAAGATAATAAATATAAAGATTGTGCCAATCTGAGCAGATAGTTAATTCATCTCTGTGTATGAGACTCGCACCCATGCTAGTAGGCTTACACTTCTGACCAACCATATTTGCTTAGGGTTACAAAAGTCCGGAAAAAAAATGTAAACACAAAAATGATGTTTTAACACAAGGGTAACACTATATAACAGATATCTATATATATAGCTATATAATGCAGCCATGAAGCGGGGGGGGGGGGGGGGGGGCAACTAACCAGTGTCTCTCCCCCTTATGCCGGTCCCAAGCCCGGAGAAATGCAGAGGGTTGTGTCAGGAAGGGCATCCGACGTAAAACCAATGGCAAACTTTTATGATGCAAATCAGAAGTATTACTCCCATACCGGATCGGTCGAGGCCCGGGTTAACAACGACTGCCATCAGTGCTGTCAATCAACAGGGTGCTGATGGAAATTGGACTACTGTTGGTCGAAGACGTCGAAGATGGAGAGGCAGGAGGCGTGTCCGTAGGCAGAGAGAGAAGAGGAAAGGCATGAATCTAGGACTGAGAGTAGGGACTTTGAATGTTGGAACTATGCAAAGAAAAGGTAGAGAGCTGGCTGACATGATGCAGAGGAGGAAGGTGGACATACTGTGTATTCAGGAGACCAGGTGGAAAGGTAGCAAAGCTAAAAGCTTAGGAGCACGGTTGAAGCTGTTTTATCATGGTGTGGATGGGAAGACAAATGGAGTAGGAGTAATCTTGAAGGAGGGGTTTGTCAGGAATGTTCTGGAAGTGAAAAGAGTGTCAGACAGAGTGATAAGTCTCAAGTTAGAAATTGAAGGTGTGATGCTCAATGTTGTTAGTGCTTATGCCCCACAGGCAGGATGTGAACTAAAAGAGAAGGAGAGATTCTGGAGTGAGTTAGATGAAGTGATGCAGAGTACCCCCAGAGGTGAAAGAGTGGTCATTGGTGCAAACTTCAATGGACATGTTGGTGCAGGCAATAGAGGGGACGAGGAAGTGATGGGCAGGTTTGGTATCCAGGACAGGACCACAGAAGGACAGATGTTGATAGATTTTGCAAAAAGGATGGAAATGGCTGTGGTGAATACTTTCTTCCAGAAGAAACAGGAGCATAGGGTGACTTATAAAAGCGGAGGTAGGAGCACACAGGTAGACCACATCTTGTGCAGGCGATGTATTTTAAGGGAAGTCAGTGGTGAGGAAGGTGAAGAAGGCAAAGGCAGAGCAGAAGACAAAGTGGTTGAAGCTGAAAAAGGAAGAGTGTCATGTTGTCTTCAAAGAGGAGTTGAAACAGGCTTTGGGTGGCCAGGAAGTGCTTCCAGATGACTGAACAACCACAGCAAATGTGATCAGGGACACAGGTAGGAGAGTACTTGGTGTGTCCTCTGGAAGGAAAGTAGATAAGGACACTTGGTGGTGGAATGAGGAAGTGCAGGAGTGTGTACAAAGGAAGAGGTTAGCTAAGAAGAAGTGGGACATTGAGAGGACCGAAGAGAGTAAACAGGAGTACAGGGAGACACAGCATAAGGTGAAAGTAGCAGTGGCTAAGGCCAAACAGAGGGCGTCAGATGACTTGTATGATAGGTTGGACGGTAAGGAGGGAGAAAATGATCTACACAGGTTGGCACAGCAAAGAGATAGAGACGGGAAGGATGTGCAGCAAGTTAGATTGATAAAGGACAGAGAGGGAAATGTATTGGCTGATGAAAAAAGTGTGCTGGGAAGATGGAAAGAGTACTTTGAAGAGCTGATGAATGAGGAAAATGAGAGAGAGAAAAAAAGAGTAGAAGAGGTGACCATTGAGGAGCAGGATGTAGCAAAGATCAAGTTGGTCCTGATGATATACTTGTGGAGGTAAGGAAGTGTCTAGGAGAGGTAGCAGTAGATTTTCTGACAAGAACATTCAACAAGGTCTTAGAGAGTGAGCAGATGCCGGAGGAGTGGAGGAGAAGTGTGCTGGTGTCCATTTTTAAGAACAAGGGAGATGTGCAGAGTTGCGGCAACTACAGAGGGATAAAGTTGATGAGCCATACGATATAGTTATGGGAAAGAATAGTGGAAGCTAGACTAAGGGCAGAGGTCAGCATTTGTGAACAACAGTTTGGTTTCATGCCAAGAAAGAGCACCACAGATGTCATGTTTGCTTTGAGGATGTTAATAGAGAAGTACAGAGAAGGTCAGAGGGAACTGCATTGTGCCTTTGTGGATCTGGAAAAAGCATATGACAGGGTGCCAAGAGAAGAACTGTGGTATTGCATGAGGAAGTCTGGAGTGGCAGAGAAGTATGTTAGAGTGGTGCAGGACATGTATGAGAGATAGAAGACAGTGGTGAGGTGTGCTGTCAGCATGACCGACGAATTCAAGGTGGCGGTGGGATTGCAGCAAGGGTCAGCTCTGAGCTTCTTCTTGTTTGCTATGGTGATGGACAGGCTGACAGACGAGGTGAGACAAGAATCTCCATTGAGTATGATGTTTGCTGATGACATTGTGATCTGTAGTGAGAGCAGCGAACAAGTGCAGGAAAATCTAGAGAGGTGGAGGTATGCCCTGGAAATGAGGGGAATGAAGGTTAGCCTCAGAAAATCAGAATACATGTGTGTGAATGAGAAGGACCCAGGAGGAACGGTGATGTTACAGGGAACAGAGATAACGAAGGTGGAGGATTTTAAGTACTTAGGCTCAACAATCCAGAACAATGGAGAGTGTGGAAAAGAGGTGAAGAAGCGTGTGCAGGCAGGCTGGAATGGTTGGAGAAAAGTGTGATGTGCGATAGGAGAGTGTCAGCAAGAATGAAAGGAAAAGTGTACAAGACGGTGATGAGGACAGCGATGTTGTATGGCTTAGAAACAGTGGCGCTGAGGAAAAGGCAGGAGGCAGAGCTGGAGGTAGCGGCGATGAAAATGTTGAGGTTCTCTCTGGGAGTAATGAGGATGGATAGGATCAGAAATGAGTATATCAGAGGGACAGCCCATGTAAGATGTTTTGGAGACAAAGTCAGAGAGGCTAGTTTGAGATTGTTTGGACATGTACAGAGGAGGGATAGTGAGTATATTGGCAGTAGGATGCTGAGGTTGGAACTACCAGGCAGAAGGCCTAGAGGAAGACCAAAGAAGAGATTTATGGATGTGGTGAAGGAAGACATGAAGGTCGTTGGAGTCAAAAAAGAAGATGCAGAGGACAGGGTGAGATGGAGGTGGATGATTTGCTATGGCGACCCCTGAAGGGAGCAACCGATATATATATATATATAAACATACATACATACACACACATACATCCGCAGTCTGTAGTTTGTAAACAATGAATGCAGCGTCATGTCGTCAGCGTACTACGTAGTGACGTCTAAACCCAAAATTTGACTTTTTTTGGGGAAAAAAACCCATAAAATCGAAAAAACGTAAAACGGATGAACGTAAGTCAGGAGTGTCTGTAATTCAAATAACAGACACAGTGTATCGACATTCTTACCAGAAAACAAGATGGCCGCAGCAAGTTGTTTGTTGTCGCGATCACCAAAAGATTAAACAGGACTAAAACAGAATTTTGGTCTGTCTTTAGCCGGCTATTTCACTCTGATCCCAGTCCTTCTTGCTGAGGCGAATGTGCTAACCACTACGCCACCGTGCCGTCACACGCAAACACGACATGACACATTATATTAATAATATTACTCTTTCTTTAAAACTCCTTTCTGCATCATCTTAGCAGAATATCAACTTAAGTGTGTAATCGGATTCATCATCAATATTTGAGTCATCAACCTAAATGTGAATATGGCCCAATGTACAGAAGAAAAAAAAACATTTAAACAGGAATGCACAGTTGGTTTAAAAGCAACATTAGCCTTCTGATCTTTGAGAATAAATTATAAATTATAACTTTAGCAGGAAAAAACCCTCATATTGCACATTTACACTTAAAGCATCCAAAGCAGTCATGCCTTATGTGTATATACACTTCATTAATTCGTTCACTCATTTATTCATTTTCTGAACTGCTTAATCCTAATTAGGGTCACCGGGAGGCTGGTGCCCATCTCAGCCAAATCTAGGTCAGGGCAGAGTACACCATGGACAGCTCGCCAGGCGAGTGCAGGGCAGGAACATGCTGACGGCTATGCAGCTTCTCTTTATGAAAGTCAGCAATGGTTCTTTTACATGAACCCCTCATCACAGACAGTGAGAGACATGGCGGCCTTTGATAACCCAGTTAGCTGCACTGGGGAGACAGCAGTGACAACATGCTGACAGGATTTGAATCCCCAACCTTGGGATCGATAATCCAGCACCTTACTACCAGGCCACCACTGCCCATTATATACTTTATAAAGAGTAAAAATAATTTGTATTTTGGATGTTTATATTGTGTAAAGTGTTTTTAAATTAATTGCTGAAAAAAAAACTTTTAAATTCATCACTGCAAAAAACCCTTCATCTTAGCAGGTTAGTATACAGTCGGCCCTCTACTTCTGAAAACCTCTGAATACAAAAAATCCAGGTTACATAAAATATTTTCCTAAATTTTCGTCCTCTGTATACGAAACAACTTCTTACAAAAAGCACCAAACGCGCCATTCAAAAATTCAAACGCACCATTCAAACATTCAAACAATGTGCGTGTTGCTCTCTCATTGGCTGTCTCCCAATATCCGGCCCCGCTGGCCTCCCATTGGCCAGGGGGGAGCAGAACTGAACCCATTACTGTACCCATACTTCTTGTTTGTCACACGCGTGAAGGAGAGTTGAACAGGATAATTATATTTCGTTATCCATCATGGGCCCCAAGAAAGTGATTCCGGGTGACACCGAAAAGAAGAAGCAGGCTCAGTTATCAATCGAAGTGAAGCATGAGAAAATAAAAAAATACGAAGGTGGGATGCGGTTGAGCGAAATCACAAAGGAGTGTGGCCGAAACCCCTCTACCATCAGAACGATACTGAAGCAGAAGGAGACCTCAAAAGCATTTAAAATAAATTCAGTCGTATTATACTCTAAAATTGTTAGTCTCAGTTTTAAAAAATATATATGGTCTCAGAGGATTTGATTTTAATAATTTTTTTTAGCTCTCTTAGTCAGAAAGGTTCCCGATCCCTGCTTTAAAGCTTTGCAACCTTTGGTCTTTTTTAAATATCGCCATTAATAAATAAATAGTTACAAAATGATCTACGAGCAAATGTATCTAAAAATGGGTTTTATATTCTTACATTTCCTTGTAATTTTCTACAAGGAAATAAAAGATAAATAAAATATTATTTATATTTTAACTCACTAAGCTACTTTTTGCAGCATTGGAATTGTATCTTAAAAATCAAGCTATGATAGGTATAATATATAATAAATAGGTAATTATGCACATGTAAACAGGCAGGACAGATGGACACAAGCAGAGCAGGACAACTGAAGCTACTTACCATCTGTGAAGTCCATTTTGGAGAGAAGGGGACAGGTGCCAACAGAGATTTAGCATGGAAACAGAGAGACAGTGAAATCATTAGGAGGGGCGAGAGTCTACTCTGACACACGGAGACTCCACTGTCAACACTCATTGGGGAGACATGTGCACTACCGAGCTTCATCGGCTACATTTCCTCTTTGGAATTCGCCGGATGAACATGTGAGGAAAATACGACTTGAAATAGGAATTACACTGCAGGCGTTTTGGCTAATGTAAGTCTTACTAATTATATGTAAGGTGATTTGTTGCGATTCATAGGTAAAGTTGTATTTTAGGGTTTGTTCGGTGCTTCGGTGGATAATCTCTCCTGGACATTCTTGGTTTGCTGGTTTGCGGCTAAGAGCTGCTGTTATAATCATAATGAAAGCCATGTTCTCTTCCAGGCCTCTAAATTTATGTGTTTGCACATTTTTTCCAGTGCTTGTGTGGGTTTCCTTTGGGTTCTCCAGTTTCCTCCAACCGTCCAAAGACATGCACATTAGGCAAATTGGTATGTCGAAATTGCCCTTAAGTACTTTCTATTAAAAATAAATAAGTAAAGTTAATTAGGTTGTTCATATGATATTTTATACTGCTACGTTCCTCTTCTATCTGTGGTTGGTTTAATTGTGCTATACAAATAAAGTTGACTTGATTTGACTTTTAAAATCAAATCAAATTGAAATTTTGTGTAGGTGTAGATGTAGTGAGTGTACTCTTCCATTGTGCCTTCTGGATCATGTCTTACTCGCAGCGGGAAAGAGGAAGTTGCAGACGCACAAACACATACAGACAAAACAGTGAAAGCCCAGACATAAACACACCATCTTGGTCCTCTCCTTATCTCAGTGGTCATCAACCCTGTTACTGGAGATCCAACTTCCTGCACGTAGTTTATCTCCAACTAAAATCTAACACAACTGTTGTATTTGAAAAACAATTCTTATGGCAATGATTTGATGGTCAGGTGAGCTTGATTATGTTTGACGCTCGACTCTTTCAGGACCCTGTTCTACAAGTTCCTGGACTCCAGAAGAAACAGAGATGACCATCCTGCTTACCTTTAGATCGGAGACCACGATGTCAGTGATGCTTCCCAGCACTGTTACAAAGTCGAAAATGTTCCAGGTTTCTCTCAGATAGTTCTGGGTAACATACAAGACAGAATAAGAAGAATGGGAGAAATAGACTTTATTACACAAAGTTAAAATCATGACAACAGTAAATCCCTGAAAATCGTCTTTTCAATGGAAGGCCAATCCACACACGCAGTAACCTTTCATACATTGGATCAGCCATGACAGGCTGATCTGTCAGACCGTGCAGTCATGTCTGCCTGTCTCTTCAGAATGCCACGGTGATTTGTCAGGTAGTGGCTGCCAAGGGCTTAAAACAACAGCAACGAGGCCATGCCATCTGCCACCTGCTAAGAACAGGTGGAGGTAAAAGCATCATGCAGCGGCTGGAGACATCTTATAAATGAGGCTACTAAATGGAAATGGAGCTTGAGACGGGCCCTGCTGCTGTAGGCACAGAAAGCGCAGATTTAAGTGCCACTCTTCGTGTCCTTGCTTATCTTTCATCATTGTGCAGTTCATATGATTTGAACAATATTCCTGCTTCTTAAATAATTACTCTGATAAGCCAACATCAAGAAATTTTAAGTATAATTTGAGGAGGGGTAGCGTCAGTTAGTCAGTGGTTAAGGATCTCGGTTAGTGATCAGAAGATCAGGGGTTTAAGACCCACTATCATCAATCTTCCACCGTTGGGCCCTTGAGTAAGGCCCTTATCACTCAACTGCTCACGTCTATAAATAAATAAGATAAAAAGATAAAAATGCAATATCTTCCAAAAGCCATCCATGTACATCTTGAACACAGGCATCCCACTGGTGACATGATGAGGACTGTCAACCTCACAGCAAGCACATTCTGGGTTTGAACTTAATGGTTGAGTAGCCTTTATGTTTCATATTCTTAATATGCCTGCATGGGTTGTCCTCCGGATGCTCAGATTCCTGCCTCAGCCATGCGGATTAAGTCAACTGGCTACTTTAACTTTCCCACTGGTATGAAATTGGAACCCATTGGTGTGTGTAAAGACTGTGGTAGCCATGGGACCAAGCAATACTACACCTCTTACCCAATATTAGCAATTAACAGCAATGAATAAGGGGTGTAAAAATGCATAAAAGCATAAGTGAATTAATTGATTAATAGTTTTAAACACCAGGAGCCATATTTCAAATTAAAAGTGATTTTAGATTAAAAATACATTAATATTCATGCGACATAACTGCCATTAATTTAACAACATGGCTTCGAACCACACTGGTGAATAAACATTGCACTTGAATCAGCACATTTTATTTTATTGTATTACGTCATGTATTACCAATCAGTTTCGAATCACATTCAGTTCTTTAACTTCTGTGCATATGTGCTTTATTCAAATATATAATACTTTTTTTTGCACCATATTTTCATTTCAATTGCTTTTTTTCTGATGCCGATACAATGGATTTTCCTTCTGACCATGCAGTCTCTTGTGGATAGAAATAAATTACAAATAAAGTAGTCCAGGTCTTATTTTGCTTAAAGACTGAGTAGCCACAAGCTACTTAAGAGAGTCATGAAATTCTAATACTGCAATGGCCTGGCAAGCTGTCCAGGGTGTACTGTGCCCTTGCCCAGAGTCAGCTGAGATGGACGCCAGCTTCCCCGCGACCCTGATTGGGATTCAGCAGTTCAGAAAATAATGAATGAATGCATGCATGAGATTCTAATGTGCACACAGGATACATTTCATTTGAAATAATGAAATAATGTTTATTTTCACACAAAACAGCAAAATAGGTATTGAGCTGGAAATCATTAATTTTGACACATGTTGCTTTAACATATCATCAATTTTTCTAACATGTTAGTTTTGGAGTAACTAACCAAAACATACCATAAAATTTCAACATTATAAGCAAGCAACTTGAGAAAATTGCATTTAAAGTTGAACAAAAAAAAAAATTAATAATTTCTGATTTTAAACGCACTTTGTTGTGATGAGTCACATTTGCTAATTTCATGTACTCTCCTGTTAAAGGATTTAAAGATAACATGACTACATTCTGCTACACTTTCAGGCCATCTTGTAATTTGATAATTAAGTTAATTAAGATATGTTGCTCAATGAAAAAACATCTCACGCACAGTTCAAAGGGACATTATCAATATATACTAATCTATATTGGTTAATAAATAGTACATAAACGTGTATGTAACATTGGTCTCAAAAGCCTTCCTTTATTTTATAGTATGAAAAAATGACAGAATTCATACAAAACAAAACTTGTAACACTTATAAAACTTAGATTTTTAAGGTTCATAGCCCAGGATTGTGTATAACAGAGAGCTGGGTTTTTTTGTTTTTTTTCCGGAAACCTTCACTTTCATGCAGCTGTCTGAATAGTGTTTAAACATGTAGGTTTGTCTGAAAATTTTTGTTTTAACTTAAATCTGAAGTCTGAATTTCAATAGTGAAATGCCACATCACAGAACCCTACATGTGGCCCCTGCTGTCTTAGGGGTCATTCAACATTTTCCTAAGCATACAAAACGTATGCTAGAGGGAGGGGGTAAGATGTCTGTGTACGCTTTTTAATATAAAAATGTCGATCAACAACAATACATGCGCTCGTGAATATATAATATATATATTTTTTTGTCCATGGACGTTTGAAACTCTCAATGTGCGATTCGCCAAACACCTGCGGTGTTGCATACTGTATCTGCAAAGTCTGCAATGAATACTACCCACAGCTGCTGAAACATCAGAAGGCAGCTGATCAAGGGCGTAGGCTGGAGCACAGCAGGAGTTGAATTCCGCTGGACAAGAAATTATGTGTATTCACAATCTTATAAATAAACTTAATGAGTGTTATTGAAGAGAAAGTCGGAGATAAGTTCCGCATGACTAGAGTCAGGAAGTAAACCAGAAGTTAACATGTAACGGGCACTGCGCATCTGCACACCTGAGCTGACCAATCAACAAACATAATATTATAATATTATCAACAACATTTATTTGTACACTTTCGGGGGGGGAGGGGGGGGGTTTGAAAATGTTGAACCGCTCCTTAATAAATACCTGAGTCTACAATATCTTTTAATCAATGAAGCTTTTACCTACTGGAACTGTCCTAATCATGCTTGAATGGTTCTTACCAGCAGACCAAAAGCGATGATTTTCAAAATACATTCCAGTGTGAACAGGGCAGTGAAGATGATGTTCAGCCACTTCAGCATCTCCTGATAAGCTTCTGAAGAGGAGCTGAACTAAAAGCAAGAAAGCACCAACATCAGTTAAATGTAAGAACTACAAAACTGCCATTTTAATCTCATGAATGTTTTTTGGTTTGCGACAAGCTATCCAATATAAAAAAATATTTAACACAACCCCAAATTGCATATTTATAGCATATATTTTAAGTAGCTTGTGATGAGATGTGTTCAGCTCCTAATATGAAATATAATGAGATGTCATTTTCCTGATGGATGAACAGTCTTCTTTCTGTGTAAGTTCTTTCTTTTGCAAGCCATTATTAATTTTAGGAATCTATTAACACACATAGCCTCTTTTCAAATGTATAAATGTCTCAGCATTAATAATAGAAGTCAACTGAGCAGTTCTCTGAGCAAACAAGTGAGGCATGAACGTTGTTTTTTTCCTAAGTGAACTCACTCACTCCCTCATTTACTGAATGCTTAATCTGACTTGGGTCGTCTGAGGGTTGGTGCCTATCTGAGCCGACACTGGGCGAAGACAAGGTACTCCCTAATCCCCTTGCAAGACTATCCAAAGGCATCAATCACACAAACATTCACACTCACGCTCTCATCTAGGGTCACTTTAAAATAACCAGTATTCCTACATGTTTTTGAACTGTGGGAGGAAATCAGAGTACTCAGATTAAACCCACACAAGCACTGGAGAACATGCAAACTACACACAGAAATGACCAAGCCCGGGAATTGAACTCATGACTTCTTGCTGTGAGATGGATGTATTAACCACTATTACACCATGCCGCCCTCTAACTGAACTATCCTGTGCATGTAACCTATAATAATAATACATTGCCTTGCTGTTAAATACAGTACACTACTCTGTAGTGAATTTACTGTGGTCTGTTTTTTTTTTTTTTTTTTTTTTTTTCCTTTTTCTTTTTTTATTCGAGCTGGTCTTTTTGAGTTGAGTTCTAGTGGTCTTTTCACTGAACTCACATATTTTTTTTTTTTTCCTGTTCACCCAATGTTTTGTCCCCGTTCGGCTCCTAGCCTATTAATAGTAGTTTGCTAATTCAGATATTAGCTTGTTATTGTGCTCATAATTCAGCTAAAAACAGTAGGTATGTCCACACCTTAGACTAGATGTTATAACAGCGGTTATAAACAACTGTTTCCTGACCAGGCTCAGTTTTTTCTTTTTCCTAAAGTTCTGCTGCAATCCACATTACTCATAACTCTGAAAACCTTTCTGCAGTCAAAGTTTGCAATGAAAGTGCGATGGTTATTGAATTTGGAATATATTTGATCTCACAAAAATGACATGTTGGCATAGCAGTATGCATGTCTGCCTCCAGCAAGAAGGTCCTGGGTTTGAGTCCCTGCCTCAGCAATAATGTTTCTGTATGGAACTTTCCTGTGCTTGCATGTTTTTTTCCCCAAATACTGCATAATTGGCTATTCCAAATTGTCCCTAGGTGTAAATGTTTTGTGTTTGTTGGCTCTAGGGTGGTCTGAGAGCTGATTAGGGTGTGTCCTGCCTTCACCCAGTGTTGTCTGGGATGGTCTCAGCCCTCCTGTAAGCCTTTGCAGAACTATCGAACCGAGTGGTTTGGCAAAAGTGTAAGTGAATGAGCAATATTATAAAATGTTTTTTACACTTAAAACAATATTATTAAAGCTCAGAGGATAATAGACATTAAATGCATAAATACACAAATAAATTGACTCAAAACCCTTTTCAATCAATATTTGAGCTCATTTCCCCTTTCCATTAACAAGGGAATGGATAAAAACTGTTCGTCTGTTTAAACTACTCTTTTGTACCATGCTGTCAATAATTAATGAAAGCGCTTGGCAACATGGCCTGATGTAGGATAAAAGGCATATGGTCAAAAGGCTGAGCTCTGGCCGTGAACATCAAGATGGTAACTACAGTGCTCTTCAATGTGACTAAATATATCTTCAAGGATATGAGGGTGGTGATTGCTCTGGGTTACTGTTTAGAAGGTTGGATTGGGGGGTGGTGTGTGTGTGTGTGTGTGTGTGTGTGTGTGTATTGGGGTGAGCTCAAGCCCCAGTACCACCAAGCTGCCCCTATTGTGTTCTTGAGCAAGGTCCTTAAACCTCAGATGTATAAAACTGTCTATTTCTCTGGTTGAGGGTGTCTGCCCAATGGCAAAAAATTTTTTAATAAATTTCCCAGAGAAACATTTGGAGCAGCCTCCAGTATTCATACTATCTGCATGTTTCCAACATGGGACCGTCTTCAAGATGAAGAAGAAAAAACAACACAGGAAAAGCTTTCCATTTGTTCTGCAGCTCTTACTGAATGAATGCTGATATGGAAATAAAATAGAGTCAACAGTCATGAACGCAAACTGGTGTGTTGAATCACATTCACTCATTCACTGAATCACTTAATCCTACTAGGGCCGTGGGAAGCTGTGCCTATCACAACTGACACTAGGTGAAGGTGGGGTACACTCTGAACTACTTGCCAGACCATTGCAGGCCAACTCAACCATTCACACTCACACCTAAGGGCAATTTAGATTGTGGAAAGAACCAAAGTACCAAGAGGAAACCCATACAAGAGTAGGGAGGACATGGAAATTCTTCACAGAAGATTCTTGAGCCTGGGAATCAAACCCACGACCTTCTTTTCAGACAGACATACAGACCACGACACCACCAAGCTACAATGTATTATATCACATGAACTGAAAAAATAAAATAAAATGATGGCTTAGTGCAGGGGTGTCAAACTCATGCCACAAAGGGCCATGTGGCTGCAGGTTTTTGCTTCAACCAAGCAGCAGCACACCTGACTTTGCTCATTTAATCAAGTGATTTGAGTCTTCAGGCAATTGATTGGTTAGTCTCTGTACAGAGCATACATATTGACCAATCAACTGCCTGAAGACTCAAATCAGTTAATTAAATGAGCAAAGTCAGGTGTGCTGCTGCTTGGTTGAAGCAAAAACCTGCAGCCACATGGCCCTTTGTGGCATGAGTTTGACACCCCTGGCTTAGTGGTTAGCATGTCATTCTCACAGCACAATGGTCCTGGGTTTGAGTCCCATTTCAAAAACAAAATGGGCTTTAGAGATAACTGGAGTACTTTTGAGGGTAAACCTGGCCTGATGGGGTGGGACAGTATCCATCCCACTCGAGAAGGTGCTGGTCCCATTTCTTGCAGCATAGCACATAGTCTAAGAACAGGACTAGTCAGTCAGTGACTATCCAGAGACAAGGCCAGAGAGCTGACAAACAGGCCAATCCGTGCGTCTGCGAGCTGCGCAGGGTCTTCACTCAAGGTCAAGTTCAATGCTATAGAGACTGTCTTTTTCCCGAACTAAACAAAAATGTAAAAACTGTCAGAGTTTGTTTTAATAATCTTATTAACATAAATTTTAATCATACCAAACCTTCAGCCTGCACCTTTTATCTAAAGATAGGGTTATTAAATGCTAGATCTCTTGCATCTAAAGTGCTTATTGTTGATGAAATTATTACTGATCAGGAATTTAGTGTAAGGTGTTAAACAGATGCATGGAGTAAACCCAATGAATCTTCTTCTTTTCCTTTCCGCTGTTCCCTTCAGGGGTCGCCACAGCAAACCATCCTCCTCCATCTCACCCTATCCTCTGCATCTTCTACTCTTACTCCCACTACCTTCATGTCCTCCTTCACCACATCCATAAATCTTCTCTTTGGTCTTCCTCTCGGCCTTCTGCCTGGAAGTTCCAACCTCAGCATTTTACTACCAATATACTCACTATCCCTCCTCTGTACATGTCCAAACCATCTCAATCTAGCCTCTCTGACTTTGTCTCCAAAACCTCTAACATGTGCTGTCCCTCTGATGAGCTCATTCCTGATCCTATCCATCCCCGTTACTCCCAGAGATAACCTCAACATTTTCAGGCTAATCTTCATTCCTCTCCTTTCCAGGGCATACCTCCACCTCTCTAGATTTTCCTGCACTTGTTCTCTGCTCTCACTACAGATCACAATGTCATCTGCGAACATCATAGTCCATGGAGATTCTTGTCGAACCTCGTCTGTCAGCCTGTCCATCACCATAGCAAACAAGAAGGGGCGCAACGCTGACCCTTGATGCAGTCTCACCTCCACCTCGAACTCTTCTGTCACACCGACAGCACACCTCACCACTGTCTTACATCTCTCATACATGTCCTGCACCACTCTAACATACTTCTCTGCCACTCCATACTTCATGTAATACCACAGTTACTCTCTTGGCACCCTGTCCTATGCTTTCTCCAGATCCACAAAGGCACAATGCAGCTCCTTCTGGCCTTCTCTGTACTTCTTTATTAACATCCTCAAAGCAAACACTGCATCTGTGGTGCTCTTATGAAGCGAGTCCTCCCGGATACAGTTATATACACCAACCTCATCTGACTGGCAGAGGAGGAGGAGGCATTGCAGTTTTTTATATTGATAATCTCACCCTTGTAAAAAATCCAGACATGAATTTAACACGTTTGAATTTTTATACAATAACATTACATACGTTTCTGGAAAAAGTATGCACACACATCTTATTCCTTTAATTATTATTTACAGATTCCCAGAGCCGTACTTAGAATTCCTATATGAATTTGCAGATTTTGTTTCAAACCTGGTTGTTTCTGTAGATGAAGCTTTAATTTTTTGCTGACTTCAATATTCATTTCGATAACCCAGAAGACCCTCTAAGAACAGTGTTCATATCTATTCTAGAGTCAGTTGGGGTAAATCAATGTAAAAGGAGCCACTCAAAGTGAGCGTCCACATTCTCAATTGAATACTAACTTTGGGATGAAATATTGAAAATATAGGCGGAGTTCCACAGTCAGAAACTATTTCAGATCAGTGTCTTATTTCACTTATACTGCCTCTTAGTACTGTACTATTATTTGCACGTCGCCATGTTATCGCATTAACTGACACCTTTACATTAACGTCTGCATAGAGTTTCATTAATAATCTTATAGAATGATCAACTATGATTGGATCACCATCAGACCCTGCAGAACTCAATCAAGCCACTGAGCGCTTAGAGTCAAATTTATGCCATACGCTAGATAATGTAGCTCCTCTTAAAAGAAAACCAATCTATGAGAAAAAATTAGCCCTCTGGGATAAAGATGAAACACGCACACTACAATAGAAAACCTGCAAATTACAATGAAAATTGCGACAAACTAAATTACTAGATTTCCAATTCGAATGGAAAGAGAGTCTCCTTAATTACAGAAAAGCTCTTAATGCTGCTAGAGCAGTATATTTATCAACTCAGATAGAAAAATAACAAAAACAATTTGAAATACTTATTTAATATTGTTGCACAACTAACCAGAAATAAGACTATGAACAAAACGTGTAAACCATCAATTTATAGCAGTGAAGATTTTATGAACTTTTTTAATGTTAAAATTGAAAATATTCTGCAAAAAAATGAAATCCCGACATTTAAAGACAGGTATGTCAATAACTAAAGCGGGAAATAATATCACGCCAGTAGATCCACAACTTGAGTGTAGCCCCATTCAGAAGATAGAACTAGTCTCATTAATTTATCAAAATCATTAACCTGTGTGCGTGCTCCAGTACCTATATGTTTATTTAAACAAATATCAGAAGTGATCAACCATTTATTAAATGTAATAAATTCTTCCCTTAATACTAGTTATCGAACCTGTGATTAAAAAAAACCCTGATCTCGACCCATATCAGCTGTCCAAATATAGGCTGATATCAAACTGCTCTTTTATCACTAAGATCCTTGAAAAAGCTGCAGTGCAGCAGTTATATTCATATCTTTCTCGGAACATTCCGGAAATGTATCAGTCAGATTTAGGCCTCATCATAGCACAGAGACAACACTCGGTAAGGTGGCAAATGACCTACTGGTGGCCTCTGACCACGGCTGTGTCTCCCTGCGTGTGCTACTTGACCTTAGTGCTGCCTTTGCCACTATTCATCACACAATTCAATAAATAACACCTACATCAACATCATCAGAGACCTCTACAAGGAAGCCACTGCCACCCTCAGGCTCCACAAGGATAGTGGTAACATTAGATTACAGAGAGGAGCTCGCCAAGGAGACAACATCTCTCGAAGACTCTTCACAGCCTGTCTCCAAGATGCAATTCTGAGCCAAATCGATTGGAAAGACCGTGGAATCAACATTGACGGAGAGTACCTCGCGCACTTGGAATTCGCCGATGACGTCATACTACTTGCCCACACACCGCAGCAACTGGAGGAGATGCTCAACGACATCAACAACACCAGCAAACCAGTCGGGCTGAACATGCATCTCAGTAAAACCAAAGTGATGTTCAACAAACACGTCACCCCCACAGTGGTCACAGTTGACGGTAAGACCATAGAGCAAGTAGACAGCTATGTATACCTCGGCAAGACCATCACGCAAGACGGGGATCTCCTGGCAGAAATCAAGTATTGGATAACTCTCGGTTGGGCAGCATTCGGCAAGTTTGAGTCCATTATGAAAGGCAGAAAGGCCAGCATGAGAATCAAACGGAAGATACATGACGAATATATCCTGCCGGTCATGACATATGGAAGAGAAACATGGGCTCTCAACAACACAATGAAGGAAATGCTCAGAGTGGCACAGAGGAAAATTGAACGCCTCATGCGTCTCTCTAATGTCTCTCTAAAGGATAGAAAGCCCAACACATGGATCAGAGAGCAAACAGGAGTGAAGGATATTGTGCACACCATCAACAGCAGCAAGCACAGATGGGCAGGCCATGTGGCCCGATTCTCCGACAACCGTTGGACAAGCAGAGCAACAGAGTGGATGCCCCGGAGCTGGAAATGACCACGAGGATGACCAAAAACAAGATGGTGCGACGACCTGACTCAATGCCTAGGGCACAACTGGCCAAGCCTCGCACGAGATAGAGCCTGCTGGAAGAGGTCCAGGGAGGGGTCAAGTCACCCTGAATCCTGATCCTGATCACACAATTTTCCTTGACAGTTTAGAAAATGTTGTTGCAGTTAAGGGAATGGCCCTCTCCTGGTTTAAAGCTTATTTAACAGACCATTATCAGTTTGTAGATGTAAATGGTGATTTCTCTGTGTATGTTCTAATGTTAAGTTTGGTGTTCCACAAGGTTCTGTCCTCGGCCTGTTGCTATTCTCCATACACATGTTCCCTTGAGGTAATATCATTCATGATCATGGTGTTAGCTTTCATTATGCTGATGACACAGTTATGTATTTCAACAAAGCCATATGAGAGACATCAACTTAATAAAGTTGAAAAGTGTGTAAAGGACAATAGATACTTGATGCTTACTAACTTCCTCCTTTTAAACTCTTACAAGACAGAAGGATTTGTTCTTGGATCCAGGCAGCTAGAAATAAGTTTCTTATTATGTAGTAAGTTTGGATGGTGTTTTAGTCTCATCATGTGTAGCAGTAAAGAACCTGGGAGTGATCATTGATCACCTTTCTTTTGAAGCTCGTGTAGATAATATTACTCGAGTAGCCTTCGTTCATCTCAGAAATATTGCTAAAATAAGAAATATGATGTCCGTGCATGATGCGTAAAAACTTATTCATGCCTTTGTTACCTCGAGATTAGATTATTGTAATGTGTTGCTGTCTGGTTGTTCCGATAGGTGTATAAACAAGCTCCAGTTAGTCAAGAATGCAGCAGCAAGAATCCTTACTAGAACTAGAAGACACGAGGATATCACTCCAATGTTATTTACACTGCACTGGCTCCCAGTTAAATTTCAAATTGAGTATAATTTATTGAGTATATTTACACTGCACTGGCTCCCAGTTAAATTTCAAATGGAGTATAAAATACTACTTTAATCTATAAAGAACTTAATGGTCTCGTGCCACATTATCTTCATGAACTTTTTGTTGTTTATGATCTGGCACACCCCCTAGATCACAAGGTGCAGGATGCTTTGTTATATCTTGAATAATGAAGACTACTGCAAGGGGCAGAGCTTTCTCTTACAAAGCACCACAATTATGGAATAGCCTTTCAACTAATGTTTGGGACTCAAACACAAGTTTATGTTTTTAAAATGATGCTTAAAACTTACGTGTTTAATCAAGAATTTTGTTGATAGTCTTTTATTAGGTAAAGAAGCAGATCTGGGGGTCTCAAGCATAGCGAGTTCTGTGATGTTGGGATGCTGTCGCTCCCCCAGTCTATATGCTCACCCAGGTCCGTTTGACGGTGGGGTGGCTGATTTCCCATCAGCCCAGGGTGCCCTCACGTCTCTCTTACTTCTGGTTCTCTCTCTTTTAGTTATGCTTCCATAGTCAGTCATGCTGGATTCCCTGCTTGCACTCAGCAATAATAAAATCTTTCATTTCCATTACACTATTATGTGTATATCTAATATCCCTCTCTCGCTCTATCTCTCTCTCTCGCTCTCTCTCTCTCTCGCTCTCTCTCTCTCTCATGCTCGCTCTCTCTCTCATGCTCGCTCTCTCTTTTTGTTGAGGTACACATTCTTCTTCTGGGATGCCGGTTATCCTGATCCTTCTGCTTTCTGAGTCCTGTGGTCTGTCCTGGTGTGCTGATGCTGACTGGAGTCCTCATTCTGGAGGCCCTTCCTTCTTACTGATGAAGACCTAAATGGGCCCCGATTTGCACTAACAGACTGTGAACATGACTTTTCACTGCTGGTGAAATTAACAACCATCCAGACTACTTTTTGGACTGGTAATTAATTTCTCATATATATACCGGAGCCTCGGTATTCGAATGCTTTAGAGTTCGAACAAATCGGAATTCGAACAAAAAATCCAGGATTTTTTTGTCCCGAAAATTGAACAAAATCCAAAAGTCAAACTCGAAAAACACGCGAGAAAAAACGAGACCAAAAGGAAGGAAAAGTGTGCGACTTCTGGAAGTCCGAAAGTTGTTGATACTATTTATCACGCTGATAAAGCTAGCGCTGTTCTGGGGAAGTCTGGAAGTTGTTGATACTATGCATCACCCTGATAAAGCTAAAGCTAGCGCTAAAGCACTAAAGCTAAGCTAAAGCGCTAAAGCTAAGCAAAAGCGCGAAAGCTAAGCAAAAGCGCTAGCAGCACTGTGAACACCTTTAACGATGAGGTCATGAGCCACTTCTGTAAGGTTTTGAAAAGAAGGCAAAAACAAGCCACATGAGAAATATTCTTCAAGAAAAGAAAGGAACAGCTTGAAGAGTCATCCATGAAAAGCGGTAGCAAGAGAAAAAAAAACACCTTTGGCTGATTTACCTGAAGCTGTTATGGAAGACAATCCTCCTCTTCTCTCGCTCCCCAACATTTACATATGCCAACTTTTCATCACCACAAAGGTAAAAATTCTTATCTTTATTGTTCTTATGCCTTAACTGCACTGTGGATTTTATTTTAGTGTGTTATGGTCTCTTTTGTGAGACTCTGGTTTTGGTGTCTCTAACTCTCTCTTTCCGCGTGTTGGAGGGGGTGTGGCTGCCACGCGTGGGGTGGAGTGCTAAACACACACACCTGATTCCACTTTGCAATCGCAGGGCTTCTCTAACAGTGACTACGATGTCCCTGTGCTCTCGCACCTTCCCTGTGAATAATAAAGCTCGTCCGTTTTCATCATACCCTGTGTCCTGCATTTTTGAGTCTGGCCGAATGTTCCTGGCATTAAAAGAAGGGCAGATTCTGTGACGCCAGGAACACCAAAACCAAAGTCTCTCAAAACACAGACTACAACACAGTGTACTGTATTCAATAATTTTTTCACTGAATTTGAGGACCTATGATAGGATGGTATGAATTATGTTAACGTTACCTTCAGTTCAAAAAATTACGGAATGAATTAAAACCATTTACATTATTTGGAATGGGAAAAGCGGATTCGGAATTCCAACAAATCGGAATTCGAACAGCCGTCTGTATATATCTCTAAAGCGTACCGAGGTACCACTGTATATTTACAATATATGGTTTGTATCTCTATGGTTTCACTCAAATGAGGATGGGTTTTCCTCTTGGGCCTGTTTACTCTCAAGGTTTCTTCCTCGCAACTACTGAGGGGGTGTTTCCTTGCCACCGTTGCCACCGGCTTGCTCATTAGAGATATTTATTTATACTTTGCCAGCCCCTACTTTCACTGTTTTACTGTGTAAAGCTACTTTGTGACAATGTCATTGTAAAAAACACTAGACAAATTAAACTGAATTGAATTTAATTGAATTTTTGTGTGGAGTTTGAATGTTCTCGCCATGCTTGCGTGGGTTTCCTTGGGGTACTCCCACAGCCCAAAACATGCACATGAGGCGAATTTGCTGTTCCAAATGACTCATAAGCATAAGTGTGGAGGATTGCCTTAGCATTTATTTTTAATACAGATTAATATATTTACCACTTAAAACTATCCTAGCAGTCATGAATTACTTCAGCCTAAAAACCCTCTTGATCAAGAGGTCAAGTTCATATATTCAATTCTTTCCAATATATTAAAACTACACTGCACTCTGGATAATTAATTAATTAACTTGGTGTTGGCTTGGTGTGTAGTAAAAATCATATGAATAAAGGGCTCAGCACCAACTGTGAAGTTAATGATGCTTATGTAAGTGTATAGGAGAGAAGACATTTTCTTACCTTCATCATGAGAACCACAGTATTGACTGCAATCATTGTCAGGATGGAATATTCAAACGGCGTTGAAACCACAAACCTCCACATCTTGTACTGGAAGGACTGCTTATCCTGGGGCATGTAGCGAGTCAGGGGCTTGGCATTGATTGCAAAGTCAATGCATGCCCTCTGTGGTTAAAAAAGCAAAACCAGCCTTAATCTTCTTATCACAAAATCTGAAAGGCACTCGAGTAAGTCTCCTCATTAAGACAGGTTTCAGCATCGTTTTCGACATCGGCTCCTGATCTAACACTGTTTAATTATCAGAGAAGCAGCTCAATGTCCCTAGAGCTTTTGGAATCAAAACTAATCAAAGTGTAAGAGACACATAGCAAGCATCAAACTAGAGTCTATGCCCACCACAGAAAATGCTTAGAGCATGTTTAAACAGCTAATAACAAAGGCTAACAGTTTTTCTGATCATAGGCCAATAAATTGAGAGCCGAGAGAATCTCTGCGTACATGGAGTGATGGCATAAAATGAAACAAGGAAAGATAAAAATAAGGAAAAACTGTCTGTGAAAATCAGATCCTTCCGTGAATTGCCACCTTATCGTGGTGGAGAGGTTTGTGTGACTTAATGATCCTAGAAGCGATGTTGTCGGTGGCATAATGCCCCAGATAGGGTCACCCAAAGCAAACAGGTCCTGGGTGAAGGTCCAAATGAAGTGCAGTTCAGAAGACTGTGCCAAATAAAAAAAAGACAGTTTCCCTTGCCCAGATGCGAGTCACCAGGGTCCCCCTGGAGCCAGGCCTAGGGGAGGGGCTCGAAGGCCTGGTGGTTGGGCCTGGTGGTCGGGCTACTGCCCATGTCCGAAAAGGAGACATTATATACATAAGGAGGGGCTATAGGAGTCGGGTGCAATGTGAGTTGGGAGGCAGCCGAAGGCATGGGTTCTGTCGGACTGATCCTTGGTGACTGACTCGGACTCTTGGGACATGGAATGTCGCCTCTCTAGCAGGGAATGAACCTGAGCTGGTGCGTGAGGTGGAGAGATACCAACTAGATGTAGTCGGGCTCACCTCAATGCATAGCTTGGGCTCTGGAACCACCCACCTCGAGAGAGGCTGGACCTTATTCCATTCTGGAGTTGCTCATGGGGAGAGGTGGTGAGCCGGTGTGGACATCCTTGTTGCTCCCCATCTCAGTGCCCAAACGGTGGGGTTTTCCTGGTCGACGAAAGGGTAGCTTCTCTCCGCCTTCGGGTGGGGGATGAGTCCTGACTATTATTTGTGCTTATTCACCAAATGACAGTTCAGAGTACACACCCTTCTTGGAAAAAGCTCCCGTGGGAGACTCACTCATTGTCTTGGAAGACTTCAACATTCATGTGGGCAACGATAGTGTGACCTGGAAGGGTGTGATCAGTAGGTACAGCCTCTCCAGTCTGAGCCCGAATGGTGTTTTCTTGTTGGACTTCTGTGCTCATCACAGTTTGTCTATCACGAACACCATGTTCGAACATAAGGGTGTCCATACTTGGCACTTGGCATCAGGACACCTTAGGTTCCAGTATGATGATCAACTTTGTAGTCGTGTCACCGGACTTGCGGTCGCATGTTCTGGACACTCGGGTGAAGAGGAAAGCTGAGCTGTCAACCGATTACCACCTGGTGGTGAGCTGGCTTCGATGGCGGGGGAGGCTGCCTTCCAGACCTGGCAGGCCCAAGTGTGTAATTAGGGTCTACTGGGAATGTTTGGCGCAATCTACTGTCCGAGAGGCCTTTAACTCCTACCTCCAGCAGAGCTACAACTACATCCCGGAGAAGGCGGGTGACATGGAATCCAAATGGGTCATGTTTCATACCTCCATTGCTGAGGCAGCAGCCCATAGCTGTAGCAGGAAGGTTGTCGGTACTTGTTGTGGCGGTAACCCCTGAACCCGGTAGTGAACACCTGTGGTGATGGGGACTGTCCAGCTCAAAAAGGAGGCCTGTTGGGTCTTATTGGCCTCTGGGACTCCCGAGGCAACTGACAGGCACCGGCAGGCCAAACATGCTGCAGCATGTCGCAGATGCAAAATCTAAGGCATAGGAGGAGTTTGGTAAGGGCCTGGAGAGTGATTATCAATTGGCCTCAAAAAGGTTCTGGACCACTATCCAACACCTCAGGATGGGGAAGTTTCTTCTTCTTCTTTTCCTTTCGGCTGCTCCCTTCAGTTGTCGCCACAACAAATCATCCGCCTCCATCTCACCCTGTCCTCTGCATCTTCTTTTTTGACTCCAACGACCTTCATGTCTTAATTCACCACATCCATAAATATCTTGTTTGATCTTCCTCTAGGCCTTCTGCCTGGTAGTTCCAACCTCAGCATCCTACTGCCAATATACTCACTATCCCTCCTCTGTACATGTCCAAACAATCTCAAACTAGCCTCTCTGACTTTGTCTCCAAAACATCTTACATGGGCTTTCCCTCTGATATATTCATTTCTGATCCTATCCATCCTCGTTACTCCAAGAGAGAACCTAAACATTTTCATGTCCGCTACCTCCAGCTCTGCCTCCTGCCTTTTCTTGAGCGCCACTGTTTCTAAACTATACAACATCGCTGGCCTCACCACCGTCTTGTACACTTTTCCTTTCATTCTTGCCGATACTCTCCTATTACACATCACAATGTACACTTTTCTCCAAGCATTCTAACCTGCTGGCACATGCTTCTTCACCTCTTTTCCACGTTCTTCTTTGCTCTGGATTGTTGAGCCTAAGTACTTAAAATCCTCCACCTTCTAGACCTCTGCTCCATGTAACCTCACCATTCCTCTTGGGTCCTTCTCATTCACACACATGTATTCTGATTTTCTGAGGTTAACCTTCATTCCCCTCATTTCCAGGGCATACCTCCACCTCTCTAGATTTTCCTGCACTTGTTCTCTGCTCTCACTACAGATCACAATGTCATCTGCAAACATCATAGTCCATGGAGATTCTTGTCTCACCTCATCTGTCAGCCTGTCCATCACCATAGCAAACAAGAAGGGGCTCAGAGCTGACCCTTGATGCAGTCCCAACTCCACCTTGAATTCGTCGGTCACGCCGACAGCACACCTCACCACTGTCTTCTATCTCTCATACATGTCCTGCACCACTCTAACATACTTCTCTGCCACTCCACTCTAGACTTCCTCATGCAATACCACAGTTCTTCTCTTGGCACCCTGTCATATGCTTTTGCCAGATCCACAAAGGCACAATGCAGCTCCCTCCGACCTTCTCTGTACTTCTCTATTAACATTCTCAAAGCAAACATTGCATCTGTGGCGCTCTTTCTTGGCATGAAACCAAACTGTTGTTTACAAATGCTGACCTCTGCCCTAAGTCTAGCTTCCACTCTTCTTTTCCATAACTTCATCATATGGCTCATCAACTTTATCCCGCTGTAGTTGCCACAACTCTGCACGTCTCCCTTGTTCTTAAAAATGGGCACC
Source organism: Plotosus lineatus (assembly GCA_024760905.1). Taxonomy (NCBI): domain Eukaryota; kingdom Metazoa; phylum Chordata; class Actinopteri; order Siluriformes; family Plotosidae; genus Plotosus; species Plotosus lineatus. The sequence continues at coordinate 35,040,583 of CM045735.1, forward strand.
AGCATATTTCTCCTCCACTCCTCCGGCATCTGCTCACTCTCTAGGACCTTGTTGAATGTTCTTGTCAGAAAATCTACTGCTACCTCTTCTAGACACTTCCATACCTCCACAGGTATATCATCAGGACCAACTGCCTTTACATTCTTCATCCTCTTCAATGCCCTCCTCACTTCACCCTTACTGATCTTTGCTATATCCTGCTCCTCAATGGTCACCTCTTCTACTCTTTTTTTTCCTCTCTCATTTTCCTCATTCATCAGCTCTTCAAAGTACTCTTTCCATCTTCCCAGCACACTTGTGTCATCAGTCAATACATTTCCCTCTCTGTCCTTTATCAATCTAACTTGCTGCACATCCTTCCCATCTCTATCTCTTTGCTGTGCCAACCTGTATAGATCATTTTCTCCCTCCTTACTGTCCAACCTATCATACAAGTCATCATACGCCCTCTGTTTGGCCTTAGCCACTGATACTTTCGCCTTACGCTGTGTCTCCCTGTACTCCTGTTTACTCTCTTCGGTCCTCTCAATGTCCCACTTCTTCTTTGCTAACCTTTTCCTTTGTACACACTCCTGCACTTCCTCATTCCACCACTAAGTCTCCTTATCTACTTTCCTTCCAGAGGACCCACCAAGTACTCTCCGACCTGTGTCCCTAATCACATTTGCTGTGGATGTCCAGTCATTTGGAAGCACTTTCTGGCCACCCAAAGCCTGTTTCAACTCCTCTTTGAAGACAACACGACACTCTTCCTTTTTCAACTTCCACCACTTTGTCTTCTGCTCTGCCTTTGCCTTCTTCACCTTCCTCACCATCAGCGTCATCCTGCACACCACCATCCTATGCTGTTTGGCAACACTCTCACCCACTACTACTTTGCAGTCACTGACTTCCTTCAAATTACATCGCCTACACAAGATGTAGTCTACCTGTGTGCTCCTACCTCTGCTTTTATAAGTCACCCTATGCTCCTGTTTCTTCTGGAAGAAAGTATTTACCACAGCCATTTCCATCCTTTTTGCAAAATCGATCAAAATCTGTCCTGTGTTCCTGTCCTGGATACCAAACCTGCCCATCACTTTCTCGTCCCCTCTATTGCCTGCACCAACATGTCCATTGAAGTCTGCACCAATGTCCACTCTTTCACCTCTGGGGGGTACTCTGCATCACTTCATCTAACTCACTCCAGAATCTCTCCTTCTCTTTTAGCTCACATCCTGCCTGTGGGGCATAAGCACTAACAACATTGAGCATCACACCTTCAATTTCTAACTTGAGACTCATCACTCTGTCTGACACTCTTTTCACTTCCAGAACATTCCTGACAAACCCCTCTTTCAAGATGACTCCTACTCCATTTCTCTTCCCATCCACACCATGATAAAACAGTTTAAACCCTGCTCCTAAGCTTCTAGCCTTTCTACCTTTCCACCTTGTCTCCTGAACACACAGTATGTCCACCTTCCTCCTCTGCATCATGTCAGCCAGCTCTCTACCTTTTCTTTGCATAGTTCCAACATTCAAAGTCCCTACTCTCAGTCCTAGATTCATGCCTTTCCTCTTCTCTCTCTGCCTTCGAACACGCCTCCCGCCTCTCCTTCTTCGACATCTTCGACCAACAGTAGTCCAATTTCCATCAGCACCCTGTTGATTGACAGCACTGATGGCGGTCGTTGTTAACCCAGGCCTCGACCGATCCGGTATGACAGTAATACTTCTGATTTGCATCACCAAAGGTTGGCATTGGTTTTACATCGGATGCCCTTCCTGACACAACCCTCTGCATTTCTCCGGGCTTGGGACCGGCATAAGGGGGAGAGACACTAGTTAGTCTCCCCCCCCCCCACCTCATGGCTGCAAATCTCAGGCATAGGAGGAGTTTGGTGAGGGCCTGGAGAGTGATTATCAGTTGGCCTCAAAAAGGTTCTGGACCACTATCCAACACCTCAGGATGGGGAAGCAGTTCTCCACAAACACTGTTTACAGTGGAGGTGGGGAGTTGCACACCTCGACTAGGGATATCGTCGGGAGGTTGAAGGAATAGTTTGAGGACCTCCTCATTCCCACCAACATGCCCTCTGTGGAAGAGGAAGAATCTGGAGGTTTGGGTGGGGGTCTGCCCACCACTGGAGTAGAGGTCACTGAGATCATCAAAAAGCTCCTGGGTGGACAGGCTCCCTCCCCATGATGAGATCCACCCTGCATATGTCAGGGCTCTGAATACTGTAAGACCATCTTGGCTGACATATCTCTGCAACATCGCGTGGTCATCGGGGGCTGTACCTCGGGATTAGTAAACTGGGGTGGTAATCCCCCCCTTTAAAAGGGGACCAGAGGATGTGTTCCAATTATCGGGGAATTACACTCCTCAGCCTACCTGGGAAAGTCTATGCAGGGGCACTGAAGAGGAGAATACGACCGATAGTCAAACTCGGATTCAGGAGGAACAATGTGATTTTCCTCCTGGCCACAGCACTCTTGACAAACTCTATAGGCGCCATAGTTTGCCCAATCTGTCCACATGCGTTTTGTGGATTTGGAGAAGGCTTTCAACCGTGTTCCTCGGGCTATCTTGTGGGGTGTGCTCCGAGAGTACGGCATTCCAGACTTGTTGCTACGGGCCATTTGATCACTGTATCACCGGAGCCAGAGTTTCGTCTGTATTGGTAACAACAGGTCGAATTCACTTCCGGTGAGGGTTGGAGTCCACCAATGCTGTCCTTTGTCACTGGTTCTGTCCATCATTTTTATGGACAGAATTTCTAAGCACAGCCAAGGCGTTGAGGGGTTCTGGTTTGGTAGCCATCAGATCTTGCCTCTGCTTTTTGCGGATGACGTTGTCCTTTTGGGTTCATCAAGCCGGGATTCAATTCATCAATTCGTAGTCTAGTGCGAAGTGGCCAGGATGAAAATCAACACCTCCAAGTCTCAGTTGGGCAAAGGTGGAATGCACTCTCTGAGTTGGGAATGAGGTCCTGCGCCAAGTGGAGGAGTTTAAGTATCTTGGGGTCTTGTTCACGAGTGAGGGAAGGATGGAGCGAGAGATCAACAGATGGATTGCTGCAGCCTCTGTTGTAAAACGGAGTCTGTACCGGTCTGTCGTGGTGAAGCTGGAGCTGAACTGCAAAGCAAAGCTTTCAATTTACCAGTCAATCTACATTCCAACCCTCACGTATGGTCACGAGTTTTGGGAAGTGAACAAGATCGCGGATACAAGCGGCTGAAATGAGCTTCCTTCACCGGGTGGCGGGGTTCTCCCTTAGCGATAAGGTGAGATGCTCTAACATCCAGGGAGAGCTCGGAGTAGAACCGCTGCTCCTCCACATTGAGAGGGGTCAGCTGATGTGGCTTGGGCATCTGGTCAGGATGCCTCCCAAATGCCTTCCTCTTGTGGTGTTTCGGGCATGTCCAACCGAGAAGAGACCGCGGGGTCAACCGAGGATACGCTGGAGGGACTGTCACTCGGCTTGTCTGGGAACACCTCGGTTTCCCCCTGGAAGAGCTGGAGCAAGTGGTTGGGGAGAGGGACGTCTGGACCTCATTGCTTAGGTTGCTGCCCCCGCGACCCGACCCCAGAAGAAGGGGAAGATGATGATGATGAGGAGGAGGAGAACAGATGGGTTGCCCCTGTTCTCACTTGAGATATAAATGCTCCAAAGGAAGTGAAGTGAAGATGTATCACAGCAATGTGAGCACACAGGAGACAAATATTGCCATCAGAAACATAAGAGGAGACGACCATACTACCAGCAGTTAGTGTGTCAGAGTGTACCTTATACCTCATTCTTCTCCAAACTGCATTCAGACATGGCTTTGTCCCCTTGCTCCTGAAACGTGATGATGATCAAAGCAACGAAAATGTTTACGAAGAAAAACGGGAAGACCACAAAGTAGACCACATAAAAGATAGATGTCTCCATGCGGTAGCCTGGGATTGGGCCTTGGTCTTCATAAGTGGCATCTACAGAGTGTTTCAGCACCCTTTGAAGAGAAGAATGAGAGGGGACAATTAATAAAATATTCATTAGTGGGTGGTGGTTTTATTGAGCATCAGGAATACAAATATGTAGTCACAGAGCACCAGTATTTGATTTTATAACAGCCAATTAGCCCACTATACATGTCCTTGGACTGTATTCTGAAGAAATAATGCACAAACACAGTGAGATCATCCAAACCCACATAAAAACGCCATTGTCAATCCCAGCATGTGAACCCAGGACTTTCTTGTCATCAGTACAATAATATAAAATAATACTTTGGTGTATGAAAACAAATGTGAATAGGTGAAAGTGCCAGACTCTGATATTTAAAATGCATTAACACATTGTTAAATGAGCACAGATGGATTAACACACTGAAGTGTTAATAATAAAGTAATAAAGTGTTTTTTTCCCCTCCTCAGATTGGTGGTTTCACTTCTTTCAATATTTCAAGCATCATGTTTCCAAAGTGGATTTAAATTGAGAGAGAAAATGTGAACTGAAGAAAAGGAATAGAGTGAAATGAGATGGGAAAGACAGATGATGACAGAGAAAATTTTTGAGCAACTATATATATATATATATATATATATATATATATATATATATATATATATATATATATATATATATATATATATTTGTGTGTGTGTGGGTGTATGTATGTGTACACACACACACACACACACACACACACACACACACACACATACATTCTGAAGAGTGGCTCAATAAAATCTTTCACATTGTAAAGGTAAATAAAAACTAATGAGCACATCAAGAAGCCTCACAGCAGGAAGATCCTGGGTTCGATTAACAGCCTGGGCGTTTCTGTGTAGAGTTTGCAAGTTCTCCCTGAGCTTGCGTGGGTTTCCTCCCTGTACTCCGGTTTCACAGTCCAAAAACATGCACAGTAGGCTAACTGGCTGTTCCAAATCTCCCCTAAGTGTCAGTATATGAATGGTTGTGTGAGTGTTGGCTCTGTGATGGCCTGGCGAGCTGTCCAAGGTGTACTCTGCCCTCACCCAGAGTCAGCTGAGATGGGCACTTGTCTCCCTGCGACCATAATAAGGATTAAACAGTTCAGAAAATAAATGAATGTTTTAAAGATAACTTCCACAAAGTGGACATCATTGTCTCATCCTGCAATTTCTGGGGGGTGCTAGCTTGATGGAGCGTGTTGGATGGAACAACAGCTATACCCTGCTGAACAGCAACCTGAAAGGCTGCTCGAGTTTATGCTCATGATTTAAGGTAACCTACAGAAATAAAATCACCTGGGTTGAGGGCAAGGGAACTGGACAGTCACACAACGAGATCACTTGAACCGGAAACATTTCCCTTAACACTTCCGGTGATCTTCAAGCTGTAAGTGCCGTAACTGTCTTACTGAAACCACACATTCGAGTTCTTCAAGTTCAAGGTGTTTAGGTTAGGGTTGAGCTACCAACAGACCTGAACACAACTTCTGCTGCCTCATGTTTCATGTGTGTAAACAGTACTTTGCAGTAATTTTGGGTCACAATGTGTGCGTGTGTGTGTGTGTGTGTGTGTGTGTGTGTGTGTGTGTGTGTGTGTATGTGTGTGTGTGTGTGTGTATACAGACAGTCCCCGACATAAGTTCAGCCATTTTACGTTTTATTTATTTATTTTTTTCCAAAAAAAGTCAAATTTTGAGTTGACATACCTACGTAGTACGGTGACGTAATGACGCAATGATGTAATGACATCATTGTTTACAAACGACAGACTGAACGTGCCCCTCCTTCTTCCCAGTTAAGTTTTATATATTTTACATTATTTATACAATATTTTAATTGGTTCTGGACGGCCGAACGTAAGTTGAAAGTGGACGCAAGTTGTTACAGTGACGTATGACGCTCCTACTGTACTATACATCCATAAATACCATTACCGTATCTCAGAAAAGACCACTATATCAATTATTATAAACATAACATTGTAAAATAATATCAAATATATCAAACAATCTCAACATTAATTTGAAATAAGGCATTTATTTATACCGAGTCACTTTACATGAAGCGTTAAACAGTCAATTTGAATGTTCTTGTCCGAAAATCTACTGCTACCTCCCCTAGACACTTCCATACCTCAACCGGTATGTCATCAGGACCAACTGCCTTTGCATGATTCCAGGATGAAGAGTATGATTCCAGGATTCCAGGATGAAGAGTGGAAAGGCAGGTGGTCCTGATGACATACCTGTGGAGGTATGGAAGTTGTTTTCTGACAAGAACATTAAACAATGTCTTCGAGAATGAGAGGATGCTGGAGGAATTGAGAAGTGTGCTGGTGCCCATTTTTAAGAACAAGGGAGATGTGCAGGGTTGTGGCAACTACAGAGGGATAAAGTTGATGAGCTATATGATGAAGTTATGTGAAAGAATAGTGAAAGCTAGACTAAGGGCAGAGGTCAGCATTTGTGAACAACAGTTTGGTTTCATGCCAAGAAAGAGCACCACAGATGCAGTGTTCGCTTTGAGGATGTTAATTGAGAAGTACAGAGAAAGTTAGAGGGAGCTGCATTGTGCCTTTGTTGATCTGGAGAAAGCATATGACAGGGTGCCAAGAGAGGAACTGTGGTACTGTATTGCATAAGGAAGTCTGGAGTGGCAGAGAAGTATGTTAGAGTGGTGCAGGACATGTATGAGAGATGTAAGACAGTGGTGAGGTGTGCTGTCGGTGTGACAGAAGAGTTCAAGGTGGAGGTGGGTCTGCAGCAAGGATCAGCTCTGAGCCCCTTCTTGTTTGCTATGGTGATGAACAGGCTGACAAACGAGGTTAGACTAGAATCTCCATGGACTATGATGTTTGCAAATGACATTGTGATCTGTAGTGATAGCAGAGAGGGTGATATGGAGGCAGATGAGTCGCTGTGGCGACCCCTAAAGGGAACAGCCGAAAGGAAGATATATATATATATATATATATATATATATATATATATATATATATATATATATATATATATATATATATATAAATAAATATATATGTATATGTAGAAATAAAAGTAAAAATAAAAAGGACAGGACAAAGACTTGAAACTTAATTTTTCACTACAGATCTGTTTCAAGGGGTGGTGAAACCATCCTCTCTCTTCAGGTGATTACAGAAGAATGTATTTGCTCTACGAAAAAGTGCACACACACATAGATATATAGATAGCTAGATAGATAGATAGACAGACAGACAGACAGACATGCATACATGCATACATACATACAGACACACACACACCCACACACTTCGGGGCACTCCACATTGGTGTACTTACATAGGCCAACCCTCTCCAGTGGAAACAGTGAATAAGGTCAGGAAAGCCCACAGCACATTATCATAGTGAAAGTCGTACTTCTTCCATACACGTGGCTTGGCTTCCACCTTGTCTCCATCATAATCTAGGAACTGACCCCTGACACACAGAAAGGAAAAGCTCTCAGAAAAAAATATAACGTCATAAATACACAGAGTGGAATTGTGAATGTGTGTGTGTGTGTGTGTGTGTGTTTGCTCGGAGACACTTCATACCTGCATTCTTTCTCAAAGGCTTTGGACTCATCTGTGCAGTAGAAGAACTTCCCTTTGAAGAGTTGCACGGCGATAACAGCGAAGATGAACATGAAGAGAATGTAGACAATGAGAATGTTGAGCACGTTCTTCAGCGAGTTCACCACACAGTCAAACACTGCCTGATGATGTAAATACACACACAGAAAATATTGTTCAAATTTTTCACCTCCCCTTGGTCTCTGTGTGAATTGTAATTGCATTCACTAGCAGAACAATAATGTAGTGGTTAGCATGTCTGCATCATAACAGAAAGATGCTGTGTTAGAATCCAGAACTCAGCAAGGCCATTTCTGTGTGGAGTTTGCATATTCTCCAGGTGCTTGTGTAGGTTTCCTCTAGGTACACCAGTTTCGTTCAACACGCCAAAAACATACACATTAGGCTAACTGGCTGTTTCAAATTCCTCCTATGTGTGAGTGTAAAATGGTTGTGTGTGTGCGTGTGTGCGTGTGTGTGTGTGTGTGTGTGTGTGTGTGTGTGTGTGTGTGTGTGTGTGTGTGTTGTTGTGCTTGTAATGATTTCGCAAACTGTTCAGGGTGAACCCTGCCTTTGACCAGGGATGGCTGGGAGAGGACTCTAAACCTTAAGAGTATACTGTATATGCCTGAGGAATTTCAAGCCATTTTGAGGGGTGCTGGGCTGAAGTAAGCATGGACTTTACTGCATATCCCAGACTTTCTGTGGAGGCCATCCCAGAGCTCATGCCAGTGAATAAAAGGCCAGCCTTTATAGCTAGACACATGTTCTCTAAATGGTCATTTGTATAGGAGTCATCAATGTGGCCTTACCAGTCCAGCTCCAGCAAGAGGTCAAAGACATTGTATTTGCATCTCAGCTTATGCAGAATGTGGATGAGGTGGCTCCAACAATTACAGTATATGTAAGTGCTAAGAGGCTCCTCCTACAATATTTTCCCCTTTTCTCTTTCTTTTCTGTAGTTATAATATCGGAAGTAATGGCTGTACTTGAGACCTAAAATGCATGTCTTGTCTTTGTTCTCTAAAACAGAATGGTGTGTTTCCTGTTACTTTCTCATTCATTCATCTCTTAATCCCACTTTTGTCATGGGGAGGTTGGTGCCTATCTTGGCCAATACTGGGTGGAGGCATAGCGCATCCTGAACATTCTTAACCGGTCATGCTCACACTCACACATTAGGGCAATTTGTAACAGACAGTTCGCCTCATGTGAATGTCTTCTGTCTTAAATTATCCGAGTCATGTGAAATACTGCCGCTGATATATTTTCTGCAAGGACATCATGTCCGAATGTCTGCGTTTGTCAGATTTTATCAATTACCTTTTGTAAAGCAGCGATAAGGGCTGGTTTGCAGTATCTGAGCACAGCATTAATAAATGAATTACACAGCATTAGGATCAACGATTTCAAATTCATCCTCTTTTCTCACATGACTACACAACTCTGAATGATAACATCACAAGCACAAAATCTAAAGTGTATTATGCTTCCAGATATGAAAATTAAAAATCAAAAAATACAATTCATTTATCTTTTGAAAGACAGCTTGTCGATGCAAAGAGGATAAATAGAAGAGCTTCGTGTGGAATCAATACCGTCTAAGTGCCTTGTGTAGTACCTTGAGTTTAGGCAGTCGTTTGATAGTTTTCAGAGGCCGGAGAACTCGGAGGACCCTGAGGGACTTGATGGTGTTGATGTCCTTGCCTTTGGTCCCTCTACATTACAAAATCATTAAGTTAGTGCATACCGGTATGTAAACACACACACACACACACACACACACACACACACACACACACACACACACACACACACACACAAGTTAGGAATAGTCTCCATGTAACCAAAGTACAAATAAATATATTACTCGTTGGACAAATAAATAAACAAACAAAGAAAACAAACAAATGAATAAATAATTAATTTTAAAAAGTAATAATTAAAAAAGTCAAGCACATGAATAGTCTGTTTCGAAAAGCCAGTTAATTAATTTGCTTAAATTAATAGATGAATAACAGGGACAGAAGAAAAAAAATTAATTACAGATTATAATTATGATACATTATGAAACGTAAAAAATCTAAAACTACAATTTAATATTGTATGAGAATATCCTTTCAATATTGTCCAAATTTTAACAAATTAAATTATATTTGCCTTTATGTTTAACTTTTTTAAAGCAAAAAGGTCATTTTTGCTGCATAAGTGAAATACAAAAAAAGAAAGAAAAAAAAAGACATACAGTAGTACCTCGGTTCTCAAATGCTTTAGTGATCGAACAAATCGGAATTCAAACAAAAAATCCAAGATTTTTTTTGCCTTGGAAGTTGAACAAAATTCGGAAGTCGAACTCGAAAAACGCGTGAGAAAAAAACAGACCGAGAGTGAAGAAAAGTGTGCGACTTCCGGAAATCAGTCTCCTTTGATTCTACTTGACCACTATGTGCATGTGGATGTGCTTGCTCCTGTGCTACAAAGTACAGTATACTGTGTTTTTTTTGTTGACTTGATTAGATTAGCTAATAAACATGTCTCCAAAGAAAGCTACTGAGAAAAGGTCAGTTGTGTGGAAAACTGTTGAGCTGATAGCTAAACATGAATCAGGCGTGCATTGGCTAAATCAATGATACGAACGATCCTGAAGAACAAAGAGGCTGTTAAAGCCAGTAATGTGGCGAAAGGCTCTATAGTTATCAGCAAACAAAGACTGCAAGTGCTGGAGGTGGTGGAAAAATTACTACTCCTATACATAAACAAGCAGCAGTTAGCAGGAGATAGTATTAGCAAGGATGTGATCTGCTGGCTCGAATCGTGAAGGGTTCCAATTTGTGATTGGCTTCACCACCATCTTGTACACTTTTCCCTTCATTCTTGCTGACACTCTCCTATCGCACATCACACCGGATACTTTTCTCCAACCATTCCAGCCTGCCTGCACACGCTTCTTCACCTCTTTTCCACACTCTCCATTGCTCTGGATTGTTGAGCCTAAGTACTTAAAATCCTCCACCTTCGTTATCTCTGCTCCCTGTAACATCACCGTTCCTCCTGGGTCCTTCTCATTCACACACATGTATTCTGATTTTCTGAGGCTAACCTTCATTCCTCTCCTTTCCAGGGCATACCTCCACCTCTCTAGATTTTCCTGCACTTGTTCTCTGCTCTCACTACAGATCACGATGTCATCTGCAAACATCATAGTCCATGGAGATTCTTGTCTCACCTCGTCTGTCAGCCTGTCCATCACCATAGCAAACAAGAAGGGGCTCAGAGCTGACCCTTGATGCAGTCCCACCTCCACCTTGAATTCGTCGGTCACACCGACAGCACACCTCACCACTGTCTTACATCTCTCATACATGTCCTGCACCACTCTAACATACTTCTCTGCCACTCCAGACTTCCTCATGCAATACCACAATTCTTTTCTTGGCACCCTGTCATGTGCTTTTTCCAGATCCACAAAGGCACAATGTAGCTCCCTCTGACCTTCTCTGTACTTCTCTATTAACATCCTCAAGGCAAACATTGCATCTGTGGTGCTCTTTCTTGGCATGAAACCAAACTGTTGTTCACAAATGCTCACCTCTGCCCTTAGTCTAGCTTCCACTATTCTTTCCCATAACTTCATCGTATGGCTCATCAACTTTATCCCTCTGTAGTTGCTGCAACTCTGCACGTCTCCCTTGTTCTTAAAAATGGGCACCAGCACACTTCTCCTCCACTCCTCCGGCATCTGCTCACTCTCTAGTACCTTGTTGAATGTTCTTGTCAGAAAATCTACTGCTACCTCTCCTAGACACTTCCATACCTCCACAGGTATATCATCAGGACCAACTGCCTTTCCATTCTTCATCCTCTTCAATGCCCTTCTCACTTCACCCTTACTGATCTTTGCTACATCCTGCTCCTCAATGGTTACCTCTTCTACTCTTTTTTCTCTCTCATTTTCCTCATTCATCAGCTCTTCAAAGTACTCTTTCCATCTTCCCAGCACACTTCTGTCATTAGTCAATACAGTTCCCTCTCTGTCCTTTATCAATCTAACTTGCTGCACGTCCTTCCCATCTCTATTTCTCTGCTGTGCCAACCTGTATAGATCATTTTCTCCCTCTTTACTATCCAACCTATCATACAAGTCATCATACACCCTCTGTTTGGCCTTAGCCACTGCTACTTTCGCCTTACGCTGTGTCTCCCTGTACTCCTGTTTACTCTCTTCGGTCCTCTCAATGTCCCACTTCTTCTTGGCTAACCTTTTCCTTTGTACACACTCCTGCACTTCCTCATTCCACCACCAAGTCTCCTTATCTACTTTCCTTCCAGAGGACACACCAAGTACTCTCCTACCTGTGTCCCTGATCACATTTGCTGTGGTTGTCCAGTCATTTGGAAGCACTTCCTGGCCACCCAAAGCCTGTTTCAACTCCTCCTTGAAGACAACACAACACTCTTCCCTTTTCAGCTTCCACCCCTTTGTCTTCTGCTCTGCCTTTGCCTTTTTCACCTTTCTCACCATCAGAGTCATCCTGCACACCACCATCCTATGCTGTTTGGCAACACTCTCACCCACGATGACTTTGCAGTCACTGACTTCCTTCAAATTACATCGCCTACACAAGATGTAGTCTACCTGTGTGCGCCTACCTCCGCTTTCATAAGTCACCCTATGCTCCTGTTTCTTCTCAAAGAAAGTATTCACCACAGCCATTTCCATCCTTTTTGCAAAATCTATCAACATCTGTCCTTCTGCGTTCCTGTCCTGGATACCAAACCTGCCCATCACTTCCTCGTCCCCTCTGTTGCCTGCCCCAACATGTCCATTGAAGTCTGCACCTATGACCACTCTTTCACCTCTGGGGGTACTCTGCATCACTTCATCTAAGTCACTCCAGAATCTCTCCTTCTCTTCTAGCTCACATCCTGCCTGTGGGGCATAAGCACTAACAACATTGAGCATTACACCTTCAATTTCTAACTTGAGATTCATCACTCTGTCTGACACTCTTTTCACTTTTAGAACATTCCTGACAAACTCCTCCTTCAAGATGACTCCGACTCCATTTCTCTTCCCATCCACACCGTGATAAAATAGCTTAAACCCTGCTCCTAAGCTTTTAGCTTTGCTACCTTTCCACCTGGTCTCCTGAACACACAGTATGTCCACCTTCCTCCTCTGCATCATGTCAACCAGCTCTCTACCTTTTCTGTGCATAGTTCCAACATTCAAAGTCCCCACTCTCAGTCCTAGACTCATGCCTTTCCTCTTCTCTCTCTGCCTACGGACACGCCTCCCACCTCTCCTTCTTCGACGTCTTCGACCAACAGTAGTCCAATTTCCATCAGCACCCTGTTGATTGACAGCACTGATGGCGGTCGTTGTTAACCCGGGCCTCGACCGATCCGGTATGGAGGTAATACTTTTGATTTGCATAATCAATAATTGGCATTGGTTTTATGTCGGATGCCCTTCCTGACACAACCCTCTGCATTTCTCCGGGCTTGGGACCGGCATGAGGGGGAGAGACACTGGTTCGTGCCCCCCCCCCCACCTCATGGCTGCATTCTTCTAATGTACAATGCCCCTACTTAAATTCCTCCCTTCGAACACAACCTCATTGATCCAGCCCATGGACCAGCGTGCAATTGCTAATTTCAAGCAATTGTACACAAAATTCCTCTTCCAAAGATGCTTCGAGGTGACTAACGCACGCAGTTAACACTTCAAGATTTTTGGAGGAATCATTTTAACATCTGCCACTGCATAACTGTTGTTGATAGGCCTGGAATTACATCACACACAGGTCAATGAACTCTTCGTGGAGTAAACTGTGGCCTGAATGTGTTGCAGAGTTTGAAGGGTTTGGGGCTGTGGCAAGCACCAGCACAGCTGCTCCTACCGAGAAGGAACAGCAGGATGATAATCAAATCGTCCAAGACATCGTCAGCATAGACCAAAGTTTAGGTCTGGAAATGGACGCTGAAGAAGAGTTATCCCCCTTCTAACCAATAACATGTTCATGTTTTTTTTTTTGTTCTTTTGTTCTTTATTTCTTGTTTGTTTTTTTTCACATTTCTTTAACATGTTTCATCACTGCATAATGTTAAATATATAATAAAAACAACAAACATAAATAAACAAAAAACAAACAAAAAAAGACAACATAAATTAATCAACTAAGAATTTGGTGTGTTTGTCCTGTTGTTTCACATTTAATATACAATTTGATATATACATTATAAAACAACATTTATGTTTAAAAAAGGTAGTTTTCTGGCATCTTGGAATGGATTAAAACTGTTTACATTAATTGTAATGTGAAAAGTGGTTTTGGAATTTGAACAAATCGGACTTTGAACAGCCTTCTGGAATGGATTAAGTTCGAGAACCGAGGTACCACTGTATATAAAACAAAACACTGTGGGGAAGGAAGTGGATGAATATGTGCAAGCAGGGTGGTCTGACTTTAACCCTATTAGACTGTTGTTGTTTTGTATTGCCCCGAATTAAGTTAATGTAGATAATTTGCTTCCTCATAAATGTACCACAAAAATTTGTCTCATGACCAATATATATATATATATTTGCAGTGGTACCTCACTTTATGAAAGTCTCACCAAACGAAAAATGCAGGTTACGAAATGCATTTTCCTAATTTTCCTAATCCCTTCCTCTGGATACGAATCAAGTTCACATTACGAAAGCGCCATCGTAAAAATTCAAACATGCCATTCAAACATTCAAACAATGCATGAGCTGCTCTCCCATCAATGACATTCAAGCATCCCGCCCTGCTGGCCTCCCACTGGCTCGGAGTGATGACGCAGCTACCTTCCATTGCCTATCTCCCTACATCCCGCCCCGCTGGCCTCCCATTGGCTAGGAGGGATGATGCAGCTCCCTCTTATTGGCTATCTCCCAACATCCCGCCCCACTGGCCTCCCATTGGCTCGGAGGGATGACTCAGCTCCCTCCCATTGAACCGCATTTTACATGTAAAACGTAAATCTAAACCCTTTAAAAATTATAAAAGCATACCTTTTAAGACCTCCTTCTGCTTCAATATCGTACCGATGTAGAGTGCGATATCACTCAAGCCCATTTCTTCTTCTCACTTGCACCAGAAGTCACACACGCTCACACAAACAGACACACACTCTCCCATAATGCTTTTCGTATATAGGACAGAGTTACTGTTGTTTCATGCTTTATTTCTTGACTCAGGCTTTTAACCTTCCATAAACATTTGTAAGATTATAACTCTGTTAAGAAGACATGGTCAACACACATGCACGCACGCACGCACACACGTGTGATTTCCGGTGCAAGTGGGAAGACGAAACGGGCTCGAGTGATATCGTAAAGGAATATGACCAAACCCGTCTACCATTGGTACGATGTTGAAGCAGAAGGATGTCTTAAAAGGTATGCTTTTATAATTTTTAAAGGGTTGATGGGGTAGTATTGGGAGCCTTGGAACGAATCATGCGTTTTACATGTAACATGCTGTTCAATTTACGAAAAATGAAGGTTACGAAAAAGGCTCTGGAATGGATTAATTTTGTAAAGTGAGGTACCACTGTGTAATATACATATATATATATATTTATATATATAGTGTGTATATTAATCCGGATTTTTATTTGGTGAATAAATATTGCAGTAGAAAATGATGGAGTGATGCAGTGTGCACTTTATGCAAGTTAATTACAAAATTAAAATAAATAATCCAAAAAACAAATGAATACAGGGGGGAAAAGGCTACAATGAGGGTCTAATAGGGTTATACTCATGCATGGAGACCTGCAGACCAAAGGTAACCTTTATTTCCTTGTACAGTACTAGGATATTCCAGCATAAAATTATTCAAAATCAACAGAAAAAGTGCAATAAGCCATTGAGTAATTTCATTTCCTTTTATGCATAAATAGAAAGAGAAAGCAAAAACAACAGCTCTATTGTTGCACTTTTTTTGGTATACGAGCATTGGGAATGACTTGATTGTACTCTCCCATGAGGAGTTACTTTAGCTGTAACACGCTGATCAGTCTTGGACATTCCTATGTGTGAAAGATCAGCTCCTATTCTCCCATTGCCTCCACGGATTACATCTGTCACATTGGTAATCTTTTCAGATTGGTCAAAAAATTGGACAAAGAATTAATATTTGATAATATCAACACGAACAATAATATAAGGTATATAACCTAAGGGTGTTGGGTTCAACACAACGTATCCTAGTTTCTGTAGCATGAAGTGACTAGAAGTCCATCTCTACCTGTATGGGACTCTACTCCATCACAGGTAACCCTTCCATTGTTTCTACTACTGACTGGACATTTATTCTGCTGAGTGGACAGAGGCTCACTTGTGGTTGAGCACAGTTGAGATCTATCAGCGATTCAAACCCAAACCCATGACCTCCCAATTATCAGCCCAGCACTACTGTATACTCTAAACAACACATGAGGGAAGGCTTGGTGAAATAAAAGGAAACAACATGCATCATGTATGTTTCACTGCAATAAATATAAAATGTACTGTAGTTGTTCTGGTATTACAACGTTACAATACACTTCAAGGCCTGGTGATACCAACAGCTTTGCATTGTATCACCCTATAAGTCAGTCCAATTGTACTGGTTTCAGCAGATTTCACTATTATTTTATGCAATACAACTTTTGCCTTCCATTACTATCATAACTGCTTCGTGATAATATAAATGCAGTTTTGTGCCCCTATCAACAAGGTGCACTCTTACCAACCTGGAGAATGCGGGTTCAAGTCCAGGTACATGTACACAGTCATCTGCAGCCAGGAGTCCCTGGGAGCTAACTGTGAACTGGCAGCGCTCTCACAAGAGGGAGTGATGAGATACGCTCACCTCCCTATCACTCAAAATGATCACCAGCCAATCATGGGTGCATATGAGCTCACACACACAAGGAGCTTTTCCTCCACATGGGTTCGGCTGTCCTAGCCGATTTGCTATGACTAAATTAAGGAAGAAAAAAAACGGGGGGAGGGGGATCCCAAAAGATTTCAGTGGTTTATTGTATTTTGAAAACATCAATGAAATTAGAGTAAAGGTTTGAGTAATAAAAGTATTCTCAGATGTATAAATAATCCAGGATGTTTAGTCTGCTTTAAAAGAAGTGACTTGTTTCCTTTGCAGGCAATGGCAGTAATAGTATCATAGCTCTGCTTGCAATTAAATGGTATGTACTATGGAGTCTTACAGGGCCAGAAGGAAAGCAATAGGGCTTCATCATTGTTTTAAATATGATAGGCAGTGTTGGGAGGGAAAGGTGATGGGGTTAAAGGGAAACTACAGAGATTAAGACTGCCCCCACCTGGTCACGCTTTGTTGTGATCTGATAAGGGAAAGCAAATGGTACAAGACAAAAAATGTCCACATAACACACAAAGAGTACAGAGACAAAACACAGAAATGCACAGACGTAAGCAGCTTCACAGATTAAAAAAAAACATTAGAAGCAGACACAGCTGTCGAAAGAGAATAAACAAAACAGAGGTCATACAGAAAAAAAAAAAAAAAACTTAGCAAGAGTAGTTACAAGAAATGTCAAAGCTTTACATCAAGCGTCGAGTACAGTGACACAATAATTATATGAATTAAATGCACAATGGAATGGATATTATTTGATTTAGATTTTAAAAGCAGATTATGTGATTCCAATATTAAAACAGCAATACTTGAATGCATACACATCAATATTTGTGCACATACACTGTGTTCATTCCTGGTGAACATTTCCAGCAGAAATAATAATCATACTAAGGAGCCACTGAAATGACAGGGTACATTTTAGATTATTTTTTAACATAATAAAATATATTATTTGAAATGTCAATTCCTCACAGGTCTCTGGATCTGCATGAGATTACTGATGTGTTCTGAGCAGCCGTGCTGTGGCCTAATGGTTAGGGAAGTGGATTTAGGACCTGAAGGTCGCTAGGAGGTGAGCAGCACCTTCGCTTCCTCCACCTTCATGGCTGAAGTGCTCTTGAGCAAGGAACCTGACCACCAACTGCTCTCTGGGCACTGCAATATGTATAAGCCTGCTGCTCCAAATGTGTGCTCACTGTTTCTGTGTGTGTGTGTGTATATATATATATATACACACACATACATACACGCGCACACACCCCCGTTATATTATATATATGCTCACTATGAATGGCTTTACTACAGAGAAAAAAAAATCCTTTTAAGATTAATGCAGTATATCAAAAAACAACATGTCTGTACTGCAGTGGTTCTCACATGCTTTTTTTGCCATATTAGGATGGATGTGGTGAAGGAGGACATGAAGGTCGTTGGTGTAAGAGAAGAAGATGCAAAGGATAGGGTGAGATGGAGGCAGATGATTCGCTGTGGCGACCCCTGAAGGGAAAAGCCGAAAGGAAAAGAAGAAGGATAAAGTGTAATTCTACATCCACTACAGCAGGTGGCAGTGGCTTCCTCACTGTTAGAGTGTGCCCAGAGGTAAAATAAGAAGTGAAGCTAATAAACCCACCATGGAAATTTTTAACAGAGACGGAAAGAGAGGCGGAGAGAGACGAGACAGTGAGAGAAACGAAAGACTCCCGGAAGCTAAGTTGAATCTGTATGATGAAGCGGATGTAGTACTCGGCTTCACTGTGTTGTGGTGAGAAACGAAGAAAGACCACTGTGTTTACTGTGTCTGAAAACATTGGCAGCGGACAGCATGAACCCAAATAAATTCAGGTGTCACTTAAAGACATCACACCCCGATCACATGATGAGCCACATAAGTTTTTTTCAGCGAAAATGTGCCGATTATTGCCAACAACCATCATGCGTTGTGAATGCTACTTCAACAAACCAGTGAGCTCTGTTAGCATCAGATAAGGTGGAGTACCAAACTGCTCATTACAGAAAAACCCACAGCAGAGCAGAGGAACTGATCCTACCTGCAGCAGACATGGTCTCTGACATGCTGGATGACGTCACTGCTGCGGAAATAAGTCTCGGTCCCAGTTCAGCATTGAGCAGGAGCTGAGAGTTCAGTGTTGTGCTTTAAACCCTGCTTGGAAAAGCTGTGCACTGCGAAACGGGCTCATTATAGCCATGGACTTATTCATTTTTATAATAATAATAATAATAATACAAATTGTTTTATTCATTTTTGTTTTGTAGGTTAGTGTTTTATATATTGTGCTCCTGAGTTAATATTGCTGATCAATTTGAATTTATTATTATTTATTGATTTTATTTAACTTTATTATTCAGTATAAAATGGTTCAAACTGTTGTTCAAAAAATATTTACAGTTTAAATAAGGATTTTTTTTAATTTCAGGCAAATTGATGCACTTTAAATATTTTTGTTAAAAGACTAAAAATTGTTAGGAAATTGTTAGGAAGTTATTCTTTGTTGGAAGTTGATCTATATTTCTTCATTTTTTTTTTGTATTCCATAATGATAATAAGGATTTATGTTAATAAGGATACAGTGTTATGTACAGGATTACTTATAACAATTTTTAGACAAATTTTATATTGGGGGAGTGTGAAATGTTTTCCTCTTCCTGGGGGGGCAGAAAATAATTCAGAAGCACTGCTATACTGTGATCTCGTCTGGCTAGTCTACAACAATGTCTACAGTTCAATTCGATCCGAAAAACTTCCACAATGAACTCCCCAGATTTCACATCAACAAAGATAACTACAGTACTATCCTCCTGGAGTTCATGAGTCTGAATCCAACTTGATGGGACCAAATGCTAATTTCCCAAGATATGGTGGATGGGAGGGACGGTATGCGCTCATCTACCTGTCACTTAAAAAAAAACTTAATAGAATCTGGTCTGTATGTGATAATATTTGGTATTAGGCTAAAATATTCCATGTCGTTTCAGTGGGTTCATATGCAACTATGACATTTGCTTTACGCAAACTGCAATTCCAGTAAAGAAGTTTCATGCAACATACATTGTACAACATACAACCTACACTGCTGGTGTGGTTGATATACAGAAAGACAATATAAACAATGACTTTTTTATGATAATCACATGTTTTTGATGAGAAACACTATGAATTACTGTCTCTCACACACACACACACACAGAGACAGAGAGAGAGAGAGAGAGAGAGACAGAGAGAGAAGAGTCAGTAACAAAGGCATACCCCATGAAGCTCCTGAAAGCAACACAAGCGAGGAAAGAGGAAAGGAAAAAGCACAAAGAGAAGCAGAAAAAGAGGAGAGAAAGGCCAAGAAATGACGTCAGCACTTACTGAAAATAACGGAGTGATATGAAGAGACAGAGTTTTAACCACAGCAATATACTTTCAGACAAAGGCAGGAAGAAAAATGATCAAACAAAATGCAAGGCATTTTACCATCCTAGCATAACGCTCGAGCAGAACATAGATTTCTAATTCACATTAAAGCCATTAGCTGTCTCATGGGAGTTTTTCAGGGACCCACAGCTCACAGTACACACAGCTTTCACACTAAGTGCTTTTCATTGCTTTCAGTTCTTTCTCACTCTCTCTCTCTTTTAATAAAACACATACATTTAATCAATCATCATTCGATCCATATTTAAAACAGACCTGATGAAATCACCCAAATGATACACCTAATGAAGATATATGGTTGTATTGGGTTTATGGGGTGAAGGAGGATTAAAAAGATTAATTCATTAATATTAATTATGGTCGCAGAGAGGATGGTGCCAGTCTCAGCAGACTCTGGGCGAGGGCACAATACACCCTGGACATCACAGGACAGAAACACGCTGACGGCAATCCGATGGCCTACTCTTTGATAACCTAATTAGCTGCTCTGGGGGACAGCAGTGCAAATTTGGGGCTTGAGCACTCGACCTTTGAACCAGTAAACCAGAAATCAACCACTGAGCCACCACTGCCCCAGATAAAAAGTTGTGGTATATGCCTGAATTATTTTCACCTGCAATATTTGAAAAAAAAAAAAAAAAAAAAGCAACTCTAATAATTTTTTTTTTTGAAACTGTGGTAAACAGAACCCTAACCAGAGCAGTACAATGTTGCAGTAGTTAACACATCCACCTCACAGCAAGAAAATCCTGGGTTCGAGTCATAGTCTTGGGTGTTTTGTGTGGAGTTTGCATGTTCTCTCTTCCTTACGTGGGTTTCCTCTGGGTGCTCCACATGCATAGTGGACTAATTGGTGGTTACAGATCATCTCTAGGTGCGAGTGTAAATGGTTGTGTGTTGTATGTGGTCTAGCGAGCTGACCAGGATGTACAATGCCCTGGCCTAGAGTTGGCCAGCCTTCCCATGAACCTAATTAGGATTTAGCGGTTGAGAAAATGGATGAACGAATAAAAACAAATGAATGAAGATCCATAATATATACCCTGATTCCACAAGTTTTTTTAATTTATTTTTACCTCTTTTCACATTTTCTTTTACTATAGTTTAAATGCATCCATGCTCCCTGGTGAGCGAGTGATTTAAAGTTATTTGGGTAAATAAGCATGGTCTCTTGTGTAGTAGTGAGAATTAAAGCTAAGATAACGAAAATCAGTGTTTCTCAGTTAAAAGTCTGAGTTGCTTCAGAAGTGCTGCTAAGTTTGGCTCCACCTTCCTTTGGGAGGCAGAAACAGATACGACAGTAGATCAGAAAACCTAGCTCAGGTGTGCGTCAACAATACACATCATCCCCAAACACATTTAACACTCTTTCTTTCAACAGGAAGCATCAGCCACACACACACACACACACACACACACCCATCCCAATACACTACTGCTCCATCTCCCACCAGTCGCAAGAGAGGCAGCAGTCAAATCTTATTTTCATCATTTTCAGCCCAGTGCTCTTTGTTGAATTGAAGTTGACAGACTGGATTTTCTCTTAGCTGCTGCTCTGACAAATCTAAAAAGAAGGGGTGTACTCACGAGCAGGCAAAAGCCACCAGGGCACCGCTGACCACAATGAAGTCTAGAATATTCCACAGGTCTCTAAAATATGAACCCGGATGAAGAAGCAGCCCGAGGTCAATCATCTAAAAATAAAATATGAGGGGAAGGTTACAAACAATCCCAGTCATTTCCCCATATCATAGCCATATATTTGTGAGTGTATGTACAGTAACAGTGATCAGTGTGTATAAATCATTTTCAGTATTACCTTTATCACCATTTCAAATGTGAACACGCCGGTGAAGATATAATCTAAATATTTTAGCACCTGAAACACGAGACAAAGAGATAAAAGTCATTCATTCATTTGACATAAACTGCTTTATCCTGCTAGAGCATAGATGTCAAACTCAGACCCGCGGGCCAAATCTGGTCTGTGGTCTCATTTTATGTGTTTATTCAAAGAATATGATTCTCAAAAGTTCTTTGTAGTGACCATTACCATGAAATCTAATTCATCATCCATCCACTAGGTGGCAGCAGACTATTTTAAATAAACAGCTAGTCATTTATGATTGAAGAAAAATTGCATGCTAGCTTGTTGCTGTTAATCCCTTCTAGAATGGATGTTCAGTGATTATTCGGCCTCTGATCATCTTTAAAGTTAATGGTGTGGCACACAGTGAAAATAAGTTTGAAACCTTTGCGCTAAAATCACGAAAAGGGGGTGTCATGGTAGCATTGTGCTTAGCACATCCATCTTACAGCTGGAAGGTCCCAGACTCAATTCCCAAACTTCGGGCATTTTTATGTGGCGGTGACATGTTCTCCCTATGGTTCGCAGTGTTTCCTCTGGGGTACTCTGGTTTCATTATACAGTCCAAAGATATTCCAAATTGTCCCCAGGTGAGTGTGAAGGTCCTGGGTTCGAGTCCTCGGCTCTGGCGTCCCTGTATGGTGTTTGCATGTTCTCTCCCCTTGTTTGTATGGGCTTCCTTCGGGCATTTTGATTTCCTCCCACAGTTCAAAGACATGCACATTAAGCTAACTGGCTATTCCAAATTGCACCAGGTGTGTTTTTTGTTGTATGCAAACTCTTACAATAGAGAACCTTCACCTATTGTCACCTGAGATAGGCTCCACCCTCCCTAAGACTCTAGCAGGACTTAGCGGCAATTATGTAACAAGAATGACAACATGATTAATGTCATGGGGATGGGGTCTGTATGAGTGTGTGTGTCTCATGATCTCACATTATTCCGAAAAGCATCAGCATTTACAGGGTCTTCTGCAGCCAGTGCGATGCTGCTCATGGTGATCACCAGGAGAATACACATCTCAAAGTAACGCAAATTCACCACATAGTGACACAGCCTTCGCACACTGCAAACACACACACACACACACACACACACACACACACACACACACACACACACACACTAATTCACTTACAGGCTTGATTACATATACAGAATAAAAAGCTTAGTATTCAACCTGTCAAATTTCTGTATGAAGGTGTCACAGGTGAGTCAAACACCATACTCCAGTACCTTAAGATGACTTAATCCGCTACGCCCTTCTCTGTCTATTGTGAGAACCATATACGCTGTCAATACTTACGGATTGGACTGACCGAACACAAACATGGAGCTGTAGGGTAAGATGGGCTTATGAGCGGTCTGATTTAACTCATCCAAATCCTTCTTTTCTTCATTCAAGAGCAGGTTTTCACCATCTATGTTATTCACTGCAAAAAAAGAAAACAAATCTTTAAGAAAGACACCATGTTCCTGTTCTCCTAATAATTATCACTGTTAAAGGTGTGAGACTACTGACTAGGAATGATGGTAGTCTCTCCAGGTGGTGCAGTTATGGTAACAGGGATGCTGACTGCTTTGGTGCTATTTTTTAGGTTATCCGAGTCCTCTTGTCTCTCGGTTGGGGATGGCACAGAGCTTGAAGTCAAACCATCACCCTCTGCATTCATAAGCCTGTACCAGGAAAAACACATCCTAAAGTTTTTAAATAATTTTTCATTATTTTACATGGGGTAAAAAAGTGAAAACGTGACAAACCCCCATGTGGCCACGCTGCACTGCAAATGGCCAGGTGAGTTGTCCAGGGTGTACTCTGCCCTTGCCTAGAGTCGACTGAAGTGGGTGTCAGTCTACCCGTAACCCGAATTAGGATTAAGTGGTTCAGACAATGAACGAATGAATGAATCAATAATAATAATAATAATAATAATAATAATAATAATAATAATAAGGGTGGCGTTAGCACGTCCGCCTCACAGCAAGAAGGCTTGGGTTCAATTCCCAACTCTGGCGCTTCTGTATGGTGTCTGCATGTTCTCCCAGTACTTGTATGGGTTTCCTCCGGGTACTCCAGCTTCCTCACACAGTCCAAAAGCATGCACAGGAGGTTAATTGGCTGTTCCAAATCACCCCCTAGGTGTGAGTGTGAGTCTACTGTAAATGGTTGGGTGGCTGTTGGCCCTGTGATGGCCTAGCAAGCTGTCCCGAGTGTAACCCGCCCACTCCCGGAGTTGGCAGAGATGGGTGCCAGCCTCCCCACGACCTTATTTAAGATTAAGAATTTCAGAAAATAAATTATTGATAAGGTTTGCACGGTGACATAGTTGTTCGCATGTCGGTCTCACAGCAAGAAAGTTTGAGTGCTGGACTCCGGCATTTCTGTGTGAAGTTTGCATGTTCTCCCCTTCCTTGTATGGGTTTCCTTTGGTTATTCTGGTTTCCTCCCACATACCAAAGACATACCCATTAGGCTAATTGGCAATCTCAAATTGACGTTAGGTGTGAGTGTGAATAGCTGCATGTGTTTCCCTGCAATAGAATGGTAAGCTGTTTAGCGTGTACCAAGCCTTCGACCAGTGTCGGCTGTGATAGGCTCCATTCTCCCCGTGACCTGAGTAGTAGGAGTAAGTGGTTTGTCAAATGAAAGTCTCGAAGGACTATGGAGCTGCACTCTGGCTGGTGATTCTGTCCAGTGAACAGAGCCTGGGTAGGAAGTATGGAGAACAGGCTGATACTTAAGCAGCAAGTCCCCCCTCTCGGCAGCACTGAAAGTATCCAATAGAAGGGCAGAAGCTGATACGACTGGGTTCCAGTGCTGCTGCAGAAGTTGCCAGAAGGTTGCTGTGAATGGACTGCCTCAAGGGACTCCAACTCCACATTAGAAACACGCAGACGGGTATGCAGCCTACCCTTGACGAAAGTCAGTAATGGTTATTTTACATTCCTCACACCATAGACAATGACAGACATGGCCAGCCTTTGATAACCCAGTTATCTGCAATTGGAGGGAGGGGGGGGGGGGGGGCAATGGCAACTTGTTGAGAGTGGGGCTTGAACCCCCAACTCTAGGATCAGTGATCCAGCCGACATTACCACCAGGCTACCGCTATATATAATATAACATAATATAATATAATATAACATAATATAATATATTACTGACCTGTGGCATGCCATATCTCTCTCTTTGTTGTCCTTGCTCTCATCATTGTCAATCGTGGTTTGAGCTTTAATGCGAGGTCTGAGTCTCCTCCTCTCACCATTCCCTGCTTCACATTCTCTATGTCCTCTTGGATAACTCTCTCCTTTGATTCCATTACTTCCATCAGCATCAGTTTCCTGGGGCTGGTGAGAATGGTGATGCCGGTGCTCCTTCTCATCATCACAATCCTCTGCTTGGTTCCTGTGGCCTCCATCCTGGTGCCCCCTGTGTTCACCAGCGCGATGGTGCCGATGGCGACGTCCTTCTCCAGCTTCACCGTTCTCTCCACGGCACCGGTGGTGTTTATGTAGAGGAGCCTCATTTTGGGTGTCCCTGTTGTCTGATGAGGGGGATTTATCTACCAACAGAGGCCGATCATGGTGCGCCTTCATATCAGGCCGTAGGTGTAGCGCAGTCACGTGTATTCGATCTTCAGGCTCGAGCTCGTTGTAGAGTGCTTCAGTGCTGTTGCGCAGGTTGTGGCGACGGAGTTGAGAAGTACGCTGCTCCCAGATAGACTTCTTCTGCAGAGAGCGCTGCTGCTCCTTGCTGGGGGGGTGGGTGTAGAAAGAAAATTGAAACAATTGTCAAGTTGAAGATTCAACAAGCTACACTTGGGGAATGGATAAGACAACTATCATCCATCGGAAGACCATCTTTTGCCATCCACATTTATTCATGTACATCACAATCCAGGAGAGGCTCGTTACCATAGATTTGGTGGGGCAGGTTGATATTAATAACAACCAAGAGTCCTCAAACTAAATTTAGTCAAGATGGCATTCCACTTGGCTTTTATTTATCTGGGGGATTTTTAAAGAACAACCAATTCAATTCAATTTTATTTGTATAGTAAAATTTATTTGCATGTATTTTACAACACACTGTGGCAAAACAGGGCTGCATGGTGATGTACTGGTTAGCACAGCCACCTCACCACCAGAAGGTCCTGAATTCAAGTCCCAGGCTCAAGCATTTCTGTGTAGAGTTTGCATGTTCTTCTCATGCTTGCAATAGTTTCCTCTGAGCACTCTGGTTTCCTCCTACCGTCCAAAGACATGCACATTAATCTAATTGGCTAGTCCAGTTTGTGTGAGTGTGAATGGCTGTTTGTGTGTTGCCCTGCAATGGTCTGACGAGCTGTTCATGGCCAATATCATCTGAGATAAGCACCAGTCTCCTCGCCTGCCCTAATAGGAATAAGCATTTGGGCAAATGAGCGTGTTAAGAGCAACAATTTTGGTTGGTTATGAATTTAAATATATTATTTAAATATTTTGCTATATATTTTAGATTGTAGAGATCCTCTATAATTAATGGTGTCAAATGAGCCAGTTTAGCAAACAGTAGACTCTCAGTTTCTGAGTGTCTACGAACTTCCAAATGGGAATAATGATAATAATAAAAACATAATAAAGTTTCCCATTCCACAGTCTAGCAGCTTGCCTTAAAGACTATAATGTGTTTTTTAGCCGTGTTTAATGGGTGTGCTTCCCGTTGCTGTTGTGCCAGACGAGCCTAGACGAGTTAATATTGTGGGCATTGGTGTACAGTATAGTACACTCTATATCCAGAAATTTTCTCCTCCATAATACTCCTTTCCCACTTCCAAACTCTGCAGTACCTTAATACAATTGATAGATTCGATACATGGGCAGCACAGTGGAATAGTGGTTACTACATCACCTCCCAGCAAGAAGGTCCTGGATTTTTGTCCCAGGCTTGGGCGCTTCTGTGGGAAGTTTACATGTTCTCCTCATGCTTGAGTGGGTTTTCTCCAAGTTCTCTGACTTCCTTTCACAGTCCAAAGACATGTATATTAGGCTGATTGGCTGGTCCAGATTCTGCTTGACTGTAGAAGGCAGTGTGAATAATTGTGTCTGTTGCTGTTCAGGGTGTACCCTGCTTTCACTCCATGTCAGCTGAGATAGGCTCCAGCCCTTACCGTGACTCTAGTTAGGATTAAGCGGTTTGGAAAATGAGTGAATGAGTAGGTGATATCTGATACATAGAGACTAAAATACAGATATAGAGGAAACGGTTCTGTTCATACTGTATTAATGAGTAAGACTGTCTATAGACTGTGTTTAAGAAGCATCTTTTAGCATGATTTCTGTCCCATTAAGTGTCTCGTAGAACTTTTATTATATTATTTATATACTCATATATTTATTTTTAGTTTATATTATTTATAGTTATAGTTCCGAAATTTGTCCCCGACATGCGATAAAAAGTCCATTTAGCCAAGTTGACAGTGTATACGCTGCACCATGATTATATAAGCTGCCAAATTTCATTGGCTATTTTTACTCCAGAGACGTAATTAGTATTTCAACAAATATATACAATTGTGAAGTGGAAAGCTAACATGAGTTAAATAGCTGATATACAGTGTGTTGTGCCTATTTATGAGTCGCCTCTGGCAGTATCTCCATGACAAAGACAGCCATAACAGGACACTGCAGAAAAGCTAAGATGAGAAACAATGGATGTGATTCATAACAGGCGCTAGGCTAAAAGTAAAAAGATGGTCCTCATGGATGCAATTGTATACATTTTGTAATTAATGCTGCTATATATATCAAACCACAACATACACACTATGACCAAAGATTAGCTGTTGTTTAGCTGTTTGCTTATCAAGGCGCAAAGAAATGCTGATGATGGACTCAAATGGCTTAAAAGACTGAGCTAATGCATCACTGTTGGCTCTCGGAGCTGTAATCGCTGTTTTCTCGACATGAAATTTGAAGCAGCCTACAACAACATCACCTAATTGCTACCCTCGAGGCTGGCAAATACACATTAACAAGTCTGCTATTCATGTTCTACACGATATTTTATATATAAAATGAGAAAATTAGGTCTATATACAGACCAAATGGGACAAACAATATGCAAACAATGCTTATTAAAAAAAGTTTTCTTTTTTGTTGGGTTTCTTTTTTTTCCCATCAAGTCAGGGGATAAAGATGTTCATTATAATGGATTTATGATTTATAATACAAATTTAAAGAGAAAACAGTATTAGTAGGGTGGGGCAGTATGGATGCTGAATGGCTCCCAAGTAGAAAGGCTTATATAATAACTATACCTCACAAAACGATGAACAGGGGTGTAGACATAACTCCTGTGAGCAACACAGAGAACCACACAACACAGAAGGTCAGACATGATGGACAGACATGATGATAGCACATATATTTAGCAGAGAAAAAGGAAAAGTTATATACACAAACACACACAAAGGTGATAACAAAGACAAGGTGACAACAGTAACACATGGTCAAAAGCCTGGGGCAATAGACCCAGACTGTTCATTCATAGTCAAAATTTGCTAGTAGGGAAAACAAAGCAGGCTGTGCCAGAGCTGTCAAATACACAATTCACTGAATTCAAATGAGCTCTAAATGATAAAGTATATTATATAACCATACATAATATAGCATGAAACTAGAATATCTCTTGTTCAGTAAGTTAGTAAGACAGTATTGGGACGCACCAGGAGGTTGGTGAGGTGCGTGTGTGTGTGTGTGTGTGTGTGTGTGTGCGTGCGTGCGTGTGTGCGCGTGCGTGCGTGCGTGCGTGTGCGCGCACGTCCGGGTATGTGAGTGCGTGTGTGGGTAGGTGGGTGTATGAAGTGGTTAGCTTATCTGCCTCAAAGGAAGAAGGTCATGGGTTCAAGTCCTGTGTTTGAACCCTCAACCTTCTGATAAGTAACATAGAGCAATAACCACTGATCAACTACTGCCTACTTCAGGAAGGTGATAAAATTCAATATTATATATTCAATAACAAAACTATCATGAAGAGGAAAAATATATTCAAATTCCTGCTTGGGACAAGGTTTTTGAAAAAGGTTTCGATCAGGGTCTTTGTTATTTGGCTATAGAAGAAATCCAGAATGCTACTAGAGCCCTCATTTAAAAATGTATGAAATATGGCATGGCTGTTCATAGGAGCAACCTACCTTACCTATGTACTGTACTGTGCTTTATTGTGAAAGAAGGAAAGAGAGAGAGAAAGAAAGAATTCTAATTTCTATTGTAAAATAAAATCCAGAGGAAATTTATAGGAAGTTGGAGTTTTCCACAATGCTATTTGTAATAATGAGATGCAAGTTAAATCTGACCTTGCAGGAAATCCAATCCCGTTCATCACCCTGACCTCATCCTTAAAACAAAATAAAGCATGGTGGTGGCAGCACCATGATGCACAAATGCTTTTTATTAGCAGGGGCTGTTTAACTGGTCATGGTCAGGGCAACATGCATAGAACATATGAGACTTGACACCAGGGTTTACCTTTCAATAGGAAACCAGCTCTGATGATTTCGGACAACAGTCCATGTTAATTCCATAACACCGTTTTCAAGTGGGGCAGTGGTGGTCTAGTGGATAGAGCGCAGGATCACTGATCCTAAAGTTGGGGGTTCGAGTTCCCACAGGGTTGTCACTGGCCCCCAGTGTGGCTAACTGGGTTATCAAAGGTGGGCCATGTCTCTCACTGTCTCTGGTGAGAGGCATGTAAAAGAGCCATTGCTGACTTTCGTAAAGAGTAGGCTGCAAAGCCGTCAGCGTGTTTCTGTCCCTTGATAAAAGGGTTGTGACAGGAAGAGCATCCGAAGTAAAAACCCATGCCAAATCAAATGTGCGAATCAGATGATTCGCTGTAGCAACTCTCGAGAACGGGAAAAAGCAGAAAGAAAAGAAGTAGATCACTGTTTTCAAGTCGACCAAAGAATATTCCCTCATGGTTCAAAGTTGTCAAACCAGTATGAAATGAACTCAATATATAATGTGCCAGTGTGAACAAAGCTTAGTTAAAAACAGACGAAGAACAAAAATTCCCCTGTACTTGCCGTCAATCATGCTAAACCTGGGCTTAAGCATGATATGTTCATTGCGGTGACTGCAACATAATGTTATTCACTGAAAATGATATTACGACTATGAGTAACACAATGCAGAAGACAGATTATAAAGCTTATAATTTTCCCCACTACAGGAAATCAATGAGTCATGAAAGGAAATGAGGGAACAGAGGAGTGAGATGAGGGCAATACTGTAAGATTATAAGCGAGAGCAAAACTCACAGTGAGTGAACGCTGCTGACGGAAGAGCTGCGAGAGAGCACATCTCGATTTTGCTTTACAAAACTGCACATGCAAAACAAACAAAAAACAAAACACTATAAGACGAAAAAAGAAAAAATGAAAGAAAAAGAGCCGAAGGAGGGACATCCCATGAGGAATGTCCATCTCGCTTATTTGTTCAATTGTACATTGCAAAACACAACAGACAGATTGGTAACACTCCAGCTAAAGGCGTTCACATTTAACAGGATCATGTATTAATATGTGAATACTATTTTAAATACATAAAGCACATTTTGTTTTTAAAAACCTAAAATCTTGATCCTCTACCTGAGTGTAACCAACAGATCAGACTTACAGGTCAAAGGTTATGAAACCATCATGACACCATTCAAGAAAAAAAAAGTAAGTAAACAACTTACTACTACTTCGATTTAAAAAAAAAAGATCAGCATCATGGCAAAGTGTTATAACGTCAACTTTTCACCACATTTTTTTTTAATCACAATATAATTTTCAGATTACTCTGACATGCAAATTTATTTACAATATAATAAGAATAAAATATAAGAATACAATATTTGGGGCAGTGGTGGCCTGATGGTAAAGGGCACTGGATCACTGATCCTAAGGTCGGGGGTTTGAGTCCCACTCTCTACAAGGTTGTCACTGTCCCCCCAGTGCAGCTAACTGAGTTATCAAAGGCCAGCCATGTCTCTCACTGTCTATGGTGTGAGGTTCATGTAAAAGAACCATTGCTGACTTTCATAAAGAGTAGCTGCATAGCTGTTAGCGTGTTTCTGCCCCTTGCTAAACGGTTGTGTCAAGAAGGGCAGCCGACGTAAAAACCTCTGGCAAATCAAAAATGGGAATCAGATGATTCGCTGTGGCGATCTCTGAAAAGGGAAAAAGCCAAAAGGAAAAGAAGATAATAATACAATATTTGTCATGTTCTGATGTAAAAATTTTCATGATATAACTACAGTGGTCTGAAAAAGTATCTGAGCCTTTTGGAATTTCTCACATTTCTGCATAAAATCACCATCAAATGTGATCTGATCTTTGTCAAAATCACACAGATGAAAAAACAGTGTCTGCTTTAACTAAAACCACCCAAACATTTATAAGTTTTCATATTTTAATGAGGATAGCATGCAAACAATGACAGAAGGGGGAGGAATAAGTAACTGAACCATCACATTTAATATTTTGTGGCCCCCCCTTTGGCAGCAATAACTTCAACCAGACGCTTCCTGTAGCTGCAGATCAGTCTGGCACATCAATCGGGACTAATCTTGGCCCATTCTTCTTTACAAAACTGCTGTAGTTCAGTCAGATTCCTGGGACGTCTGGCATGAATCGCTGTCTTGAGGTCATGCCACAGCATCTCAATGGGGTTCAAGTCTGGACTTTGACTTGGCCACTCCAGAACGTGTATTTTGTTCTTCTGAAACCATTCTGACGTTGATTTACTTCTGTGCTTTGGATCATTGTCTTGTTGCAGCATCCGTCCTCTTTTTAGCTTCAACTGTCTGAAAGATGGCCTCAGTTTTTCCTGCAAAACATCGTGATGAACTTTTGAATTCATTTTTCCATTAATGATCGCAAGTTGTCCAGGCCCCGAGGCAGCAAAACAGCCCCAAACCATGATGCACCCTCCACCATGCTTCACGGTGGGGATGAGGTGTTGATGTTGGTGAGCTGTTCCATTTTTCCTCCACACATGATGTTGTGTGTTCCTCCCAAACAATTCAACTTTGGTTTCATCAGTCCACAAAATATTTTGGCAAAACTCCCGTGGAGTGTCCAAGTGCCTTTTTGCGAACATTAAACGAGCAACAATGTTTTTTTTAGACAACAGTGGCTTCCTCCTTGGAGTCCTCCCATGAACACCATTATTGGCCATTGTTTTACATATAGTTGATGTGTGCACAGAGATATTGGACTGTGCCAGTGATTTCTGTAAGTCTTTAGCAGACATTCTAGGTTTTTTTTTACCTCTCTGAGTATTCTGCGCTGAACTCTTGGCGTCATCTTTGGTGGACGGCCACTCCTTGGGAGAGAAGCAACAGTGCCAAACTCTCACCATTTGTAGACAACTTCTCTGACTGTCGACTGATGAATATCCAGACTTTTAGAGATGGTTTTGTATCCTTTCCCAGCTTTATACAAATCAACAATTCTTGATCACAGGTCTTCAGACAGCTCTTTTGAGCGAGCCATGGTGCACATCAGACAATGCTTCTCATCAAGACAATTCTTACCAGGTGTGTGTTTTATAGTGGGCAGAGCAGCTTTAAGCCACTCATCAGTGATTGGACACACACCTGACTTAAATTGTTTGGTAAAAATTGGTTTCAATTGCTCTTTAAGTCTCCTTAGGCAGAGGGTTCAGTTACTTATTCCTCCCCCTTCTGTCATTGTTTGCATGCTATCCTCATTAATATATGAAAACCTATAAATGTTTGGGTGGTTTTAGTTAAAGCAGACACTGTTTTTTCATCTGTGTGATTTTGACAAAGATCAGATCACATTTGATGGAGATTTTATGCCGAAATGTGAGAAATTCCAAAAGGTTCAGATACTTTTTCATACCACAAGAATCCCTGTGTTTGATTCCACTTAATCCTAAGTAGGGTCACGGGGAGGCTGGAGCTTATCTCAGCCAACTCTGATCGAGGGCAGGGTACACCCTGGCCAGTTCGCCAGGCCATCACAGGGCCAGCAATCAGACAACCATTCACACTCACATCTAGGGGAGATTTGGAACAGCCTTACTGTGTATGTTTTTGGACGGTGGGAGAAAACCAGAAAACCAAGAAGAAACCCACACAAGCACAAGAGAACATGCAAACTCCGCACAGAAAAGGCGAACAGGGAATCAAACCCAGGATCTTGCTGTGAGGCAGATGTGTTAATCATTATGCCACAGTGCCACCCATTATTATTATATATTATTACATTATATATTCATTCATTCATTCATTATATATTACATTTAACATTGTTCCAACGTGATAACTTTGTATGTCGAAATTATATAAAAATACAGTTATATCATGAAAATTTGCACATTATAACATGATACTGTACTGATCTTTTTTCCTTTTATCTGAGTAGCATCAATAAGTCGCTATACATTTTAAATTAATTACAGTGCAAACTTTATTAAACGTTGATAAAATAATTGTGGAATGGTTGCCAGTATCTGATGAAAACCTGCACTGAAAAGCAACATGAACAAAATATTTTAATCAGGATGAAGCGTCACAGGGAGTTGACACAAAACTAAACTAAAAGTTTGACTGGTATATTGTCACAATGCTCAAATGTTACATTAATAATTCAGATGAGACAGCTGTGATGTGTGAGACAGGAATAACACATACAGTACATGGACATATAATGGACACATAGCTGTTTGGACGGACTTGAATCTATTAATGGCAGCAATGTAAAAGAGAAGACACATGAACTTACGCTGTGATAGAAATGTTAGCTGCTGATATTGGGCTGACCTCCTTCACCTCCATGGCCTTCTGTAGTGCTATGCTCTTTTTGGCAGCCTCCTCTTGTTCCTCCTCATCCTAGTAAACACATGCACAAGACGAATACGGTCTAACAAATGTAAATAATTATCGCTTAATTGCACTGTAGATATATTTCAACAACAAAATAAAAACAAGATAAAGGCGACACAATCGATTTACCGACCTTCGTCAACTCCTGAGCATTGGCAAGGTTATCAACAGCGATAGCCAAGAATACATTAAGAAGGGTGTCTGGTTCAGCCAGGTTAAAGATGTATTTACATCAATGCCGCAATAGGTATTAACCCTTTAACGCCAGTAGGACCATATGGTCCTCTTTCAAAAAATGTTAACTACTAGACACATTGTAGTCAGTGCTTCTCAAGTGTTCTATACTTGTTGTGGTGTCGCCTGATGCAACACAACTTGGTCCCATGTGCCTCAGTCAATTGTGAGACGACCTTGAGTGCACAGGATAGTGTTGTTCACAAATTTGTAAGTGTGTTATTATTTGTTGTTATTATTATTATTATTATTATTATTATTATTATTATTATTAGTGTTATTATAGTTTTCTTGAAAAAAATGTGTTCATGGTGTTTCCTTAGCCCTTTTTGATTCGGAAAAACTAGTGATAATTTTTTTAACTGCAAAAAATTATTTGGGTGTTAAATGGTTAAAATGAAAGTACCGTATTCAACATAATAAGCGCCCTGCTCCAATAAGCAACCCCCCCCAGTGTTTTTATCTTACGTCTAATAACCACCCATGTGTATTGGGAGCAAAATCGTAGATCAAACTTCGCAATTTTATTCAATCACTCTCTGGAACCGTAAAATGAGGCATTCACTGCCTGTAAAAGTGAGTTTACATGGTATTTCAAGACACCCTGCCACTGGGGAATGTCTATAATGTTCATCAGTAACAACACATTTGATTATTCCGCCGTGCTTTAAAAAAAAGGAAAATATTTTGCTGTGATCTCTTGGTAAATGTCCAACAACCAATGAACCATTAGAAACTGCTACAGCAAAATTATGATTGAATTATGAATGAATGGAGCAATGAGCCAGATATGGACCTATCAGAAAGTAATGACGAGTATTTTTCACCTGATTCTCCTGCTCATTCCTAGCCATGTGTTTTTGTTTATGTTCATGTTGATTGGTTCATTGTGCCATGTGCTAAAGTTGACATTCATGTTGATTTGCTCGATTTTACTTCCCGGAAAATGTTTCAGGGAACAGCCGAAAGGAAAAGAAGACGACCGGGAGGGGAAATGTAAGGGGTCTTTTTTTTAAAAAAATGTTGTTTTCTGTTTATTTTCAGCTTTCATATAAGTAGTTTGGTTGATACCACAAAAGGAATAACACAAATACCAGTAAAAGTGTTTTATTGTTGTGTTATTATTCATTTTTCCACCTTGATGGTAATAAGCACTTACCGTTCCACTCCGCTGGTAATCACTTTAATAAGTGCCCACCCACTCCAATTTTTAAAGCGCCCTGGGCACTTATCACATCGAATACGGTAAATTACATGTATAGTGGCACAGAATACATGAATTGGCTTTAAAGAGGCACATGATACAAGATATCTGAATTAATTGTTGAATTGACAGTAATAACAAATGATAGTAAATGATCCGAGTGGCACAGTGGCCCTTGGCATGCCGAAAATGTTTTGGGGTGAAGTTTGTATCTGGATGCCCTAGTTTTCTTCCACAATCCAAAGACATGCACATCGGGCTAATTGGCAGTTTAAAATTGCTCCGAGGTGTGAGTGGGAGTAGAAATGGTGGTGTGTGTGTAGGCCTTGCAATAGATTAGTGAGATGTTCAGGGTGTACCCTCGCTTTGCACTTCCCGTGACCGTAGCAGGAGTAAGAAGGCAGTCAGATGAATGAATGGATCATATATACAGGATTTGCTGTGAAAGCAGTTTTGTTCATGCACAAGAAAAGGATACAGTTTCCAAAGAGTGTAAGTACGATGAAATAAACTGAGGAGAACATCCCGAGCGGAACACCACCTTGAGATTCAATCCCATGATACATTACAGCATTCCAGTCTTCTCCTGTCAAAATCTATAAACACACACATACACATACACACACAGACACACACACACAGACACACACACACACACACACACACACACACACACGCGCACACACACGCACGTGCACACACACATACACACACACGTGCACACACACGTGCACACACACACACGCACACACACAGTGTAAACATTCCCCAAAAGCTGCATAATTATTATTACACTGAATTGCAAAATATTAATTGTAAAAAAAATTGTTGAGTTGACAAAAAAGGAGTGTAAAATGTTTGGCATATACCTGAAAGACGGTCATTATGGCAGCCGGAAAGTTGTCAAAATTTGTTGTTGGTGTTTCGTCATCAAAATTAAACCTGTCACGAGAAAGAAAATGGCCGTACGTCTTACAAAGGATGAGAATTCCTGAAAATGAAAATATATTCACCCAGAGTCTAATTATACAGGGATGGAATCATCAAAATGACATTGACTGTAATTTAATATTTTATTGATTTTACTGATTAGTATTTCAGAATCCAAAAATGGCCCAGGTGACTACACGCAAAAGGAATTGTAATATCATTTAATTAAGAAATACCATTCACTTTCTGAACCAATAATCCTAATTAAGGTCGCACGAAGGCTGGTACCCATCTCAGCCAACTTGGGATGAGAACAGAGTACACTCTGGACAGATTGCCAGGCCATAACAAGGCAGAAAGACACTGAGGGCTATGCAACGACTCTTTTATGAAATTCATAAATTGTTCTTTTACAGTCTCCCACCGTAGACAGTGAGAGACATGGATGGCCGGCCTTTGATAACCCAGTTCCCTGCACTGGGGAAAAGCAGTGACAACCCGCTGATAGTGGGGTTTGAAACCCCGACCTTTGGATCAGTATTCCCGCACCTTAAACATCAAACTATCACTGCCCCAATCAATAAATAAATAAAATAAAATAAAATAAAATTAATTTATTGTTAATGACAAATGTACTGAAGACTTAAAATAAATTCCCACTCTTTACTCTATTACTTTGAGAAAGGACATGACATCATGTTTAGCATTCTCACCTTACAGAAAAAAGGTCTTGGGCTCTACCCTCATGGTTGGCAAATGCGTTTCTGCATGAAGTCTGTATGCTTTCCTTGTGCTTCCATTAGCACATTAAGCTAACTGGCTATTCCACATTGCACACAGGTGTGAACAGATGTTTGAATAGATGTGTTGGAAGAGCATCTGGCTGTAAAAATTCTGACAAACTTTACTCATGCATTGATGCCACATAGGAGTGGAGAAAGTATATAAATTAGAATAAGAAAAGTCTCCAGGGTGCTACGCTGGCATAGTGGTTAGCATGTCCATATCAGAGCAAGAATGTCATGGGTTAACATCTCAGGGTTGGTGAGGGTGTTTTTTTTTTGTTTTTTGGTGGAGTTTGCATTTTGTCCCAGTGCTTGCATGGGTTTTATGTGAGTCCAAAGACTTGCACATTCCACAAACTGGCTGTTCCGAATTGGATCCAAGGTCACTCATGTATTTATATGTGTAATAACAACAATTTGAATCTAATCTATCTATTCTAATCTTGTACATTTAGCGAATAAAGTCAGCTCACAAAAATTTCATAAAATGGTCGACAATGGTGTATTGGTTAGCACATCCACTTTACAGCAAGGTCTTTGGTTTGAGTCCTGGGCTTGGCAGGGGCATTTCTGTGTGGAGATTGCATGTTATCCACATGCTTGCATGAGTTTCCTCTGGGTATTCAGGTTTCCTCCAACCATCCAAAGACATGCACATAACATTAATTGGCTGCTCCAAATTACCCCTTGATGTGAGTTTAATTGGTTGTGCATGTGTTGGCTCTGTAACTGTCTGGCGATTGTCTGTTTAGGGTGTATAATGCCTTCAAAAGGTGTCAGTTGAGATAGGCTTCAGCCTTAATATGATTGAACAGTTATGGAAATTGCATACATAGTGAGCCATTTTATAGTCACCAGACTGATAATTACCAATAAGGCTACATAGTTTTATATTTAAAATATACAGGAGATTACAGTATTTGTTAGCATTTTAAATTCTAAGCAAATGAAAAAGCACCTTCTAAGACTTATTCAAATTTCAGAGGCATTATATATGCCTTTCAAAAATAACTTTGCAAATATGGGCAGACGAAATGATGGCCAAAGCTTTCCACACTTTCCAAAGCAGCCCATAACTCTACCACTCTGTGTTACGAATGAAATTCATTTCTTTTACTCTTACTGAGATTGACTCGGAATAGCTGCACCACTGCCAATTCACTAGATGTCAGACTCAGCCAGATTCTACTAAATCAATTTTTGCCACCCTTGCTCATACTTATTCCATCTCATTAGCTGTATGTGTTTGCACACTCGTTCTCTCTGGATCTATTTCCAAACTCTGGCTGTATTCATCTTTTGGTGCTGGGTGTCAATTCTTTTTTTAAAGCAGATCTTAAAATATGTACCATCAATGATAATTATACAATAGATATAAATATTCACTCCAGTGCTCCAGGCTTGAGTCTTTTTTAAATGTGTGTCTTGAGGTATGTTGATTTGTTGGATCAGAACATTTACACAAATCTATAAATATATTTTTAAGTAAACACCATACACTGTATTTAATCAGACTCGAGATGCGGTGAAATGGGTTTGAGTCCTGGCCTTGGAGAGGGCGTTTCTGCGTGGGCTTTGCATGTTCTCCCTGTGTCTGTATGGGTTTCCTCCAGGACACCTGGCTCTTCCCACATTCCAAATACGTGCACATTAGACTGCTGCCACGGAATATATCAAATCGCACCAGTTATGTATGTCAGTGGGAATTGGTGGTGGTGGTTTTGGTGGTGGGAGTGGTCAGTTGTGTTGGCCTACTGATTGGCCTGGCCTGTTGTTCAGAGTGTACCCCATCCATTGTTTGGCTAAGATAGACTCCAGCCTCCCCGCCATGCTAATGTTATTAAGTGGTTCAGAAAATAAGCGAGTATCAAGTAATGCACTCATTATGAAAAAAAAAGCGAGACATATTGTGTAATCAGTCCAAGTTGTGGGAAAAGAAAAATGAATTCCCTGCTGACATGTGGTATTTCTTCTGGCTTACTAATCTCCAACAGGATCACAGTGAAGGCACAGAGAAATAAATAAAAAAAACAGCTGTGAATGATCTCTTAAAATACAGAAACAGGAAGGACATGACTTTTTTTTTTTTAACACCAGTATATCGGTTAGTAATCAGTACATTAGTAGGACAAAACTGGAAAGTGAGGTGGGGTACACCCTAAAGAGCTCACCGGACCATCACAGGTCTACAAGACCCAATCATTCATAGGCACACTCACACCTGGAACAGCCACTTAGACTAATATGCATGTCTTCGTAATGCTGGAGGAAACCAAAGTACAGTCAGAAGGAGAATATGCAAACTCCACACAGAAACCCCAGGACCTGGAACCTTCTTTCTGTGAGAAGGACATGCTAACAACCTGCCAGCCCAGACAACAACAGATTAATGTTATTTTATTGCTGGTGGTGTTTTGACTGATTTTTTTGTCTGAGAATTCAAAGAATTTGTAAATTCAAGTCAATATTTTGTACCTCCAAGAATCCAAGTGACAATCTGAAACAGGAAATGACCTGAAACTAACTAGACTTTGATCAATTTCATTAAATTACATAAATTAATGGGAATAACTAAAGACAACTTTATACTTAATGCACAATATTTATGAATTATACTTATGCCAGGCTCTGAGTAATTTCAATTCGTGTGTATATGCTTAAATTTGAGATGTACCTCATGTTAATTGCAATTCAATTGACTTGTTAAACAAACATAGACAGCGAACAGACTCTAAGAGAAGTGCAGGCTGAAAAAGCTGTACCTTAGCATTATGTTATGGGATGTCCGTGTAGCATTGTTCAAGGCAAACAGTTTGAGTTGAACAAGAAGTGCAATACTGCAGTCAGGTATCTATCTGACCATTTGATTGGCTAAAATTGAACTCCATCAATATTTTTTATCCCCCCCGCCCATTTTCTCCCGAATTTAATTATATCCAATTAACACCCTACAGGTATCACATGGCCAATACTGACCAGGAAGGGGCATAAGCGCACACATGCCCACTCCGGGACATGCAATGCTAACCACCCACCTCTTTTTGAACTGTGGTGCATGTGTCTTTAGGGGTGGTCTCACACACTTGGAGGGAAAGTGCTACCTTCTCCCTTGTAAGAATGATCTCACAGGCACCTGTTATTGACTGGAGATCGCTGTGAGTAACAGGGAAGTGAGCATATGCCATTCCTCCCCCCTTGAGCCAACTGTGGCATTCGTACTTCCACCCTGGATTCATACTTGTGATCTCCGGGTTTATAGTCACACACCTTGTCGAGGTGCCACTCGGGAGCCCTCAACCAATAAATAATAAAAGTTTTCAATATAATTGCTGCAAGTGAATAAAATAGCAGA
Organism: Plotosus lineatus; assembly: GCA_024760905.1. Classification (NCBI taxonomy): domain Eukaryota; kingdom Metazoa; phylum Chordata; class Actinopteri; order Siluriformes; family Plotosidae; genus Plotosus; species Plotosus lineatus. Next base: position 35,080,747 of record CM045735.1, read on the forward strand.
GAGAAGTTGGGCATACTCATTAGTCATACAGCAATGGCTATGCTCCAAACATTCATAATCATGAACATTTACAGTGTGCAGCATTTCTATTCACTAATTCAGCCATCAAAGGTCTGCTCTGGCAACCTGCCACACCACTGGTACACAGAGCAGAAGCCAATCACCCAGACCATTACACAAACGGCAGTAGACAATTAAACGCATGTTGTGAACTGGTACTTTGCCTTCGTTGATAAGAAAGTCCTGCTGAACAGATGGTGCATTTGGTTGATGCTGTCACTCTCATATCAGCCATAGCTCCAGGGAAGGGCAGAGAAGAGTGAAGAAACTATTATGAAAGCTTTAAAGCTATAACCCCAACGTACTTTTTCTCAAAGGAGATTTTGAAAAATCTAGAATCAAGTGGGCTGGGTTTTAAAGAATTTTGTTCCCGAGTTCTGCAGAAGACCTAAATCTGATAGAAAAGCTCATTAAGGAAGTTACATGTACACAGTGGGTCGAGTGAGACAACAAATAAAGCTATTTTGGAATTTTGGGGGCTCCTGTGTCTTTTGTATTGTATTCTGTATCACTAAACACTTAAGAAAAAACAAACAAAAATGTGAACTAACTTAAACAAAAAATAATGTCCACTTACTGTCCTCCAAACAGCTGCATTCCCAACAAGGCAAATACGACAATAAAGAGGAAGAGGAGGAACAGCAAACTGATAATGGATTTCATGGAGTTGAGCAAAGAAACTACCAGATTCCTTAAAGAATTCCAGTACCTGTTGAGAAACGTAGCTTTTTTAATATCAAACAGGTAATTTGTCAATCTATACATTCAGAGAATATTAATTTTCAGTAATAGTAATTTGCAGTACTTCATGTATAGAACATGTGAAGAAATGCAATATATTGTGTGTTTAATCAATACAAATGTGACCAATTATCACAAAAGCCTGAAATGAGAAGTTCTTAAAGGTTAATTTTATTCAAATCTTTAGAATGCTTTCACATGATCACATCACCCCATTGCTTAATATTCTCCTGTAACAGCATGCCCCTCTCTCTTTAGCTGCTTACTTAGATAAGAATTTGATTATTGGAACTTTTTTTAAACCAAATAATTACAAAGAAGGAAAAATAGCAATCAGTCTTTTTAATTTTATAATTTTCATCATTAAAAATGGAACATGAAAGTTAGAAATGCCCATGTCCTCATAAAAGTCTTATTAACTGTCTAAATTTTAGTAAAGTACCACCTTACATATCCAAAACATTAACTGTGTGTGTTTTAATGCAGTTGAACATACTTGGTCACTTTAAAGATTCGGAGCAGGCGAAGTGCCCTCAAAACACTAATACCAAAAGATGCTCCATGAGGTTGAGCGGCTGCCCATACGACCTCAAATATACTCCCCACAATGACCTATGCAGAGCAGAGGATACAGAAATAATAAGCAACAAATATCGCATGAGTTAAATGTTGACGCAAAAATATTGACACAGCATGTGAAAGTGCCGCCTGAGGTGTAAAATGGCTGCAAGTATCTCAGCGGCTGTTAATGGCTGAGACAATGAAGACACTTCTCTGATTGGTCCAGCTGTGACTCACTCCAAAGTCAAAGCAGTTGAATGAGGAGTGGAAGTAGTTCCTGGGCCCTAGGCCATACATCTTCAGTTTCATTTCGGATAGAAATAGACCCAGAAAGACGAACTCAGCCAAGTCTGGGAGACACAAGATGGTGACACGACATTACATTAGCACACGCACGTACATATAGTATCTGGGGATTTTTTTTTTCTTTTGGGGGTGGGGGGTGTCAGTATATATATATATATATATATATATATATATATATATATATATATATATATATATATATATATATATATATATATATTTCGCACATTTGATTTGGCATGGGTTTTAATGGGTTTTAACGTCGGATGCCCTTCCTGTCACAACCCTTTAGCAAGAGACAGAAACACGCTGACGGCTTTGCAGCCTACTCTTTTACGAAAGTCAGCAATGGTTCCTTTACATGCCTCTCACCATAGACAGTGAGAGACATGGCCTGCCTTTGATAACCCAGTGAGCTTCACTGGGGGGACAGTGACAACCTTGTGGGGACTCGAACCCCCAACCTTAGGATCAGCGATCCTGCGCCCTATCCACTAGACCACTATATATATATATATATATATATATATATATATATATATATATATATATATATATATATATATATATATATAGAGGATTTTCTGAGTAGATCCTTCCGTAGGAGAGTGCTCAATACTTTTTGGTAGAGCAAATAAACAAAAATAAAAGGACAGGACAAAGACTTTCTATTGAAACTCCATTTATCACTACAGATCTGTTTCGAGGGGTGGTGAAACCATCCTCTCTCTTCAGGTGATTATAGAAGAATGATTACAAATATATTCAATAAATAGATATCCAATGCTATAAATGCTTATAATAGCAATTAATCATTTGAAAATAATGCATAAGATCTCAATAAAATATACATACACACATATATAGATGTGCGTGCGCACACACACACACAGATGCGTGCGAGCACACTCAGATGCGCACCTCACATAAAATTGCAAGTAGTTTTGTTGGGGGGTGGATTGGTTTTTGTTTGTTTGTGGTGGGGTTTTTTTTTGCATAATTGGCCTTGTTTTGCAGCATGTTCCTTAACTTTTCCACAATTGTTCCTTAATTTCCTTATTTTTCGATGAATATTTTTGAAAAACCCGTGATGCAATGAAGCCGCAGGAACTGAAGCACGAAGTAGCGAGGGATCACTGTCTATACATACGCACACACTTTAACATTAGTTTATGTCTTATACATCTGAAATTCTTGTTTCATTGATTTTAGATCATGAAATAGTGACGAAATACAAGTTTCAGTACTATGGGACTATGAAAAGCAGCAATACGTACATAGTGATTTGGTGAGCCATTTAGGTTGGTTGTAGTGAACGATGGCGACACACAGCGTGTTTAAGCCCACTATGCACAACACAATCCAGTAGAAGCTTTGGGCTTTCACCATGCGCCGAATAAAGAAGCGAACTCGTTTCTCTTTGCGACGGAAGTATGACGAACTGTCGTTCTTGCTGCTTTTCAGGCTGGCTCGGGCAAAGGGAGATCCAGGGGGCGCTATTGACAGAAAGTGAAGAAGACTGCATAGTTATTTCAGCAGCAATGTTTTTCCCAATTGCTCATCATGACTTCTAGATACAGTATTCTGTTTTTCCTACGTCCATCTGGGTTTACTCCATGTTTTCCAGTTTCCTTTCACCTCTTGAAAACATGGAGGTAGATACGATAGATTGTCATCCTAACTTAAATCCTTACAGATGAAAGAATGATGGATGACAAAAATAATTCTTTAAATATAATACAAAAGACCACAACGCCTTCCATTATCGAAACATCTAAACTATAATAAGTTATTCATCTCGCTAAATAAGCTCGCTATGGGGATAGAAACAGCAATTATTTGGCAAGCTAAGCAGGCCAGCTATGAGGATGGCAATATTAGCATGGAAAGCAATATGTGGACCTTCAGACTTTAAACTGTCTTATTTCTTCTTCTTCTTCTTTTCCTTTCAGCTGTTCCCTTCAGGGGCCATCACAGCGAATCATCTGCCTCCATATCACCCTATCCTCTGCATCTTCTTCACTTACACCAACTGCCTTCATGTCCACCTTCACCACATCCATGAATTGTCTCTTTGGTCTTCCTCTAGGCCTTCTGCCTGGAGGTTCCAGCCTCAGCATTTTACTACCAATATACTCACTATCTCTCCTCCGTACATGTCCAAACCATCTCAATCTAGCCTCTCTGACTTTGTCTCCAAAACATCTTACATGTGCTGTCCCTCTGATGTGCTCATTCCTGATCCTATCCATCCTCGTTACTCCCAAAGAGAACCTCAACATTTTCATCTCTGCTACCTCCAGCTCTGACTCCTGTCTTTTCCCCAGGGGCACTGTTTCTAAACTATACAACATCGCTGGCCTCAACACTGTCTTGTACACTTTTCCTTTCATTCTTGCCGATACTCTCCTATTACACTTCACACCAGATACTTTTCTCCAACCATTCCAACCTGCCTGCACACGCTTCTTCACCTCTTTTCCACACTCTCCATTGCTCTGGATTGTTGAGCCTAAGTACTTATTTATATAATATATAGTCATAAAATAAACACTATTCTCATAATCATCATCATCACCATCATCATCATCATCATCATCATCATCATCATCATCATCATCATCATCATCATCTTTTGCTTGATCCATTGTTGGGTCGCAGAGCCAAGTCACTTCCTCCAGACTTTTCTCAATAGGGACATTGAGGCATTACCGGACGAGCCAAGAGACTTAGTCCATCCAGTGTGTTCTGGGTTGATCAGGCCTCTTCCCGGCTGTACATGCCCTTCGGCCACACAAGAGAGGTATTCAGGGGCATTTTAACCAAATGCCTGAACCACATCAACTGGCTTTTCTTAACAAGGAGGAGCAGCGGTACTACTAAAGATTCTCCTGGATGGCTGAGTTTCTCACCCTATCTTGGAAGGAGGGCCCCACCACGTTATTTGCTTATTTCAGTCACTTCTATCAGCCATCTTCTTCTTTTGGTCACTACCCAATGCTCATGACCATAGGTATGGGTAGGAATCTACGTAGGTTGATTGGTAAATTGAGAGCTTTGCCTTTCATTTTCAATATTCTCCATAATTAGAACTTTATGAAATATATTAAAAAAAATCTCCAGACAAAGAAATGTAAAGCATCATTTCATATTTGGGAGTGAAGAGACAAAAAGAAATTCAACACCTGGAATTTAATTTCTGATGAAATGATGACTGTATCTATCTGAGTAGAGCTTGTCATTGATCTTTTCTTACTACCTATTCATGCTGGGTGTGGCTATTCTAAGAAAAATAACTCATGAGTGTTTCAGGAGTGTGACATTAATCATTGCCCAAATCTGAGAAAAAGGAAGCTGACTGAGGGGCTCAGTCGCTTCAAATCCCACCAGTGACTAGCACAAAAAGAAACAAAATTAAAGAACAAAGGTGGGAGTAATTACATCTAACTCTTAAGTCTGACATTGAGCCTATAATAGAGTGCCTTGGGCTAAAGAGAGTGGTTTAAAATTGAAGTATTCTATCATGGCAGGACTAATACTCAGTGAATCCTGCTCATGGTTCTACTATGGGTGCACTTGGCACTGCACAGTGTCTGGAATCAAAGACTCTTGACTGATGTTGCATTGGACAACAGGCAGTATATTTTTTCCCTTAAGCAGGAAAATGTGAATTTTTTTAAAGATGTATAAGAATGGAGTCTATTGACAGCTTGGGTATTACTTATTTAATGACAATGTTTTCTGGTCTCCCGTCATCTTCATGTGTGTTCGATGTAACTCGTCTGCATTCTCAATGATCCTGAGTTTACAAGGCAGAAGAACTACAGCATACATATAACTTATATGAGGGGTTCAGTCAACGCTGCGAAAGTAGAGGTAAACACCTACATGTGAAGGCAGTTTATCATCTCATTAAAGGCATGGTCCTAGAGATGACATGGGCATGAAGCATTCAGTGTTTTGATAGACTTTACATTTTACATATATTTACTGTTTATGTGGATTTCCCTCATTTGGGTAGATAACTTGAGCCTCCAATGAGTTTAACCATGTGTTATGCTATCTCTTTTTACTAGTTAGCCTTAAGTACTTGCCTACATGTTATTCTACTACATGTTATGATTATGCCTACCTGGCCAACTTATAAAGCTGGTTTTTTTTTTCATCCTTACCTTCGCGCTCTCCTTTAGCCTTTTGTAACTTTTATATGCAATATTATTTACAGTGATGACTTGTGCTAACTCTAACTGTTAGACAATAAATGATCAGACTCTTTTAACATTTCTGTATTGTGCTACGATTGACTAGTAGTTTATTGATAAATTACTGCACCCTGGATGTGAGGGTGGAATACACTATCATTCAATAACTGACCATCATGCATGCACACATATGTACTTAAGGGCGATTTAGCATGGAGAATCCATCTATAGACACCTATGTTTTTGGAAGCGGGAGGAAACCAGTTAACATGGAGAAAACCTATGAGGCCATGAGTGGAACATGCAAAATTCTACACATGCAGTAATCTCAGCATCAGTCAGCTTGGACTGTGAAACCTTGAGCTGTAATTTGAGAAATACCCACTGTGCCATTATAATACAACTGACAAAAAAATAGCATCCCCAATATTTCTCAAGCCCCATTAGATTTTATGTGGCTACGATCATATCATCATTTATTTATTTTCAGATATAGAAAGTCTAAGCAATTTAAACAACAAGCCCAGTGATTAGACTTTAATCAAGTGTGCACTAGTGACCCATATTATCATTATTTATCGTAGTGAGCCAATTCCAAGTCTTACCAACTGAGGAAATGTCTGTGAAGTGTTCCTCACCCTCCTCGGCACCAATGAGGTCATTCTTCCCCTTCTTGACTTTGGCTCTTTTCAGCACTATACACAAGCAATGGACAAACGAAATGTAATCAGAGGATTTTCTTTCCAGTGACTGAGCTGAACCATATAAACTTGTAATGGCTTCTGAAAAGAGTTGGGATTTTTTTTTTTTTTCCAAAAAAAATGTTGTGTCTTGTTTTTATGAAGATGATCATACAAAGTTGTCTCAAATACTTGTACAAATAAATTTACAACCAAATATGAACTTCTTCTTTTCCTTTCGGCTTTTCCCTTCAGGGGTCGCCACAGCGAATCATCTGCCTCCATCTCACCCTATCCTTTGCATCTTCTTCTCTTACACCAACGACCTTCATGTCCTCCTTCACCACATCCATGAATCGTCTCTTTGGTCTTCCTCTAGGCCTTTTGCCTGGTAGTTCCAGCCTCAGCATCCTATTACCAATATACTCACTATCCCTCCTCTGTACATGTCCAAACCATCTCAATCTAGCCTCTCTGACTTTGTCTCCAAAACGTCTTACATGTGCTGTCCCTCTGATGTGCTCATTCCTAATCCTATCCATCCTCGTTACTCCCAAAGAGAACCTCAACATTTTCATCTCTGCTACCTCCAACTCTGCCTCCTGTCTTTTCCCCAGGGCCACTGTTTCTAACCCATACAACATCGTTGGCCTCAACACCGTCTTGTACACTTTTCCTTTCATTCTTGCCGATACCCTCCTATCACACATCACACCGGACACTTTTCTCCAACCATTCCAGCCTGCCTGCACACACTTCTTCACCTCTTTTCCACACTCTCCATTGCTCTGGATTGTTGAGCCTAAGTACTTAAAATCCTCCACCTTCCTTATCTCTGCTCCCTGTAATCTCACCGTTCCTCTTTGGTCCTTGTCATTCATGCACATGTATTCTGTCTTACTGAGGCTAATCTTCATTCCCCTCCTTTCCAGGGCATACCTCCACCTCTCTAGATTTTCCTGCACTTGTTCTCTGCTCTCACTACAGATCACAATGTCATCTGCAAACATCATAGTCCATGGGGAATCTTGTCTAACTTAGTCTGTCAGCCTGTCCATCACCATAGCAAACAAGAAGGGGCTGAGAGCTGACCCTTGATGCAGTCCCACCTCCACCTTGAACTCTTGTGTCACACCGACAGCACACTTCACCACTGTCTTACATCTCTCATACATGTCCTGCACCACTCTAACATACTTCTCTGCCACTCCAGACTTCCTCATACAATACCACAGTTCTTCTCTCGGCACCCTGTCATATGCTTTCTCCAGATCCACAAAGGCACAATGCAGCTCCCTCTGACCTTCTCTGTACTTCTCCATTAACATCCTCAAGGCAAACACTGCATCTGTGGTGCTCTTTCTTGGCATGAAACCAAACTGTTTCAACTGTTTCAAACCAAACTGTTTACAACCAAATATGAACTCAGAAACAAATAGGTAGATCACTATTTCTACAACTGGCAGGTTGTTCAGTGAGTATCTTTCTTTAATCCCAGAGTCAGGCAGGCTATGCTTTAGCTTTCCCACAACCTCCTGCAGGAATAATCACATACATATTTCTGGATAAAAATGATGAACTCGACTTAAATAGCTGGGGCTAAGTGCAATGAACTTGAACATCATGATGATACTAGTTGCATTGCTTTTTACTTGTTGTGTCATCCGAATCATTCGAATGATTTTTCTCCTCTAATTTAATTGTAGCCATACAATTTCAGTCTGTCAAATATGCCTCCCTATTATGAGGGCAAGCATGTTTTTCCCTTGAGACATGTGATGCTAGCCTCTCACTGACATTTTTACACTTGCGCTGCTGTGCATGCATGTTCAGCAGTAGTGACACACAGTCAGCGGACAGCACGCTGTATGCATAAGCCTACAGACACCCATGATTGGCTAGTATCGCTTTCAGTGAAAGTTTAGTATCCTTTAGTGTTCAGCCAATTAGCTCCCATGGGCTCCAGGCATCACCGTGGACCTGAACTCACAATCTCCAAGAAAATAGTGCTATAGTCTGCAGCTGCACTAGAGAGCTAGTGCTAGCATTTTCACTTCTTTGTTTTGGTCCTGTGTTTTCAAAGACAAGATACAAAAAAATATATAGAATTCACACTCCTAGAATTCAGGTTTAGGCCACACCGACTTTAAGTGTAAACCCAATACAGACCCTGACAAAGCAGCTACAGATCGTAATACAAATACTATCAGTGCAATACAGCTCTGCTATCGAGATATGTGTTTGCTGTAAGCCATATTTCACTGTGAGTCATCCACCATAATCACTCAGGAGATCTCAAGGAACATGCCTGTATGACTAAGCACTAATCCCAAGGCTACCATTTTAAATTGTTTCTATCTCCTTTTTCCTCTCTTCTTTACTCGAATGTCCAAATTTAATTCTTCGTACTGTGCACACCAATCATATTTTCCATCTTTGCATGAAAACTAGAAGCAGAGGCACTAATACCTTTAAGTGCCTTGCTTGTGTGGCTTCAGGGGTAAAAGAGAAACTCGGGTAGGTTTACATTCCTGATCAATGCACTCTTTTATTTGAGACCTGTAAGCTCAATACTATTAAAAAAATGCAATTCCCTGTGGTGTGTGTGTGTGTGTGTGTGTGTGTGTGTGTGTGTGTGTGTGTGTGTGTGTGTGTGTGTGTGTGTTTGTGTGTGTGTGCGTGCTCAAACACACGCAATGCTTATCCAATTAACCCTTGTCTTAATCCCTATAATTACTTCTGGCATCCACAGATTGTGTAATTGATAGAGATTATGGACCTCGATAGGGCAGAACTACTGAGCAGAAAGTTAAGCATGTCAGTAGATGTGCTGAAAACCCCTAAAACACAATGAGGGAAGAAAAAAAAACACAGCAAGGTTTGTGAAAAGATAATAATGACATGGATGTCATCTTTACATGAAGGAAAAGGGCTGTTAGGCAGGATAGGAAGTCGAGGGATTATTTTAAGAACTAACATTTTGCAAAGGACAATATGGAAAGGGATGCTGACTTGACTAAACAGTCAAAAGATGAGAGAGGCTCATTTTTCACTCTAAAAATATTCTGCTGTTCAGTCCAACACACATGAACTAGACTTTCTAAACTCCATCTTATTTATGAATGAAGATTGCTAATCAGTCCCTCAATTCTCCAAGCACCAGGGTACCTCCACTTTCTTGTTACCTGGATTGTTCTGTTTCCTCTTGTACCATGCTCCTTCCAGTGGAGATTTCTCTTCCGCATTTTGATCTTCCTCAGCCAGCAGCACTTCCTCTGAAAAATGCATTCCAGAATTTTTTAATCCCAAATGATCAAACTCTCAAGATGTCTGTCTGTCATCCTTTCGGCTTTTTCCCTTTTACTCGGGAGTCGCCACAACGAATCATCTGATTCGCACGTTTGATTTGGCAGAGGTTTTTACGTCGGCTGCCCTTCCTGTCACAACCCTTTTAGCAAGGGACAGAAACACGCTGACGACTTTGCAGCCTACTCTTTACGAAAGTCAGCAATGGTTCTTTTACATGCCTCTCACCATAGACCATGAGAGACATGGCCCGCCTTTGATAACCCAGTTAGCCACACTGGGGGGGACAGTGACAACCTTGTGGAGAGTGGGACTTGAACCCCCAACCTTTGGATCAGCGATCCAGCGCCCTATACCACTAGACCACCACTGCCCCAATCAAACTATCAAGATACTTGTATGAAATTGACAGACTGTGGCACTGGATGTAACAATGTCCAACATAAATAGGTTGCATGTAATTGGGAAACGCTTCGATTTTTCAAATTTAATGCAAGATTAATATTTATATTGCATACGACAGGATAATGTGAGCATTTCTCCATACTAATTCCCAGTGGAGTTGCTAGATGAAGCTGGTGTTTGCTCTTTTTCATGACACATGCAAAAAACAGAAAATTCTGGGTAAGTGCTATACAGCAAACAAAGTGAGAATATGGTTAGTTTAACTGCTCAGTCCAGAAATTCACCACCTTAGGAATTAATTTAATCTGTATGTCAGTTTTTAAAAAACTGTCTTTATAATACTTGCTGCACTTGTCAAATAGTGCAGGGTACTGTGACTAAGAATAAATCAGAGACTCTTTAAATTATTTATTTTCTACTGTAAACTGTTAACTTCATGTGTGATTTTTTTTTAAAGAACCAACGCCCTAATTGGTTGAAGACTTTACTTTTGTCAGTGAAATGCCAAAGAAATCAAACCTGTGATGAAAAGACACTTACTTGCAGACTAAATTTCATCTTTGACATGAATGTGTTCATTTATGGGATAGTCGCTCAAAAAATATATAAAGGGCAGAGAACCAGAAAGCTGTTTTTCAGAAAAATTACATTTATTTAGGAGAACTGGAATGCCAGAAATGAACTGGCCTCGATTTCAATTATTTTATGCCGCCAGGAGGGTAGGACATTCTGGCATGTATGGACGTTTCCATATGACTTTATCTAATTTTTCAGTTTTTTTCATGGTTACACCATTATGGCTGTCACCCATTCACATATTTTTTCACAAATTGATTGAACGAAAAAATGTGAGAAGACTTTAACACTCAAACCATTTGCATAATCAAGTGCCCTTTCTAACACCCAGAACCACATTTCTCTATGATATGACTTATAAATGCCAACCTGGTGCAAAAACAGAATGATAGAATTTGGTAGTAATATTGACCACATACCTGCCTTGCAGATCCACTCCAGGTAGCCAGTCAACTCTCTTTCAATTTGTTGCTGCCTGCGTAGCTTCAGAAACTCCTGTCTCTTCTCAACACGTTCCCTTTCTTTCGCAAACTCTCTGACAACATACACAAACACTCATGGAAGCTAATAAAACCCATCAAACAATATTAAGTATGAGGCATGAGTATGAGGGACTATAATAGAGAAAAGTAAGAGACGTCATCAATGATAAAATAGTGTTGTAGCATTTAAACAGAATCTGAGAAGAGAGTTGTTGCTTATTTGTGTGCTTTTTTTTTGCCTTCAGTAAATAAAAAAGTGTGGACAGTTGAGTTGACGGAATCAACTATTTAAAGAACTTTGTTTCCTCAAAAGTTCTTAGGTTGCTTTTGAAATATGTTTTGCTTCATGACTCTGAGCAGCGAGTATATCACTATACACTTCAGATTTCATCCTGCTTTTTCTATCAGCAGCCACATCATCAATAAACACCGGTGATCCGATTCTGTTGGCAGCCATACACTCCTAGGCAGAAAACTGATCCAGCATTGAAATTACATACTGTATTTATATTGCAGCAAAGATATGTAACGGCCAAGAATACATCATTACCGATTAATGGTGATCTAAACACCAGCAAATCTATATCACGTAATTAGTTTTATAACTAATAAACACCCCATCCCACACCAATAAGGCCTCTAAAGCTTGCCTGGACAAGAAGATTTTTATTTTTTGCCTTGGAGTGTAGATGCCTATTTCCATCATGCATAACAGATGATGTGGTATGCTTTGGATAGCAAGTCATTCCTTTCCTGCTTCATACACTTATCTTTCCATCACTTAGTAAAAGGTTCAGCTTGGTTTATCCTCCCCAAAGAATCCTTTTCCAAGACTGGGCAAACTTTTTGCAAAATCTAGCACCAGAGAACCCCTACCCTCCTGTTACCTGGACTGCGACCTTGACTTTTCTATTTTTTAGTGTTAACAGTGGTTTACATCTTAAATTAAACTCTTTGCATTTATGTTTATGAAGCCATCTCTCAATTGTAGACTTTGAAAATCATAAGTCATTCTTGATAAATGTGTTCTTGACGTGATTGGATGTTGAGAATGGAATTTCTTCACCAAGATAAGAATTCTATGAGCATTCAGCAAGTTACTTATTAGCCTTCAGTAATGGGAAAATTATGTGAAAATAGCTGAAAGTCTGTATTTCAAAACTTCAATAGAATCTAATATATATATATATATATATATATATATATATATATACACACACACACACACACACACACACACACACACACACACACACACACACACACACACACACACACACATGACATTTCGTGTGGACCACATTGCCACCTCTGCATACTAATCACTTACAGAAAGAAAGTTGAAATCTGTCTTACCCCGATAAGACACCCAGAACCAGGTTGAGCATGAAAAAAGAGCCGATGATGATGAGTGGGATGAAGTACATCCAGTTCCATGCGTTTCCCAAGGCGTCATTGGTCTACACACATCAGAGAATTTTGACACCACCAATTTCTATCTTGCTTAATTTCTAATCTATAAACATGCATTTTAAAATAAATTATGTATAAGGATCAGACAACAAATTCAATTTCTCCACCGAAATATATCCTCTCCCTTTAAAGAAAACGGAAACCCATTAGTAAGGCCAAAAGTTCTTCAGAAGCGCAGAGGTCTAGAAATGCCAGACTTTGAAAGAAAATCTTATTTTCATAAATATCACATTCATGAAACCCAGTTAAGACTAATTCTATCATTCACCCACAGAGTAAGCGTGTAAGGCAAAATAAATTAAGTCATTACAGCCCTTCTCCCACATTTCTGTGCAGTCATCACTGAAATGTGGCAACAAGAGCTCAAATGCAAGTGAAGCCCTCAGGCTCCTCTGAAAACAACTGCTTAGTGAAATAAAATGTGAATCATTAGGAATTTAGGCTGATTTATCCCAAATTGTTTCAGAAGAAAAGCCAATGACAAACCCACTTAACAAGTGCTCAGTCACAAGCTCATTGGGAGCTGATACAGATTTAAACATTTAACATTTTCTAACAAAGTGATTAGCTTAACGTAATTAAGGAAGTAGCCAAAACACATGTAAGTACAGTACATTAAAACAGTTGAACACGCCCGAAGACTCCGATCTCATAGCTGTAGTAGGGTCGACCGGTTATAAACGAGCATAGTGTAAAACATGAACAAACAAAACAACAAAGACAACAAATTAAAACGAACAAAGAAACAACTTGACTCTGAGAACTCCGCGACGTCGCCCTCTAGGCAGTGCCATCTTGGAGACGTCATGTTCAATGTAAAAGGACATGAAGCATAATAAAGTTTATCCTTTTGGTATCGTTTGTTAAACATGCTACAGAACATAAAATCTCACACACAATCATTCTAAACATTAACGTAGATACTGTATTGGAATCATAATTGAAAAAGACTTTAATACAACAGTTCAGAGGAAACTGTCGTTTCTTCAGGAGAAAGTCTTATTTCTTCAGAATAAACATCCAACGTTTTCTATCACTTAGCCAGAGAAGACGCACAGTGTTTGAGTGGCATCAGGGAGCTTAACTGGTACATAAAACACACTAAAAAAAGAGGCTCATTGACAACTTGTGTGCGAATGAGGAAAAAGGAGCGTTACATCATCTCAACCAATCAGCAGGAAGGAGGACAGCCATTGGCTGAATTTGAGTGACGTGTCAGGTGCTTTACAAGAGTATATGCTGTATAATGTATATATTTTATCATCAATAAATATAACAGTAAAAATTAAAAAGATTTCTTAATCATTACTACATTTTACTACATTAATACTTTAATACTGTATTAATGAGTAAGACTGTCTATAGAATGTGTTTAAGAAGCATATATATGTATATATATATATATATATATATATATATATATATATATATATATATATATATATATATATATATATATAAATCCAAGTTACGAAACTCATTTATCTAAAATTTCTGTCTTTGGATATGAAACAAGTTCCCGTTAAAAAAAATTCAAACAATTGCATTGCAAAAGTTGCTCTCCCATTGGCTGTTTCGCAGCATCCCACCCCGCTGGCCTCCCATTGGCTATCTCCAAACATCCCGCCCCACTGGCCTACCATTGGCTAGGAGGGAGCTGCATCTCCATAATACCCATGATGCAGCTCCCTCCCATTGGCTAGGAGCAAGCTGAATCTCCATAATGCTTATGATGCTTTTCGTGTGACTTTGACCCATTGTTCATCACAGAGTTCTAATACGCGTAAAGGACAGAGTTACTGTTGTTTCGTGAGTTTTTTTGAGTATTCTCATTGCAACTTTATTTTTTGGCTCCAGCTTTTAACCTTGCATAAACATTTGTAAGATTATAACTCTGCTAAGAAGACATGGTCAACACACACGCACACACACGCACACACACACACACACACACACACACACATACACACACACACACACACGTGTGATTCCCAGTGAAAGTGATTCCCGGTGCAAGTGAAAAGAAGAAGCGGGCTCATGGCATGCGGTTGAGTGATATCGCAAAGGAATATGGCCAAACCCGTCTACCATCAGTACAATATTGGAGCAGAAGGAAACCTTAAAAGGTATACTTTTATAATTTTTCAAGGGTTTAGGGGGCCTTGGAACGAATCAAGCCTTTTACATGTAAACTGTGGCTCAACTTACGAAAAAATTAGGTTACGAAACCACTTCTGGAACGGATTAATTTCATAAGGTGAGGTACCACTGTATATATATATATATATATTTGGAGGATAAACTCACTGAGGAGATCTCACTGTGAAACTACAACTAATTTTACAATTTAAAAAAAAGACTCAAGAGTCCCTTGGGGTGATGCTAAATCTGCATGGAATACATAGGCTACTTTACAACACGTCATATTATTTCACCGTCTCTACAATTTTCTTGTGGAAGTCCTCTCGCCCACTGGCTGCCTATCTTTTAATTTTTTGAAAAAGCTGTCTCTGCTAGAGGATACGGAGGAAGGAGAGGTGGGCAGGCAAAAACTTGTCAAACTTGCATCATGGTGCAGGTGAGGAGTCAGCTATTTGGGAAAGAAAATAAAGTTTTTGGTCCCTGTTAAAAAATAACAGAACAGATCTGTCTTTTGTAAGCAAGGGACCACTTAGTACTTTTCCCACCACAATTCTACCATGTGTTAAGGTTCTGCATCTCCACATATTATAATTTTCCTTTTCTGAACACACTCCTTTTAAGCATTGAATCGTTTTTATTTTTATTTTGTTATTGCTTATTCACAAGATTTGATTTTACATATGTTTTTAAATGCTTAGGGTCTACAGGGCCTTGTAATCATAAAAAAAAGAAAGAAATTCCTATAGCACAGCAGGACTTCTGAGACTGGTTCCAGATGGAGGCATATGAATGTCTACTGCTAAGGGCAAATAGCTCATAATTATGGCGTCTAATGAAACCTCTATGGTCACACAATGTTCACTATTGAGTTAACAGAAGGTATTGCAAATGATTTACAAATGACTACTGGCTTGGGAGAGTGTGTAAATAAAGAACAGGTGTACTAGACTTCAGGGAAAATGGTGGAGGGTTAAACTGACAGGTGTGCTATGCTTTGGTGTTACGTAGCAAATTGGTCAGTACATTTTACAAGCAATGTCACACAAAATTGATTTTATTGACACAATCGATAAGTTAATAAAGTAATTTACAATCAATACAGCAAAAAAAAATGCCATTCACACTTCTGCTTGGAAAAACATTATAAGCAACAGTCTTAAATTCACTTTTCTTGTAACACTGAGCTATTAAAACATCCAAAAATGGGTCACATCTCCGATAATTCACTTACAGGATCAGTTTTAGGATATGGTTAACAGATCTGTCTTAGAGCAAGAAGATCCTGTGAGGTCAATTCCTGGCATGGGCATTTCTGTGTAGGTTTGGATATTCTCCCAACAGTTGCGTGAGTTTCTTCCATGTACTCTGGCTGATGGTGTGCATTGCCCTTCAAATGTTCTGGCAGGCTGTTCAGGGTGTACCATGCCTTCGCCCAGTGTCATTAAGCTTAGAAAACACTGAGCAGTCAAGCAACAATATAAGAAACATACCCTACAAGACAACAGGATGTTCTGGACAAGTCTCTGAATGACAATGAAGGTGACCATGTTGTTAAATAAACCACATTTACTGTTATCAATGTACTATCTATATCTAGGACATTGTATACAGAAATATAATTGGTAATATGCTAGACTCCTATTAGGTATTCGACTGAATCATAGGGGGGGTGGTCATGCCCATCCCAGCCAACTCTAGGTGAAGCCAGGGTACACCATGAACAGTTTGTGAAACCATCACAGGAAAACACATATGTACATTGACTCATACTTAGTACTGGGGCAGTCAAGAATATTCAGTTAACCTTGAGTTGTAGGTCATTGGACTATGGGAGGAAACTGGAGTTGAACATGCAAACTCTTCACAGAAATGCCCCTATCCTCAACCCCAGGACCTTCTTGCTGTAAGGCTGTCCTAACCAGTACACAACCATGAAGCCTGATAGCATATTTATCATTTTATTTTAAGATGGACTGTCTCGAGCTTAACAATAGCACACACTGTATTGTACCTGTAACAAGTTTCTTCCTTGGTAAGCTGGCGGTCTAGGCACTATATATAGTAAATTAATATGACATCATTACAACCAACCCTGTAAAATGGACTATCTTTGGCACACTGTCAGAAGAAGCACTGAGAGACTCAAACCTGAATAAAAATTGTTTATGATTGACAAATGTATGACTAAATACACTGACAAACTCAAAACCCAATGCTTTGGATCACAAGACAAAAGGTCCTGCTGTACTCTGAGATTTAGTTCTAGTGTTAGAGAGTCCTCCCACACATCGTAAACTAGATTAAATGATATTAACAGTGGTGACGATGTTGTAAACAACTATGAATGAACCACCCTCCTGCACATAGGATTGCAGGAACATCCATGGAATATTTGATTAGTGACTATATATAATCATGTAATACTGAGATGAAGGCAAATAAACCAATTCGTTTAGATTGTTATTGTAGTGCTAAGCTTCCTTAATTAAGCAAAAAATTATCACCTGCAATACTGAAATGTTTAGTTACAGTTCTCTAAATGGGTAATTAAACTGTGAACATGTTTCTGAATCTGGTGCATATTAGATTAATATTTAATACATAACTGTCTTTTACTGGCATACTTTTTGTGGTAGATTTAATGTATCGTTCAGTAGTCTCATTCATATATCAGGGTCCAATCAGCCTCAGCACATTAAGTGAGACTACATTTTAGCATTTTTGCAGATGAAAATTCTTATTTGCAAAAGTGTAAATATTGTCACCTGACACTAAAATGAATGAAGAAGACTCTCATGTGTGAAGAAAAAGACTTAAAACAGGACAATTGGTAGCATGCTTATTAAAATACACAACTGAGATTACTGGAGGTGTGGAGTGCCATGGGTACAGGTGTTATGTGGGTGTGAATGCACTCACTTACGGGTGCGAATGCCACCATGGATCAGTGTAGAATGGCATCAAATTCTCGAATATGGTGAATTTTAGAGAAAAATGACAAAAAAAAAATTCACCACGTTAAAAAATTTTATTCCAAGGGGCGGACGCATATTAAGCAGAAATGCATTTAAAAGAGATGCATTTTTACCAGATTCTACTGAATCAATTTAAGGTGGCATTGCAGCATAGGGATTGCCACATCCGCTTCAAAGCAAGAAGGTCCTGTGTTCGGTTCCCGAGCTCGGACTTTGCGGTGGGGAGTTTGCATATTCTTCCAATGCTTGCGTGGGTTGTCTTCTGGGTACTCTAGTTTAATCTCACACTCCAAAATCATGCACATTTGACTAACTGGGTGTTCAAAATTGCCCCGAGGTGTTGAAGTGAGTGTGAATGGTTGTGGGTGTGTTGCTCTGTATTGATCTGGTAAGCTGTTTAGGATGCACTCCGTCTTCACCCAGTGTCAGCTGAGAGTTTCAGGAACAGCCTCAAAAAAGTTGTGACCTTCCACTTGACTTTGATACGCACAAATCATATCACCTCTGCAACTCATATAGGGGCGAATTGTAACAGCCAATTAACCTGCATGTGCATGTCTTCCGTTTGTAGGAGGAAACTCGAGTACCTGGAGGAAAAAAATGCAAGCGTGGACACGACATGCATACTCCACACAGAAACACCCTTGATGATCCTGGGACTCAAACCCAGGGCTTTCTTGCTGGGAGACTTTTATATATATATATATATATATATATATATATATATATATATATATATATATATATATATATATCTCCACATATCCATATATATGTTTTATATACTTTCTCGGTTGTCTCTTAATCAAGGAAGACGATTAGTTGTGCGCTCATCGATGAGTATGCATGTGACTTCGGAGTCCAAAGGCCGAAGCGCACACTCTATTGTAGGTTGGGCGAGGCACGCTTGTTGTAGAACTGACAGTACGACATTCGGTGTCTCCGTTGTCGGGCTGCTTCAAGGAGGGAGCGGCGGTCATCCTCAAAGGCTACAGCTGAGCGTTGGGTTAACGAGCACCAGAGCTGTCTGTCATTAGCTGTCAGCTCGAGTTGGCCAGGCTTGACATCTGCCCATTTGAGGTTTGCCTTGAGGTTGTCCTTGTATCTCTTCTTTAATCGACTTTGGTTGCAGTTTCCTTTAACCAGCTCTCAATAGAAGAGTTTGTGCGGGATTCTGGACTTCTCCATCCTGATGACATGTCTTGTCCACCGAAATTGGGCTTTGATGAGCTTGGCTTCGATGCTGGTGGTGTTGGCTTTGTTGAACACCTCCTGGTTTGTGACACGGTTCTGCCACTGTATCTTCACGATGGAGCGGAGCAAGCGTTGGTGAAACTGCTCAAGCTTTTTGATGTGCCTTCGGTACACAGTCGATGTCTCGCAACCATACAACAAGGATGTTATGACCACAGCATTGTAGACCTTGAATTTTGTGGTGACAAGAATGTTATTGTGCTTCAAGACTTTGGTGTGAAGTCTGCCTATTATCTGACTAGCTTTCTGGATCCTGGCTGAAATTTCTCCATCAAGAGAACCGTCACTGGAGAGAGTGCTGCCCAAGTACTTGAATGTCTGGACATTTTACAACTGTGTGCCATCGATAGTGATGCATGGTGGCTGGAGGATAGTATTTTGTGCTGGCTGTACGAGTACTAGTTTTTCCAAGACTAATTGTGAGTCCGAACAGCTTGGCCGCTTCAGAGAATTTATCAATTATAGTTTGTAGGTCGTTCTCTTCATGGGCCATGAGAGCACAGTCATCAGCAAACAGGGCTTCCAGTACGAACCTGTGAAGAGTCTTTGTTTTTGCATTTAGGTGCCTCAGGTCAAACACTGACCCATCAAGCCGGTACTTGATGTACACTCCAAGGTCAACGTCACTGATTGCATGGTTGAGTACTTGAGTAAAAAAGAGGTTGAACAGCATAGGAGCTTGGACACAACCTTGAGAGTATTTCTCCCATCATATCCTGATGGAACAGTTTGATGAACGTGGTGAATTTTGGAGGGCAGCCAAGCTTTCTGAGAATAGTCCAGAGAGCTTCTCTGTTGACTGTGTCAAATGCCTTGGTAAGATCTATAAATACTGAGTATAGGTTCATGTTCTGTTCTATACACTTTTATTGGACCTGTCTGAAGGCAAAGACCATGTCTACAGTGCTGTGGTTTGGGTGAAAGCCGCACTGTGAATCCGGGAGATTACTCTCAGCCACAGTTGGGATCAGTTTGTTGAGTAGCACTCGGCCCAGTATTTTTCCAGCTATGGAAAAAAGAGATATGCCCCTGTAATTTCCGTTGTCTGCTCTTGATCCCGAGTTCACCTAGATCCCTAGAGGGCAACTATTGATGCATTGCAAAAGTCTGCAGACAGTTCTTCCTCTACCCAGATGCTGACTAGCACACTGAGAAAGGCTTCCATGACTATGCCACCTAGTGCTTTGTAGACTTCCGCAGGAATGCCATCCTTGCCAGGAGCTTTTCCGCAGCTCATCTGTTTAATGGCTTTCTTAATTTCATCCATAGAGAGTGATTCATCTAGTTCACTGTGTTCTGCTTGTTGTTTTATCTGGTCAAGTGCACACTGGTCAACTGTGAAAGGGCAATCCAGAAGTTGGCTGAAATGTTCTTTCCATCTGTTGTTGACACCAGTTTTGTCCTTGATCAGTTTTGTTCCGTCTGAGGAAAGCAGAGAAGTGAAGCCAGATTTGGAGGGACCAAACACTGTCTTGGTGGAACTGAAAAACTGTTTTGAGTTATTTGAGTCAGTAAACCCTTGGATCTCATCAGCTTTCTCATCCCACCACTTATCCTGCATGTTCCTTATCTCCCTCCGAGCCTGACTCTGCAAGGACTTGAATCTTTTCTTTGGCACTGAATCTGGGAAGTTTTGCCACACCATGAATGCCTTGTTTTTCTTGGCCAAGAGATCCTCTATGGCAGTGTTGTTCTGATCAAACCAGTTTTGGTGATGTTTGCTTTTAGGGCCAAGCATAGTCTTAGCTGTCTCCTATATCATATTCCTGAGTGTTTCCCATTTGTGAGTTGGGTCTCCAGTCAGTGGTCCTACAGTGGACAGCTTTTGGTCCAGACTGTCCTTGAACATACCAAGGTAGGAGAAGTCCTGTTGTATGGCTGTGTTGAAAGCTACATGAGTTTGTTTTGATCTCCTTGGGAAGTGGCGAGCTATGTGAAATCGAAGGATTGTGCACACATCGGTCCAACATTCTGCAACCCTCATTGCTCTTATTAGGACGTCTTTAAATGTCGTACTGGCAAAGACTAACATGTTCAATGAGGTGCCATTGTCTAGAGCGTGGGTGCATTCATGTGATCTTGTACTTATCAGCTATCTTGAATGTGGTGTTACTGATAGCTAGATTGTACGCCACACATTTGCTCAGCAAAAGAAGACCGTTGTTGTCCATCTTGCCCACACTGTGTCTGCCAAGTACATCTTCTCATTGATAGTGGTCACAACCTACACAGGCATTAAAGTCACCAAGCAGTATAAGTTTATTGCTGGAAGACACAGAGCGCAGAAGGGAGTCGAAGTCAGCATGGAACTGTTCTGTGGTATCCTCTGTGCTCGTGAGCGTTGGTGCATAGGAAGTGATGATTGTGAGGTGTCGTTTTTGGTCAAGTGGCAAGCAAACTTTCATTATTCTTTCGGTGATCTCGACTGGAACGTCCGGGAGTTGCTTCAACAGACATAATTTTATGGCTAAGCCGACTCCATAGATCCTGTCTTCGTTTTCTGGTTTGCCTTTCCAGAAGAAAGTGTAGCCATCACATGGTTCACCAAACAGGGATGAGAACAGGCCTTTATGGAAAAGGAGGAAAAATTGGCAGGGGTCAAGGGGGCTGCCGAGGTTTCCTGCGGGGGTGTTGGGGCAGTGCTCTTGCTGGGGGGTTCATAATGATGAAAATTATTTTAAAAATATATATATAGACAGTTATAGGCCTACGGTGGGCCTAGTTTTAATTTCAAATACTTTAAACCAGGGGTCGGGAACCCTTTTGACTAAGAGAGGCAAAAAAAAAAAAAAGACATATTTTAATATCTAATCCTCTGAGAGCCACACACACACACACACACACACACACACACACACACACACACACACACACACACATATATATATATATATATATATATATATATATATATATATATATATATATATATATATATATATATATATATATATATATATATATATATATATATATTAATACTAAATACAATTAAATTGAAAAAGAAGACCAACAATTTTAGAGTATAATAAGACTCTGAAATAATTTTAAACGACATTACTTACTTACTTACTTACTTACTTACTTACTTACTTAAAGTAAGTAAGTAAGTAAGTAATTCTCTGAATTTATTTTAAACAACATTGTCATGATAAAGTTATTTATGAATAAGAAAAGTACTTCTTGCTATCAGTGCTGCAGTGGTCAAAAAATAAGTGTGTACACAATGGCAGCGAAGCGACCAAGGCACACAGAGGTGCACAGAGCGTGGGGAGGGTGCGGCTTTGGCTTTGAAACTGTTTAGCACTTCATCTCCACTTTTTATTTATGTAGTCGCGGACAGTTACGTTGATCAACTATAAAATAGACCAAATTAAGTCAGAAATCACCTCTCATCCACTAAAACAAGTGTGAACACGGTGTGTAACGGCATGTACCCACGAATACAGCACTGTTAATACAGCACTTTTACAGTCTATTAACGCGACTTCTGGTGCTGCATATGGTTTTGCTGATGGCTTTATAGTCTGATTGATCCGCGGTGAGGACTCGACACGACAGGACTCACACGCTTGTTTATGTGACAGGAAGCACGTCCCAAGTTTTGGCAATCAGCCGGTCTGCGGGTTGAAGTTTTTCCATATCTGTCCATTTGTGTTTGCTTGCCAGCTTCGAACAGCTTGGCTTCGAGCAAATGAGCTGATCAAAAACAAGGAAATTTATCTCTTTACTCAAAAACAACACGGGCAATCTGTGGCTGTTGTTATAATCCAATAAAATTAGAGTTTCAAGATATCAGACCCGCCCACAAACAGAAAGCTCTGTATGTACAGAAGCTCTCAGCTTCGTGCCACAATTACGTGGTATTGAAACTAAATGAATAGATTTAAATGCGCAAGATTTATTCATCTGTTTTTGTTTTATTTGATGGCTTTTTATTTTGTATTTTTATTTAAATGACAGTGAGATTATGTATTCGTTATTCTGTTCAGAAAGGCCATCTGATTTATCTGAGAGCCAGATACAGTCATCAAAAGAGCCACATCTGGCTCGTGAGCCATAGGTTCCCGACCCCTGCTTTAAAGGGTGTACCGGTAGGCCTAGTCGTAGCATACCAAGTTTAATAATATCAGTAGAATTTACTAATGTACACTAAGCTTTATAATTTAATACTGTAATACAATTTAAATACTATCATTCATAGTCATATTTATACATAATGCTGCTCGATCACTTCTGTTGATGATCTGACATTTGCTCTCTGTGCCACGGGTCCACGGCAAGATGACCAGACTGGCATATCATATTATGATGCCTGACACGTGCAATAAACCAGAACCAGCTGTGTTTCACTCCACTAGACGAGATCAACAACCACACAGATAAACAAAATGAGGCACCTCGTATTTGGATTTGGATATAATATGACCAGAGATGACGGCAATCCCCCCCCACACACACACACACATTTTTACACCGGATTTGCATCAATCTCAAAGCTGACCCATTTGACTTACAAAAAGGTGGATATCCACCAATTGACGGAAAATCCCTATCCCTGAACAAGACATCCTTCTTCTGCTAGTCTTGTCTCATTAAGAGCAGCTATGTCTATGCTATAGTGAGACAATTCCTTGGCAACCAGGGCTGCTGTTCTTTGTGGTCTGTCAGCTTGGTCTCTGTCCATTAGGGTAGGGACGTTCCATGCCAATTGTATGAGCTTCTTTCTTCGTTTTCCATTGTTTTAACCGCTTGGAGAGATGATCTGCCAGCTGAGGCGGACTAGCTAGACTTGGTAGGGCAAGAAAATTTTCAGGCCACCTTTTCTAGGGCCTTCCCATACTTGGCCCTTGTCTCTCGGCTTGTCTGGGACCGCCTCGGTGTCCCCCCCAGAAGAGCTGGAGAAAAGTGGCTAGGGAGAGGGATGTCTGGACCTCTTTGCTCAGGTTGCTGGCCCCGCAACCCGACCCTGGACTTAGCGGAAGAAGATGAGTGATGAGAGTGATGAGTGAGTGAAATATTATATTATATTATAGAAATAATAGTAATGATAAGAGTACGCTGTGTCTCCCTGTACTCCTGTTTACTCTCTTCGGTCCTCTCTATGTCCCACTTCTTCTGAGCTAACCTCTTCTTTTGTACACACTCCTGCACTTCCTCGTTCCACCACCAAGTCTCCTTAGCTTCTCTCCTTCCAGATGACACACCAAATATTCTCCTACCTGTCTCCCTGATCACATTAGCTGTAGCTGTCCCGTCATCTGGAAGCACTTCCTGACCACCCAAAGCCTGTTTCAACTCCTCCTTGAAGACAACACAACACTCCTCCTTTTTCAGCTTCCACCACTTTGTCTTCTGCTCTGCCTTTGCCTTCTTCCCCTTCCTCACCATCAGCGTCATCCTGCACACTACCATCTTATGCTGTTTGGCAACACTCTCACCCACTACTACTTTGCAGTCACTGACTTCCTTCAAATTACATCGCCTGCACAAGATGTAGTCGACCTGTGTGCTCCTAACTCCGCTTTTATAAGTCACTCTATGCTCCTCTCTCTTCTGGAAGAAAGTAATTACTACATCCATTTCCATCCTTTTTGCAAAATCTATCAACATCTGTCCTTCTGCATGCCTGTCCTGGATACCAAACCTGCCCATCACTTCCTCATCCCCTCTGTTTCCTGCACCAACATGTCCATTGAAGTCTGCCACAATGACTACTCTTTCATGTTTGGGGGTATTCTGCATCACTTCACTTAACTCACTCCAGAATCTCTCCTTCTCTTCTAGCTCATATCCTGCCTGTGGGGCGTAAACACTAACAACATTGAACATCATGCCTTCAATTTCTAACTTGAGACTCATCACTCTGTCTGACACTCTTTTCACTTCTAGAACATTCCTGACAAACTCCTCCTTCAAGATGACTCCTACTCCATTTCTCTTCCTATCCACACCATGGAAAAACAGCTTAAACCCTGCTCCTATGCTTCTAGCCTTGCTACTTTTCCACCAGGTCTCCTGAACACACAGTATGTCCACTTTCCTCCTTTGCATCATGTCAGCCAGCTCTCTACCTTTTCCTGTCATAGTTCCAACATTCAAAGTCCCTACTCTCAGTCCTAGACTTATGTCTTTCGTCTTCTCTCTCTGCCTATGGACACGCCTGCCACCTCTCCTTCTTCTACCTCTCCTTCAACCAACAGTAGTCCAATTTCCACCAGCACCCTGTCGGTTGACAGCACTGATGGCGGTCATTGTTATCCCGGGCCTCGACTGATCCAATATGAAATTAGTATTGACGGTTCACATTGTGTATTTTGGCAAAAGTTTTACACTGGATGCCCTTTCTGTCGCAACCCTCTTCATTTATCCGGGCTTGGGACCGGCGTGAGGACGGACACTTGTTTGTGCCCGTCCTCAAGGCTGCATTGTGTGTGTGTGTGTGTATATATATATATATATACAATGACAGGGTGTCGAGAGAGGAACTGTGGTATTGCATGAGGAAGTCCGGAGTGGCAGAGCAGTATGTTAGAGTGGTGCAGGACATATACGAGAGATGTAAGACAGTGGTGAGGTGTGCTGTCGGTGTGACAGAAGAGTTCAAGGTGGAGGTGGACCTGCATCAAGGGTCAGCTCTGAGCCCCTTCTTGTTTGCTATGGTGATGGACAGGCTGACAGACGAGGTTAGACAAGAATCTCCATGGACTATGATGTTTGCAGATGACATTGTGATCTGTAGTGAGAGCAGAGAACAAGTGCAGGAAAATCTAGAGAAGTGGAGGTATGCCCTGCAAAGGAGAGGAATGAAAGTTAGCCTCAGTAAGACAGAAAACATGTGCGTGAATGACAAGGACCCAAGAGGAACGGTGAGGTTACAGGGAGCAGAGATAACGAAGGTGGAGGATTTTAAGTACTTAGGCGCAACAATCCAGAGCAATGGAGAGTGTGGAAAAGAGGTGAAGAAGCGCGTACAGGAAGGTTGGAATGGATGGAGAAAAGTGTCCGGTTGGATGTGTGATAGGAGGGTATCAGCAAGAATGAAAGGAAAAGTGTACAAGACGGTGTTGAGGCCAGCGATGTTGTATGGTTTAGAAACAGTGGCACTGGCGAAAAGACAGGCGGCAGAGCTGGAGGTAGCAGAGATGAAAATGTTGAGGTTCTCTTTGGGAGTAACGAGGATGGACAGGAATAGGAATGAGCACATCAGAGGGACAGCACATGTAAGACGTTTTGGAGATAAAGTCAAAGAGGCTAGATTGAGATGGTTTGGACATATACAGAGGAGGGATAGTGAGTATATTGGTAGTAGGATTCTGAGGTTGGAACTACCAGGCAGAAGGCCTAGAGGAAGACCAAAGAGACAATTCATGGATGTAGTGAAGGAGGACATGAAGGCAGTTAGTGTAAGTGAAGAAGATGCAGAGGATAGGGTGAGATGGAGGCAGATGATTCGCTGTGGCGGCCCCTGAAGGGAACAGCCGAAAGGAAAAGAAGAAAGAAGATATATATATATATATATATATATATATATATATATATATATATATATATAGACATATATATATATATGTATGTATGTATATATATATATGTACAGGGATCCTTCACGTTCTGCTGTTAATTGGGACCGAGACCCCCCACAATAACTGAAATCTGCAAAGTAGGATCAACCCCCCACCCCCACCCCTATGACTGACGTATACATATATGTGTAGAAAATCTCAATAAATACATATTCAGTGCTATAAATGCTTATAATAACAATTAAACATAAAAAAATAATGCATAAGATGTAAAATAAAATATAATCATACACACAAAGATGCATGCACGCAGATGCGCACCTCACAAAAATGTAGTTTTGATGGGAGATTTTGGGTTGTTTTTTGTTTTAGGTTTGCTTCGGGTTTTTTTTTTTTTTTTTTTTTTGCATAATTGGCCTTGTTTTTGTGGCATTTTCCTTAACCTTTTCCCCTTTTCCTCCTTAATTTCCTTATTTTTTTGATTTCAATGAATATTTAAAAAAAAAAAAAACACGATGCACTGAAGCCGCATAAATTAAAGCACAAAGTAGCGAGGGATCCCTGTATATATATTGTATGCAGCAGTGGTGGCCTGGGGCAAAGGGCGCTGATCCTAGGGTTTCAAGCTTCACTGTCTGCAAGGTTGTCACTGTCCCCCCAGTGCAGCTAACTGGGTTATCAAATGCCTGCAATGTCTCTCAATCTTTGGTGAGAGGTATGTAAAAGAACCATTGCTGACTTTCGTAAAGCATAGGCTACAAAGCCGTTAGCGTGTTTCTGTGCCTTGCTAAAGGGTTGTGTCAGGAAGGTTATCCTACTTAAAAACCTCTGCCTGATCAAACGTGCAAATCAGATGATTTGCTGTGGCGACCCCTGAACAAGGGAAAAAGACGAAAGGGAAAAAAAACACATATATATATATATATATATATATATATATATATATATATATATATATATATATATATATATAGAGCTGTATCCAAAACAACCTAATCCTATCAGGGTCATGCATGGTGAGGCTAGAATCTGTGCAAAGCCATGGTGTGCCCTGACAAGCTCACTAGTCCACTGCATTGCCAACACAGACACAGATTACCATTGACACTCATAGTAGGGGGCAAAATTGGAACATCCAATTAGCCTGATGTGCATGTCTTTCGATTTTGGTAAGTAACTCAAACATGCAAACTCCATACAGAAATGCCCTCGTCAAGCCCATGACTCGAACGAGCCCATGACCTTGCAGTTTGGCGGACACTAGACCACCATGTCTTACCCAAATATATCTTTGTAAGCTGCTTTAAATAGCGATGCTCTTTCCATGTGCTTATGTGTATGATCCTCTTCCCTGCATTTAATAAGGAATAATGGACTGTAGTATAAGACTGTAAGAGGAATAACACACCTCAAGCCTTAGAAGGTGTAAAGCGGTGTGTTTGAAAGATCAAATGTCCCCCTGTTTCCACAGGAACAATGCGCTGGAAAGGACTGGAACATGGTGGAGTGTGTTGTTATAGGAAATCAATGCACTTTAAGATGGAAGTGGTACCTTGGCTTCATATAAGGATGTATTCCACTACTTTGATGTGTACTTCTTTCCTATAACAACCAATAGTAAAATGTTTCACGCTTTATATATGATATGAACCTTTTGACGTTTGGAAAAGCTGTGATCTTCAAGTCAATGACACGCTATCAGCAGTCCATGAGGGACCAGAACAAGATTCAAGTGGAAATCTATAGATCAATAATAGGATGTGATCTTTGATGCTATTCATGTTTCAAAGGCCAAAGATGAAAGAAGCATATTTTCTAGTTCAAGCGTGATTGCTTTTATAATGCTTTTATGCAATTGTATTCTTCTTGGTCTTTTGATTTCATCCATCCTGCCTATTACAAATGTCTCGTCAAGCAAATCGTATTTAAAAAAGCAAACAAACAAAAACCCCCACAAAATGCAAGCTATATTACTGCAGAATTGGAAGTGTTGCAGGCTGGAGCCTATCTTAGCTGACGCAAGGTGAAGACGAGGTCCACCCTGAACAGCCAGATCATCACAGGGTAAACACATACACTCACACTTTGGGACAATTTGAAACAGCCAGTTAGTTTAATGTGCATGTAGTTTAGACTATGAAAGGAAACTGGAGTACCTGGAAGAAACCCAAATATGCACAGGGAGAACAGGGAGAACATGAAAACTAAAGAAAGAAACACCCAAGCCCGTGACCCAAACCTAGGACTCTCTTGCTGTGAAACGGACATGCTAAGCACTATTACACCATGCTGAACTGCCTCATCCTACTGTTGTTGGGAGAAAGCTGCAGTCTCTCTCAGCCAACGCAGATTGAAGGTGTCAAACAGCTTATCAGTCCATTGCAGGGCCAACACAAACACACCACCATTCACACTCACACCTAGGGGCAATTTGGAACAACCTCTTAGCCTAACGTGCAGGTCTTTGAGCTGTGGGAAAAGCGAGGAAAAAACCCAAGCATGCACAGGGAGAACATGCAACTCCATACAGAAACACCTAAAGCCAGGACTCGAACCCAGGACCTTCTTGCTGTGAGGTAGATATGCTCACCATTACGCCACCTTGCCCTTCCTGACACAACCCTTTAGCAAGGGACAGAAACACGCTGACAGCTGTGTAGCCTACTCTTTACGAAAGTCAGCAATGGCCCTATACCACTAGCCCACCACTGCCCTCGCCACCGTGCTGAGACATAATTATGAAAATTTTTCAACAATATTTTCGATAGAATAAAGCGAAAACTAAGAACTGAAAAAATGCTGGTTGATTTTTATTTTAGAATTAGGATCCTTTTGTATCTGTTTTCCTACCTTTTCTGTCGCCAATATAATTAGCTGAATCACTTGAGAAGGCAGGAGGAGATACAAAGAGTAGAGCATGAAGGAAAGGACAATACCATATCATAGAAGCAGTGATTCACTGCTCCTTAAGTGCAAATATACTTCCATTTAGTCCGGGCCTGATATTTTTACCTACGTTTAATGAGCATACTCAGGTGTCGGACGTCTTGGGGTGGCAAAGCAGCAGACTCAAGTTGCACGCAAGCCTGGTGAATCAGCATGTAGTAATAGAAACAGTTCTTTTACCCACCATACACAAACATATACTGACTGCACAGGTTTCACACAGCACAGACTCAAATTCACAAATTTCAGAAAAAAGCTCATTAATTGCCCACTAGGGGGAAACATTTATTTTAAAGTTTATCAAGTTATAATAATCTATTTGTGTCTGGGGAACATAACGAAGGTAGTTCCATGGCAGAGAATGGTACTGATGCTTGATTTTAGTCAATAAGAAATGTAGATCTTAAATCAAACCAGCTGTCACTGCGAGCATATTCTGTGCAGTACTGTACAACACAGCCAGCTTTCAATATTGGTTATATTTACAATTTTTTTTGTACAATTTGAAATCAAATTCTAACACCAGCCCTGACTATGCAAACTCAGTCATATTAGGAGACCTTGCTCTACTTCTCATACAGTACATGTCCCAGCAGGGCAATTAAGCAGAAATCTATTATTCTGTACTAGAAGCAAAAACACAGGAAAAAAAATTAACAAGCATAAAATGAAAACTGCTATCTTGTTAGCAAAGGACTCCGCCTCCTACTGCCTCTGACATGCTGGTGCTCCCCTGTTTCTCATCGGATTCCAAATATCAAAATTAATCTAAATTATCAGTCAGTCAGGGATTTTTTTTTCCTCTTGCTTTCTTTCTGTGGTCTAATAATTTCATACATAGGACAACCATGGCCTAATGGTTAGAGGTGCGAGTTTGGGACTGGAAACTTATTGGTTTGATTCCCGAACTGGCAGGAAAAATGTGCCGTGATGGGGGTCTCTTCTCCAATTCCTCCACCTTCATTGTTGAAGTCCACCTTAAGCAAGGCATCCAATCCTCAACTGCTCTCCTGGTGCAGCAATAAGGCTGCTTACTGTTTCTGTGTATGCGCTCACAGTTTGCATGTGTCCTGAACTTGGATTTTTCTTGGATTTTTCCCTTATTGCTCTCCCTGAGGTTTTTTTTTTCACTTATGTTACATCATATGTGCCTTTCTCCATGTGTTTCCTCCAAGAAAAGCCAACAGCATTTCAACCCTGCAAGTGAGGAGGATGAATTTATATTTTTGCATGATATACTCGGAATACACCCATGACTGGGGGCCCAACGGATACGTATGATTTGCAAGTGTTGCTGTGATTGACAGAAAACAATGTATGGCATCAAAATCTCAGAGCTCAGACAATTAGCTTTCTTGGGCTCTTAGCTGGGGATGGCTGTGGCATCAAACTTGCAATGTTGATCACTGACAAATCCAATGTAAAAATGATGGAGACTGCAAACACTGGACTTAAAGGTCCATTACACCACTGTTCCATCTCGGCTTCAGACAATGAAGTTTTATTAATAATAATGAGCCATACCAGCAAAACATGATGAATAGAATAAAGCTAAACAGAATAATCCTATGAACGTAAAATCAAAATAAATAAAAAATGTTGTATCCTGGCAATAATATTAAGTTGACGTTTAAGATTTTGATATATATATGAACTAGGCTATAACGTGGTACATTTTCGTGGTGGAACTGGCTACTAGGATTGAGAATTATAATAAAAGGACCTTTTTACAACCATATAATTATATACTCAGCTGATAAAACAGCACAGGAATAAACTCAACTGTCAGAGTTCGCCCCTTAATTTCTTACACATTATTATAATTATTCTTCTGGAAGTATGTTCTTTAAAACCTATTACAAATTAGTTAGTAAAACCAGTGAAATTATGAGCAAATGCTGTACATACTCTTAATATTTATGGTTAAAAATGCTGAAGCATTAAACTCTATTTCTTGAGCAAGAGTGCTGTGGTACAGAACATCAAGCCCTGCTGTGATTCAGCCATAGGCACTGGACCGCGTGATGCACAGCCTGATGGACATTCATTCTGACAGTCTGTAAGTTTCAAAAGCTGTAACGTCAGGAGAAAATCATGCAAGTAGGTGGAGAGCATCTGCGAAGATTCGAGAAAGCATGAATGAAACTGTGCGAAGTGAGGCAGGACGGGCATGCAGCTGGCCCCACAATGTTTTCCTTTCAGTCACAGACTTGCAGCATATGAGTGGCATATGTTGCTTCTCCACCAAGTTCTGCCACAGTGATGCATTTCACAGCCAGTGAGACAGGGCCAGGTGTAAGCATGCCAGCTTACTACAGCATCCTGCCCAAAAGCCATCACACTGCTCCCACTGTGCACATTCTGGCTTCTGAAAGGCTAATCAACACCAAGAGTGCTGGGAGGAAATCGCTGGCAAGGTTATACTGACCTTAAATTTACAGCGGTTAGTAATGCCGGGCTACACTCTGGACAAATTGTTTTGCATTCTTGGAGGGACTGCATAACTCTGTATTATCTGTTTATATAAAGCAATGCTGTGACTATCTCATAATTGCAGAATAAACAAACTATACCAACTATTGTATAAACAACAACAAAAAACTTATCTGTAAAACTAGGTACCAAACTCATTTACCTCAGATAGCAAGGATGTTGTAATATATTCATTCATTTTCTAAGCCACTTAATCCTAATTAGGTCATGGGGAGGCTGGTACCTAGCTCAGCCGATTCTGGGCAAATGCGGGACATACACTGAACAGCTCACTGTTGCAGGGTCAACACACACACACACACACACACACACACACACACACACACACACACACACACACACACACACACACACACACACTTTCTCTCAACACAAAGGGACTATTTGAAACAGCCAAACACCTCACTGTGCATGTTTTTTGGTCTGTTAGAGGAAACAAGCATATCTGGATGAAATCCAGACATGACAGACGGACAGAGGAAACAAGCATATCTGGATGAAATCTGGCCAAACACAGGAAAGACATGCAACCTTTACACAGAAACGCCTGTGCCTGAGAACTGAAGACATGCCCTTCTTGCTGTTCTTGCTGTAAAGTGGATGTGCTAACTATTGCACCGCCATGGTTAGCATGTCTGCTTCACAGCAAGAAGGTCCTGGATTCGTGTTCTGGGCTCGGTAAGGGCATTTCTGTGTGGATAATTCATGGTCTGTCTGTGCTAGTTTCCTCTGGGTTTCCTCCCACAGTCCCAAGACATCTCACATTTCAAATTTCCCCCAGGTATAAGTGCGAGTGCGAATTGCATTTGTGTGAGAATGGGTAGCACTGAGATAGTCTGGCAATCTATGCAGGGTGTGCCTCACTTTTACTCACAGCTGGCTGAGACAGGCTCCGGCCTCCCCATAAACCTATTAGGATTAAGCAGTTCAGGAAATGAGTGAGTGAGTAAACAGAAGTTGATTTAAAAGCTGTGTTGTATCTTATATGCCTGTTCTGGGGCAAAATAGGTCAGGTCTCTATGTCAAATCGTACAATTCTTTTAGGAGGATCATGGCAGAAAGGCAAAAAAAAAAATCATCGGAAGATATCCAATAATCAATGAATTTCGAGACAAGGGTCGACAATGATATTACCCAACAGATGAGTGCTATGCAATACACCCAGATCTGTGAGATCATGTTTATGATGGGGCAAGTCTATTCGTCACTAATAACATTAATTTCTAAAGGCTGCTTGTTACTATTTAAAGATTAGAAAAAATCTAGGCAATGCTAGGTCATCTTAGCCTAGATAGCAAGTCTGATAAACCCATTCAATTATTAATTTTCTCAATCTCTTAAACCAGATTCGGGTCGCAAAGAGACTATCGTCCATTTCAACCTACAACCATTCACACCTAGGGGCCAACAGTCAACCTACTGTGCATGGCTTTGTTCTGTGGGGGGAAACTCCACACAGAAATGCCCTGATCCTGGGAATCAAGCACATGACCTCCTTGCTGTAAGACAACCATGCTAACCACTACACTACCATGCCACCAGGCTGTTAATAAGCATGTTAAACACACCTTAACTCCATATAGTACATTACTGAGCATTAGACTAAGAGTTACAAAAGTGACTAGATGACTGCTTTCATATTCTAAATTTTATTACCAGTACAACATTCAGTCCCTCTGAAGATTCAGGAGTCAGTCAAGCACAACAGACAGCGTCAAACATTCTGAGATGTAGTGTAGTGCATAAATGAAAGCCTTTGAAGAAAAAAATACACTCCACATTCTGCAAAGAACTCATGATATCCAAGCTACTCACATGGTACAGGATATCGGTCCATCCTTCCATTGTGATGCACTGGAAAACAGTAAGTATGGCGAACAAGATGTTGTCGAAGTTAGTGATGCCATAGTTTGGTCCTTTCCACGCGCTGGCATTAGAGCACTTCATGCCTTCGGGACACTGCCTAGCTGGAGGCTCAGAGCCACATGGGTAATCTGCTGCAGGCTCATCTACAAACACATAACACAAACAAACCACTTAAATACACAGCCTTTGTCATATGTGAGGTATGTTTACCATAAAGTCTTTCATATTTGATGTTGTTAATATTACGTAGTGGATGCATGGCATGCAAGGAATAGATTGCGTGCAGAAAAAAAGCAATTAAATCAAAGGAAAGCTCTGCATAAGTGTTTTATATGACATTCAGTCTGAGAACATTACACATTGACAAGCAAATGTTATTGGATTGCTTTGAAGTCACTTCACCTCTTTATCTGAAAACAGGGACCAGAGGGAGGATTAATTAGTTATTTAAAGAAACAGATGATGACTTTGCATACAAAGTAGTATTTAAAAAGTGAGCCATTAGGGTGGGATGGCGAACTTACAGCAAGAAGGTTTTGGGTTTGAGTCCCATTTAAAAGTGCTTAAGTTTACATCAGTGGTAATTTTTTTTGTTGTTGCTCATCATTTTATCTTAGACAATGAGGAGGAAATCAGGTATGCGAAGGTATGCAAAGGTGATGTATGTAGTTTGCAACCAGTGCCAGGGATACACTGGCATGATGATTCACGTGCATTTTTTCAGTTAGCACACTATAAAAAACATGGCACTCACTCCCTCACACCTGTGCTGCTTTTCTCAGGTGATGGTTACATAATGAGACAGACTAATGTGCATTAAAGGTCACAGGAGATGCACTACTGCAAAAGTCACTTGTTATCAAATCGCTTAACAAAAGTCATTTTGGCAGGTCCTTGGCATTAAGGATTAAAAATATAATCTGTCAGTCAATCAGTTGATCTGTCTATATACAGTGCTGTGCAAAAGTTTTTACTCCTTACTGATTTTTTTACTTTTTTGCACCTTTGTCATGCTTAACTTTTTCAAATCCTCAAACAAATTTAAACATTCCACAAAGATAACCCAAGTATTGAAAAAAAATGCAGTTTTCCTGTTTGTAATTTTATTTGTTAAGAGAAAAATCCTATCCTATTAACCTCTGTGAAAAAGTAATTGTCCCCCTTGTTAAAAGGGGAGGCAATTGTGATTAATCTTATTATTGGGGAAACTGAGTTCAATTTCATGACCACAGCCAGGTCTAATTGCTGCCGGACTTTTCCGATGAGGAGATCCCTTCAATATATTCCTCTTCTGGAATTTTACACCACAGCATTCCAGTCTTCTTTCATTAGTTGTCTCAAAAGTTCTAATAGTTTTCTTCTTAACTTCTGGAACAGACTCAAAAAAAAAAGTTTCCCTGAGCACAAACTTTGACTACTTCTTCTTTCAGCTTTTTCCCTTTCTCAGGAGTCGCCACAGCGAATCATCTGATTCGCACATTTCATTTAGCATGGATTTTTACGTCGGATGCCCTTCCTGTCACAACCCTTTAGCGAGGGACAGAAACACGCTGACGGCTTTGCAGCCTACTCTTTACGAAAGTCAGCAATGGTTCTTTTACATGCCTCGCACCATAGACAGTGAGAGATATGGCCCGCCTTTGATAACCCAGTTAACCGCACTGGGGGGACAGTGACAAAAATTTGACTCAACTTTAGTAATCCAAGTGTTTTTCAATGCATTGACTGCCAATTCTTTTTCTTTCATTTACAGGATCATACAGGAAGCGCCTAGTCACTATGTCTCTGTACTACACCATTCTTTGCATGTTCCGAAAACTGTGAACTGTACTGGAAATGTGGATCTCAACAAATGTATGATTAAAATTCTTCGCATGTAAAATTCAAAGACAAATCAGAAGAAGTGGAATTTGTTTAATTGCCACAGACTTATTATGATGTCTGTTTATTTCCCTCGATAAAATTTATATTGAAAGTTAATAAGCTGTTAGACTTTAATATAACACTAAATGAGCTCATTTACATTTATGTCAGCTAGTTTGAATATTTTTCCCCAAGCAATTTAGAATGTGACATATAATTATCAAAAGAACTGCAATCAGGAAATTTAAAAAAAATCCACTATTCTATTATATGTACTGTATACTATTAGTATATAATTTGACTGCCTTTAGCTTTGTTTACAGTACATAATCTCAATGATATTGCTGCTTTATTTGGTCAAGTCGTGGTTCAACAACATAAATGTGGCATTAAAATGAAGTCAGCTGAAGACCTGAAAATGTATCCTATCAACAGACCTTTTATTCCCTGACGTCATGAATATTAGATTAGGGCTCAGGTATTGAAAGACTGGTTCAGGGAACATGAAGTATCATTTCCACACATATATTGGCACCCCAGCATCCTGACCTTAATCCTATTTAAAGTCATTGGGATGTATTGGAGAAGACTTTATGGAGTGGTTCATTTTTTTCGTCATCAATTCAAGACCTCTGGAAAAGTGAACTCGGCACTGGGTGGAAATAAACAATGCAATATTGCTTAAGATTGTTTAAACCAGTGGTTCTTAACCTTGTTGGCGGTACTGAACCCCACCAGTTTCATATGCTTATACACCGAACCCTTCTTTAGTGAAAAATAAAATATGATTTTTTTTTTTCAAATTCAAGACATAGGTATATGTTTTTATTCCCCCAGTGCAGCTAACTGGGTTATCAAAGGCGGGCCATGTCTCTCACTGTCTATGGTGAGAGGCATGTAAAAGAACCATTGCTGACTTTCGTAAAGAGTAGCTGCAAAGCCATCAGCGTGTTTCTGTCCCTTGCTAAAAGGGTTGTGACAGGAAGGGCATCCGACGTAAAAACCTCTGCCAAATCAAAAAAAAAAACGTGCGAATCAGATGATTCGCTGTGGCAACTCCCGAGTAAAAGGGAAAAAGCCGAAAGGAAGACAGACAGGTATATGTTTTTATTGGGGCACCAAAAATGAACCGTGCATGAACATCACTCTATTGGTTTTGTTCTTTGTACACAATGCATGAACTCCCCCCATCACAACTACTTACATTTTTATGTGTGGTGCGCATCTGAGTGCGTGCGCGCGAGTGTGTCTGTATGTGTGTGTATTTGTTTTATTTACATTTTATGCATTATTTTTGAATGTTTAATCGTTATTATAAGCATTTATAGTATTGAATATGTATTTATTGATATTATATGTACATATACTAGTCCTTCTCAAAAAATTTGCATATTGTGATAAAGTTCATTATTTTCTGTAATGTACCGACGAAAATTAAACTTTCATATATTTTAGATTCATTGCACCCCAACTGAAATATTTCAGGTCTTTTATTGTTTTAATACTGATGATTTTGGCATACAGCTCATGAAAACCCAAAATTCCTATCTCAAAAAATTAGCATATCATGAAAAGGTACTATAAACGAGCTATTAACCTAATCATCTGAATCAACCAATTAACTCTAAACACCTGCAAAAGATTCCTGAGGCTTTTAAAAACTCCCAGCCTGGTTCATTACTCAAAACCGCAATCATGGGTAAGACTGCCGACCTGACTGCTGTCCAGAAGGCCATCATTGACACCCTCAAGCAAGAGGGTAAGACACAGAAAGAAATCTCTGAGCGAATAGGCTGTTCCCAGAGTGCTGTATCGAGGCACCTCAGTGGGACGTCTGTGGGAAGGAAAAAGTGTGGCAGAAAACGCTGCACAAGCAGAAGAGATGACCGGACCCTGAGGAAGATTGTGAAGAAGGGCCGATTCCAGACCTTGGGGGACCTGTGGAAGCAGTGGACTGTGCTACAGGTGCCGCATTCCCCAGGTCAAGCCACTTTTGAACCAGAAACAGCGGCAGAAGCGCCTGACCTGGGCTACAGAGAAGCAGCACTGGACTGTTGCTCAGTGGTCCAAAGTACTTTTTTCGGATGAAAGCAAATTTTGCATGTCATTTGGAAATCAAGGTGCCAGAGTCTGGAGGAAGACTGGGGAGAAAGAAATGCCAAAATGCCTGAAATCCAGTGTCAAGTACCCACAGTCAGTGATGGTCTGGGGTGCCATGTCAGCTGCTGGTTTGGTCCACTGTGTTTTATCAAGGGCAGGGTCAATGCAGCTAGCGATCAGGAGATTGTGGAGCAGTTCATGCTTCCATCTGTTGAAAAGCTTTATGGAGATGAAGATTTCATTTTTCAACACGACCTGGCACCTGCTCACAGTGCCAAAACCACTGCTGCAAAAACACTGGTTTACTGACCATGGTATTACTCTGCTCAATTGGCCTGCCAACTCTCCTGACCTGAATCACATGGAGAATCTGTGGGATATTGTAAAGAGAAAGTTGAGAGACACCAGACCCAACACTGTGGATGAGCTTAAGGCCGCTATTGAAGCATCCTGGGCCTCCATAACACCTCAGCAGTGCCACAAACTGATTGGCTCAATGCCACGCTGCATTGAAGCAGTCATTTCTGCAAAAGGATTCACGACCACGTATTGAGTGCATAACTGAACATAATTATTTGAAGTTTGACTTTTTTGTATTAAAAACACTTTTTTTATTGGTCGGATGAAATATGCTAATTTTTTGAGATAGGAATTTTGGGTTTTCATGAGCTGTATGCTAAAATCATTAGTATTAAAACAATAAAAGACCTGAAATATTTCAGTTGGGGTGCAATGAATCTAAAATATATGAAAGTTTAATTTGTATGAGTACAGTACAGAAAACAATGAACTTTATCACAATATGCTAATTTTTTGAGAAGGACTAGTACATGTACGTATACATCAGTCAGCACAGGGTTGATCCTACTTTGCAAATCATGCAGATAGGACGCCGACTAATATCACGTTCCATTATATATGTGAATCCATGTTGTACATCTTTGTCCGATCACTTTCTTTTTTTACTCAACATAGTATGGATTAAAACATTAAGAAAGAAATCACACGACGTACCATCACAAGTCACAATTCGACTACTGAGCACACCAAATTTCCTGCGGCACAGATTGACCAAGCAATGTAGCATGATCACCTGCAGCCAGTGACGGCCAAGTGGGGTGTGTCGTCATGAATATGAGTCAAGTGTGTGTCTTGACCTCCGCTGAACCCCTGAGACTGACTCACCGAACCCCTAGGGTTCGATCGAACCCAGGTTGGGAACCACTGGTTTAAACGATGCAATTTGATGACATGCTGCAATCAAAGCTGAAAGCAGTCAAACAATACATTACAGTGCGGGACTTTGTTTTTTTGAATGTGTAGTGCACCCAGTTCTTTATTGTAGAATTGACTTTTTAGCTGAAAGATTGTACCAACCTGTCCCAATTATGACGCAGGTAAGCTGAAACTTGCCCATATAAAGCTCTACTCCTATAATGGCAAACATAACAATGGCAAAGAACAGCAGCAGGCCGATCTGCAGCAGAGGAACCATGGCCTTCATTATGGACTTCAACACAACCTGTAGACCTGACAAACACATACACAGGCTGTTAGTTGTGATCATTTTTATGGGGGTGCAGAACAAACTCTTTGCTTCTATATACATACTTGGGATTCCTGACACCAGTTTGAGAGGTCTGAGCACTCTCACAGCCCGCAACGTCCTCAGATCAAAATCTGAACCCACCTTGGCTAAAATCCTGTAAGACACAAACAAATATTTATTTCTTTTGCATATCAAGCAAATATGATTGCACCCGGGCGCACACACACACACACACACACACACACACACACACACACACACACACACACAGCATATTACAATATCCAGTGCACTCATCAAATAACCCAATGCACTGCTTAGAGTTGCTCATAGAATGTACCATGGAGGGGACAGAAATCTTTAAATACACTGTGCACAGAATAGAAAGTAAGGCAAGATTTTGGAGAAACTGTTCTGTTCAAAATCGCAGAAAATGCAGTCGGTTGAAAGATCTACGTGTTTTGAGTCATTTTTGCTTCCAGTTACATACATTTAATTCATAAGAATTATCACATGCTTTGATTATGCATA
Source organism: Plotosus lineatus (assembly GCA_024760905.1). NCBI lineage: Eukaryota > Metazoa > Chordata > Actinopteri > Siluriformes > Plotosidae > Plotosus > Plotosus lineatus. The sequence continues at coordinate 35,120,784 of CM045735.1, forward strand.
CATCATTCAACATAATAATGAAGGACCTATAAAAGAGTTTCGATTGATTTATTCATTCATTCATTTTCTATGCTACTTAGTTCTAATTGTGATCGTGGTGAGGCTAGCGCCCATCTCAACTGACTCTTTGCAAGGGCGGGGTACACCTTAGACAGCACGCCAGGGCATCATAGAGCCAACACTCACACAACCTTTCACACACACACACACACACACACACACACACACACACACAAACACACACACACACACACACACACACACACACACACACACACACTCACACCTATGGGTGATTTGGGACAGCCACTTAGTCTACTGTACATGTTTTTGGACTGTGGGAGGAAATTGGAGCAAGCACGGGGAGAATTTGATTGATTGAATGATCGGATATTCAATTAAATTTCAAACCTTTATTTTATTTCTTCACAAGGTGGCAGGACTCTGACTTACAGACAGAGAGAGAAGCTCAGCCATCCAGGATGGAGCTCTGAGTGGAACCGCTGCTTCTATGCGTTGAGAGGAACCAGTTGATGTGGCTAAGGGATCTTGTTAGAATGCCCCTCGAACACCTCCATGGTGTGGTGCTTCATACATTTCCAACTGGGAATAGATCCCGGAGTTGACCCAGAACATGTTGGAGGAACTATGTCTCTTGGCTGGCCTGGGGATGCCTCATTGTACTCTCAGAAGAGGTGGAGGAAGTGTTTGGGGAGAGGGACGTCTGGATATCACTGCTTAAGCTATTGCTTCTGTGACCCGACCCCGGATTAAGCGGAAGATGATGATGATGATGATGATGATGATGACATTTATTTTTAATTCCATACACCAATGGAGAACCGAAGTATTCCTCCTAATCCAAAAAAACTCTACGGTTTTTCAGGAAGCTGCTTAATACAGTAATCATCAGGACAAACATGGAAAGGATGTAAATTGGGGCAGAATGTGTGTAAATGTTATTCAGGGATTAAAAAACACACATTTTGGGTTTTAGTGGTTACAAACATCCACTGCACATCAAGAAGGGTAATTGTTTCGAGTCTTCACCGTGGGTGTAACCCTGTGATCATGAATGGTCAAGAAGGCGCCTCCAAGAGAGCGACGTTGCGGAGTTTTCGGAGTCAAATTGTTTCTTTTTTTTAAATGTTGTTTTTGTTCGTTTGTTTTTTGTACTATGCTCGTCTATGACCGTGCAACCCTACTACAGCTATGAGAGGACAGTGTTTTTGGACATTTAGAACTGAGCATGCTCATCTCCTATCCTGAGCTAATATGCTACCGCAGCTCAATGCTAGCCGCACCCCAGATAACAATAAACCCAGGTGGAGACGCGGCAGGCGAGGAGGGGCTGAACAACCACTCTGGCGCTTGGTTAGCAGTGGAAGGTTAGCACTCCCGGTCATACTGCTTGAAAATGTTCAGTATCTGCGAAACAAGATGGACCAGCTTCATGCTCGGATTGCAGCGCAGAGGAATCTACAGGACTGCTCCATGCTGTGTTTCTGTGAAACATGGCTCGAGGAGAGTACATCCGACGAGGCGACTACACCAGTTGGCAACACGGCCTTTAGAGAGGACCGGAGTCCAGCGGCTAACAACAAGAACCACGTCGGAAGAATGGCAGATTCTCGTTAAATAAACCTGGTGTACTGACTGTAGATTATCTCTAAACTTTGCTCTGAGAATGGAGAACATCTAACTTTGAGGTTGCGGCCATTTTGTTTACACAGAGAACTGTTCATTTTTTCCAACAAGACAATGGGCATAGTGCAATATAAATATAACTATAATAAAATCTACACTAATATAATATAATATAATTTAGTGCAATTTTGTTTATTGTGGTTATTTACCGATTTATTTATTGTATTATTATTATTATTATTATTATTATCATCATCATCATCATTTTATTTTTATTACTTTTGTTGTTATTATTGTATTGTTTGCTGGGTCCGTGTAAGATCCTTTAGATATAAAATTTTTATGTGTTTATTTTATAGCAGTTTGTGTGTTGTTGATTTGAGCCTTCTTTTCTGTTTGTAACTTGACTCCTTGAACAACCACACAAGAATTCCTCTGTGTGTGAAAAACACAAATGGCTATTAAAATTCCTGAATCCTCCTAAATCCTGGAGTCTGAATAGTCTCCCTGTGTCTCTGAGTTTTCGGTCACAGCCTGAAGATGTTCACATGAGGTTAATTGTCCATTCCAAATTGCCCCTAGGTGTGAGTGAGAGTGGTTGTGTTTGTTTTGGCCTTTCAATGGACTGGCAAGCTGTTAAGGGTGTACCTTCAGCCACAGTTGGCTGTGATAGGCTCCAGCCTCCCCATGACCCTAGCAGAATTCATGGCAACTGCGTTCCATGCATTGAAGCACAAGAAAGAATATCAACCCTGTTCCTCACATACATGCAAGAAGAAAAATATGAGGACCTGTATGGTTTACAGTCGTTGCAGATTCTCCTCATGGCTTATGCTGCAGAAAGTCAGTTATGCACTACAGGCAAAGCAAAGTAAACACTGAAGCATTTAATTAGAAAAACATCTATGTGCATTCTGCCCTTGACTTAAGCTCATTTTCAGCTGTGTACTATGCGGACTGTAGACAATCAAGTGCCACCTTACTGCATTTACAGTGGTACCTCGGTTCTTGAACACTTTGGAGGTTGAACAAATCGGAATTCGAACAAAAAAACTGGGATTTTTTTTTTTTTTTTTTTTTTTGTCTTGGAAGTCGAACAAAATTCGGAAGTTGAACTCGAAAAATGCGCGAGAAAAAATGAGACCAAGAGGAAGGAAAAGTGTGTGACTTCCAGAAATCGATCTCTTTTGGCTCTACTCGACCACTGTGTGCGTGTGGATCTGATTGCTACAAAGTACAGTATACAGTTCTACAAAGTACAGTATACCATGTTTTTTGTTTACTCAATTAGATTAGCTAATAAACATGTCTCCAAAGAAAGCAACTGAGAAAAGGTCAGTTGTGTGGAAAACTGTTGCGTTTAAGAAAGAGCTGATAGCTAAACATGAATCAGGCGTGCGTGTTACTGATTTTGCTAAGGAATGTGGCATGGCTAAATCAACGATATGCATGATCCTGAAAAAGGCTCGACGGTTATCAGCAGACAAAGACGGTAAAGCTGGAGGAGGTGGAAAAATTACTGCTCCTATACTTAAATGAGCAGCAGTTAGCAGGAGATAGTGTTAGCGAGGATGTGATCTGCCACAAAGCTCGTGAAATCTACGATGATTTGGTGAAAAAGGCCCTCGCTCGAATCCTGAAGGGTTCCACTTTAAAACAAGTCGAGGCAAAAAAAAACAAACAAAAAAAGACACAGAATAAATTAATCTATGAAGAATTTTTTGTGCTTGTTCTGTTCTTTCACATTTCATATACTATTTGATATATAAACGACATTATGAAATAACATTACGTTTAAAAAATGTAGTTTTCTAGCGTCATAGAACGGATTAAAACCTCCTTCTTTCTGCCTTTCTTTTCAGCTTTTTCCTGTTCTTGAAAGTCGCCACAGCAAATCATCTGATTTGGCATGGTTTTTTTTACATCGGATGCCCTTCCTGACACAACTCTTTAGCAGGGGACAGAAACACGCTGACAACTTTGCAGTCTACACTTTAGGAAAGACAACAATGGTTCTTTTACATGCCTCTCACCATAGACTGAGAGACATGGCCCGCCTTTGATAACCCAGTTAGCTGCACTTGGGGGACAGTGACAACCTGGTGGGGACTCAAACCCCCAATCTTAGGATCAGCGATCCTGCGCCCTATCCACTAGACCATCACTGAATGGATTAAAACCGTTTACATGATTTGTAATGGGAATAGTGGATTTAGAATTCGAACAGCCTTCTGGAACGGATTAAGTTCGAGAACCAATGTACCTCTGTATTTCATAAATATTTTAATATTAATAAATGGGGAAAGTCATAAAATTGTATGACGATGGTTTTAAACTAAAATACCATTTCTTATTACATTTCTGCATCTGTTTGTGCCCAAAATGAGGGGGTGACGGGATTAAGTAAAGCTGGCAAAGTGCAAAAAAGATGGCTATGAATTATCATCCACATTCCCTCTTGGTCAGAATTCTTAAATTATTAATGAATCCCTACACATTAAATATTTCTTTATACAGGCAACACATGTTTTATTTGGTAGGCTATATTTACTTCAGACCTTTAGCACAAAGTAAGTCATGACCAAGATGACAACATAGCTCTCTTTTTATTTTCAAAATCAGCTCAGAATATGATTTGAATGGATTACAGTGACATAGTTCATAATATCCCATGTTTTCTGACACCCAAAATAGGCAACAGTTTGAAATCAGTCTGTTTGATTTGAGCCTTCTCGTTCATAAGGCCACGGTTATTTTGAACTTGATAAGAATATACATAATTGAATCCTATGTAACTGAAAGAGTTTTTGTTTTTGTGATTATTATTTTTTTTTGATCATGTATAGGGCAGTGGTGGTCTGGTGGTATAGTGCGCTGGATCGCTGATCCTAAGGTTGGGGGTTCGAGTCCCATTCTCCACAGGGTTGTCACTGTCCCCGCAGTGTAGCTAACTGGTTTATCAAAGGCCGGCCATGTTTCTCACTGTCTATGGTGAGAGGCATATAAAAGAACTATTGCTGACTTTCGTAAAGAGTAGCTGCAAAGCCGTTAGTGTGTTTCTGTCCCTTACTAAAGGGTTGTGTCAGGAAGGGCATCTGACATAAAAACCTATACCAAATCAAAAATGCGAATTGTTCGCTGTGGTGACCCCTGATAAAGGGAAAAAAGTCAAGAGGAAATCTCTCTCTCATTGTTTTTGAAGTTATGTGAACACCAAGTATTGTTCCGATATGCCAAAAGTTTCCTTTATTTCTTTTAAAATGTCTCGTAACTGATCACATAAATGTGTCTTCATCCACAGAGCTGCTACTTACCAGATGTGTTTTTCAAGGACATCCTAAATATTTAAAACGTCCCATCTGGTGCTAACAACAAAGCCACTGTAAACGTCACTGAAAGTTTCCTAGTTTCATATTTGATGTTAACAACAGCATTTTTTACCTTATGACTGCAGGATTTTATGCCGTGTGATGCCACATTTGGACAATTGCATCACTTGAGTCTAGACACAGCTGTCTCCACTCTGGCCAGGCCCTAAACAACAGCCCTCATTCCAAACAGATGGACCTTTGGTTGTCCCATGTCCAGTCTGCACCATACAGGATATCATCAGCCTGAATGAATGCTTCAATCCGGCTCTCCCAAGCCTTGGCCCTTTTGGATGAGGCGAATGATGCCTCCACACCACAATCATTCATCGTAAGAGCCTCATGAGCAAACGGGGCCTTAAGACAGAGAAAACAATCACATGCAACTGCAGTGAAGAGCAGACGATGAACCACCTGCTGGTCTGTCCTCAGCCACCACAAGCATGCTTCTCACAGACCTGAATACCCCGAATATCAAGAGCAATTCATGTATCCAACACTGGATTGGAGTTGTATAGGAACTTGAGAAGGGGAAGACAACCAAAATATGCCATCTGATTTTTTTTCTGTAAATAAATGTGTTTAGAAATAGATATTGCAAGATCCCATATTGGTACTGAAATTGTTTAACTGACCAGGACTAAAAGTGCACTGTGTTGTTACCTCCAAAACAACATCCTTCTTAGGTGACTAAACAAAACCCGAGAGGGAGTGTGGTGATAAATTTGCATAATCTGATCTAATTCCAGCACAAATCCACTTTTGTGATGACAGTGACTTGATGCTGTCTGGAAGATGAAAGTGAGCTAGCATACCACATACGAACGTAGATATAAGGAATTAGCCTCAATGAGCACTGGACTGGAACCAGTATGTGCATCTTCCTGAAAGTACCATTGTCCCTGTTACATCATATTCTTCAGCCTTTAGGGAAAAAAGTCACAGGACTTTCAGTACACATCTCTATACGTGTTGTATTTGAAGCAGATACAGAGAAAGACTGAAAGAAATGGAGGGAGCATTGCAAAATAGAAAAGCTGAGGGGCACAGAATGATGAGAAAAGAGGGCAACTGCAAGGATGGACAGATGCAAAACATATGAGGAAGAAGTGAGAATAAAGTAGGCATATACAGCAGAGTGGAGATGGCTGGAAGGGGCATGAGAAGAACAGCAGAACACAAAATGAGGTGGAGAGAAGAATGTGACAAGGCTGAAAGAAAACAGGTACAGGAAGAGAGGAGGACATCGCTGTATCTAGAGTTAAAAGATCACCCAGTAACTGTGACAGAGCTGTCGTAACCCCCCCCCCCCATCCCCCATAACGCATCCACCCACTCACCATAAACATACTGAGCAGAAGGAGGATCATCTGTCAAGTGGTGGTGAGAAAAAGCCAGACACCCCCAATTTTCAGCATGGCTAGCTTGTCAATACACAGTTAAAAAGACACATACAAACAAACAAACAAATAATAGTATCATGTTTAATTATCTACCTATCTATCTAGTTTATGGTTTGTTTATTTTTTACCCATCAAGCTCTGCCTTCCCTTCTGTATCATCAACAAAAAGGGAGGGGCGTAAACATGCACATTCCTCCTCTGTGACACATGATGCCACCACCCGCCTCTTCATGAACTACTGTGCATGTATATTTAGGCGTGGTCTAGCACATCCAGAATGGAAGCACCATTTGTCCCATTGTACGAATGAGCTCACAGAGGCGAATGATTAGCTGGTGATTGCTGTGAGTGACAAGACAATGACTACCTCTTAGCTAATTAGCTCCCCTGGACTCCCAGTCAAAGATGGCCTGTGATTCCCTTATGATAACTAAGGTGTGTTGAAACACATATCAAAATTCTGAAGGGTCCCTCACGAGAAAAGTAAAGAGAATTTTAATATTGTTCTTATCACCAGACCCATACATCTTCACAAGGGGGGCCTTGGGCTCGGCTACAGGAAATATGGTTGGGAATCATATCAGCCATCAGTCAGGTATTCACAACACACAGACACTCACTCTCTCACTCTCTCTCTCTCTCTCTCTCTCTCTCTCTCTCTCTCTCTCGCACACACACACACACACACACACACACACACACAGATAAAGAAGATTGACATTTGGTTCAGTGCTTTATGAGACAGCTGCCATTACTTGGCATGTTACATCTGATATACTTTTGTTTAGAGACTGAAATACATGTGAAGTAGTTAATCTGGATTCCTGAACTTATTTATATTGAATTATCTTGCAAAGAAGCAGAACTCGACCAGTGGTTCTGAATGTGGGGTCCAGTATCCCAACAGGTCTGTGAAGAACCTCAAGGAAACCTTTTATTTATTTATTTAATTTTTAGGAAATCACTGGGAACCAGTGAAATATGTTTTATTATATTTTATTATTGGGAATATTCATATATTTTCCATAGAAAGTACTAATAATAACTGTATTGATATTGTATACATAGATGTGGCCTAATGTCCTTTACAGAAATAAAAATAAATTTGGGATAAAAGGAACACACTCATCACTTATGTACACTCATTTAACAAACTATTTAATCCTACTAAAATCATTGCTGTCATTTGTAAAGAGTAGACCACGGGGTTGCCATCAGTGAGTGTGTTTCTGCCCTGGGCTGGAATTGTGAACTTTCCAAGGTGCACGATACACTCACCCAGAGTCAGCTGAGATGGGTGCCGAGCTACCCGTGATGCTGAATGGAATTAATTGTTTCAGAAAGTGAATGAGTGAATGAATTAATCTTAATACAGTTGCAAGGTAGCAGGAGCCGATCTCATTCAATAACCTGAACAGTGGGCAATTTGGAACAGCCAATTAGCCTATTATGTGTGTTTTTTTGGACTGTCGGAGGACACCAGAGTAAACAGATGCAAGCACAGGGAGAACTTGCAAACCCCACACAGAAATGCCCAAGCCCAGGAAATGAACCTTCTTGCTGTGAGGCAGACGTGCTAACCACTATGCCACCATGATGCCAAGAATAAATAATAATTATACAAATAAACTAATAAAATTACTTTCCCCCGAATGACTCGTATATCTTTTTCTCTTATTTTATGTAATAAAATGAGAGATGAGTAAAAGAAAGAGGTGGAGTGGGGTCAAGGAGCGTTCTGGCACATATTGTAGAAAGTCCTGCTGGATAATTACTGTTGTACCCAGCTGGATTATGTTAGAACTTCGGTTTTCACACCTCTGGATAAGTGCCAGATCACTCCCAGGAGTGCAGCTGTCACTCAGTACAAGTGGGGTGCAGACATGAGCTAATGGCTCACTATAAACAGTTAAAAACAGCTACTAACATTCTCTGTGGCCCATGGTAATCACTTTTATTCATACTGCAGGACTTTAACATATGTATAGCAGACATCTAACTTGTTCATCTTTTCATGAAGGCTATAAGATAAGATAAGATAAGATAAGATACAGCTTTATTAATCTCACAATGGAGAAATTCACTGTTACAGGCTCTTGAGGTACTATCAGTAGGGGGTGCAAAAATAGATACAAGTACAAACATACACACATACATATATATTATATAAGTAAATAAATAAATAGATACATAAATAGTATAAATTAATAAACAATAAAAGAAAAGAATGGAGCAACTTTATAGACTGGCCTATATTAAAGTGTAATGTATCTGAGTGCAGAGTAGATGGGTTGATATGGTTCACAGTCAGTGGGGTAGATGTGGTTGATTAAAGTGCGCGGGGTTTTTATTGCACATAACCGGTATTTTCACAGACAGTTACAAAGTGGCGTTGTACAGTCTGACAGCGGTGGGAATGAACGACCTGCGGTAGCGCTCCTTCCTGCACTGAGGATGCCTCAGTCGTCCACTGAAGGAGCTGCTTAGCTCCTCGACAGTCTGGTGCAGTGGGTGAGAGCTGTTGAACAGGATGGATGTGAGCTTTGCTACCATCCTCCTCTCACTTACCTCCTCCACAGAGTCCATATCACACTCACTTGCATTCATTCATTTTCCAAGCTGCTTAGTCCTATATTGTGGGGCCGGTGGCGTAGTGGTTAGGGTGCTGCGCTCATGATCAGGAGGTTGTGAGTTTGAATCCCACTGAGACCCTCACTGTGCTAAGACCTCTGGGCAAGGTCTCAACCACAAGTGTGCCTCTGTTCACCCAGCAGTATAAAAGCGTACCAGTAAAATATACTGGGAAGGTAAAACTGCGATGGACTAGTGTCCCATCCAGGGGGAGTTGAACTCCTGGTCGCTTCACGCTACGGAAACCAGGGATAGGCACCGGCCTGATGAGCCACGAGGCTAAGCCACTAGGCTCGGGTTTAAAAACCCAACAGCCTTTAGTCCTATATTGGGGCTGTAAGCCAAGGTGAAGGTGGAGTACACCCTGAACAACTTACCAGACCATCACTGGATCAACACACAAACATTCACACTCTTACTCATACCTAAGGGTATTCAGGAATAGCCAATTAGCCTCATGTTCATGTTTTTTAACTATAGGAAGAAACTAGAATAACTGGAACAAATCCACAGGGACAGGGAGAACATTCAAATTTGAGATAGAAATGCCCCTGCACAGATCAGGAACTTAGTTTCCCTGAATTACAATGATGGATTATTCTAGTTTATTTCAATCTACCTGTGTTATGACCCCTGAAACATAAAAATGATTGAATTGGCTTGAATAAACCACACCGTGTTTTCAGAGATGTGTCCTGCTTCGTACTTTTGCACAATACAATACAAAGTACAGTACAGTATAAACTAAATATATAAAAAATATAAGCTGTATCTTTTGTTCAGAAGGTTATGGGTTTGAATTTGTCTCCAAATTGGGCCAAAGACATGCACATTAGGCAAATTAGCTGTTCTCCTAATGTGGATGTGAGTGCAAATGGTTGTGAGTTGACTCTGCAATAAATAATGTTCAAGGTATATGCCACCTTCGCCAGATTGGCGTCAGCCTCACCACTATCCTAGTGCAATTAAGTGAGTGTTTATGACTCTGACTTCCTGTTGATACGTGACACCTCACTGTCTAATTGGATTTTTTTAAATCATATTTTTCTTATTATATAAAGAACAAAAGAACAGAAACACCCCCCTCCTTTCCTGGAGCCCATCCTTGGCTGATTAGCACCAATTAATTTCCTGAACTCGGTGCCACGATCTAACGTCTCCTTCTATTTTACGCTATGTCTGCCCACTTCTCCAGTCGCATTTAGCTTTAATGCAATGCTCCAGCCCTTCTGTCGAACAGACTTCATCTTCTCAATAGGATATGGCATCACGTAAACTGAATGGCCAGGCGTAGGACGTACTTCCCATCATAACCTCAACGAGCAGACTAATGAAATCATTCAGCTTGATGTAAAATGATATGTACTGTGATTTGTATTCTGATTATAAGACATAACATAGATCTTATCATTCATATGTAATGACAGGGGGAAAAAGTCTTTGGTCTTTTAGGGGTAGTACTTATGTTATTGTTACTACAGTGCCAGCATCAATAGCAAGACACAAAGAAAGTCTCTAAAGAGGTAAGTAACTAGTGTACAGTCAGTACTTCTAATTAAAACCAGACACAAACATGAAAAGTTTTATTCCTAATCTGCAGATCATCCTGACTGTCTCTCACTATTTCTGTAATTGCAGTCAGACATTCACCAAAACCCATAATTAAGCAGCCTTGGTCAACATTTTAGTAAAAGTAAAGGAACAATTTACATTTCTATCTTCACCATGCCTTCCATTAACCTCTTTCAGTCTCTGGAAAAAAAACAACCGCAACGGTGAACAAACATGGCTTCCAGCATACAAATTAAGCAGAGAGAGCTTTGTTCCCTTTTTAAGCCAATTATCGTCTCCTCCTCTCAGGATCATTTCCTCAATCAATCCATTAGCTTTGTAAACAATGGCATGGACTGTTATGGCTACCAAGACATACACAGAGGTATAATCCAGTTTGTTTACGATATTTCACTTATCTAAATCAATCAAATTTGTTTAGATAGACAAAGCAAATTACTTCTAGTAGACAAAACAAAACACTTCTAGGTGGTATTGTTTGTTTTGGACTGGGTGGTAGTAAAACTTGGCTACATCTGTGTGTTTTTTTTTTTAATAATATTGTTGTTTCTCAACAGGGGTCGAACAGTGGCATAGTGGCTAGTACATTTACCTCACAGGCCAAAGCTAGGCAGGGGTGTTTTTTTTGTCAGGTTTATTTGTTCACAACATGCTAGCGTTGCTTACTCAGGTACTGTTGTTTTCTTCCAACAATCCAAAGATATGCAAACTAGGCTAATTGGCTGTTCCATATTGCGCCTACGTATTAGAATGATTGAAAATAGTTCTGTGTGTTAGCTCTGTGATGGACTGGTGAGCTGTTATGGGTGTACTACTACGTGGACGCCAGTCTCAAAGTAAGATTAAGTTGTTTGTCAACTGAATGAATGAATGAATGAATGAATTAATTAAACTTTTTTGACATACAACAGCTTAGTGGTTGAAGACACCTTGTTGAAAACATATGAGAATGGCCAGATTGTTTTGAGCTGACAGACATAAAATCTCTTTACAAGCTTGGTGAGCAGAAAAGAATCTCATGACATGACAACCCTTGAGTCTTCTTGACATCGGTCTCTATAACCATCAACAAAAAACAGGACCCTGAAGTTATAGTAGACTCATTCCAAGGAAATAGGTCACTTTATCCTTGAATGAGCAATGAAAACATTTAACAACACCTGTGACGTAATGAAGTTCTAGCCGGACCTAGAATGCAGGAGACAGTGTGGGATGACACAGAGTCAGTTTATTATTCAAAGGGGACCCACTTAAGCAGAGGGCAAAACACAGTAACTGCTGGTGATGAAAAACACAAAAAACTTTAAGCACTGGGAACTATGGTCGAACGTGGAGATGGAACAGGAGCCAGAGAGAACACAGGACAACAGGGATGTGAAGCGAGACAATCTTCTTACATTGTGGTGAATGCGCTGCATGTCTTTATAACCTAGATGATTAGGGAGTGGGATGAGGTGTGCGTGCTGTAATCCACCTGTGTAGGTCAGCCACGCCCATCCGCTGGAGTCTGCAGCGCTGGGGAGAAACAGTTAGAACAGAGCTGCCAAAATCAAAGTCCCCCAAAACACAGACCATAACAGTACCCCCCCCCCCCCCATGGGCACCACCTGGCACTTGACCAGGCTTGTCCGAGAACCTGCTGTAGAGCTCAGAGAGCAGGTCAGGGTCCAGGATCAGGTTCCAAGGGATCCAGGAGCATTTCTCGGGTCCATACCCCTCCTAATCCACCAAGTACTGGAAGCCACAACCACACATCGAGTATGCTGTGGACCGTATAAGCTGGGTGTCCATCAAGCAGTGGGGGGGGGGTGTGAAGGAGGCTTTCTATCACGGGTTTTACCAGGGACACATGGAAAATTGGATGCACTTTGAGAGCGACTGGGAGTTTCATTCGGACAGCACTGGGGTTAACAATGTGCTCGATGTTGTAAGGGCTGAAGTACTTGTGAGCCATTTTTTTTTTGGAATCAGCTTGAAGGGGCAGGTCTCTGAAGGAGAGCCAAACCTGTTGTCCGACTTGGTAGACCAGTGCCAGTGTCTGGTGGCGATCAGCGCTTCGCTGATTCCAGGCCAATGACCTCACCAGGGCGATGCAAGCTTCCTTCCAGACCTAGTGTGCTCTGCAGAAGTGAGCCTAGACTGAGGGGCCAGCCAAATCGGTCTCCTGACTGGGGAACAGAGGAAACTGAAACTCGTTTACGACCATGAAGGGGGACATACCCATAGCAGCGCAGACCAGGGAGTTGTGTGAGTATTCGACCCAAGGCAAGTGTGTCGACCAGAAGCTGGGAGTTCGGAAGCAACACAATGCAAGGAGGACTCTAGGCTTTGATTGGCTCGTTCTGCTTGACCATTTGATTGTGTGTAGTAGCCGGAGGTCAAATTGTTGGAAATTCCTAGGGTGTCACAGAATGCTTTCTATACCTTGGATGCAAACTGGGGGCCTCGGTTGGAAACAATGTCATGGGGGATGCCATGGAGGCGGAAAGCATTTTGGATCAGCAGGACTGCTTTCTTCATGGCCGTTGGGAGTTTGGGCAGAGAAATGAAATCGACCACCTTTGAGAGGCAGTCCACAATGGTCAAGATAACAGTGTTGCCTTCGCATGGGGGTAGACCAGTGACAAAGTCCATGGCAATGTGCAACCAGGGGTGATGAGGTATGGGTAAGGGTTGGAGGAGACCCGCTGGTGCACGGTGGGATGACTTGTTTCTGGCACAGTTGGGACTAGGCTGCGACGAACTCCCTGGTGTCAGCTGCTATAGAAAGCCACCAAAAGCACTGTTGGAGGAGAAATAGGGTCCGGTGAACCCCAGGGTGGCAGGCCATCTTAGACGCATGTCTCCACTGGAGCACTGGAGTTCTGGCCGGCGAAGGAACATATAACCGTCCCTGGGGACAATCATTGGGCTCTGGCTCACCCTGCTGGGTGTCCTGGACCAGGCGTTCCACCTCCTACTGAGCAGCTCCGAGCACACAGGAGGTGGGCAGGATGGTTTTTGTAGTGGTGTCTTCCCCCGGGAATAACTGCCGGGAAAGAGCATCAGGTTTAGTGTTTCGCGAGCCGGGACGGTACGTGAGGGTAAAGTTGAATCTTCCCAGGTAGAGAGACCATTATGCCTGTTGGAAGTTCAACCTCTTGTGGTCCAAACAATAAAGGGGTGCGAAGCTCCTTCCACCTAGTGCCACCATTTTGAAGCACCAGGACCACTGCCAGCAGCTCACAGTTTCCCAAGTTGTAATTCTGTTCCACCAGTGTCAGGCAACGGGAGAAGATCTGCCATGGGAGCGCTGGGAGAGGACAGCCCCCACTCCTGAGTCTGAGGTGTCCACCTTGACCACAAACTGCTGTGTGGAGTCTGGGAAGATCAGCATGGGTGCATTGATGAATTCAGTTTTAAGTTTATCAAATGCCCTCTGAGCTCTATGGGACCATTCAAAGGGCGTCTTGACTGATGTTACCTGCGTGAAGGGGGCTGCTAGGTGGCTATAGTCTTGTATGAACCTTCTGTAAAAGTTAGCAAACCCCAGAAACCTGTCGCTGTTTTCACATAGCTGGAACTCTGCCACCGCCTTCACCTTCTTCGGATCTGGTTTTAACTGCCCCTTTTGCACGATGTAAACTAGGAAGGAGACTGTGGAGACATGAAACTCACATTTCTCAGATTTGATGTAAAGTTTGTTCTCTAGGAGTCTCTTTAGGACCATTCTTACATGACGGACATGCTCGGCACGGTTCTTGGAGAATATCAGAATGTCATCAAAGTACACAAACACAAATCGGTTCAGCATGTCACTCAGTACGTCATTTACCAATGCTTGAAAAACTGTTGGAGCGTTAGTTAAACCGAAAGGCATCACCTGGTATTCAAAGTGCCCCAGGTGAGTGTTAAAAGTGGTTTTCCCATTCGTCTCCCTCCAAATTCCGGACTAGGTGGTAAGCATTTCTTAGGTATAGTTTTGTGAAAATGGCTGGCATCGTGGAGAGGACGAAGGCCAAGTCAATGAGAAGAAGGTACTTGTTTTTATGGTGATGCTGTTGAGTCCTGTGTAATCAATGCAAGGTCTCAGAGTTTTGTCTTTTTTCTCAACAAAGAAAAACCTGGCGTCTACCGGTGATGAAGGCCGGCTAAGGCCTGCTGCCAGCAATTTTGTAATGTACCTTTCCATGGCCTCCCTTTCAGGCTTCGAGAGGTTATAGAGTCTCTTACTGGGAGTGCGGAACCGGGCAGCAATTTGATCAAGCAATCATATGGCCGTTGTGGTGGCAGCGAAAGGGTTCGATCCTTACTGAATGCCTCTTTTAAGTCGTGATACTCGCTCAGGATGCCAGTCAAAATAATTTCCTTCAGCATGACCGGGGTTTGCAAAACTTGGGGGTTGGGGGATGCAGCAGCCAGTAGGCAGTGTTGGTGGCAGCACTCACTCCAACTCTGACTGAGTTTGGACCAGTTTATGTGGGGGTTATGGGTTTGTAACCACGGCCACCCAAACATCATGGGAGTGAAAGGGGCTGAAAGAACAAACAGTTCCAAAAGCTCGTGGTGGTTACCGGACAAGCTGAGCTTGACAGGCTCTGCTTTGTAGGTGATGCAATTGATGAGTCAGCGGTCTATGGCTACTACCTCTTTAGGTATTCCGAGTGTTTGTACCGGAGGTGATGGACCTTAACCTGCTAAAAGTCAATGAAATTGTCCTCGGTCCCTGAGTTAATGAATATTTGAACTATGTGGGTTTGATGTGCAGAGTGCAGCACACCTCAACTCTAAAGGCGCTTCCTGGGAGTTGAGGAGGATCGACTCACTACCGCCCCTCTCCTAGCTTGCGAACCCAGCATCGCTGGACACTGGGCGAGGTAATGGCCTTTCTCGGTGCAGTAAATGCAGAGTTGGTTGGCCAGCCGCCGGTGTCTTTCTTCCGATGTCAGCTTGGCGTGGCCAAGCTGCATAGGCTCATGGTGGTCACCTTCAGTTAGGAGAAAAAAGTTCACGGAAGGTCGGGATGAGGTGGCGTTGGAAAAAGCAAGGTTACTCGGAGGCAGGACGACAGAGCCAGCCCGCTCTTCCCGGGATCTTTCTCTCTCTCTCTCTCTCTCTCTCTTAACGTATTGTCCAGTCTTGTAGCTAAGGAGATCAGACCCTCTCGAGTAGACGTTTCATCCCATGCTGCTAGCTCGTTTTTCAGGCTTTCGGTCAAACCCTTCAAGAAAACTCCCTGGAGTCTTTTCAGCCGCTTTCTATGGCGAGGATCTGGAAAGCTAACGCGTATTCTGATACTGACCATGACCCTTGTCTTATGCGCAATAGCTGACTTCTCGCTTCCCCCACTTTGGCCGGGGGATCAAATGTTCTTTACATCTCCTGCACAAATTGATCACAACTGGAGCACAACTCGGGGGCATGGGTGGCAACAGCGAATGCCCAAGATGAGGCTTGATCCGTGAGCAAGCTCATAATAAAGACATTCTTAGCTTGGTCCGTGGAGTAAGTGAGCGGCTGCTGACTGAACACGACAGAACACTGGTGGGGGAACTGAGTATATGTTCTGATCATACCTGAGATATCTTACCGGCGTGGGGATGAGTGGCTCTCTGTGCACGGTGAGCAGGGCTGGTGATGCTACCGGTGTGGAGAGCAAAAGGTTGATGGCTGGGGTCCAGGCGGTGAGTTGGGTAGTGATGGTGTCCATCCTTAAGCCGAACGAAGCAATGCCGGTGGTCAGTTGTTGGAGGCTGTCCAAAACCCAGTGCAGGGTGGAGTTGTGCAGGCCCCACAGGAGTCCGTGGCTTGACAACACCTGCTTGAGCTGTTCAGTCTCCGCTGGGTCCATGTGGCCAGAACATTCTGTGACGTAATGAATTTTCAACTGGACCCAAAATGCAGGAGACAGTGTGGGATGATACAGAGTCAATTTATTATTCAAAGGAGAAGGACTTAAGCAGAGGGCAAAACACAGTAATTGCTGGTGATGAAGAAAAACACAAAAAACTTTAAATGCTGGGTAATTACGAAGCGGGAACTGGTCGAGCTCAGAGCTGGAACCAGGAGCCAGAGAGAACACCAGGAAAGCAGGGACATGAAGCGACACAATCTTCTGGCACAGAGGTGAAGGCGCTGCTTGTCTTTATAGCGTAGATGATTAGGGAGTGGGATTAGGTGTGCGCGCTGCTGTCAGCGAGCCTGCAGCTCTGGGGAGAAAAAAAGTTAGAACAGAGCCACCAAAATCAAGATCCCCCAAAACACAGACCACAACAACACCTTATTCAATTGCAGCAAGCAAGGTTTTTATGCAGACTGTTCTTGGTTTCTAGAACTCTGACACTGCAAATGCTTTGTGCCCCACAAAAGGTTGGGCCCCCCTCCATTTATGGTAAAGGATTGCGATGTGCAGCTTATGATTTGGACTTATTGAGCTAATGAAAAATATTATGTATGGAGAAACATCTTAGAAAAACACTTGAAGGCCTTTTCATTCAATTTGCTCTTAAATCAACACATTTTTTTATTGTTATTGTTTTTAGAAATTCACAAACAAGTGTTCATTATAAATGGCTGTTGGTCGAAGACGTCGAAGAAGTCAAAGAAGGAGAGGTGAGAGGCGTGTCCGTAGGCAGGGAGAGAAGTGGAAATGCGTGAGTCTAGGACTGAAAGTAGGGACTTTGAATGTTGGAACTATGAACGATAAAGCTAGAGAGCTGGCTGACATGATGCAGAGGAGGAAGGTGGACATACTGTGTGTTCAGGAGACCAGGTGGAAAGGTAGCAAGGCTAGAAGCTTAGGAGCAGGGCTTAAGCTGTTTTTTCATGGTGTGGATGGGAAGAGAAATGGAGTAGGAGTCATCATGAAGGAGGAGTTTGTCAGGAATGTTCTAGAAGTGAAAAGTGTCAGACAGAGTGATGAGTCTCAAGTTAGAAATTAAAGGCGTGATTTTCAATGTTGTTAGTGCTTATGCCCCACAGGCAGGATGTGAGTGAGAAGAAAAAGAGAGATTCTGGAGTGAGTTAGATGAAGTGATGCAGAGTATCCCCAGAGGTGAAAGAGTGGTCATTGGTGCAGACTTCAATGGACATGTTGGTGCAGGAAACAGAGGGGACGAGGAAGTGATGAGCAGGTTTGGTATCCAGGACAGGAACACAGAAGGACAGATGTTGATAGATTTTACAAAAAGGATGGAAATGGCTGTGGTGAAAACTTTCTTCCAGAATAGACATGAGCATAGGGTGACTTATAAAAGTGGAGATAGGAGCACACAGGTAGACTGATGTAATTTGTAGATGTAATTTGAAGGAAGTCAGTGACCGCAAAGTAGTAGTGGGTGAGTGTTGCAAAACAGCATAGGATGGTGAGGAAGGTGAAGAAGGCAAAGGCAGAGCAGAAAACAAAGTGGTAGAGCTGAAAAAGGTAGAGTGTTGGGTTGTCTTCAAGGAGGAGTTGAAACAGGCTTTGGGTGGTCAGGAAGTGCTTCCAGATGACTGGACAACTACAGCTAATGTGATCAGGGAGACAGGTAAGAGAATACTTGGTGTGTCATCTGGAAGGAGAGTAGATAAAGAGACTTGGTGTTGGAATGAGGAAGTGCAGGAGTGTGTACAAAGGAAGAGGTTAGCTAAGAAGAAGTGGGACATTGAGAGGACCAAAGAGAGTAAACAGGAGTACAGAGAGACACAGCATAAGGCGAAGGTAGCGGTGTCAAAGGCCAAACAGAGGGCATATGATCACTTGTATGCTAGGTTGGACAGTAAGGAGGGAGAAAATGTGCTGGGAAGATGGAAAGAGTACTCCGAAGAGCTGATGAATGAGGAAAATGACAGAGAAAAAAAAAGAAGAGTAGAAGAGGTGACCGTTGAGGACCAGGAAGTCGCAAAGATTCGTAAGGGTGAAGTGAGGAGGGCATTAAAGAGGATGACGAATCGAAAGGCAGTGATGACATACCGGTAGAGACCCCAGAGCTCTGGGTGACTCAGACTAACCGATCCACGAGATGACTAGCTCTCTCTCTCTCTCTCTCTCTCTCTCTCAGAACCAGCGAGAGAAAGAACTAGACAACCAAAAAGAAATCCTAACAGATGCCCTTCCTGTCACAACCCTTTAGCAAGGGTCAGAAACACGCTGACGGCTTTGCAGCCTACTCTTTACGAAAGTTAGCAATGGTTCTTTTACATGCCTCTCACCATCGACAGTGAGAGACATGGCTGGCCTTTGATAACCCAGTGAGCTGCACTTCTCCATCACTAATACTCTGGAAAAAAAACACCAAAAAAAAAAAAAACCTTTCTTGCAACTTTTATTTATTTACCATATTTGATGTGATAAGTGCCCAGGGCGCTTTAAAACTTGGAGTGGATGGGCACTTATTAAAATGTAACAGCAGAGTAGAACGGTAAGTGCTTATCACCATACAGGTGGAAAACATAAATAATCACAGAACAATAAAAGAGTTTTACTGGTATTTGTGTTATTCATTCTGTGGTATCAACCAAACTATTTACATGAAAGCTGAAAATAAACAAAAAACAGCATACATTTTAATAATAAAAAAAAAACCTTTACTTTTCCCTCCCGGTGCTGTTCCTTTAAACATTTTCCAGGAAGTAAAATTCGAATGGTTGAACCAATCAACATGAGCATAAACTAAAGCACATGGCCAAGAACCTCTTTAAATTTATGAAGTTAGTGAGCAGGAGAATCGGGTGAAAAATACTCGTCATCACTTTCTGATAGGTCCATATCTGGCTCATTGCTTCATTCATTCAGAGCATCCGATAGTTCTGCTGTAGCAGTTTCTAATGGATCATCGGTTGTTGGACATTTACCAAGAGAACAGCAAAATATTTTCCTGTTTTTTAAAGCACGGTGGAACAATCAAATGTGTTGTTACTGATGAACATTATAGACATTCCCCAGTGGCAGGGGGTCTTGAAATACCGTGTAAACTCACTTTTACAGACAGTGAACGCCTCATTTTACGGTTACAGAGACTGATCGAATAAACTTGGTAAGTTTGATCTATGATTTTGTTACCAGTACACATGGGTGGTTATTAGACATAAGATAAAAAACATTGGGGGGGGCTTATTGGAGCAGGGCGAGACAATAAATGTACATTGACGACACAATAAATGTAAACGCTAAGCTATTTCACTTCACAAAAAGAAGGTAGTCTAGAAATGTTATTATGAAAAACTCTGGTGATGTAGTGCCACAGCCTTAAGGAGGATACAAGGGCATCATTATTTTATTATAAGCCTCAGAGCTTAAGCAGGTTATGAACAGAGAGAAAAAGAGAGAGAGTATATGTAGTGTCTCAGGCACAGTGTTTACTGCTATTTAGCCCCTGCTTGGGCAACACACCACAGCGCGCGCGCGCGCACACACACACACACACACACACACACACACACAGACAGACACACACACACACACACACACACACACAGTACCAATAATATTGTTTGATATAATGAAGTGACTAATGATTTTAATTACGTATACAAATGATAAAGCAGTAGTTATAACATTCCATACCACATCATTGTGAATTTCTTCAATTGGCCAGAACACTTTAATGTTGATTAATGTTCTATTAGGGCATCTCCAACATCGCGCCGATTGCAAGGTTTATAATAATGAGCTCATCATAAACGTCCATTCATTTTCAAAACCCTTCAATCCTAATTAGGCTCAAGGGGATTCTGGCTCCATCTCAGCCGACTCTGGGCAAAGGTGGAGTACACCCTGAACAGCTTGCCAGGCTACTGCAAGGACATAACATAAAACCATTCACACTCACTCTCATAATGTGCTGAGTTTTATACATAACGATCTTTATAGTAAGACCGGCACCATGGCGAAGCACCTCTGCTTCCCAGAATTAAGCTCCTGGGTTCGAGTCCAGGGCTTGACTCAGTCATTTCTGTTTGCATGTGATCCCTGTGCTTGTGTGTGAGGGTTTCCTCCAACAATTCAAAGACATGCATATGAGGAAAACTGGCCTTAAATTGCTCCTAGATGTGAACAGTTGTGTGTGCTGACCCTGCAATGGTTTGGCCTCCCCGTGACCGAAATAGTAAGATTAAGCAGTTTGACAAAGAGTGATGAATGAGTGTGAAGACTGTGATAACAATGGCGTGTTTTGATATGCAAAGGCATGCGATGATGGAAGCAAGAGTTTGAAAAAAAGACCTTACTTTGATGATAGTCTGCTGTTTTTATAACAAGTTGCTACTTTTATCAGTTTTTTGGAAGACAGTTTACTATTTCATGATGCACTTGCAAAACATAATGGTTAGTCATACAGAAATGTAATGAAAAATACTGAGTAGTCATACAGCAGTGTGATACGTAATAAGAAATTCTCAAGATAGGAAAATAATGGAGTGATGGTACTGAGTGTAACCACACACTAACCTTGAAGTGCAGCTGCAAGATAGGGAGAGTGCTCAGGTTAAGGAAAGCATGTAAAGTAATAATGTTTGAGTATAACTAGATGATGATGCTTGCTATTTTGCACATGACTGTGAAGTAATTAGTGTACCAAGGACAAATGACCACACAGAACAAGAAAACAGAGGGAGAAAAGAGCATTTATTATTCAAATTGGGAAAAGGAATATCACAAATTACTATATTTACCCAAAGGTATGATGTGCACCACGTTTGTAGATGAAGAAGCCTCAAATGTAGGGAACGAGGTCAGTGTGTACTCCGAAGAAGGTGCGGGAGAAGCATAGTTGGGACTATAGTCAGAGTAATCTGAATAGACAGGTGACAGTGGCGGAATATAGGGAGAACCAGGACGATATGGGGAGTTGCAAGGACGGTGAGGTGGTGAGGAGAGACTCACCCGCCTGGGTAGACTGATCACAAGTCTCAGGGAGAGACTGGGTACCTTGTTCATGGGTGACATGATGTGAGGGTTGAAAATGTAGCTGCCAGAAAGTGTAGAAAATCCAAAAGATCAGCAGAGAGAATCGATGGATGATGAGGAATGTGGCGCTGTATGTCACTTCTTCTCCCCCTATAGACCCTTTTCACATGACGTCACACATCCGGGCTTCGCCGGACAGCCGCCATTTTAAGGGTCAAGCTGAAGTGAACGATAGTCAGTTACATCGCGGCGAAAATTGCCTGGGGAAAGCCTTTTGTTCATTTGTTGTAAATATCAGTGGACAAAGGTTCACACGTGTGTTAAAATCAGGTGTAGCAATCGGTCCAATCAGGAAATCAAGCGAAAATTTTTCGATATACCAGCTGCGCGTTTGACTGAAGGCAAAAGAACGGAAGAGCCGAGTCGACAAAGACGTTTGCTATGGATTTCTCGCATCAACCGAAAGAATTTTCAGCCGTCGAAGTATTCGAAGGTGTGCTCTGATCATTTTATTACAGGTTAAAAACATTTCGTTTACGTGATTAGTCACATTTATATGATAAAGCAATTCGAAAGATCAGGTGATGCCATTACATGCGTAGTGTTTTCCTACTAGAATCAAGATAAACCTAAGACAAGACTTTATTTCCCCTTTGCGGGAATTCTTTTTGCACTGCCAAAAGCATCTAACATGAAAAGGATAAGTAATTAAGAATGGTCGGTAATGGTAATGGTAGGTAATGGCACACGTCTGTCACCCAGACGAACTGGTTGTATGCCTCTAGGGATTTGTAGGCCTCTAATTCTTCAAGTGTGTAGGCACTTCTTCCATTCACCAGATAGTTTACTATGTCGATTTAGGTAACATCAGGGAAAGTATCTCTTTCATCCAGTCTTGTACCGGTATGTCTTTGTATGGGTCTCTTCCACTGATCAACAGCAACTTTTCATCGTACCTCTCTCGAGAAACACAATACAAAGTGTCTCTGTAGTTTGTCTTTGTCTTCGCCTTGGAAACTGAGGTCATGTTCACGCATGCAATCACTGAATGACAATGGCCTGACACAGTGGCTTTTACTTGCTTGACCCACAAAATGGCGGACATGCTGATTACATCCGGGTTACTGCGCGAGAGCGAAAAGGGTCTACAGTCATCCCTTGAAGATTGTGGATAATGTAGACCAGACCTGGTCGTAATATTCGAAAAATTGCGAAGTAGGAATGCCCCGCCCCCATTTCTACCATGTTGTCTCATTTCTATATGTTTTCGCATCTATACAATATCAAGAAGTGTATATTAAACGTTACACAGTTATATGCATATGTAAATACTGTAATGTATTAATATTTAAATAGAATTTATATATAAATACTTGAAGTACTGTACTCACCTCTGACAATAGCTCTTCTCCGCTGTGCAGGACGTTCACAAACACTATACAGTAAGATCACAAAATCACAAAAAAATCCCACGGGAATGTGCGAGGCAACAGCGTCATGTGTCTAAGCCAATCAGCTTGCGAGATTGAGTTGTGTGGGCGGTCCCTGCCTGAACTGGGGAGGAGGGGCACTTCAGTCTGTTGTTTGGAAACAATGAACACATCCTGCTTTGGGTCCCTGCCTTCCGCTGGCTTACATGTGAGTTTCAGCACGAATTTAGAATTTTTTTATGAATTTTTTTTTGGTTTATTTTTTTATTAAGATACCGCGATGCTCAAATCGAGAAGTGGCAAGGGATGACTGTACACATGGTACGATGGGTTTTTTGATTTTTTGATTAACTGTTTGGGTTTTTACACCCGAGCCTAGCGGCTCATCAGGCCGGTGCTTATCCCCAGTTTCCGTAGCGTGAAGCAATCAGAGTTGAACTCCTCCTGGATGGGACGCTAGTCCATTGCAGGTTACCTTCCCAGTATATTTTTACTGGTACCCGTTTATACTGCTGGGTGAACATAGGCACACTTGTGGTTGAGACCTTGCCCAGGGGTCTTAGCACAGTGAGGATCTCAGTGGGATTTGAACTCACAACCTCCCGATCATGAGCCCAACACTCTAACCACTACACCACCGGCTCCACTATGGTACGATAGGTGGGCTGAGGTAAAAGGAGCAAAAAGTAGAAAATTGATGAATAAGGTGCATTTCTTGTGAATATTTATCAACTATAATCCAATGCTTAAAGCTTTAAGAGTAAATATAGTAATGCATGAAGGCTTAAGGCCCAGGTCATGTACCGACTAGCGGTCACAGAAAACGCTGGTACACTAATTGCTAATGGATAGAACATGTAACCTCTGCAGAAGCTTAAAACAGATACTAAGGGCTAAATTTATGGCAAAATACGTTACTATGTTACGATGTTGAACTCAGTCATAATAAGAAGTAGAAAGAATAAGGTACTTACACAAAATGTCTTAAATTGAGAAGTCATCCGTGCAACCAGAGTGCGCGTGTGCAGCAGGTCAAGCGAACTCCAGCAAATAAATTAAACCAGGAGGAAGGTGCAGTTGATCAGCACCTATTTTATAAAAACTCTGCCCGAATTTTGCAAAAAATAATGGGAAATTGAAAAGAGAAAGTGTTGTCACGTATGGGCGGATGACATCACCTTAAGAGAAAAATGAGAAAATAAGGGGAAATTAACAAATAATATGCAAATTAAGAGGAAGGGGTTAAAAGCTAAAAGGGCAAACATAAGGGGAAAATTTGTTCAAGCTGGAAGAGCTGACTTAGCACGTAAAGGGTATATAAGCAAGAAAATTTAGGAGAATTGAGAGTTGCCGTTTTGGATGGAGATGGTGTGTGTGACTAACAGAGCAGTCCGATAGTTAGCCGTTGACCGTGCACAGGGTTGATAGGTCAAGTACAGTAGGATATTTGCTTGTTTGCTGTAACTGTCAACCTTCACCCAACCCGTCTGTGTTGTACTTTGGAATAAAGGATTGTTTTACCTCTTTTCATCTAGTTGTGGTAAGCTTCTTTATTTTATTAAGTGTTAAATGATAATAGAACTGATTGGATTTTTACTAAGTGTAACATAAAAGGATAGTGGGGGGGGGGTCTTCTTTCCACCGGCATATGTCCAACTTGGGCAGGTGGGCCTGAGTTTTTTCCGACAAAAGCTTTCATTTTGTTTGGTTTTAATTCCCCTTTAATGAATTTTTATGTTTAATTTTGTAATCCTTGGAAACTTAATGAGGTAAAAGAGGAAGAAAACATTATTATACGCTGGAACAGACAAATAATCAAATTCAAAGTGATAAGGCATCACATCGCTCTGTGGCTTATTATCTTCTTCCAAGAGCACACCCACTGTGTATTCTTAACAAAATGTTATCTGTGGTGCATTACATGACTCATCTCAGTATCCTAGTATGCTATATTCGAGGCTCCTTTATACTCTGCCATTCCCAGAAGCATCACCGCAATAATTTATTCCTACTACAAGCCAGGACACAAACACACACACACACACACACACACACACACACACACACACACACACTTACGCACACGCATCGTACTTCATTCAAACATGACTACTGTATTGTTCTACAGTGAAGAGAGCTCTTGAAAGGTGCTATCACTGTAGAGGGAGGACAGAAAGTGAAAGCATCTTTTCAGAGTGCGATGACATGCTGAGAATCTTTGTCTATAGAGAATGCGGACATGCCACTAGAATCTTTCTACAATTATCTCTTGTCTCTGCTGTAAATGATTCACAGTCAGTACCTTTTACCTTTTTATCTTTTACCTGTTTCATTATTTGGTTTCCTGAATATTTCAATGAAGTAGGCCATAACTGAAGAGTCCACCCTCGTGCTCATAATGATTGATGGTTATCACAATTCTCCAATGTGCTTAGCAGTGAAATGCTTGTTTCAACAGTAAGTGGATGTAAGCGCAATGCACATTATTACATTTTTTCCTTTTGTTTTTGTTGCTGTTGTCTGGAAAAGATTATTCACTCACAAACTGACTCTCACTCATTCATTCCAGCCACTTAAACCTACTAGGATAGCAGGGAGGCTTGAGCCAATCCTGGCCGACACTGGGCGAGGGGAGAGTATACCCTGGACAGTTCACCCAGCCATCGCAGGACAGAAACAGGCTGACAGCTATGCAGCCTTATTCTCGTTGACAGTCATCAATGGTTCTTTTACATGAACCTCTCACCACAGACAGTGAGAGACATGGCCGGCCTTTAATAACCCAGTTGGGGGGGGGGGGGGGGGGTTTGATAGTGGGGTTTGAACCCCAACCCTGGAATCACTAATCCAGCACCCTACAACCGGGCTAGTGTTCAGGGAGCAGGAGGAATTATTTTCATAAATGTATTGGCACCCCAGAGTCCTGCCCTTAACCCTATGTAAAATTTTCAGGATGTGCTGGAAAAGACTTTATGGGTGGCTCAGTTTTTTCCTTATCAATTGAAAACATTGGAGAGAAAAGATCCCAACACAGAGTGTGATTTTGCTTGGATACTTGTGTGCTTGTATATTTGCATAAAGGCATTCTGTTGCTTGAGGATAGATGCCACTTTTAAAGTGATTGCCTTCGTAGTCATGTGCCGCAATTTGCAGGTGGAACTTCTAGGGGTGCACTGAAGGAAACAGTGTGTTTGATTGGCGGTTACATTCAAATATGAACAACTTTCTCCAGAAGCGATGACTCCCTCTTTATCTTTTCATCTTATTTTTTTAATCCTCTTTCGACTGTTTGACAATGTATTTTCTTTTCAGTTATTTTTTGCGGAAAACAACAAAAATACCTGTGAAGTCTCACATCATTATAATTTCTCCATGTCTCTGAACTAGCCTGGTCTGTGGCTCAATACACTCATTATGAAATGTGCATGAGAATTATTTGCAGTGAACGCAATATTTATGGGTGAATTAAAATTTTTTTAAGGCTAGAAATAGAGCTCACACATTCACACAAACCCATCCCACCCAATTACACACTAGTACATGATGTGCCTTCGTTAGGGATTTAATGGCATCATTCTTTTCTACTTTTCAATGGCTTCATCTGCCTTAATGGTGCTTTAATTTCAATTTGGTTGGAACAAAACAAGTCTGGTGTGTTTAGACTTTTTAAAATGAACATAAAACTGTTAAACTTAAACGAAGAGAAAAGACAAAAAGGCAGGTGTGTACCATGATCAGCTGTGAAGGAGACCTATGGTTTAGTGAGGAATGAAGTACTAAATCGTTACTATGTCAGCAAAGACAGTTAGACCTGATTATACATAATGCCAAGCAGCTGGGAACCTCATCCAGAGCCTTTCACACAAACTGCTCAACCAAAACTAAGCACGATTTATATATAATATTTATATATATATATATATATATATATATATATATATATATATATATATATATATATATATATATATAAAATGCAGTGGTGAGGGAGGGGCACAAGCTTGTTGTGTCAGGAAGGGCATCCGGCGTAAAACAAATGCCAAATAAAACATGCGAGTCACAACAAAGAAATTCATACCGGATCGGTCGAGGCCCGGGTTAACAACGACCGCCATCAGTGCTGTTAACCAACCGGGTGCTGGTGGAAATTGGACTACTGTTGGTCGAAGAAGGAGAAGCGGGAGGCGTGTCCGTAGGCAGGGAGAGAAGAGGAAACGCATGAGTCTCGGACTGAAAATAGGGACTTTGAATGTTGGAACTATGACATGAAAAATTAGAGAGCTGGCTGACATGATGCAGAAGAGGAAGGTGGACATACTGTGTGTTCAGGAGACCAGGTGGAAAGGTAGCAAGGCTAGAAGCTTAGGAGCAGGGTTTAAGCTGTTTTTTCATGGTGTGGATGGGAAGAGAAATGGAGTAGGAGTCATCTTGAAGGAGGAGTTTGTCAGGAATGTTCTAGAAGTGAAAAGAGTGTCAGACAGAGTGATGAGTCTCAAGTTAGAAATTGAAGGCATGATGTTCAAGGTTGTTAGTGCTTATGCCCCACAGGCAGGATGTGAAGAGGAGAGATTCTGGAGTGAGTTAGATGAAGTGATGCAGAGTACCCCCAGAAGTGAAAGAGTGGTCGTTGGGGCAGACTTCAATGGACATGTTGGTGAAGGAAACCGAGGGGACGAGGAAGTGATAGGCAGGTTTGGTATACAGGACAGGAATGCAGAAGGACAGATGTTGGTTGATTTTGCAAAAAGGATGGAAATGGTTGTGGTAAATACTTTCTTCCAAAAGAGACAGGAGCATAGGGTGACTTATAAAAGCGGGGGTAGGAGCACACAGGTAGACTACATCTTGTGCAGGCGATGTAATTTGAAGGAAGTCAGTGACTGCAAAGTAGTAGTGGGTTAGAGTGTTGCCAAACAGCAGAGGATGGTGGTGTGCAGGATGACACTGATGGTGAGGAAGGTGAAGAAGGCAAAGGCAGAGCAGAAGACAAAGTGGTCGAAGCTGAAAAAGGAAGAGTGTCGGGTTGTCTTCAAGGAGGAGTTGAAAATGGCTTTGAGTGGTCAGGAAGTGCTGCCAGATGACTGGACAACTACAGCTAATGTGATCAGGGAGACAGGTAGGAGAATACTTAGTGTATCATCTGGAAGGAGAGGAGATAAGGAGACTTGGTGGTGAAATGAGGAAGTGCAGGAGTGTGTACAAAGGAAGAGGTTCGCTAAGAAGAAGTGGGACATAGAGAGGACCGAAAAGAGTAAACAGGAGTACAGGGAGACACAGCGTAAGGCGAAGGTAGCGGTGTCAAAGGCCAAACAGAGGGCGTATGATGACTTGTATGCTAGGTTGGACAGTAAAGAGGGAGAAAATGATCTATACAGGTTGGCACAGCAGAGAAATAGAGATGGAAAAGACATGCAGCACGTTAGAGTGATAAAGGACAGAGAGGGAAATGTATTGACTGATGACAGAAGTGTGCTGGGAAGATGGAAAGATTACTTTGAAGAGCTGATGAATGAGGAAAATGAGAGAGAGAAAAAGAGTAGAAGAGGTGACCGTTGAGGACCAGGAAGTAGCAAAGATTAGTAAGGGTGCAGTGAGGAGGGCATTGAAGAGGATGAAGAATGGAAAGGCAGTTGGTCCTGATGACATACCGGTGGAGGTATGGAAGTGTCTAGGAGAGGTCGCAGTAGATTTGCTGGCAAGAACATTCAACAAGGTCTTAGAGAGTGAGAGGATGCCAGAGGAATGGAGAAGAAGTGTCATGGTGCCCATTTTTAAGAACAAGGGAGACATGCAGAGTTGTGGCAACTACAGAGGGATAAAGTTGATGAGCCATACAATGAAGTTATGGGAAAGAATAGTGGAAGCTAGACTAAGGGCAGAGATCAGCATTTGTGAGCAACAGTTTGGTTTCATGCCAAGAAAGAGCACCACAGATGCAGTGTTTGCCTTGAGGATGTTAATAGAGAAGTACAGAGAAGGTCAGAGGAAGCTGCATTGTGCCTTTGTGGATCTGGAGAAAGCATAAGACAGGGTGTCAAGAGAGGAACTGTGGCATTGCATGAGAAAGTCTGGAGTGGCAGAGAAGTATGTTAGAGTGGTGCAGGACATGTATAAGAGATGTAAGACAGTGGTGAGGTGTGCTGGCAGTGTGACAGAAGAGTTCAAGGTGGAGGTGGGACTGCATCAAGGGTCAGCTCTGAGCCACTTCTTGTTTGCTATGATGATGGACAGGCTGACAGACTAAGTTAGACAAGATTCCCCATGGACTATGATGTTTGCAGATGACATTGTGATCTATAGTGAGAGCAGAGAACAAGTGCAGGAAAATCTAGAGAGGTGGAGGTATGCCCTGGAAAGGAGGGGAATGAAGGTTAGCCTCAGCAAGACAGAATACATGTGTATGAATGATAAGGACCCAACAGGAAGGGTGAGGTTACAGGGAGCAGAGATAAGGAAGGTGGAGGATTTTAAGTACTTTGGCTCAACAATCCAGAGCAGTGGAGAGTGTGGAAAAGAGGTGAAGAAGCGTGTGCAGGCAGGTTGGAATGGTTGGAGAAAAGTGTCCGGTGTGATGTGTGATAGGAAGGTATCGGCAAGAATGAAAGGAAAAGTGTACAAGACGGTGTTGAGGCCAGCGATGTTGTATGGTTTAGAAACAGTGGCACTGGCGAAAAGACAGAAGGCAGAGCTGGAGGTAGCAGAGATGAAAATGTTGAGGTTCTCTTTGGGAGTAACAAGGATGGATAGGATCAGGAATGAACACATCAAAGGGACAGCACATGTAAGACGTTTTAGAGACAAAGTCAGAGAGGCTAGATTGAGATGGTTTGGACATGTACAGAGGAGGGATAGTCAGTATATTGGTAGTAGGACGCTTAGGATGAAACTACCAGGCAGAAGGCCAAGAGGAAGACCAAAGAGAAGATTCATGGATGTGGTGAAGGAGGACATGAAGGTAGTTGGTATAAGAGAAGAAGATGCAAAGGATAGGGTGAGATGGAGGCAGATGATTCGCTGTGGCGACCCCTGAAGGGAAAAGCCGAAAGGAAAAGAAGATATCACACGTACAGACAATAATACAACAGAAACATACATCGGACTCACAGAAAACACTTTTAAAACCAGATACAGGAACCACATCGCATCCTTCCGCAACGTAAAAAGTAGAAACTCCACCGAACTCAGCAAGCACATCTGGACACTCAAAGACATGAACATTGATCACCATATCTCATGGAGAATTTTATCATCACACCCGACATACAACAGCTCAAACAAAAGATGCAATTCATGCCTCAGGGAGAAGTTCCTCATTATATCCAGACCCGAACTGTCTTCATTCAATAAAAGAAACGAACTCGTAACTTCATGCCGACACAGGAAAAAAATCATTATTATGCAACACACCCCCTTAAGTACATTAAGTATATGATTGTATCATTCTGTAACTATACATTATATATATATATATATATATATATATATATATATATATATATATATATATATGTACACATCTGTGTGTGTATGTGTATACGCACGTGAATGTACGTGTACATATATATATATATATATATGTATGTATATATGTACACATGGATATATATGCGTGTGTTTAAGTGTGTATGCGTGGATACCTATATATGTGTGTGCACATATATGAGTTCACGGGTATGTAAAAAATGTATGCACATATACGCATGTATCGATACCAATATTTAAGAGAACCCACCCCCGAATACATAATGGACATCACCCTATCTAGAGGACGCCATGTTTATCGACATAGTACCGCCCCAGCACTTTGTAATCATTTTTCTATTATCACCTGAAGAGAGAGGATGGTTTCGCCACCCCTCGAAACAGATCTGTAGTGATAAATGGAGTTTCAATAGAAAGTCTTTGTCCTGTCCTTTTATTTTTTATTCTATATATATATATATATATATATATATATATATATATATATATATATATATATATATATATATATATATATATATATATATATATATATATATATATATATATATATATATATATTAATATGTGTGTGTGTGTGTGTGTGATTATATAATTACTATTGTTCTGTGATGGCCTAATGAGCTGTCCAGGGTGTACCTCACCCTTGGCTAAGATGGGCTCCAGTCTCCTCGCAACACGAATTAGGATTAATCATCTTAGAAAAAGAACATTTTTATTTTACGAAGTTTGTTCATTTTGTGGTCACATGCATTATATACTTCAGACATTTGTACAGGCACTCCTTCTAACGCACATATGTTTATTATAATCATTACACAGACATGCTAAAAAAGAGAACAATTTAAAATATCATTAAATAGGCTTACTTATGTTTGAATTCATAGGAATAAGAGCACAATCAATCAGATCCTTCCCACCCATTACAGCTATTGCATACTGAACCTTAGCAGGTCGCCAACAACTCAGTTAAAGAGCTGTATTTCATTTCCTGTGAAAAGAATAATTATAAACATCATCCTGAGACTCATGACTCATTCTCATACAGTAAACGAACAGAAAAGT
>CM045735.1:35154748-35159748 GCA_024760905.1 Plotosus lineatus
TATTAATTTGGTGAAGGACATGAAGGTAGTTGGCAAAAGAGAAGAAGATGCAGAGGATAGGGTGACATGGAGGCAGATGATTTGCTGTGGCGACCAAGGGAACAGCCAAAAGGAAAAGAAGTATATACACACAGTCATCCCTTGCCACTTTGCGACTCCAAGTTCGCGGCCTCAGTGCATCGTGGTATTTTCCATAAGTACCCAAAATTAAAAAGTATTCATAAAAATTTCAAAATTCGCGCTGAAACTCGCATGTTCGCAAGCATAAGGCAGGGACTGCCCACTCAACTCAATCTCGCAAGCTGATTGGGTAGACCCGTGACGCTGTAGCCTCTCACATTCCCACGGGGAGGAAGAACACGCCGAGTTCATTCAAGCTTTGTTTGGATTTCGTATCGCGCTCTCTCTCTCACATTGTGTTTCTTATTTTTGTGATTTTGTGATCTTACAGTGTTTGTGACGCCCTTGAAAATGCCTCCTAAACGTTCTGCACCATCTAAGGCATCCAATAAGCCCAAGAAAAAGCGAAATATGATGACAGTGACCCAAAAAGTGAAGTTGCTAGATATGCTGACAGCGGGCAATGCGTATGCCCATGTAGCACGCCATTATGGCATAAATGAATCTACCGTGCGTTACATCAAAAAAGACGAAGTGAACATTCGGAAAACGGTATCAATGCATCAATATCCTTTTCCAAGGACACTAAGCAAGTGGTAACCACTAGGAATAAAAACATTGTTAAGATCTGACGAAGAGGCATGACCTGACTTGGAATAAAGCTCTCAATACCCTGTGCAGTAAATCATCATCTTCACTTCACCTTCATCATACTGCACAGGTCTCTCATCATCATTTTTATGGATTACATTACAGTATTTACATATGCATATAACTGTGTAACGTTTAATATACACTTCTTGATATTGTATAGACGCGAAAACATATACGCATGGTAGAAATGAGAGGGGTGATCCTACTTCACGGTTTTTCGATTATTGCGGCCAGGTCTAGTCTATATTATCCGTGAAATTCGAGGGAAGACTGTATATACCAACATACAGACATACATCATCTGTTTCTACTTCAAAGAAGTAAAAAAAGGCTTTTGTGAGATATAGCTCTCATTTTACATTAATGAAATATTGATCGAGGTCAGACATTTTGCCGATGCTTATGAGGTGTACATATAAAGGAACATAATGAAGATAATTATTCTTATAAATAGACAGATCATTTATTTACTCGAAGGGTAAAGGCTGGTAATTGCAGTGGGGAGAAATAATAATTTTTATTTTCCTGATGGATACTATGACAGAATGCTGGAGATGGAGAAGGAGTATCTGACTCCAGTACAGTTGAGTAACTGGTTCATTCTATCCAAAAGCAGGTTGTGACAGACACATGAGAGTCACTTAAAAATTGGAGTGAAATACTGCAATTTTCAGATATAATTTAGCTTAGACGCTACATATGTCTGGCAGCACGGTGGTGTAGTGGTTAGCACATCTATCTCACAACAAGAAGGCCTGAGTTTGATACCCAGCCTAAACGTTTCTATGTGGAGTTTGCATGTTTTCCCCGTTCTTGCATGGTTTCCTCCGGGTACTTCCATTTCCTCCCACAGTCCAAAAACATGATCAGTAGCAGAATTGTCTGTTTCAAATCCCTCAGGTGTGAGTGTGAATGGTTGTGTGAGTGTTGTCCCTGCGATGGCCTGGTGTGCTGTCCAGGGTCACCTCGCCTGGAGTTGGCTGAGATGGGCACCAGCCTGCCCCTGATCCTAATTCGGATTAAGCGGTTTAGAAAATGAAGGATGAATGACTTCATGTCAATGGGGGTAACATTTGAATATATTTCAATGGATGTGAGTGCATTGCGAAAACATCCTTAGTTTTCTGTCAGTTTTGTGAACATTTACTCCGAGCCATTTTCTCCCACCAAAGACAGGTTTCCTTTACAAACTAATGTAATATTGTAAAGTAAAAATACACAATATCTGTCTATATTGATATCTATAAAATGTTTTTGAGGTATGGTTACATTGCATACAGAACATCATTTTCGACAAAGTCCGACAATCACAGAAGGAAAATATGGAATTTCTGCCTACGCCTGTTAAATAGTAATAACTAGAGAACAAATGAGACCATTAAAATGGTGTTATAATTTAGTTTGAGTGTTTAAAAGCCTACCAGCCCTTTTTCTTTAATGGATTTCATCATGATGCAGCTGAACTCTTTAAATATGAAATGACTTTGCTCTCTTTATAGTGAATAGAAACCATTAACCACAAGTTAAAAAAATATTAAGTGCTAAGTCATTGTATTGACATATTTATTTATTCTGGCCTAATAACTCACCACTTGTAAATATTATTGCATCGGATTAAAATCTCATTCTTTTAAGAATTGGTAATTCAAATAATTTACTGAACATTCAACCATATGTTGTTTATTATGTATATAGTACGTGTCACATCACCACCAAAACATGGTGCCTTAGAGAACTGCACGACCCAGCAACCCCTGCATGGATTCCAGTATCCTGAGCACATGACAATACACTGACTTCTTGTGCATCACAGTCAATATAATTTCACTCTCACACCTTATGGTCAACATTCATTCCTTGGACTTCCCAGTCAATGTCACCCCCTGTGATCTGCAAAAACCTCCACCCATTTCCCCCTTGAACAGATGACTCACAGAGTGGGTGGCATGGTGTTTACCGCCCCCCTATTTGCTCATTTCTTTCTTCACTTAACTTGTATTATGTTTGTGGGCTGTGCTTTGACACTATAATATGCTATCTTGTTTCGGCTTATGATTTGTTTTCTTTTAGGTTTCAAGTTCACAATAAACTCCTCACCTAGCATATGCATCCTGCCTCCACAAGTATTTTTTACAAGAAACGTTTCGCTTGTTTCCCTTCCTGAGAAAACGTCTAAAGATATCACACAATGCAGACTAAGTTGCACGGCTATACGCAACAGTCCAGGGCAATACCACAAGTTATTGTCTACATGCCATCCAATCAGATTGCATTTTCTCGCATTGCCATACAATAAAATATAAAAACAATACAGACGCTCCCCGACTTGCATTTTTAATTGGTTCCAGACGGCCAAACGTAAGTTGAAAGTGAACATAAGTTGTTACAGTGACGTATGACGTGTGACGTATGACGTTCATACTGTACTATACATCCATAAATACCATTACCGTATCTCATAAAACACCCCTAAATCAATTATTATAAACATAACATTGTAAAATAATGTCAAATATATCAAATAAAATATCAACATTAAAAAAATATCAACATTAATTTCAAATAAATTAAATTCAAGCAAAATAATTTCAAATTGATGAATTTTAATCAAATTCACTCATCAAATATCAAATACAAGTATCAAATATAACCTTTAACATTCTCCATGATGCGATCTCTCTGCTTGTAAATGGTTCCGATGGTCGACAGATGGTCACATGACATGAAGCTGAGCCGACTCACTTTACATGAAGCGAAAAACAGACAATCAATGCTTACAATATGTGAGGCGTTCAATACCAAAAGTAGTGCACTTGCTAAAAGTAGGTCACTTGCTTGAAAGAAAGCGCGGGTTATGCGGACTTCCGGCTTTCAAGTGAACAAGGGCTTCGTTGAACTCGTTCAGTACTCAGCCTGCATTGTGAATCACCAGCAGAGCAGAGAGTTCTCTCTTTCCTGATTCGGGTTTTCATATTTTACAACTCTCTTTGCTTAACTGAGTATGCATGGTAGATTGTGCCGATCCGAGCAGATAGTTAATTCATCTCTGTGTATGAGACTTGCACCCATGCTAGTAGGCTTACGCTTCTGACCAACCATATTTGCTTCGGGTTACAAAAGTCCGAAAAGCAGTGTTAACACAAAGACCACAGAGACAACGTCTTAACACAAGAGTAACACACTATAAGACGTGAATTTGGTATACTGTACTCACTCAAGTCGATTAATCCTACTAGGGTCATTGGGAGGTCTGAGTCTATCACAGCGGACAATGCACAAAGGTGGGGAAAACCACACACAGCTGACCAGACCATCACAGGGCCAACACACACACACACAACTATTTACATTCACACCCACGCCTAGGGGCAATTTAGAACAACCATTTAGCCTAATTAGCCTGGACATTAGATTGTGGAGGACCTGGAGGAAACCCAAGTATGTGGAGAACGAGAAGCCAGGACCTTTTTGCTGTGAGGTTAAAGTACTAACCATGACTCCACCATGCTGATTATTCAATATATTTATGTTCCATTAAATGTAACACTTCTAATTTCTTTACTGTCTGATCAGGGATGCTGAAATAACTATGTAAGCTTATATTTTACTTAAACAGAATTGAATATACTACATTAAATGAATATTAATGCATGCTTCCAAACGTAAATAAATATTTTAGGCAAACATGTTCGTGCAAATAAAATTACTGATTGCTTCGGTGTGTGGAGTGGCTAGCTGTGTAAAATACTGTTAGTGTAACCTGTTGTAACTTTCACAGCAGGCCTATGTAAGCTTGGAAGGTTGATTAGTGTATTTTATTGTAGTGTTGCATGTTTTGCATATTGCAGTACAGTACTTTTACTCAGTGTCAAGTTGGCGTAGTGGTTAGCGTTGTCTACCTCACAGCAAAAAAGTCCTGTGCTCAATTCCCAGATTCAGCAGGGGCATCTACGTTTGGAGTTTGCATTTT
Organism: Plotosus lineatus; assembly: GCA_024760905.1. NCBI lineage: Eukaryota > Metazoa > Chordata > Actinopteri > Siluriformes > Plotosidae > Plotosus > Plotosus lineatus. The sequence continues at coordinate 35,159,493 of CM045735.1, forward strand.
CTCACCGGGCCCTGCAATGGCCTGGCCGAGCTGTCTAGGGTATACCCTGCCCTGCCCTCACCCAGAGTCGGCTGTGATTGGCACCAGCCTTCCCACGACCCTAATTAGGATTAAGTGGTTCAGAAAATAAATTAATGGATGAATTCTCTCACCATGCTTGGGTGGATTTCCTCTGAGTACTCTGGCAGTGGTGGTCTAGTGGTACAGGGCGCTGGATCGCTGATCCAAAAGTTGGAGGTTCGAGTCCCACTCTCCA
>CM045735.1:35162248-35329748 GCA_024760905.1 Plotosus lineatus
CTTTGCAGCTACTCTTTACGAAAGTCAGCAATGGTTCTTTTACATGCTTCTCACCATAGACAGTGAGAGACATGGCCGGCCTTTGATAACCCAGTTAGCTGCACTGGGGGGACAGTGACAACCCTGTGGGGACTCGAACCCCCAACCTTAGGATCAGTGATCCTGCGCCCTATCCACTGGACCACCACTGCCCCACTGTGTGTGTGTATATGTAGATGTATATACACACACACACACACACACACACACACACACACACACACACACACACATATATATATATATATATATATATATATATATATATATATATAGAGAGAGAGAGAGAGAGAGAGAGAGAGAGAGAGAATTTTGAGTAGATCCTTCCATAAGAGAGTGCTCAATACTTTTTCGTAGAGCAAATATAAGTAAAAATAAAAGGACAGGACAAAGACTTTCTATTGAAACTTTATTTTCACTACAGATCTGTTTCAAGGATGGTTTCAAGGATGCTACCGGCAACCCAGCTAACAAGAAGCCCAGTTGAGCGTTCTTAGTTATACACGCCCGAAGATACTCTGATCTTATAGCTGTAGTAGAGTTGACCGGTTGTAGACGAGCATAGTGCAAAACATGAACAAACAAAACAACAAATAAAACCAATTAAAACGAACAAAGAAAAAATTTGACTCTGAGAACTCCGCGACTTCGCCCTCTGGGCAGCACCATCTTGGAGACGTCACTCCAAGTTCAATGTAAATAGACATGAAGAGTACTGTAATAAAGTTTATCCTTTTGGTATCATTTCTTAAACATGATACAGAACATAAAATCTCACGCATAAACAGGTACTGTACTGGAATAATAATTGAAAAAGATTTTAATACAACAGTTCAGAGAAAACCGTTATTTCTCAGAAGAAAGTCTTATTTCTTCAGAAGAGACATCCAGCGTTTACTGTCGCGTAGCCAGAGAAGACGTATAGCGTTTGAGTGGTATCATAGAGCTTAACTGGTAATTAAAACACACACACAAAAAAGAGGCTCATTGACAACTTTTGCGCGAATGAGGAAAAAAGGGTGGGACATCAACTCAACCAATCAGGGGAAAGGAGGACAGCCATTGGCTGAATTTGAATCATGTGCCAGTTGCTCGGCAGTCAGTGAATACTCAAACCGTGGGTGCAAAACCGCGAATAGTTAAGGGCCTACTGTATATAAATAAGTAATTAATCAATACAAAGATGGATGTTAATTTAGAAAACACATAAATAAATAACCATTCTGAAGTAAAATGTTTTTTTTCTTTCCACCAGCCCACACACAGCAGGTCTTATCTTCGATATCGCCTGGTACATACACACGTGCTAGCTGACAAAATGACCAGCAAAACCAATACTTCTTACACGGCCCTGAACATCTCCCTGTCATAACTGTTACCACTTTAAAGCTGATCTCTGACATGATGGACAGACGTATGCAACACCAGAATAGCTCTTACTTCAAGTCCTGCTCCATGTCTGACATAGCTGACATTTTGATCAGGGTTTAAAATGCACAATCAAATTCTGATTTATCACCACTGAATCACACAATGAAATGTATTTATTACAGTGCGTTGTCCTTCATACTGTATATAAATGAATTTCCTCAACTCAGAGAAAGGACATGTGAATTTTTTTTTCCACGGGATTCAAACCTCCCTCTCACAGAACAATCTAATTTGAATTATCAAACCCAACTCACTCACTCTCACACTCACACACACCCACACACACACACACACACACACACTCACACACACACACACACACACACACACACACACACACACACACACACACACATATATAATCTTGTACTTCTATCTCTGTGGGATTATTCAGGGATATACTGCATTTCTTCGCCCCTTCCCTTAATACCTAACCTTAACCACCATAACCAATTTTAACCCTCACACACCCATTTGAAGAAATGAAGAACAAGTAGAATGTGTTTTCTACCTATCAAGTCCTTACTCTGTTGGGTAAAAAATGTATTCTGGTCCTCAATATGTAGCAAGTTCAAATACACACACACACACACACACACACACACACACACACACACACACACACACACACACACACGATCTTTACTTGGGCAAAAAAAGACTCACAATAAACATGAAATGAAAGAAGTGATAAGAAGGATATAAAATGTTACACGGGGCCATTAATCTGACCAGCTGTTCATGGTGTACCTAGCCTTTGCCTAGTATCGGCTGAAATAGGCTCCAGCCTTCCAGCAACCCTGGTAGAATTGATTCAGCAAATGAGTGAGTGATGAAGGTCAGTAGCTGTGGAAATTATTTTGCCAGTTGCATGCAGCCAGGTCAGAGATTAGCAGCTATAACAGATCAGCATTGATTGCTATTGCGCTCTTGTGATGCAACTACTGTACTTTTGTAAGACTAAAACTAATGAAAAATAACCAGAGAAAATTTAATGCAGAGATAGAAATACTCAATTGCTTGATGTGATTTCAGATGAGTGGCTTGTTGAGCATAAGATTTCACTGAAATGACATTTTACAGCAAAACAAGCTGTGAGCTCTTATTATTTTTCACTACACTGTATGCAGTAGCCTATAAGAGGTTTAATGTCTATAGATGACATGTCAAGGTGGACCACAGACACTAACAAGAGGTCAGAGACTCACTGAAGCCCATACCACCCCCACCAAAACCATGATGGAAAAAAGGAGAGACAAGTGTGTGTAAAGTGAAAGCCATGCTGGGTATGGTTCATTGTCTGTCACCATAGTAACAGGAAGGTGACACGGCCTCAACTTCGGCAAAGCACAGCATCAAACTGAGAAAGCACACAGAGATGGACAACACAGTGAGATGATTCATGCGTGGCTTTGTTCATGGACTATTTATGGAAAGATCGGAGTAAGCAAGAATATAGCCCCCATTTTAACATCCAAGCAGCACTGTCAGGTCCAAGATGCGGCCCTGCTGAAATGGGTAATAGCAGGATTCTGTGCTAGGCATGGCTTTCCCTTTAAGTATCCAACCATCACTATTACGGCTACCTTTCACATAACCACTGAGGAGGGTTGTTGGGGTCACATATGCTCGGAAGTCTGGCAGCACCTGTGTATTTTAAGGCTCTCAAATTCATATCAAGGGGTAATTATCCTAATGTGCATAGAAGGAACCCAGAGCACTGGGAGGAAACCCACATGAGCACAGGGAGAATATACAAATCAAACACAGAACTACACTTGCAAGGCACAGAGCTTCTTGCTGTGCTGTTGAAGTACTAACTATGAGACCACCAAGCCATTTTCATAATATCTGCTAAATAAGAATTTAAAGCTTAATTCATTCATTCATTTTTATTCAATCCATGCAGAAATGATCTCGCCGAGACGAGGACTTCTTTGCTGTGAGGCGGACATGCTTACCTCTACTCTGCCATGCTGTCCACAGCTTATTAAAATACATGTATTATAAACATTGCAATGAAAGCACTGCATAAGGCTGGTCGGTATTAATTTAATTTTGATTGGTAAATGAGTATTCATTCATTCATTCATTGTTTTGAAGGAAATTAATTACAATTAGGATCAGGGCACGGAGGCTGGTGCCCATCTCAGTTGACTCTGGGTAAGGGTGGGGTACACCCTGGACAGTTCACCAAGCCATCGCAAGGCAACAAATCTTTTGGTGTTTGTTTTTCTTTGTGCATGCTGTATATAGCCACTTTAAGCATGACACATATGTACCCTTATCCAAACACCAGCATCACTGGAAATTTGACCTGTGTAATATTCTGTGCTTGTGACTCATCCCCATCAAGCCTTGGCACTCTATGTGTCCTGAAATGCTTTTGCTATTTGCATTACTGTGTTTCCGAAACAAAAAAAAATGCAGCAAGGCTATACTGCTCTGACCTCTCCCATCAATGAGATGCTTCAGACAGTTTGGTTTTCTCCCACCATCCAAAGACATACTGGCTGTTCCAAACTGCCCCCAGATGTGAGTGTGATTGCAATTGGTTGTGTACTATTTTGGTTGTGTATTGTGTGAATTGGTTGTGTACTACTGTGAGCTATTCTCGGTGTACCCCACCTTCACCAAGTGTCTGCTGAGATAGGCACCATCCTCTATGCACCCAGAGCAGAATTAATCAAAACTGAGCATGTAAGAGTATTTGGTGGCGCTCCAGGCCACAGTGGGCCTTAGAAGTTTTAGCCTCTTTGAAAAGAGAGAAAAATGAGGTCATGACATCGGGAGACACTGGGACAAGACCCAGCATAACAGGGAATGACTCTAAACATAATAGCAGCTTTCCTTAGATCCGAACAGGCGTTAACATTTAAATGTCAGGTTAGGGATGGGGATATAGCAGAAAAACCCTAAGGGAGGGAACAAAATGAGGCTGTGAGTGAGGAAGGGAACAGGTAGACGCAAACAGCTGCTTTTTCTCAGTCTTGGTTTTACAGATCACTGAATCAGGCAGGATGTGCTAATTTATGTATCAATGCAAAATAAGAGTCTTTCTCAGAATATACAGCAAAGTTTAAGGTAGAAGTATAGATCAAAGCAGTAAAAATATTATTTTATTTTTAATATTATTAAGGTTAATACCTCTTGTTGGGCCAAGTTCCCTGTCAAAGAATTTCTTTTAATTTTTGGTCAAAAGAAATCCAGTAATGGTCCTAACTCAATTTTGCTAAAAAATGTTTCTCTGATTTTCCAGACAGCTTTATAAAAAGGGGAGGTGCAATAGTTGGCACATCCACCTCACAGCAAGGAGGTCCTGAGTTCAGTTACCTGGTTCGGATGTTTCTGTGTTGAGTTTGCATGGTTTTCCTGTGCTCGTGTGGATTTCCTCTGGGAACTCTGGTTTCCACCCACACTCCAAAAATATGCATAGTGGTCTAATTTGCCATTCCAAATTGCTCCTAGGTGTGAGGATGAATGTGAATACAGACGCTCCCCGACTTACGTTCATTCGTTTTACATTTTTCGATTTTATGTTGTTGGGTTTTTAAAAAAAAAAAAAAAAAAAAAAAAATTATGTCAAATTTTGAGTTTAGCGTGCTCTCTGTCATACGAGACGCACCACGCTGCGTCCATTGTTTACAAATGACAGACTGAACGTGCCTTGCTTCTTCCCGGTTCACTTTCTGCTACCCTTGTGTTAAGATGTCGTCTCTGGGATCTTTGTGTTTACACTGTTTTGCGGACTTTTGTGACCCTAAGGAAATATGGTTGGTCAGAAGCATAAGCCTACTAGCATGGGTGCTAGTTTTCCAGCATATGCCGGAATTTCCAGTTTTCCCAAGACTGAATTAACTATCTGCTCGGATCGGCGCAATCTAACATGCATACTCAGTTAAGCAAATTGAGTTGTAAAATGAATGAAAACCCGAATCCAGAAAAGAAAGAGACCTCTCCGCTCTGCTGGTTAGTCACATCAGTGCAGGCCGAGTATTAAACGAGTATTCAACGGCACCCTTGCTCACTTGAAAGACCGGAAGTCCGGATAACCCACGCTTTATCTCAAGCACAAGCAAGTGAACTACTTTCGGTGGAACGCCTCACATATTGTGAGCATTGATTGGCTGTTTTAAGCTTAATGTAAAGTGACTCGGCTGAGCTTCATGTAAAGTGATCATCCGTCGACCATCGGAACCATTTACAAGCAGAAAGATCGCATTATAGAGAATGTTAAAGGTTATATTTCATACTGTATTTGATATTTGATGAGTGAATTTGATTAAATCAATTTGAAATTATTTTGCTTGAATTTAATTTATTTGAAATTAATGTTGATATTATTTGATATATTTGATATTATTTTACAATGTTATGTTTATAGTAATTGATTTAGGTTTTTTTTTTTAATGAGATACAGTAATGGTATTTATGGATGTATAGTACAGTATGAACGTCATACATCACTGGAACATACAGTAACAACTTACGTTTTTTTTTCACCTTACGTTCGGCCGTCCGGAACCTGACTAAAACGTAAGTTGGGGAGCATCTGTAGTTGTGTGTTGGCCCTTCGATGACCATGCAATTGCATAGTTAATTGTAAAAATGTTAATTGTAAGTCGCTCTGGTTAAGGGTATCTACCAAAACCATAAATGTAAGCTGTTCGGCAAATACGTGAGTGACAATACCATTTTAAATATTATACTTTAGTTGTGATTGTTGGTGATGGAGGCAGCACTGTGGCACTGTTTAACATGTCCACCTTACAGCAAGAAGGTTCTGGGTTCAATTTCCTGACTTGTTCATTTTTGTATGGAGTTTGCATATTCTCCCCACCGATGGGTGGGTTTTCTCTGGGTATTCTGGTTCCCTTCCACAGTCCAAAAACATGCACAGTGGGACACAGTTGAACCTGTGATGGCTTGACAAGCTGTCCAGGGTGTACAACTAAAGTCAGTTGACTAGGGCGAAAGCCTTCCCACAACCCCAGTTAAGATTAAGTGGCTTAGAAAATGAATGAATGAATGTTAGTGATGCAGGTCTGCAATATTTTAAGTTTTGCTGCTATCTGTAGATTATAGGAGGAAAGTTCAATCATCTACCTCTAACAAGTGCAAGGAAGCTTAGTAGCAGTGAGCCATGAGCAGGAACACCCAGAGTGAGCTAAGATAGGCTCTAGCCTCCTCACATCCATAGCAAGATTAAGTGGCTTGGTGGAAATTCTTTTCAATCCATACACACTGGTGTAGTTCTTTGTTTTTGACAAAGTGTAGTATTTTGGTTATGGTTGGTTTGAATCAGATTTGGAAGGTCAAGCTTTGCCTCAGTGACATCATTGCTATCATTTTCTGAGCACAAACATGAGAATAAAAGATTATTTTATACAGCGCCACACTTCCCCCTCTCCAGTCATTGCGCATACAGCATGGAGGCACAGAATCAAATCAATTGCCATGGCAACTAAAAGGCCTCCTGGTGTTTGGTGCCCTGTTCCTAAAAACCACATGATAATGTAAACAGTTCATCATGTGAGCAACTATCAATTTATATTGCATTACGCCTGGACATGTTTACAGGTTTCATTAAGTAAAATTACATTTGTCTGAGAATTTGACACAAATATAATAGCATTAGGTAAACATTGGATGGATCGATAAATTTGATTGATGTCAAAATAATGAAGTGCCAACAGAAAAATACAGCGAAAACTGGGGATAAAGGAAGTGCTTTAGCTTTCATATTACAGAAATCATGGGTTGATAACTTCCATTCACACCCCAGATGGGATGGTTTCTCCTGAGACCACCACTGTGAACCTTATTAGATGGTGCAACTTAAACCAATGTTACAACAAAGACTTTTCTTAGAATACTACACAGATTCAGTGTACAGATAGTGTCCGACTTACAACCACATTTGGTTCTGACCAATAGGTTGTAAGACAATTTAGATGGAAGTCGGGTCTGTACATTACTACTAGCATGTATACCGTACCTTTGTACAAGTTTCTGTCAAAAATTTGTTTGCAGTATTTTTACCTTTCTTGAGAAATGAATATATGGAGGAGGGGGAGGACTAGTGTACATGTATTTTCAAAACTAATGCGAATCTTTACAAAGGACATGGGGGAAGAGTCACTTCTCGTGAATCAGTTCACGGTTCAAAGACTCAAGAGTCAACTCCAGAGCATCAGAATCATTGTTCGGCTCTGACAATGGAAAGAGGAAGAGTACAGGACATATATACACATTAATACATGTACATGGTGTTGCCCATTTCAGGGGCATTGGTGGTCTAGTGGTATAGGGCGCTGGATCGCTGATCCAAAGGTTGGGGGTTCGAGTCCCACTCTCCATGGGGTTGTCACTGTCCCCCCCAGTGCGGCTAACTGGGTTATCAAAGGCGGGCCATGTCTCTCACTGTCTATGGTGAGAGGCATGTAAAACAATCATTGCTGACTTTCATCAAGAGTAGCTGCAAAGCTGTCAGTATGTTTCTATTCCTTGACAGACATCCGAAGTTGAAGGACATCCGACGTAAAAACCCATGCCAAATCAAACGTGTGAATCATTTGCTGTGGCGACCCCTGATAAAGGGAAAAAGCAAAAAGAAAATCTCAAATCTCATCATCGCAAGTTCTAATATGGGTTAATGCCACAGCCATCCGTGGACGGAAGTCCATGGAAAGTAATTGGCTGAGCTCTCATAGGAGGGAGAGACAGCAAATGCTCAATTCTCTGTCACTCACAGTGATCGCTACGCGATCATGGGTGTCATTGAGCTCATTTATACAAGGGGGCGGATAGTGCTTTCTCACTGAGTGTGTTAGACTGCCCCAAATACGTATAGTGCTGCAGTTTGAAAAGAGATAGCATTGCATGTCATGCAGGGGGTGTGTATATACTTTGGCCCCTTACTGGTCAGTGACGGTTGCGTGATAGGGAAGGCAATACCTAATGGGAGGGAATTGGATATAATTAAAGTAGGGGAAAATAATAATTTTAAAAAAAGAATTAAAGTTGGTAGTTTGGAATGTTAGAAAATTTTTAAAGTAACATCTCTTTAGGGCTCTGGTTAACTCTCCCCTTCTCTTCCAAATTCATAGCCCTTGTCCAATTACACAATATCCACTATGTTGTGGAGTGTAACCAGTACAATCATGCACAAACAGGGAAACATAAAAGCATTCAGTTAGATTTTTTAAAGCAGTGATTGGTTGACATTTTTACAGGATTACAGTGGATGACAAATGACGGATGTTCATCTGAACTTTTTCATATCTCATAAATTATTCATCGCTGTCAATGTGTAAACACCATTTCAACCAATATAACAGTTTATGTCTACAGGTAAAGAGTTACCACCCCCAGCATTAAGCTCCCACAACCCAAATGTTTAATTTTCGCCATAAAATATTTACCTTGATGTCAAACGTTTACTTTTGGACACAGGAAACCAAATAAAAGTATTACTCTAATGCACTACTTCCTAGTTCTGTTGGATCTAAAAAAGCGGTTGTAAATTCAAGATTGCAGTTCACCAAAATGGTACTTAGTGCCCCCAAGGCTATTTTCAAATGGGCAAATCACCAGAAATAGCTGAGGAAGTCAGGAATGATTGTACATATTGTTTAGGAACCAAAACACAAGTTTTTTAAAGCACTTTTTAGGAATTTATTACAAGATTTCAGCAGGCCATAAGACAACATAATTACAGTCCAATATTCTGACAGCTCATTGGTGAAACAGCCCATTCGTCCTACAGTCGTAACCCTAACCAAACTGAGCTGAGGAGGGTAGCAACTGATTTTTTGAAGGTGCCCATGTTATATGAGCTCGGCTGTCAGACCAATGGGTTGTCAGTCCAGTGGGCTGTCAGTCCATGTAGCCGTCCCCAGAAAACATTTGTTTTTGCAAGAACAGATGCATACACGATTATTAATCATGTTTATTGCATATTTTGGAAAATTTCTACACAAATTTAAGCCTCAGCATAATATAATATATATATATATATATATATATATATATATATATATATATATATAAATATAAATATAATTTTTTGTGTGTATGTATATGTATGTATATATATATATATATATATATATATATATATATATATACACATACATATACATACACACAAAAAATTTAATTGCTCTTTAGGATTTTGGACCGAGCCTTGTAGAGTGACTACTCTCCTTGCAGAGCGACTACTGTCTCAAGATGACTGAGGATCAAAGCATTGATGCAAGAAGCTGACAACTCTCAGGCATCTGGGAAGAAGCAATCATTCATTTTCTTTAGCCTGCTCAATAACAGGTTAACTGAATGGGCACTTAAGGTTTGTGCTTTGTTTGTATTGTCATGGTTTATGAGGCGCTGTGCCCAATGCAAACGTGTATGGTAGTAAATTAGCTTATTGTCAAACACCGATAAATCCTGGGGTCAATTCGCAAATTATACACTCCAGCCATTCAAAGCAAAGAAATACACATTTCTACTATTTCATCTTGTAAGATTCCTTGTGACCAGGTGATTTAAATCTTACACCCAGCTTCTGATGATGTGAGCCTCCCTATGGTCAACATACTTACTCTATAGGTTTTGCAGTGCATGGTGTAGTCCTTGATGCTCGCATCCTGATGATGAGATGGATTACTATGAACCTGTGAGCCTTTCCTTGTATGTAACACCCTTACGCATACATTACATCCTACATTCATTTGTAAATCACTTGGGATAAAAAGCCTCTACCAAATGAATACATTTAAATGCAAATAGTTGGAACAGGTTCAGTGTTGTAGGCATTTGGGTGACACAAAGTATAAACAGATACTAAGGATTGCAGACAAACACAAAGAGAGTCTTCCCTCCCTTGACTTTAAGACTGGGAGTAACTGAATAGAACATCTACAAGACAATAAAAGCAGGTCCCATGACAATGGATCAGTGTGCACTGGAGCTCAAAGAGGTTAAGAGACAGACACACACAGGCTCTGACTAATCGCTTCAGACTCCTGTTGAGCCATAGTCTTTTTAAAAACGTGTTCTCTTCCCTCTTCCATTTCATATTACGCAATATAATCATGTCTTTTCTTCTTTTTTAGGAAAATGTGTAGTGGGAATGTAGGGAAGCACTGCAAAGATTATTTCTGACCTCTTGAGATAAACTCCAGTGTATCGAATAAGTACATTCAGTCATTCATTTTCCAAGCTGCTTAATTGTAATTAGGGCCACGGTGGAAGGTGCAGTACATTTCTGAACAGCTTACCAGGCCATTGCTGGGCCAACACTCAAAAAAACATTCACATTCACTCTCTCATCTAGGGGTGATTTGGAACAGCCAATGAGTCTACTGTGCATATTGTAGAATTGTCGGTGAAAACCAGAGTACCCGGAGGAAACCCATGCAAGCATGGGGAGAACATGCAAACTAAACATAGATGCCCCAGCCCGGGACTTGATCCGAGGACCATTTTGCTTTTAGGCGAACCTGTTAACTATAGGGCCAGCATACTCCATATAATGAGTATAATTAAAAGGAATTAATTAATTAAAAACGCGACTAACATAAATGAGGGGAAATAAAGATGGGTGCAGATCTGATAACTTTTTGCCCTAAGGTAAAATGCAGCTATGTATAAGTTTTGAATCTGCCTCACCCAAACCTACACCAGTACCTTCTGTCAAAACTGCCCTAAATTTGTACAATAACAACAATAATAATAATAATGAATTCACAAGGTGTTATGAAAGGGGTGTCGAGGGGCTCTGTTAGAAGCAGATGCAATCCATCAATGTGGGAACAACTGTAGTCTGTTTTAGGTACAGATTATTTTTTCCCCACACAGCTCATTTCCTCCCTTCCACATTCTGCTTCCTCCCTAACCTCCCCTCTCCCCCACCTTCTTCTCTCCAAGAGCAGTCAGGAGCATTCATTTATTAAATCCTTGTGTGAGCACAGTATTTCACAGCCCACAAGCTCTCTGGAGTATGTTTAAATAGAAATAAGAGAAGCTGAATGTCGACAGATATGATTAATGCCTTTAATTATTCAACAAGTGCTTGTTTTGTCTGTTAGTGGGCATTGTGGCACCATCACGGAGGGGCGCCAAGACTTTATAGCCTTTCTAGGATGGCAGAGAGACACTGCAGCATTATAACAAAAGATAATGACAACTACTTCATAATGATCGCCAGGGTTATGAAACAAATTGGAACTTGGAATAAAGAGCTAAATGCTTGCTCGCAAATTTAGGCTATGGGGCACACTATTTGTTGCTGCTGTTTGCTTTTTTAGCTCCCACCCACCAACTGGTTTTTGGAGTGATAGGAATGGATTCTGTCCATCCGTCAGTATATATCTTCTTCTTTTCCTTTCAGCTGTTCCCTTCAGGGGTCACCACAGCAAATGATCTGCCTCCATCTCACCCTATCCTCTGCATCTTCGACTCTTACTCCAACGACCTTCATGTCCGCCTTCACCACATCCATGAATCGTCTCTTTGGTCTTCCTCTGGGCCTTCTGCCTGGTAGTTCCAACCTCAGCATCCTACTACCAATATACTCACTATCCCTCCTCTGTACATGTCCAAACCATCTCAATCTAGCCTCTCTGACTTTGTCTCCAAAACATCAAACATGTGCTGTCCCTCTGATGTACTCATTCCTGATCCTATCCATCCTTGTTACTCCCAAAGAGAACCTCAACATTTTCATCTCTGCTACCTCCAACTCTGACTCCTGTCTTTTCCCCAGGGCCACTGTCTCTAAACCATACAACATTGCTGGCCTCATCACCGTCTTGTACACTTTTTCCTTCATTCTTGCCGTTAATCTCCTATCACACATCACACCAGACACTTTTCTCCATCCATTCCAACCTGCCTGCACATGCTTCTTCACCTCTTTTCCACACTCTCCATTGCTCTGGATTGTTGAGCCTAAGCATTTAAAATCCTCCACCTTCTTTATCTCTGCCCCCTGTAACCTCACCGTTCCTCTTGGGTCCTTGTTGTTCACACACATGTATTCTGTCTTACTGAGACTAACCTTCATTCCCCTCCTTTCCAGGGCATACCTCCACCTCTCTAGATTTTCCTGCACTTGTTCTCTGCTCTCACTCCAGATCACGATGTCATCTGCAAATATCATAGTCCATGGAGAGTCTTGTCTAACCTCGTCTGTCAGCCTGTCCATCGCCATAGCAAAACAGAAGGGGCTCAGAGCTGACCCTTGATTCAGTCCCACCTCCACCTTGAACTCTTCTGTCACACCGACAGCACACCTCACCACTGTCTTACATCTCTCATACATGTCCTGCACCACTCTAACATACTTCTCTGCCACTCCAGACTTCCTCATACAATACCACAGTTCTTCTCTCGGCACCCTGTCATATGCTTTCTCCAGATCCACAAAGGCACAATGTAGCTTTTTCTGACCTTCTCTGTACTTCTCTATTAACATCCTCAAAGCAAACACTGCATCTGTGGTGCTCTTTCTTGGCATGAAACCAAACTGTTGTTCACAAATGCTGACCTCTGCCCTTAGTCTAGCTTCCACTATTCTTTCCCATAACTTCATTGTATGGCTCATCAACTTAATCCCTCTGTAGTTGCCCAACTCTGTACATCTCCCTTGTTCTTAAAAATGGGAACAAGCACACTTCTCCATTCCTCTGGCATTTGCTCACTTTCTAAGACCTTGTTGAATATTCTTGTCAGAAAATCTACAGCGACCTCCCCTAGACACTTCCATACCTCAACCGGTATGTCATCAGGACCAACTGCCTTTCCACTCTTCATCCTCTTCAATGCCCTCCTCACTTCACCCTTACTAATCTTTGCTACTTCCTGGTCCTCTCTCCAACTTCTTCTTAACAAACCTCTTCTTTTGTTCACACTCCTGCACTTCCTCATTCCACCACCAAGTTTCCTTATCTACTTTCCTTCCAGAGGACACACCAAGTACTCTCCAACCGGTCTCCCTGATCACATTGGCTGTGGTTCAGTCATCTGGAAGCACTTCCTGACCACCCAAAGCCTGTTTCAACTCCTCCTTGAAGACAACACGACACTCTTTCTTTTTCAGCTTCCACCACTTTGTCTTCTGCTCTGCCTTTGCCTTTTTCACCTTTCTCACCATCAGAATCATCCTGCACACCACCATCCTATGCTGTTTGGCAACACTCTCACCCACTACTACTTTGCAGTCACTGACTTCCTTCAAATTACATCGCCTACACAAGATGTAGTCTACCTGTGTGCTCTTACCTCCGCTTTCCTAAGTCACCCTATGCTTCTGTTTCTTCTTGAAGAAAGTATTCACCACAGCCATTTCCATCCTTTTTGCAAAATCGATCAACATCTGTCCTTCTGTGTTCCTGTCCTGGATACCAAACCTGCCCATGACTTCCTCGTCCCCTCTGTTGCCTGCTCCAACATGTCCATTGAAGTCTGCTCCAATGACCACTCTTTCACCTCTGGGGGTACTCTGCATCACTTCATCTAACTCACTCCAGAATCGCTCCTTCTCTTCTTGCTTACATCCTGCCTGTGGGGCATAAGCACTAACAACATTGACCATCACGCCTTCAATTTCTAACTTGAGACTCATCACTCTGTCTGACACTCTTTTCACTTCTAGAACATTCCTGACAAACCCCTCCTTCAAGATGACTCTTACTCCATTTCTCTTCCCATCCACACCATTATAAAACAGTTTAAACCCTGCTCCTAAGCTTTTAGCCTTTCGACCTTTCCACCTTGTCTCCTGAACACACAGTATGTCCACCTTCCTCCTCTGCATCATGTCAGCCAGCTCCCTATCTTTTCCTTGCATAGTTCCAACATTCAAAGTCCCTACTCTCAGTCCGAGGCTCACGCATTTCCTCTTCTCTCTCTGCCTACGGACACGCCTCCCACCTCTCCTTCTTCGACGTCTTCGACCAACAGTAGTCCAATTTCCATCAGCACCCTGTTGGTTGACAGCACTGATGGCGGTCGTTGTTAACCCGGGCCTCGACCGATCCGGTATGAATTCTGTATTGATCATTTGCATTTTTCTTTTTTTGGCAGAAGTTTTACGCCGGATGCCCTTCCTGTCGCAACCCTCTGCATTTATCTGGGCTTGGGACCAGCATAAGGGGGAGAGACACTGGTTAGTGCCCCCCCGCCTCATGGCTGCATAAAGAAGAAAGAAGAAGATTTAATCATTCGGCCCCCTACTTACGAAAACCCTTAGGTACAAAAATTCTGGGTTATGAAAAACATTTTCCTAATTTTTCATCCCCAGGATATGAAAACAACCTCATCTTACAAAAAGTGCCATTCAAAATTCAAACGCGCTAATCAAAATTTCACATGATGCGCGGGTTGCTCTCTCATTGGCTCTCTCCCAACATCCCGCCCCGCTGGCCTCCCATTGGCTAGGAGGAATGATGCAACTGAACCTGACCCAAACTTCCTGTTTGTCACACACGTGAAGGAGAGTTGACTGTTGGCTTGTTTAGAGATTGATCATGCAGCGTTATACAGTAATTTGTTTTCACCGGAACCCCTCTTCAATCGGGACATACTTGAACCAGAAGGAGACCTTAAAGCAGAAATACAGTGACGGAGGTGAATATTTCGGTACTATAATAAAACAAAGTGCTCTGTGGGAGAAGACCTCCGATCACGCAAGGAAGCAAGTCAATATTGAATGAGGACCTCTGATCTTTCAAACAGGTACTGTTCTTCCGCTTTAAATAAAACATCCTGTTCATGTATGTGTGTGTGTGTGTGTGTGTGTGTGTGTGTGTGTGTGAGAGAGAGAGAGAGAGAGAGAGAGAGAGAGAGAGAGAGTGTGTGTGTGTGTGTGTGTGTGTGTGTGTATGTGAACGTGGACGTGTGTGTGTGAGAGAGAGAGAGAGAGAGACAGAAGGAGGCTTCACTCTTTAGGTTTTATTTTAGTTTTTTAAGTTGTTTAATTCAGTAAATGTGACGCATGTGAGCAATCTGGACCTCCGATCCCTCAAGGAATCAAGTTAAAGTTGAGTTTGGACCTCCGATCTGTCAAGCAGGGAATTCCACGTCTTAAAATGCTCCGGCGTCTTGCTTGTGGGTGTGGCCTGCAGCACCACAATAAACATTTAATGTGTTTACAATACACATTTCCCCTCCCTGAATTTGCGTGACCTAATGATCCTAGCAGCTATGTTGTTGGGAGCATCATGCCCCTGGTCGGGTCACCCAAGGCAAACAGGTCCTGGGTGAAGGTCCAGACGAAGTGCGATTCAGAAGACCCCTATGACACCTAAGAGACATCAAAGGAAGCAGTCTCCCTTGCCCGGACGTGGGTCACCAAGGTTCCCTCCTGGAGCCAGGCCCGGGGGAGGGGCTCGAAGGCGAGGGCCTGGTGGTCGGGCTTCTGCTCATGGAGTCTGACCGGGCCTAGCCTGAAAAGGAGACACGAGTCCACCCTCCCATGGACTCACCACCCGTGGGAGGAGTTTTAGGGGTCGGGTGCAGTGTGAGTTGGGTGGCAGCCGAAGGCATGGGTTCTGTCGGACCGATCCTCGGCTACTTACTCTGGCCCTCGGGACATGGAATGTCACCTCTCTGGCAGGGAAGGAGCCTGATCTGGAGCGTGAGGTGGAGAAATACCGACTAGATATAGTCAGGCTCACCTCAACGCATAGCTTGGGCTCTGGAACCATCCATCTTGAGAGAGGCTGGACCTTATCCTATTTTGGAGTTGCTCATGGGGAGAGGCGGCGAGCCAGTGTGGGTATTCTTGTTGCCCCCCGTCTCAGTGTCCAAATGTTGGGGTTCTCCCCAGTTGATGAAAGGGTAGCTTCCCTCCGTCTTCAGGAGGGGGATGGGTCCTGACTGTTATTTGTTCTCATGCACCAAATGACAGTTCAGAGTACACACCCTTTATGGAGTCTTTGGGGGGGTGTTGGAGAACGCTCCCTCGGGAGACTCACTCGTTGTCTTGGGGACTTAAATGCCCATGTGGGCAATGATAGTGTGACCTGGAAGGGTGTGATCGGTGGGTACGGCCTCTCCAGTCTGAACCCGAATGGTGTTTCATTGTTGGACTTCTGTGCTCGTCACAGTTTGTCTATCACGAACACCATGTTTGAACATAAGTGTGCCCATAAGTGCACTTGGCACCAGGACACCCTAGGTCGCAATTCGATGATTGACTTTGTAGTCGTGTCAATAGACTTGCGACCATATGTTCTGGACACTCGGGTGAAGAGAGGAGCTGAGCTGTCTACCGATCACTACCTGGTGGTGAGTTGGTTTTGGTAGTGGGGGAGGCTGCCTTCCAGACCTGGCAGGCCCAAGCGTGTAATCAGGATCTGCTATGAATATTTGATGGAGTCCCCTGTCCGAGAGGCCTTTAACTCCCACCTCCGGCAGAACTACAACCACGTCCCGGAGGAGGCGGGGGACATGGAATCCGAATGGGCCATGTTTCTGCCTCCATTGCTGAGACGGCAGCCTATAGCCGTAGCCGTAAGGTCGTTGGTGCTGGTCATGGTGGTAATCCCCGAACCCGGTGGTGGACACCTGCGGTGAAGGGGGCCGTTCAGCTGAAGAAGGAGGCCTATCGGGTTTTATTAGCCTGTGGGACTCCCGAGGCAGCAAACATGTACCGGCAGGCTAAACATGCTGGAGCCGAGGCTGTCGCAGATGCAAAATCTCGGGCGTGGGAGGAGTTTGGTGAGGGCCTGGAGAATGATTATCGGTTGGCCTCAAAAAGGTTCTGGACCGCCATCCGACGCTTTAGGAGGGGGAAGCAGTTCTCCACAAACACTGTTTACAGTGAAGGTGGGGAGCAGCATACCTTGACTGGGGATGTCGTCGAGAGGTGGAGAGAATAATTTATGGACCTCCTCAATCCCACCAACATGCCCTCAGTGAAAGAGGAAGACCCTGGGGGTTTGGGTGGGGGTCCACCCATCACTGGAGTGGAGGTCACTGAGGTTGTCAAAAAGCTCCTCGGTGGTCAACTCCGGGGTTGGATGAGATTCACCCAGAATATCTCAGGGCTCTGGATGTTGTAGGACTGTCTTAGTTGACACGTCTCTGCAACATCGCATGGTCATCGGGGGCTGTATCTCTGGATTGGCAAACGGGGGTGGTGGTCCCAATTTTTAAGAAGGGGGACCGGAGGGTCTGTTCCAATTGTCGGGGAATTACACTCCTCAGCCTACCTGGGAAAGTCTATGCAGGGGTACTAGAGAGGAGGATCCAACCGATAGTCGAACCTTGGATTCAGGAGGAGCAATGTGGTTTTCGTCCTGACCGTAGCACTCTTGACCAACTATATATGCTCCACAGGATTTTGGAGGGGGCATGGGAGTTTGCCCAATCTGTCCACATGTGCTTTGTGGATTTGGAGAAGGCTTTCGACCGTGTCCCTCGAACGATCTTGTGGGGTGTGCTCCTAGAGGATGGCATTCCGGATGTTGTCCTTTTGGCTTCATCAAGTCGGGACCGCCAGCTCTCATTGGAGCGATTTGCAGCCAAGTGCAAAGCAGCCGGGATGAGGATCAGTACCTCCAAGTCTGAGGCCATCGTTCTCAGTCGGACAAGGGTGGAATGCACCCTCCGGGTTGGGAATGAGGTCTTGCCCCAAGTGGAGGAGTTTAATTATCTTGGGGTCTTGTTCATGAGTGAGGGAAGGATGGAGCGAGAGATCGACAGACAGATCGCTGCAGCCTCTGCTGTCAAACGGAGCCTGTACCTGTCCGTCGTGGTGAAGAAGGAGCTGAGCCCCAAGGCAAAGCTCTGAATTTACCAGTTGAGCTCCGTTCCAATTCTCACCTATGGTCATGAGCTTTGGGTTGTGACCGAAAGAACAAGATCACGGACACAAGTGGCTGAAATGAGCTTCCTTCGCCGGGTGGCAGGGTTCTCCCTTAGTGATAAGGTAAGAAGCATTACCATCCATGGAGAGCTCGGAGTAGATCTGCTGCTCCTCCGCATTGAGAGGGGCCAGTTGAGGTGGCTCGGGCATCTGGTCAGAATGCTTCTTGGACGCCTCCCTGGTGTGGTGTTTCAGGCATGTCCAACCGGGAAGAGACCCCGGGGTCGACCTAGAACATGCTGGAGGAACTATGTCTCACGGCTTGTCTGGGACTGCCTTGGTGTCTTCCCGGGAGAATTGGAGAAAATGGCTGGGGAGAGGGACGTCCGGACCTTTTTGATTAGGTTGCTGCCCCCACGACCCGACCCTGGACTTAGAGGAAGATGATGATGATGATGATGATGATACACATTTAATGTGTACTGTATTGTGTGTGTGTGTGTGTGTGTGTGTGTGTGAGAGAGAGAGAGAGAGAGAGAGAGAGAGACAGCTGTGTGTGTGTGTGTGTATGTGTTAATAAAAAATGTTTAATAATGGTTTAATTAATAAATATGTTAATAAAATGGTTTAATATGTTAATACAATGTTTAAATGGCTTAATAAATAATTTTCTTTCACCTTTAACACATATTTCATACAAAATTGGTGTACTTTTATCATTTTTAAAGGGTTTATGGGGTAGTCTTTGGAGCCTTGGAACAAATCAGGCTTTTAACATGTAAAATATGCCCCCTCCTTAAGAAACTCCCACGTTATGAAAAAGGCTCTGGAACAGATTAATTTTGTAAATAGGGGGCCGACTGTATTATTATTGCATCAATGAGTAAGAATGTCTTTGGAATGTGTTTAAGAAGTATATTTTTGCTCATGTAATGTGATAGATAGGGTTTTACTTCCGCGTTAATAACTTGGATGGGATAGTCTCTCACCTTCCCACAACCCTCGTAGGATTAAGCATTTCAACAAATGTATGAATTATGATAAAGGTATAGTATATAGTATAGTCACAGTATAACTGCATTTCCATCTCTTGTTTTCTCATGAATATATTTCATCAATTTTAATCTGAATATCATGTAAATCTCTGGAACATTAAGCAGGAACAGATATTCCTATAGCTCCTTTCTTCTCCCCGCCTCCTTTGCCCGTTGTATAGTCAGAGACTAAAATAAGAAGCCATTGCATGATAGATGACCCTTCCCTCGAGGACAGAACCACAGAGCAGGACAATGCTAGAGAGGAGCGTCCAAATGTCAACAGTATTCCTACAACTGACTCACCCATATACATGCATGTACATACATGAGCTTCTAAATATAAAATAATACCTTTATATTTACTAAATTAATTGTACATATGTGGTGTTTAAAAATGTGTAAACCCTTTAGAACTTTCCATATTTCTGCATAACCATGGCGCCCATTTAAACAGGCTCTGGGCGAAGGTGGGGTACATTCTGAACAGCTCGCCAGGCTGTTGCAACAAAAACACACATACCATTTCATACCATTCACACTCACATGTAGGGGCAATTTGGAACCACCAACCAGTCTCTCTGTGCATGTTTTTTGGATTGAGGGAGAAAGCCAGTGTACTTGGAAAAAACCTACGCAAACAGGGGATAGACATACAGACTCCACACAGAAACACCCAGAGCCTGGGAATCACACCTTCCATAAGGCAAGCATACCAACCACTGCACCAAAGTTCAACCAAAGGTATCAAAGGCAGGCCATGTCTCTCACTGTCTATGGTGAGAGGCATGTAAAAGAACCATTGTTGACTTTTGTAAAGAGTAGGCTGCAAAGCTGTCACCGTGTTTCTGTCCCTTGCTTGAAGGGTTGTTTCAGGAAAGGCATCTGACGTAAAAACCTATGCCAAATCAAACGTGCGAATCATTCGCTGTGGTGACCCCTGAAAAAGGGAAAAGCCGAAAGGAAATCTCATATATATATATATATATATATATATATATATATATATGTGTGAATGGTAAGAGTATATGCTTTGACGGGACACCCTCACTCATTTGCTGAGCACCTTATTCCTATCAGGGTTGTTGGAACTCTGGAGCCTATCTCAGCTAACACTGGATGAAGGCAGGATACACAATGGAAAGTTTGCCGGGCCACACACACACACACACACACACACACACACACACAGCTATTTACATTCACACCCACACCTTGGGGCAATTTGGAACAACCAATTAGCTGACAGTGAATGTCTTTGGCTTGTTGGCAGAAACCGTTATATCTGGAGGAAACCCATGCACACTCCACACCTGAGCCCTGAACTCGAAGCCCAGGATCTTTTGATGTATGGCAACGTGAAGAGAGACAGAGTCACTTTTTAGGGATTGTGAAAGCAAAAGTGTTTTTTTTTTTTTTTTTTTATTAAAGAATGAAACAACTCGACTCCTCCAACTGTCAAACCTTTTCAGAACTTGCACTAAGTGAGAAAATAAAAGAGTCCTTTGTCAGTGTTTCGACCTTCAGACATTTCAAGGTGCTGATATTTCAACTGGCAGAGGAAAAAAAAGAACCCTGAGTGATGTTAAATCTTTCAGTTTGGTGTGTAAATACACAAAATGGTGATGAACTCTCACTTACACCCAGGTGCTACTATCATCTCTTTCTCGGTGTTAAAACTGTTTTAGGCACTCAGGTCTGTACAGTAGTTCTGACACAGATGGAAATGGCAGGCAATTTATTTCAATAATTATGAGCAAAGTGTCAGTTTCACAGGCGGTAAAAACAAAATTAAGGAATGAGAAGTAGATGAAATAGAAAAGAGGAGATTTTATATATATATATATATATATATATATATATATATATATATATATATATATATATGACCTAACATTACATCACAGCACTGTTGAATTTCTAAATTATTGGAGGGAGTAGATTTACTTTTATCATACTTTTATGTATTATTAATTTGTTCATTTTCTCAGACTTTTAATCCTAGTTAAGATCGCGGGGAGGCAAGCTTCCATCTCAGCTGACTCTAGTAGAAAGGAGGGTACATCCTGAACATCTCACCAGGTCATCACAGGGTCAACACCTGTGCAACCATTTGCACTCAACTTGGGGTGTTTTGGAACAGTCATTTATCCTAACGTGTATGGTTTTGGACTGTGGAAATAAACTGGAGCCTCAGGAGGAAACCCATGCAAGCACAGGGAAAACCTGCCAAATCCACACAGAAACACCAGAACCCTTATTGCTGTGAGGCAGACATGCTAACCACTGCACCACCATACCACCCTCATGAATACAGTATTCAACAATGTTAAATGTAAACTGTATTCCAATACTCTTCCACCATTTTCATTTCCTCCCAGAAACGCCCTCATAACTCGATCTAATCTAAAGATTACAAGGCTTTAATTTTCTGCAAAAGCTCAAATATTTCACTGAGGGCAGAGAATAAGGTAAAGAGTAATGGAATGAGAGAGAAAATGAATGAAGACAGCTCTGCACACTGGCCAACCTCCTTCACACTAGGTGGAGTGTGTGAACATGATGGAAAAGAAAGTGACACCGTGCTCTCTTTTACTCCCACTAAGATGCACCCGTGTGCACGCCATTTAACATCAAAACTGGAGCGCGTCCCTATGTTTGAGGGGTAAAGAGACATTGGCTTGTGTTCAAATGGCACTCGAGCTTGCATTATTTTGGCAGAGGCACACCGAGATGAGACCATAGCACTTTGAAGCCCACCGATGCTTTGCACTGCACAGACACATGAAAGAAGGCGAGCCCTCATGCTCTTCGTTTGAAGTCGGGGCTTTGCCGCTTATATGAGCTTTTAAAGTGGCCCAGAATAATCCAAAGGCAGGGGTTTGATGCTCTGAATCAGCAGGCCACAATGAATGCATGAGTCAGACTAACGTTCTATACATTGACATTGTAGAAAAAAACAGATGTGCTTGAGACTTTGTTATAAGGATGGGTAAATGTAAACCATGATAAGAAAGTGAAAGTGTATGGAATAAGAAAAAACTTTGTAAATTGTTAAATATGCCTATATCCCAAAATTAGTTTAAGATGTGTAGATCACAAAGTAATAAATTAATGATCACAAGTAGAAAAGGGAGAACCTAGAGAGTGCAAACCGCCGACAAGCTGAAACAAAATAAGAGGACATACACATCATTACTAGCTACACCTGCTGTAACACCACACTTCCCAAAGTTAGTCCACTCCCACAACATTAACGAATCTTTTAAAGAATTCTTAGATTCGGAATTTGATCCGGAACATCTCCCTGTCCAAATCATTTTTTCAGAATAATTTCAACAAAATTCGCACAAAATTAACACAGTCTCCTCTTGACTCGCTCTGTATTCTGTGCAGCAAAAATACCTCTAAGTCTCATTCTTGATGCTTCTGGGTTTATAAGGCAGCCTGGGCAGCCATAGCCTAATGGTTAGAGAAGTGGCTTTGGGACAGAAAGGCCGCTGGTTCTAGTCCCGAGTGTGGCACATAAACCTCCACATAAATGGCTGAAGTGCCCTTGAGCAAGGCACCGAACCCTCAACTGCTCTCTGACAGCTTCCAATGTGTGTGTGGCAACCCACTGCCACAAGAGTGTGTTTTCACTTTGGATGGGTTAAATTACGGGGCTAATACAGTAAATCAAACTACTATATAACAGCATCCTGCATCAGGAAACTTGGGATGCAGCGAAGAAGTGCACGTGATTCAGCTGCATCTATTTTCCAACAAGTGGCTGATGTGGAGAATTGTATAAAAAAAAAACAAAGTGTGATAAGACGAGAATTATTAAATTATTGAACTGGTATACAAGCTGGTGTACCACACATACATATTTCCCTGCTTTTGGTATGTTACCAAGTCTTGTTCTGTGTGTCCTGTATGTACAGCTGTATCTCTTAGGATCTGTTGTGCCCTTAGTTTGCTTGTTTATACCTTCCTTAGTTTGCTTTTCCCATGTTACTGCCTGCCAGTCGGAACTGTATTTGGATATTGGTGTCAGCGGTGTTAATAAAGTGTTTAGAATTCTATATCATTGCATCCCCAGAACATCATTGTTGCACAGTGCATAAGAATTCCATGTGATCCTGCTAAACTATAATAAAATATAATTAAATTAATATTACATTAATAATAACACAGTAATAGTAAGACTACAACAAAATGTAATCTCTATAACATAGGTAATAGTGTGTACATGTTGACATGATGGCAGCATGGTGGTGTTGTAGTTAGCACATCTGCCTCACATCAAGAAGTTCCTAGTCATGGAGAGGGTGTTTCTGTGTGGAGCCTGCATGTTCTCCCTGTGGTTCTTTGGGTTACCTCCCACAGTCCAAATACATGCACTTTATGCTAAGTGGCTGTTATAAATTGCCCCTAGGTGTAAATATGGGTGTGAATGACGTGTGCGTACTCAGGGACTCTCATTTATTTAGAAAAGCACCGATAGTACCTTCTGAGCAGCACGGTGCCTCACAGCAGGAAGGTCCCTACTTGGGTGCTTCTGTGAGACCATTATGTTCTTTCCACATTTACATAGGTTTGCTCCAGGTACTCTGGTTTCCTTCCACAGTCTAAAGAAATGCAAAGTAGGTTAATTCACTATACCAAATTACCCTGCAGTATGGATGTGAATATAAATGGTTGTGTGTGTGTGTGTGTGTGTGTGTGTGTGTGTGTGTGTGTGTGTGTGTGTGTGTGTGTGTGAGAGAGAGAGAGAGACTGTTGAAGGTGCACCCCACCTTCGACCAGAGTCAGATGAGATAGGGTTCAGCCTCCACATGACACTTTATTTTTATTAAGTGGTGGGGAAAATGAACGGATGTATAGATATTAAAGATGATTGACATTTAATTATTGGTGGGAAGACTGAGGTGAAGCATAATTTGAGGTTGTTGGGGAGTTTTTTGTACTTGTTAATTCACCAAACTAATTACATTTTTATTTTGACTACTTTTACTTTATATATCCACAACATACACAAAAAACATACTTATTAACCCTCTATAATAATAATAATAATAATAATAATAATAATAATAAATGTTTTTCAGTTATTCTTGAACTCTGGAGTTCCCATATAAAGAGTTTCGGGTTCTCGCCAACATTTCAAGCCGAGCAACATGTTCAAACAAATAGCTAGACAAGGTGACAGGGTCACCATGGCAACCATTGCCAGTAGCTAAGCTTCAGCTTTATGTCAGGGCAGATTGACATGACCCCAGAACTCCAGATGGATCAGAACAACTGAAGGACAGATAAAAAAGAAACCTGGCTGATGAGTCTAGGATTGCAGAATTGGGTTGAAGGGTGCAGTCTGATAAACAGAAATAAATACAACTAGATAGGATACATAGGAAGCAGTCATCAGGAAAAAAAACAAAATTTCAAATGCTGCCAATTCTTCACGCCTTGAGCAAAATGGTATTTCTTCATACACCAACACAATGAAGAAAAATATGAATGTGATAGAAATTGTAGAGTTATAATCAAATTCTGTTTTATTCTGAGAAACAAGTCAGAGGATACAGAGTAGAGTGAAAGCAGAGCTGACACTAATAGAAATAAATATTCACTTACTGTCAGGATTTAGATGGGTGTGTGTGTGTGTGTGTGTGTGTGTGTGTGTGTGTGTGTGTGTGTGTGTGTGTGTTTGTGTTCCCAAGCTTGGTACACTATCGATTTCTACCTAAGGCCACAGGGTACAGACTTATTCAGCTATTAACGGCTCCACCTGTCTGATGGCCACGAAGTAGCCCAGCTGTCTGGGGCTTTTCATTAAGCAGACGAATATTGAGTTACGATGAGGCTGTGGATGATAGAGGGAAGCTGAGGAGACAGCCAGCAAGGAACAGCCAGAGCAAAAACATCTAACAACAAGTCTAAATAAGAGACTATAATACAGTTACATTTCAAACACAGGGTATGGATTAGATCATCTTTATACGTGATATTACATTGTCATGTTTCCACTGACATTCACTTCAATTATAATACATTTCCCAACTTGCTAATCTTACTCTTTTTCTTCAGGAGCCACACAATTACACTGATACGAGTGATCACTCAAAGAAATTGAAATAATACATCACATGAGTACAGTGTGATCTGATGTATTCGCCATTTCAGGATAAGTGAGTGAGTGAGTGAAAGGGTGATGCTGAGTGGGTGGGAGAGTGGGTGGGTAGATGGGTGAGTGAGTGGGTGAGTGAGTGAGTGAGAGTAATATAAATATGAATTATATGCATAATGCTATGATGTAAAGGGAAAACAATACTTTGGTATATTCTGATCTATCTATCTCGCCTGAGTCGTAGGACGACCATTGGCGACCCACCATGCAAGATAACACCCTGGTTATCATCTTCATGGACGTTTTCTTGGCAGGATTAGTGCAGTGGTTTGCCATTGCCTTCTGCACGATGCAAACCTACAGGCAATTTAGAACGGCCAATTAACCTACTGTGCATGTCTTTGGATTGTGGGAGGAAACCGGAGCACCCGGAGGAAACACACGCAAGCACGGGGAGAACATGCAAACTCCACACAGAGACGCCCAGGCCGGGAATCGAATCCAGGCCTTCTTGCTGTGAGGCGGACGTGCTAACCACTACGCCACCGTGCCGCCGGCATATACTGATAAAGGAAAATAATCAAGGTTGGTATGTTAACAGTAACTTCTCTTCATGTTGCATTACACTTCGCCATTTTTAAAAATTATTTTCCCATAGCAGTGCCCCATCTTCTTTTAATTATTAGCCAATAAGGTAGCAGTAGATGCAACAGATCTTCCCTGGCATTAAAACTCAATTAAGAAATAAGGGTACACATACAGTATAACTCATACTTCACATTGATTTTTATTTTTAAAAAAATTGCAACCTGGCAATGCCTGAGTGAGATGTTGAATATTTCTTGGTCACTTCACCAGAACAGTCATGCTATAAAATTCCATACATGACGTGCAGCACCAAGTTGCAAGTACCAAAATCTTTTTTCAAGGCTTCAAAGTGACAAATAGAAAACAGCAGTTAATTGTGACCACCCATACAAAACAACGCACTTGCTCACAATGGTTTTATTTGTTTGACAGCCCTAATATTTTCTTCAGCTAGCACATGGTTACCATCAATCATCTTGTACTGAGCAACACAAAAGGAATTGAATAGGAGAGGCAGAGATGGAGGGAATGGGGGATTTGGAGGCACAGCAACATTGTGTGTGCATTTGAAATTAAATATACTGCAATATATGTTTGCTATAATGTTTATCAATCTTGCTTAAAATATGTGGCCCATCATCATGAAATAAGTCTTAATATACCAAAGAAGGCATGAAATTAAATTTGAATTTCTGATCATTTCAGTACATTCACTTGTATTTATGGTGATGGGTCAATAACCGGAGTGCTGTGATAGAGATATAAAGTCCAACCCTGCCTTCTTGTGATCCACCCTTGGAAACGCCCTTATCTACAGATAGATGTGGCTAAAGGGGTTCAAGTGAAGGTGGTATAGGCCCAGCAAGCTACTACCAGATTTAAATTGCTTGAGTAACTCAGGATAAGCAAAAGTTTTTCTCATTTACAGGTGTAGGCCTACCAGGATTAGGGTGAAATGAGGTGAAGTGTGGTGATGGGTGACATGTGAAGAATTCTATCCCTGCCCATGACATATAGTGTATGAATAGCTTATTAAATGGCTCAGTATATTACACACCTATTCGTATATACAGTATCTGATCAGAAATAATCAACCGATACCACAAAGCATCTTAATCTTTGGATGTAACCAATTATTCGTTTCATTTTCCGAACCACTTAATCCTAACTAGAGTTGCAAGAGTCTTATCAGTCTCACCCTGAAGGCGATGGACACCTTGAACAGCTCACCAGTCTATTGCATAGTCAGCATATGTAACCATTCACACTCACCCTTACATTCACAAGTAGAGGCAATTTGGAACAACCAATGAGCCTATCTTTGGACTGTTCGAGGAAACTGGACTCCCAGGAGAAAGCCCATGCAAGCATGGGGAGACCATGCTAACCTCATAGCATGCATAGCATGAAGCAATGCTAACCTCCATCGCAGGTTATCTTCCCAGTATATTTTTACTGGTACCCATTTATACTGCTGGGTGAACAGAGGCACACTTATGGTTTAGACCTTGCCCAGGGGTCTTAGCACAGTAGGGGTCTAACTGGGATTTGAACACACAACCTCCCAATCATGAGCCCAGCACCCTAACCACTACACCATGGTCCCCTCAAGTAGTTTATAAGTAGCAATTTATCTGTCATTAAGGTGGCTATTTTCACTCTCAGTAATATCATGTTTCAGAATAATAAGGTAGTGGTGTGTTTGAAAAACTACCATACCCTGCTGCTTACTGTTTGTCACTTAACTTAGGTGCTCTCAATTATTTAAAAAAACACATAACTTCTGTGCATGGTGGCATAATGATTACCATATCAGCAGAATGGTTCTGGGCTTGGGTGTTTCTGTGCGGAGGATACATATTCTCCGTGTATTTATGTTTCCTCCAAGTAGGCTGTCTCTCCCCCCCCCACACACAGATTTTTTTGTCTTATTTGTGAAATACGTACTGTATTAATCCTGCAAGAAAAATTGCTATTTGCCTTGAACCCATCTAAAGTGAGCGCACAGAGACACAGACACTGAGCACACACACACACACACACACACACACACACACACACACACACACACACAGAGCAATACCCAGGGGGCAATGGTGAGTTAGGTGCCTTGCTTAAAAGCACTTCAGTCATGAAGGTGGAGAAAGGAAGGTGCTGCTCACCTCACACCACTGCCACACAATTTTCCTACCAATTTGGGAATCAAACCTTTCGGTCCAAAAACCACTTCTCTAACCATTAGTCCATGGCACTCCCAAATTCTCCCTAGGTGTGTACGTAAATGTAAATTATTTTATGTGTCCTTTGATGGTCTAGCGAGCTGTTCAGGGTGTACCCTACCTTTGCTGCAGTCTCCCCACCACCCTAGTAGGATTAATCAGCTCAATTTATACAAATAAATGAATGAATATCTCTGACCATCATATAGTGACACCTGTAAATAAAGATGTGCTGTTACCGCATTTATTTCATATACATTCCATGCACACACCACAATGACAGCCAGTCCTTTAAATATGAATTTATTTCTCTTTGAACACTCAAATCATCTTCCAAAACTCTCACTTTTCTATGAATTCATTAACGTGTAGCTTATATTCTACCTCCTGATATTCTCAGCACTTCTCGGGCACACAGCTAGAGATTAAATTTATATGCATTTATATGCAATATGAGTGTTGTAGCATATTATGCTTTACGCTTCTGTGTTTGCAAAGAAAGATAACAAAAAAGAAAAGGAGGAAGTTACAGAATGCTATAGAAACTGTAATCAGCTTTCAGCATATGGTGCTTTCAGAGAGTATGGAACACCTACTATAAACTGTATAACAGTGGTCATGACCTAGGATTATTGAGGGTGTTATTGGACAGTGGAGTGTTAAGAAAGATGGTGGAAGGATAAAACACAAGAGATAAGCATAAAATAGGGGTGCCTGAAGACAGCACAGGCTTGGACTTCTTCAGTCAATGGTGAGTGATAGAAATAAGTTCAGCCAAAACACAACACAGACATAACAAAGCCCTTATTTACATTTCCTGGAAATGACGACAGACCAAACTTCAAGTTTTGGTGCCAGATATTAAGTTGAGGTATTAGTGGGCCACTTAAATTTCTCAGAATTTACTCTCTCACTTACTCATTTGGTGAACCTCTAAATCCTACTAGGGACTTGGGGAGACTGAAGCTCACCTCAACAAATACTGGGTAAAGGCAGAGGTACACCTTGAACAACTCACCAGAGTGTCACAGGGCCAACACACACACACATACATACAGAGACAGACACACACACACACACCAATTCACATTCACACCTAAGGGCAATTTGGAACAGGTCTAAAGTGCATGATTGTTGGAGGAAACCAGTGTATCTGGAGGAAAACCATGCAAACACATGGAGAACATGAAACAGCACACAGAAATGCACAAACAAAGAAAAGGCAGAAGTGCATCAGAAAACCAAAGTATTCAAAATCAGAGTGCTGTACCCCACCCTCACCCAATGTCCGCTGAGATAGGCTTCAGCCTCTCCACAACCCTAGAGGATTAAATGGTTCAGCAAATTAGTGAGGGGAGAGACAGTGCAAAAATTTTTTATTTTGTCTGATTTCAGGCAGTGATGGGCACTGGTGAGGAAATAGTGGCTTAGTGGTTGGCACTCTCGGGTTACAAATCCAAAGGTTGGGTTCAAGCCCCACTACCACAAAGCTGCCATTGTTGGGCCTTTGTGCAAAGCCCTTAATCCTCTTCTGCTCAGTTCTTTAATAGAAATGAATTTAAGTTGCTTTGGATAAGTGTCTCTCCAAAATGCCATAATTGTAAATGTCAAAAACAGGCCATTTTTGTTTTTTTGTACCCTGACTTCACCCAATATCAGCTGAGACCCTCTCCACATCCCTAGTAGAAGATTATGAGTGAGTGAGTATATTTTCTTGACCGGGGGCCAGATTGGAGATAAATCACAAAAACATTCGGATTTATGTAAGGAAGGTTAGAAATATTCATATTGGTTTCTGCATCTGCGAAATAATCTTTTTTTTTTTTTTGGCTTTCTCATATGTAAGCTTATGAAGATTACCTGTATGCAATTCATGCATACGAGGTGGTTAGATTATTTTTGAGTAGAGTGTCTGAGACAACTGCTTTCAACATCACCGAGACCACTGCTAGTCAAATTTTAAGCATGAAAAACATCAAGGATATAAAATCACTGCTGTAAAAGGAAATGGACGGCACAATGGCGTAGTGGTTACCACGCCCACCTCACAGCAAGAAGGCCTGGGTTCGATTCTCGGCCTGGGTGTTTCTGTGCGGAGTTTGCATGTTCTCCCCATGCTCGGGGTACTCCAGTTTCTTCGTACAGTCTAAAAACATGCACAGTAGGCTAATTGGCTGTTCTAAATTGCCCGTAGGTTTACAACGTGCAGAAGGCAATGGCAAACCACTGCACTATCCTTGCCAAGAAAACCTCCATGAGAATGATAATCAAGGCGTTATCCTTCATGGCAGGTCGCCAAGAATCTTCCTACGACTCGGAAGAGACCAGACCAGACCAGTAAAAGGACATACAGCTTCTTTCAATGTTTATGTTTAAAAAAGTGAGATAATTATACAAAATTCTAACTTATATACACCACACTTATTGATGTTTAAAAATCAGTCAAATGCATAATTAAAAAGAAATTAATCCCAACTTAATACAAATGAGCAATGAATTCACACAGAGGGTGTGTTTCCACTAACATATTTCCACAAACAATATAGAACTAATTTACATACAAAAACAATATATGGTATATATTGTTTCTATTATATATGAGCACACACTTGTTTTAATGTACAGTGTAAACAGAAGTGTGTATGAATTGTAAAAGTGTCTACTTTTATTTTATTTCGAGGTTTATTAGTTGATATACAAGTTGTTTATTTAATATCTGTGTACAGTTATTAATGCCATTTACTTGTCTTACATGAACGGACAGACTCGCGTCCTAGTTTCATTAGTTTCAACCTCTCACCAGAGTAAAACCATAGTCTTTTAAAAATGGCTACTGCAAACATATTTTATCAGATAATCATCTGACAATGAAAATATACATATGACCATGTGTTAAAAGAGACTTTGGAAGGCTTGCCTTTCATTTCAATTTAATGTAGGTATAGGAAACAATGCAAGAGACTTGTTAGCGTTTACAATACAAAAAGATAGCGTATGAGGTATTGGATAAACCCATGGTGTGTTCTTTCACTTGTACCAGATCATTCTACCCTGCCATCTCAAAATCAGCTCATACATCATTCCTATATTCCTATGTAACTACTTGTTCCAGCACTCAAACACGTTGTCTACCTTTTCACTGCTTCAGTCCAGATCTGCTGCATGATTTACCTGTCTATATTTGTCTCAGAATGAGCATTATTGGCTCCATAAATACAAAGCTTACTCTTTTATGTACTAACATAAAACTATATTGCAGAAATAGCACTGTGGGTATTGACTGGAAATCAAGCAGCTCAACTGACACTAGAGATTCATTTCTGTTTCAGTGATGGGACATAATGCACATGAGCAGCAGTGAGGTAATGATACGTGACATGCAACCAAAAGTAAACATCATTTTTAACCATAGCATGGAAGCCCGTCTGTGAACTTAAGATGATTCATTGCAGTTTATTAAAAATAGTGATGAGCATTGAATACTGAAAGCAGGTTTGATATCGGAGGTCACGGATTTGATTGCAGATAATGATCAACAAATATGATCCTAAATAGCCCCAGCTGAAGTCTTGGTGAAAGTAAAAAATGCAAAAAAATGAAGGACAGAAAAGAAGAAAAACTAAAAAAAAAAAAAGACCAACAGTGTTGAGTCAAAACAATGTCCTTACATAATAAATTCTGCTTTGTGTAGAGTCATTGTTGTTAGTGGCTTTGAAGATACTTTGTTATATTGTGATGTAATGAATTTTTCTACAGACATTAATCTGCACTCAGTATGGCTCTCAAGATCATACAATGGTGAATTAAAAATTCCAGCACAAAATTCACACTTCACATTAGCTGTTTCTCCAACTCACATTTGGCTTTGCATAAGCCTCTGTTCCCAATGACCAATCAATGATTATCACTGTTCCCAATGACCAATCATTGAACACAGTTTTCCCCAATGACCAGATAGATGTATAAATAGATAAATACTTTATTAATTCCAGAAGGAAATTCACCAATCACTCAACACCATCTCACCAAATGATCAATCATTTATCACCATTTCCACCAATGATGAATAACTCAACACCATTTTCCAAATGACCAATCTGTCATTCAAAAGATGTTTTACCTTATGACCAACCACTGAATATAATTGTTCCCAATGGCCAATAAATTATCACTATTGTTCTGAACATTATATCACTAATTACTATTGCTTCTAACAACCAACATTTTCTCAACACATTTGATGTCTCTTTTTTGACTATTTACTGTATTCCTACTTCTTCTTTTTGCCTGACTTCTTAATATAAATTGTAGCATTTGGTAAACACATACACTGGTGCCATGATCGCAAATGATAATTAAATGGAAATTAGGTTATGACATCTGAAGACTCCTAATGACGTTTTATTTATGTGCTAACAATTTATCCCCTGATGATATGATAAGTATGTCATCAACCGAGAATGAACAAAGTCTATCTGCTATTTGAATTAAACCTTGTTAACTCTCTGCTGACGATGTCTAGTTCGGAGTGAAAAGTAAAAAGTCTTCCATTCATTTTAGCTATTTATATACACACACTTGTTCTGAGCCAGTGATCCTGACAGATAATGGCAGCACCACAAAGTGAGCTGCAGACTTCATGGTTCAGGTTTGTGAGTTCAGCAGCCCTCTGGATGGACTCCTAGTGCCCCGCTGTCTTAGATGGAATTAAAACACTGAACCATAAATCACTCGACTTCTGTCACTTAAAATCCTCCATCTGAGAGAATGGGTATGGGATAAGGTCAGCCAAAGCTGGGCCTTATGATTCTAGAGTCAAAGATAAAGTACACTTCATTGCTAATCAAATTACCTCACTGAAATTCAATTTGTATGTCTATAGGCTAGTAAGTCTTTTAAGACTGGATGTATGTATGTTCATAGTGAAATCACATATACATATACCAAAATAAGCAGTGATGAGCTAGAAGGAGGGCTACAAGGATATGTACATTCCAGTCTACTAAATGTACAAATGTGACAATTACACCAGTTTGATTCTAGCCAATACGGGTCCAGAATTCAACAGAACTGTGCTATGATGGGAATGGTGTATTCCATCATCTCTCATTCCTAGTTTTTTTTTTTTTAATTGAAAAGCAATGATAGCAGAAGGCATTGTTAACGGAAATGCAGATGGAAACCAATCAGCGCTGGATGTCAGCTGCATTTCTTCTAAGTATACATATTGTCACACACATAGCCATACTCAGAAACACATAGCACACATGGATAAC
Organism: Plotosus lineatus; assembly: GCA_024760905.1. Taxonomy (NCBI): domain Eukaryota; kingdom Metazoa; phylum Chordata; class Actinopteri; order Siluriformes; family Plotosidae; genus Plotosus; species Plotosus lineatus. The sequence continues at coordinate 35,195,764 of CM045735.1, forward strand.
CAGCCATCTCAAATGCACTAAGTTCTATCCGCAGGCTGTGGACTCACCCGGTGAGGACAACCACGAAGTCCATTACGTTCCAGCCGTTGCGAAGGTAGGAGTCTTTGTGAAAGACAAAGCCCAGGGCGATGATCTTAATGCCAGCCTCGAAACAGAATATCCCGATAAAGTAGTGCTCTGTGTCGTCCTGTCAAGAGAGAGCAAGAGAAATGAGGGAATACTGTTTTTGTTTGGAGGAAGAGAGAATTTATTGAGAGCAGAGGTGTAAAGCTGAAAGGCTTGAGAAGCATGGACTTGCTTTGTGATGAAGGAAACTGAAGAGAAATAACTTGTTATACAGGTTTACACCTTGAACTAAGGAAGAATTCCCTTAATAAAACATATGCTTGCTAAAGTAATGATTATTCAAAATAACTTGCTCATCTCACTCAATTTACCAAAACCACTTCACCCTATTAGGATGGCATGTATCACAGTCAACATTGGGACCATTGCAGAGCCAGTTCACATACAAGCATTCACACTCACGCCGAGGAGCAATTTAGAACAGCCAATCTGCATGTCTTTGGACTGTCTCTGTCTTCCTTTCGGCTTTTTCCCTTTTACTCGGGAGTTGCCACAGCAAATCATCTGATTCGCACATTTTCATTTGGCAGAGGTTTTTACGTCGGATGCCCTTCCTGTCACAACCCTTTTTTTAGCAAGGGACAGAAACACGCTGACGACTTTGCAGCTACTCTTTACGAAAGTCAGCAATGGTTCTTTTACATTCCTCTCACCATAGACAGTGAGAGACATGGCCCGCCTTTGATAACCCAGTTAGCCGCACTGGGGGGGACAGTGACAACCTTGTGGAGAGTGGGAATTGAACCCCCAACCTTTGGATCAGCGATCCAGCGCCCTATACCACTAGACCACCACTGCCCCACTGCATGTCTTTGGACTGTAGGAGGAAAACAGAGTACCCAGATGTAACCCAAACAAACAGAGGGAGAATGTGCAAGCTCCACACAAAACCAGCCAAACTTGGGACTTGACCTTAGGGCCTTCTTGCTGTAAGTAGGACGTTCTATCAACAGCAAAATCTGACTTGTATGTTGTTGGATTCTTTTGGAATTATTTGGATTGTTTACAGTTTTCACTTACTTTACCATATCAGTCCTTCTCAATTACTGTACTTTCTGTGGCGCCCCCTCGAGGAAGAAAACAACATTTCACGCTAAATCCCGCGAGTGATTTTTTTTTTTGTCGATAAAATTATTAGTACACCTCTGCACTACATTGTATCTTTATTAATATTAAAAACAAAAAAGAAAAATATACAATACATATTACAAAATATACAAAGAAACTTACAATAAAGAAAAACTTCATTAATTGTTTTATACTGTAATCTGTAATAGAAAAGATTTAAAGTGCACCAATGTGCCTGAAATTAAAAAAATGCATCCTATTTAAACTCATTTGACTTCTTTAAACCGATTCAACTTATTTATGTCTTAATATCTCTCTCTCTCTCTCTCTCTCTCTCTCTCTACCTTTCTCTTCGTTCCCGTTAAAAAATTTTCCATGGTGTTTCTTGAGAGGTTGCTTACTGCAACTTCATATCGTTTGCTCGTGGGAAAAACTGCTACATCATAGCGTGCCAATGAGAGCGCTACTGCCAACTAGTGGAGTGGAAGTGCAATTATACTTAATTTCCATACTCTATTCCAGGGGTGTCAAACTCATGCCACAAAGGGCCATGTGGCTGCAGGTTTTTGTTTCAACCAAGCAGCAGCACACCTGACTCGACTCATTTAAATAAACGATTTGCATCTTCAGGCAGTTGATTGGCCAATCTGTGGGCTCTGTACAGAGACTGACCAATCAACTGCCTGAAGACGCAGATCAGTTGTTTAAATTAGCAAAGTCAGGTGTGCTGCTGCTTGGTTGAAACAAAAACCTGCAGCCGCATGGCCCTTTGTGGAATAAGTTTGACACCCCTGCATGTTACCCAGGGTCTACGTTCTCCTCTGGCATAACACCTTGCCACCTGGCACCAAGGGAGGCACACCCAACTATTTGAGAAGCACTGACATATATGAAAGAGGGCCTGATCTTGGGTGGAGGCACCATACATCTGCAATGCATGATTTCTGTGGGACATATGAAGGATTATGCTGGTACTTCACTCAGATAAATGTGTGCTGCCTTTGACTAAGGCGTGTTTTGATGTGCCCAACTCTCAAGTAAGGTTATGTTGACTGATTTCCATGAACTTCAAGAGAAAGATATGAAAAAGTACAGAATGTTTATAGTTGATCTCACCAAGGTCATAACTGATTCTAAGCTATTTTCAGTTCATCAGTTCATTTTCTGTCACCGCTTAATCCTAATTGGGGTCACGGGGAGGCTGGCGCCCATCCCAGGGCGCCCATCCCAGCCAACTACGGGCAAGGGCAGAGTACACCCTGAACATCTCGCCAGGCCATCACAGGGCAGAAACACTGATGGCTTTACAGCCTACTCTTGTCGAAAGTCAGCAATGGTTCTTTTACATGCCTCACACCATAGACAGTGAGAGACATGGCCGGCCTTTGATAACCCAGTTAGCAGCACTGGGGGGGTTGACAACCTTGTGGAGAGTGGGACTCAAACCCCCAACCTTTGGATCAGCGATCCAGCACCCTATACCATTAGACCACTACTGTCCCCTTACTCAGATATTTTATGGATGGAAAATCAAGGAGGCTCAAAATATAGTAGAAGTGGTCAACATTTCAAGGGCAAATATCATAGTTTATTGATTTCTCTTAATATAACACTATTTGCTGCCATGTGACACATTTGATTAATTGTGAGCAGGTGGAGCAGGTGGGTGTTTTTGAGAGGATGCCATTGACTTTTACCTATGCTTATAGAGCAAGACTAATTTTGAAGGAGCTCCACACTGAGGACAAGTTTGGCTGTGTCTATATACACAGCAAACCTCTCCCATAGAAGCCTGCTTTGATTGCTCTACAAGAAGTTCCAAAGCATCAGCTGTTTAATAATGTGACTAAAAAAAAAAGATGAAGTTCACTTGGTAGAGAGTGTGATGCCTGAGGAGAGGAATCAAAGGCTGCTCAGCATGGGTTAAGCTCCGGTCACAGTGCGAGCATGTATTCTTATGTATGTCAATAATTCCTCAGCAGGCTCAGGCTTAATGAGGCACAGATGTCATCCCAATGTGGACTGTAGGGAAGAGTGCCAAACTTTACACCAAAATGAGATCCAATCTGACTGTTACAATTAGACAGTGGCGTGAACACTGCATCAAAATCTAGGTTTTGATCCAGTTTGTCTTTGCAAAATATGGAAGTAAAGACTTAGCTCCAGGCTTGCTTTTTCTACAGAAATTTGGCAGCACAATGGGGGGGAAATACCACGGGAGACTCCATATGCAGCTCATAGATATTGTTAAAGCAGGACCACATTATTAACACAAAAGCCTCAAACAAAATGAAGTCTAGATATCGTACTTGACCAATAATTAAATTCTGCCATCTAATACGTTCAAGGAAAATTCCAGTAAGAAACTGGGTGTATGAAAAAACAAAAAAGCTGTATGTTTCTTCTGGGTACTCTGGTTTCATTCCACAGCTCAAAGACATGCATGCACTTTAGGCTAACTGACTGTTTCAAATTTTGAGGGTGTAAATGGTTGTGTTTGTATGTGTTGGCCCTGTGATTGTCTGGCAAGCTGTTTAGGGTATATTCTGCCTTCACACAATGTCATCTATAATGTAATAGGCTCTAGTAAACAAGTGAAATCTCTAGGAGGAAGAGGTTTGACAAAATTAGTGAGAAAATAAGTTTTACATTTAATAATCTTTGCAATATAGTTTACAGTAGAAATATTTCCGGACACTTAGACACACCCAAACACATTGCCTAAACTTACCTTTCTTTGGGTTGCTGAAATGATTTGGATTAAATCTAATTGTTTGCTATCAAACAACATGTTGGCAGCCATAAAGACTGTTGAGATTAATTTAATATGGCAATCGTGTCATTAACTGTCCTGCTTCCTCATTATCTTCCTCTTATCCTAAAGCAGGGGGCAGCATGATGCCTGCCATCATGGGCCTCTGTTAAGTCCTGGGATGTGCGTGTATGGCGTTGCTAATGGAACCACAAATTGGGACACCTGATCACCTAATGAATGCAAAAAAATGTTGAATTATGTGGAAAGCACATAATTTTGAGACATATGAATGTGGAACAGATTGAAATTTGTTTGGCCTGCTAGACGTATTCTGTAGCATGTGGACATTCCGAAATCCCATTTCCAAAGTGAGAGATTCAGAAGATGATTTTGTACAGACACCAAAACTCAGAAAAACTAGTACTGTACTCATACATCACACAGCATTTTCATAACAAAATATCAGGCAAATATTTATAACCCATTCGTCGTCAGGTGCAAGTTACCTCAAAGAACCTTTAGCCATCTGCAGCTCACTTCACTTCACTTATCCCTTAACATCCGAGGATGTCGTTGGGGCACCTTCATGGCGAGACTTGGGCTGAGACTTGGGCTGAGTTGGCCCGGTGGCGCCCATCCCTCTCCAGGTCGTGCAACTACTCTTTAAGAAAGTCAGCAATGGTTCTTTTACATGCCTCTCACCATAGACAGTGAGAGACATGGCCTGCCTTTGATAACCCAGTTAGCTGCACTGGGGGGGCAGTGACAACCTTGTGGGGACTCGAACCCCTAACCTTGGGATCAGCGATCCTGCGCCCTAACCACTAGACCACCACTGCCCGACCCATCTGCAGCTACTCAGGGTAAATTCGAACCTTTGATCTTTCTGCTACATTTCTGTGGAAAGGCCAGAAACAAGCCATTTCCGAGGAACAACGTGACATCTCTTCCAGCATCATATGATGGACAATGCGTGAACATCGACAGGCATCGTATTGCTGGCGATGTCCATATGAAGCCCATAGTGATCATATATTTTTTCCACGATATAAAAGGCTGTGAATCTTTGCGTCAGCTATTGTTGCAGAAAGTGGTCAACATGAGAAAATGTTCCTTTTTTGTGTCTACCCTCGAGTGTTCCTCCTCAAACATGAGTCCAGGTGTCCACGTGAAAGTTGTGTTGTTGAGAAAGGGGTATTACTGTAGTCCTGACTCACACGCAAGCGATATAGCCGCAAAATATTGCGACTTTGTTTACGGTTGGTTTTTGCTGAAAATCCTGTCTCTTCAAAGACCTCATAATATCTTCAAATATCTAATAATTACTGTATATCTATTCATTCTAATTTTGCTCCAAATTTTTGTGCATGTCCAAAATTTTTTACCAAGACTACGCATACAGATCGTTTACATCAAATTTGACCAACTATGAGAATTCAAGTTCAAATTTATTCAATTCCATTTTAATTAAAATTCGTTTGGACTTTTTGACAAGAGCATTGACATGTGAGTCAGGTCTTAGGACAGTTTTGGGAGAGTTTTCACAGTCGTCGCTTCAGTCATACCATTACTAAAGGTATGGCAAGTACTGTACTGTATTGCAAAGTGTGAAGTTATTACAGATCACATTACCAAATACACCACATCAAGAAGGGCAAGAATATATATTATATATTTGTCAAATAAAAAAAAAATCAATAAAATCAAAGTTCTTTAACAGCATGTAAAATACCCTGCTGCCGCTGTTCACATCCAGCTTTGTAACCTGTGCACTAGGAAATAAAACAAGCAAAGCAAAATCCAAGAAGCTGATTATTATAAGAACAAAAGAAGCATGCTTACCAGACGTTCTGACATTGGCGTCTTGTCATTCGCTGGCAGATGTTGCTCCAGTGCCAGTACAATACAGTTGGCAATGATGGTTGCGAGGATCATGTATTCAAATGGAGTGTGTAGGTCAAGGAAAATATTGCAAAGCCTTGTCACAAATAAAAAACTTACATCTTACATCCACTATATCACTATATATATATATATATATATATATATATATATATATATATATATATGTGTGTGTGTGTGTGTGTGTGTGTGTGTGTGTGTGTGTGTGTATTATATATATATATATATATATCAAAGAAGAGATTTATGGATGTGGTGAAGGAAGACATGAAGGTCGTTGGAGTCAGAAAAGAAGATGCAGAGGATAGGGTGAGATGGAGGCAGATGATTCGCTGTGGCGACCCCTGAAGGGAGCAGCCGAAAGTAAAAGAAGATATATATATATACATACACACACACACACTATATATATATATATATATATATATATATATATATATATATATATATATATATATATATATATATATATATATATATATATATGGGGGGCGGTGTCGTAGTGCTGGTAGTGCGGGTGCTGCGCTCATGATCGGGAGATTTCGTGTTCAAATCCCAGTTAGACCCCCCACTGTGCTAAGACCCCTGGGCTAGGTCTTAACCACAAGTGTGCCTCTGTTCACCCAGCAGTATAAATGAGTACCAGTAAAATATACCGGGAAGGTAAATTGAGATGGACTAGCGTCCCAACCAGGAGTTGAACTCATAGTCGCTTCACACTATGGAAACCAGGGATGAGCACCGGCCTGATGAGCCACTGACTCGGGTGTAAAAAGCCCAAAGGACTTTACCATACACACACACACACACACACACACACGTGTGTGTGTGTGTGCGTGTGCATACACGTGTACAGTCAATATTTGATTATTTTAGCCATTGCCAGGTGGTGAGCAGGTGCCTGAATCGAAGGACAGAATACAAGTGTACCTTGTAGATGGTGTCCTTTGTAGAGTAATAATTGATAATAAATCAATACACAGCACAAACGCTACTCAGAAAAATCAGCATAAAAGACATCTCTCTCTGTCACGTCATCGCCTTTCCTGACAGCTCATAATGACACATCATTACACAACAAATTAATACATGTATACACTGTAAATTAGCCACTGTGTGTGAATATCTCACTTTGCCTTAAAGAAAATACAAAAGATTTCTACACAACTGTTGGTATCAGGATTTCATTGATTAAGTGTATGTTCCTCTTTTACTCTAAACCCATTAGTATGACGTATAAACAGCAAGCCTCTCATTTTAAACACTTGACTATTTTCCCCCCAGGACTAAAATCCATTTAATTCAATTAATTTTTCATTTTCTCGCTACACTGTCAACTTGCTGTGCTATAAGAAGAATTAAACACTTTAATTCAAGCTCTTTGTCGAAAATTATTAACCATGCTTCATCACATGAACCTGTCATCAATTGTTCCCTATGATATTTCAATTTTTAAGCTTCAGAAATGTTTTTACTTTACTGCCTGTATAGCTTTAGCATGTCTGGATTAGAATAAATTTAGTACATTTCTGTATTCCTGTGACCAATTACTTGTGCCTAGTGCTAGTTGAATCATAGATTTTAAGAAAACGCAAATATTGTAATGCCTATATTATGAGGAAATCAAACATCATACACAAATTAATTTCCCCTGGGGCTTTTTAGTGTTATCATAGGGTTGGTGCAAATATAATAATGCAGTCTGTTTCATATTACAATATTCCACGCGTTTTTTTTATGCTAGCAAACAAAATTTAATACAGTCTTTTATTATATAATTGTTTTATCCTGATGAGGATCATTCTGTATCTAGAGCACAACCCAATAATGTTGGGCATGTACGTGGAGTGCATGAGATGTCCACTGGGACACACAATTACTTATTTAAAAAATCAATGGAGACTTTAGCAGAGTCAATCAATTTACATGCATGTTTTTTGATAGTTGGGAGGAAACCAGAGAGCTTGGAGGAAGCCCAAATGGCCATACTGAGATAATGTGAGACTCCACCCAGATAATCAGATAGGAACAACCCGAGCAGCTGTGAGGGGACAACTACTGTGCAACCCAAGGTTAAATGTAAGCAATAAATGGCTCAGAAATTATTTGCTGAGATGTTCAGACTGTACCTCACCTTTCCCCAGAGTAGGCCAATATAAGCTCCAGCCTCCCTGTCACCCTAGTAAAATTAAGTAGTTCGGCAAATGTGAGTGGGTAAGCAATGCATTCAATTGATGAACGGATTAATTTTACTAAGGTCATAGGAAGGTTTGAGTCTATCTCAGCTGACATTGGGCTACACCCTAAACAGTTTGTCCAACACACAGACGCGCGCGCGTGCAGCGAGAGACGATTTGGAATAGCCAGTTGGCCTAGCACAACACAAGCAAAGAGAGAGAACATGTAAACAGAAACACCCTTGCTGAATCTGGAACTCGAACCCCAGACCCTCTTGCTGTGCAATAGATGTGCTAGCCATTACGCCAACATGGTGCCCTGTCAACAATAGAGTGATGGACAAATCTAACTTAATGTGTTAAACAAAACCAAATTAATTTAAAGCGATAAGGGGTCTGCACAAGTGTGCGTTTGAAATTAAAGCCTCTCTCCATCGACATAACTGACCTAACTGACTTTCTGTCATGGCTTCTTGTCTTGCTTGAATTAAAGACAGACCTGCATATTTCAGTACCACGGAAAGCGCCTTCTCGGAGAAACAAACCCAGTGGGGCTGAAGAGACTCGTTTTCTAATTTAGCAATAAATGTACCACAAAGCAAAGTCCTGACAATCAGCAAAACTAGTCCACATTATCCCCTGTGACTTAAAGAGCTGAATTCTGTACACACACACACACACACACACACACACACACACACACAAAACCCATTTCGCTGAGTAAAACAACTAAAAGCCATTAGTATGAAATTATTATTTAATTTGCTTCCACTTTTACTTTAATTCTTTTAATATCCACATTGAACTGTGGATTTCAAATGTATTATAAAATATGATTTTCTTTTCTCCAGTGTTTGTTAATAATTTTGTAAATATGCTGTAACCATCTTTATTAGGGATGCAGTGAGGCTGACACCCATTTCAGCTGACTGAGTGAAGCCGGGGTACATTTCTGAACAGCTCAATAGGTTATTACAAGGCCAACACATGTATAACCATTCACCCTTTCACTCCCACCGAAGGGCAATTTGGAACAGCCAGCCTAATGTGCATGTCTTTGGACTGTGGGAGGAAACCAGAGTACTTGGAGGAAACCCACGCAAGCACGTGGAGAACATGCAAACTCCACAAAAAAACATCCTTTTAGTTCAGGAATCAAGCCCAGGACTTTCTTATTGACTACTGCGCCACCTTGCTGCCCATACTTTCATAATGGGAACATTCAAAAATAATTATGATTGACATTATTATTATTATTATTATTTCAGAAGGGTCATTCATGTACACTACCGTCTTGAGCATACTTTTTTTAGAAAAGAAAAGAGCACTTTTTGCCATGTGTCTTACTGTCTATGGTGAGAGGCTGTGAACGAACCATTGCTGACTTTCGTCAAGAGTAGATTGCATAGCAGTCAGCATGTTTCTGCCCTGTATTGGCCTGGCGAGCTGTTCAGGATGTACTCTGCCCTCGTTCAAAGTCGGCTGAAATGGGCGCTAGCCTCCCCGCGACCCTAAATAGAATTAAGTGGTTCAGAAACTGAATGAATGAATGAATGAATGGAGAGCACCTTATGAAAGAGACCACTTTTCTGAGAAGAAAAAATAATAAACATAATACAAAATAACAATGAGGTGTGTGTGTGTGTGTGTGTGTGTGTGTGTGTGTGTGTGTGTGTGTTTTGCAGGCAAAAATAAGAAACAGGTGTGACAAGGTCTCCATACGAACCAGGGCTGGATCTGTAAAGCGGGATGCGCTATAAAGCTGAACAAACTGTCCTTTGCTTTTTTTTTTAAAGCAAATGTTTAGATCAAATATTGAGCATGTACCTTGTGTTAATTTCTACAAATGCTCATTATAGCATATTATATAATTACGAACATCACAGAATCTCTGGGCATGTGCATAAGAAATGTGCAGAGTGTTGTTTCTCATCATAATTTCCATCGAAATATTAAAAGATAACGCATATACTGTATTATGTACACACACGCACACACACACACACACACACACCTCATTGTTATTTTTTATTATATTTATACATTTTTCTCTTCCATAAAGTGCTCTTCATTCATTCATTCATTTTCACATTATACGTGTACACACACACACACACACACACATCACTCACACACACACATCACACACACACACACACACACACACACACACACATACATACAGACATATATTTGTTTATATATATATATATATATATATATATATATATATATATATATATATATATATAAACAAGCCCACTTATTCCTAAGACTGTTATCAGATGGTTATTTAGTAAACTTTCCAGAGCCAGGTTTGGTTGGAGAGGATATGGCCACTCGGTGATCCTCTTGGCGTATTTTCGGATCACATTGTCCTCGCTGAAGATAAACAGCGAGCGGTTGACGGTGAAGCAATTCTGTTTAGTCTGTTTCGGGTTATACAAAGCCATTGTCCGAGCCCTTTGAGCCATTGACTGCTTGTAGAGCCTCGGAGCGCGTGGTGCGTCCCCCGGCCGCGCGCTTCCTCCTCCTCCTCCTCCTCCTCCTCTCCCAGCGCCCGGTGCAGCTCCATAGCGCCCGGACGTATCATCTCCGAATCTAGCCATCCAAAACATGAGGGGCATACCCAACAGGTAACTGTCATCAAGCATCAACAAGTATCAGAGACATTATAGTGCTCCTGCACACCGTGATTCTGCGTCTCCATCACTGTGCCTGGGATTCAGAATGAAATCAAAAGGGGATAAAAAAAAAAGGCTCGCGCGCTCGCTCGGATTTGCTCCTCCTATCTCGCCCGCTGTCTGATTTCACTCCATCCTAGGCATAGGAAAACTGAAATAAACGGAAAACTTAGCATGCAAATATTATCCGTGTAAAGTCAACCCAGGATGCTATCCGCGCCACACGTTATACCGTGCAGAAATCTCTGAACCGACACCCTACTGTCACCGCTCGCACGTCACAAAGATCTGATCTGCACCGCAAAATAAATACTGTACCATGCAAAACAGCACCAGTTTTTTTCAAACCCTTCTGGAGCCCTTTCCCGAGTCGCCTGTTTAACGCGTTCGCATCCAGCGTCGCTTATTCCTGCACAAAGAACAAGCGCGTGATGTGCACCCTGAGTGGACTGTGTGCGGCGCGCGCCGCTTCTTAAATAGTCGAATACAGTATGACGCCTAATTGATGCCTTCCATAACCGCGTGCAATCTGTCAGCCAGTATTATGACTCTTCTCCGCTGTGGTGATCAGCCTGGATGATGATGATGATGCGCGTGTGCTTCTTGCGAGCATCAGCATAAAAAAAAATCCTGAAGCAGGCTAATGGAAAAGTAGCTCTGATTGGTTCAACCAGATTCTGGGTGTGAATATGGACATATTCGTCAGACACATGGGCTTACAGCACATATATGCATGGAGTGGCTGAATGAAACCCACACAGGCACAGTAGAACATGCAAACTCCATACAAGAGGCAGTCACCAAATTATTTTCCACACACACATATATTATATATACATACATACATATATATATATATATATATATATATATATATATATATATATATATATATATATATATATATGCGTGTGTGTATATATGTATGTGTATATATATATATATGTGTGTATATATATATATACATATATACACACACACACAAACATATATATTATATATATACATATACATATATATAATATGCGTGTGTGTGTATATATCAATATGTATATATATGTGTATATATATATACACACACACACACACACACACACTATATATATATATATATATATATATATATATATATATACATATTGCAAAATAGCAAGTAAGTCATGTGTTTCTTCCAATGCAAGCAACAGTCATTGCTGGTACAGTATTTTTCGATTTGGAACTGTAGTGCCCTCTAATGGCAAAGCAAAAAATTACACCGAATTTTCATTATTTATTTTTCTTTCTTTTTAAAGCAAACATAATTTTTGAACCTTCTTTAAACTATAAAAGGCCTGTGACCGCGAGGCAAGCTATTCAGAGTGTATCCTGTCCTTGCCCAGAGTCGGCTAAGAATGGCACCAGCCTCCCCACTTAATTAGAATTAAGTGGTTCAGAAAATGAATGAATGAGGATAAACTATATAATACTGTTATTATTAGATAATACTTCCAATAATATTAAAAAAATGTTCTCTGTTTACCTGGATTTTTTTTTTTTTGCTATTAAAAATATCTATATTTAACTATATCCAGTTACATGGTCTTTAGAAGAAAACTTATGGAGTATTTTCTTTTAAGTTTAACAATTTATCGAGTCATATATTCATTCGCCGAATTACTTAATCTTATCAGGGGTGCAGGGAAGCTGCAGACTCGAGTCTATCTCATCTGACTCTACATGAAGTCGGGATACACTCTGAACAGCATACCAGGCCATTGCAGGACAGGGCCAACACATAGAGATGTGCACATTCATTCTCACTCACACTCACTCCTAGGCAAAATTCAGGGTGGTACATTGGCAAAGTGGTTGACACATTCCTTTCACGGCAAGAAGTACCGGGTTTGATTCCCGAAATAGGGGCATTTCTGTCTAGAGTTTTCATGTTCTCTCTTTGCTTGTTTGGGCTTCCTCCAGGTTCTTCCCACAGTCCAAAACATGCACAGTAGGCTCACTGGTTGTTCTGAATTGCCCTTAGCGATGAGACCGAATTTGAATATTTGTATGTGTGGTGGCTCTGCAGTGGCCTGGCAAGCTGTTCAGGGTGCTGAGATGGGTCCAGCCTCCATGTGACCCTTATTAGGATTGTTTGTTAGAAAAATAACACATTTTTATTTTTGATTACTGGTTAATTTGCATTGTCTGATCTTTCATATTTCGAATGCTGACTTCATTCTATAATGGCTACAAAACCCATTTTAACCATTGAATGCACTTTTGTTTATACGAAAATCATCACTTGGTCACAGTAATTCAAAGATGACTATTGTAGTGATTTTGTCAAACTATTTTTTAGAAATAAAGCCGTAAACTTCCACGAAAAAAAGATGTAACAACCAAGTGCAATGTGTTTGAGCCTATCAGGTCTAATTATGCAAATATTGCCCATGAAGCACTGGTGAGTGCATGTAGGTTTAAGGCATGTTTCTCATTTGCATAATGGAATCAAGATTTTTTTTGTCATGGAGCTATTATGCAATTAAGCTTAATGTCAAAAATAAGAAGTGTTTCTCAGGAAAACTAACACTGTGTTCTGGACTTATGGTTCTTATTTCCAATTCTCACCTGCGCCGCCATGATATGACATCATCTTGGCACTCCTCATGCGCACTGATGATGTCTGTACCCTTCAGGCCTTCTGGTCTCTCTAAGTCAATAATGGTGTTGTAGTTGCTTGACTGATCCATGCTCTGGATATTTTCGTACGTCTGATCGGACTCAGCAAGTGCAGCAGGGTGTGACATGTCAGCCGCAGCTTCCTTCTTCATCCTCTGCCTTTCAGAGAGCTCAGGGGTGTGAGACCAAGAGCCATACTCCATACCTAGTGTCAGCATCCGCCATGATCTGAGTGTTACCGAGCGCACCGCTGTAGTCGAGGAATGAACATGTATTAAAAGTTTCAAAGATTCAAAGAAAGATCTTTCACAGAACTGCATGAGTACCAAGCCTTATTCGCATGTTGCATGAATTCTAGTAATTCTGAAAGTTATTCTTAAGGTAAGGATGATACATTTTAATTCTTTTAACAAATTAAAAAAATACATAAATAATCAAAAAACAAAATAAAAGCCAACACACACAACCATTCACACTCGCATCCACACCTATATTAAACTCAAACAGACACGATTCATGGATGTGGTGAAGGAGGACATGAAGGTAGTTGGTGTAAGAGAAGAAAATGCAAAGGATAGGGTGAGATGGAGGCAGATGATTCGCTGTGGTGACCCCTGAAGGGAAAAGCCAAAAGGAAAAGAAGAAGAAGACAGTTAACATGTCTTTGAACGGTTGGAAAAAACCCAGCCAGGAATGCAACTCGAAACCAGGACCATCTTGCTGTGAGGCAGATGTGCCACCCCGGATACATTCAACATGCTGCAAAAGGGTGAGGTTTCCTTTCGGCTTTTTCCCTTTATCAGGGGTCGCCACAGCGAATGATTCGCACTTTTGATTTGGCATAGGTTTTTACGTCAGATGCCCTTCCTGACACAACCCTTTAGCAAGGGACAGAAACACACTGATGGCTTTGCAGCTACTCTTTACGAAAGTCAGCAATGGTTCTTTTACATGTTTCTCACCATAGACAGTGAGAGACATGACTGGCCTTTGATAACCCAGTTAGCTGCACTGGGAGGACAGTGACAACCTTGTGGAGAGTGGGACTCGAACCCCCAACCTTAGGATCAGCGATCCAATGCCCTATACCATGAGACCACCACTGCCCCACAACATGCTGCAAAATAGTAAACTTGCATTTATCAGATCACATGATCATTTACCACTGTTACAGTCTGATTTATGCCTGCAAAAGACTGAAGGCTTTTATACCATTTATTCTGGATAACAAAGTCGTTGTATTATAGCCACACAGCTGTTTGTCCCAATCCTGCAAGATGGATAGTTCATAGCCAGTCATTCATTCTTGTGAACTGCATAATCCTAGTGTCGTGGTAAGGCTGATGCCCATCTCAACCGACTCTGGGCGAGGGCATAATACACCCTGAACAGGTCACCAGGGCAGAAACACACTGACGGCTACTCATTACAAAAGTCAACGATGGTTCTTTTCCAGCCTCTCACCACAGACAATGAGACACATGACTGGCCTTTGATAACCCAGTTAGCTGCATTGGGGGGACAGCAGTGACAGCCTGCTGATAGAGGGGCTTGAACCCCCAAGCTTAGGATCGGTAATCCAGCACCTTACCACCGGGTCACCACTGTCCCTAGCCCTTAACCAGTTTTTTGGTATTTCAGCATAAGGGTGCACTCTCACAATATCACACTTTGCTAGCAATTAAAATTATTTAATAAGATATTGTCTATTTTTATAGTTACTTTTAATGTTAAGCAATATAAACAAAAACATTTTTTTTGGCTACCACTTATATTTATTGCAATTTCTCAGGCACATGACATGCTATATTTTTTCTTATTAATTTTAATATAGGAAAAGATATTCTTTCTTTTCCTCTCTTAAAACTAATCAGAAAATAAAATCTCGCATGTCATGCCAGAGAAATTGCAAAGTCCTCCCTTCCGACAAATTTCCTTTGTCAGGGAACTAAAAAAAAAGTTCTGCACAAACACCGAAAGTAAACAGCTTCAAGAAATAAAAACAAAAAACAACCAAAAAGACCTTTGAATTCACTTCACATTTTCCGTTATCCTTATTTATACCATAATGAGGATAAAGGTAAATGTCAAGTTAATTCAAACGTCTTTTTGAAGGAAAAAAGCCTATCCCAAGTTTTTATTTAAAAATACACCAGTATGCTACTGAACTATCCATAATGCCAGCACTAACTCAGGAATAATGATGTCCATAAACCAAATTTGTACAGCTAACAGTTTAAGTAAATTCAGGCACATATGCTAAAAACAATTAAATCGGAAACTGATAACACAACCAGTCCTACCATAAACCACATTTGATCTCCTCTCCAGCCATGTGGAGTCAGACCTCACATTTTCTTCCATGTTTTCTTTTTGCTCAATTTCAAATTGGCTTGGCATCTACTTTCTCTGAAGAAAATGTTCCAGTGTGCCATATGAAGCAGGTGATCTTAAAACACTGGACACCACATGATAGAGACGGCATAAGTTCGGCCCAAAATGAGCTCCAGCTTGGGAGTGTGGAAAGAAAGTTCCTGTCCTGCTGATTAAGAGGCTGTATTTTGCATCAATACGTCAAAACACCAATACCCTGAATCAGCTTCAAGTCTTATCTTTTCTCCATAATCAGGAAGACAGTGAGTCTATATGGTTTAAAAAGCTTGCCGGTGCACCATTAGTGTGACTTCCTGTCTTTTGATGGATTTTACAAAACAATCTGTGTTGATCCAGAAAGTTCCAGGCATAGGACGACCAACAGCACAGCCAGTGTACAGTGCATAACACTTGATTACACAGGGAAGCTAAACAGCAAACGGGAAGCTGAGATAATGGCACCATCCAACAGTTGCTTCAGACCATTTATCCACTCCAGTTTATTCTGCCTATTAAAAGTAGATAAGCCAAGCCAAATTTGTTTTTTTTTTATCGTTTCTCTGTTGACCAACTATTAACTGATTACATCACTGGTACCAAACCTGAAACCAAAATGGACATGGAGGAAACCACACACTACCACTATCATGCTTCGCTATGGAAATTATGTTCCCAAGGTGATGAATAGTGTTGAAGTTAGAATTTAAAAGAGAATTGGTAATTGATTTTAATTATTTCAACTGGAGAAAAATCATAATCTGTCTTTTTGTCTAAATTTTCTGAAAGGTGCATCATGTTCATGATGCCAAACAGGAAGTTAGTTTTAGTTTAACAGGAACAGAGTTTTCCTTTTCAAGCTTTAATTCAGGTTCACGTACTATACAGTATGTCTGAAATTATGATGCTTCTTCAATAACATGCAAATGGAACCTTGAGACATATTCTAAAACCATGACCTGTGCTTAAAGTCTTATTCTTTGGCTTCCTGATGAGAAATGCTATGATCTCAATTTTTGGTCACAATGGGAACATGCATGAATGTAAATAATGATAACATCTATTTGAAAAATGCTGGTGACTCCCATATAGCTGTTTTAGGGTAGATTTACAAAAAATATTTATATGTATTATCATTAATTGTAATTTTTGTTTCATTTCTGAAAAAAGTAAAAAAAAAAATGGAGATAGCAGGTTTTATCAGGAGGCTGACAAAGGATAGCAACTGAAAAGAGGAAATAGTAGTGTATTGGTCAGAGAAGCAATTTTGGGACTGAAAGGTCATTGGATCAATTCCTGAACCATAAGGCAAAATGTGTGGCAGAGGGGGAGCGAGCTGCGCCTTCCCCTCCCCCACCTTCATGGCTTGAGCAAGGCACCTAACCCCTAACTGCTCTCTGGGCACCCCAATATGTGGCAGCCCACTGTTCAGAGTGTGTGCTCACTTTGGATGGATTAAATGCAGAGGCAATAATTTCCATTGCGGGATTAATACAGTATAGCAAACATAAAATAAAAAAATAATGTGAGGCAAATTTTCAGGAATAGTTTGACATTTTGTTTTAACTCGTACCATATGCCAGGGACAGCGGTGGCCTAGTGGTATAGGTGTTGGATCGCTGATCCAAAGGTTGGGGGTCCGAGTCCCACTCTGCACTACGTTGTCGCTGTCCCCCCAGTGCAGCTAACTGGGTTATCAAAGGCCGGCCACGTCGCTCACTGTCTATGGTGTGTGAGGCATGTAAAAGAACCATTGCTGACTTTTGACAAGAGTAGGCTGCAAAGCCGTCAGTGTGTTTCTGCCCTGCGATGGCCTGGTGAGCTGTCCAGGGTGTACTCTGCCCTCACCCGGAGTCAACTGGGATGGGCGCCAGCCTTCCCGCGACCCTAATTAAAACTAAGCGGTTACAGAAAATAAACTGAACCATCTGCCACTGAGAAAGTCCGCCGACAGGCCTAGTGGCCTTTGACCTTTATCCACCAATACGGGGTTTTTGCCAAATAGTGCTTTGCCTCCTAAATTGTTGTTTGCAATTGTAATATCAATTATTATCATTACTATTATTTTAACTGCCTGTCAGACAAAAATGTTTCATTATTTAATAGAAGTAAATTTATTAGAGGAAAAAATAATCATTACAACCACTACTATATGTCTCAGTTGAGAAAAATGTATAATTTTATCTTTTTCATTTTGCAGTGTTTTGGATCTACATGGCAGAATGAGCACAATGATTGTGACTACACTAACAGCATTAAAAAAGACAAGTTCACCATCAACATGAAATCTCTTAATGTAACTGGTACAGGCTAATGATGTCATCTACAGTTAGAAAACAAAAGTAAATTAAAAAAAGAAAAGAAAAGAAAGTATGAAAAGGAAAAAATAACTTGGTTAATCTTATTTCACAATGTGTATCCTCACATTGCGGTTATAAAAAAATAAAAACAAACAAAATCTTTGTTCAGCACCATTTGTAGTTTTGAATAAACACAAATTCCCTAATTATAATTTCCTATTCGTATACATATGGCCTTTAGTGGCAACTGTTAAAAGTTTTGACATGAATTAAAGATAGACTGTCACTTTTGAGATGTGTTCAACCGCTCCTGAAGGTCATGGAGCAGTTTGCTCAGAAGTTCTCTCATGGCCAGTTTACAGTTTCAAAGCAATGAAGAATCTTTTAGCGTTGAATCATGAACATGCGGGAGCCATCTTGATAGGTTAAATTTTTCCCCAGAGGCTCACAGGTCGTCCCTTTCAAGGTTGTTTGAGGATCATGGGAAATACGGGAATCCAGCAGAAAGGAACTGAATGACAAACACTGGCAAATAAATAATGTCCAGCACCGATGAGAATTTAACTACGCCCACAGACGATAGTAATGTCTGGAAATTATATATCACGACACATCAGGATTTTTTTTTTTTTTTTGAAAATGCAACACATTTATTTGGAAAAATTTTAAAAGAAGAAAAATAATAAAGATTTTCAAATAATCCAACAAGGTCATATGGAATTTCAAAAAGCTTCCTGGAGAACGTTGTCCTTGAGAAACGTAGGTGTGCCACAGCTGAGTGACTCTCGCAGCAGAAAATCTGTAGACAAGGGAAAGTAAACACATCACGGCTTTTGCATTCTTTGTGGACGATTGATTAAGTGTTAAAACATCATCTCCTGCAGGTTCTTCAAAAAGTCACCGAGCGATGCATAATCCTGCAGGGACTCAAGGACAGCCTCGAGTACAACCTCAGCTTTCTAAGAGCCAGGATGCTACAGCACCGTAGTCAGGTTCTTATCTTCTGCTAACACAGTAATATCTGTACATGTGCATAAGCCTTCATCTGCAGTCCAATAAGTTTAACCAATAACGCTGTAGCCAAAAGGGCAAGTGGTCCAGGCTGCCTTTCTGGTCGGATTCCCCTGCTGAGGTTTGTACGCGCTGGTGATGGCTGGTAGATGGAGAATAAGGAAAGGAGCATGAAGAGGCTCAGGTGGGGCTGGATGGTGTGGTCGATGAGCTGGTATCTGGGAGGGTGCTAGCTTGCTCTTCTCCTGGCGTGCTGTCCGCCTGCTGCTGAGCAATCACCGCTGCCGAATGTTTGCACTGAGACGAGCCACACTGGCAGCTGAACAGTTTTCCCTTCACATCCCAGAAATGATCACCATAATCAAACCTGGAGACAAAATTGTGTAATTTTTTAAAAAAAGTATATATATTTTTTTATATCGATGGTAAAACAGAAAAAGAAATATGCATTTTATATTATTTAAGTTTACTGTTATGTCAGAAACATTATGACCAGATAGGTTAGATCAGACCCTATTATCGCCATTATTGTTATATTAACATTTTTTTTCCTATAATGAAATTAGAAAAGGTCCTAAAAATATTTAGTGTTAAAGTCAGCCATTTTCTTCCCTGGTGTATTAAAGAAGCATGTTATCACATGGAAATAAAATGGAATGAGCTACAATGTCTTTCTCAAACCATTTGCTTACTTGAGTCCCATATGGTACTAAATATTACATCTTTCTTATTTGTTGTTCTTGGCGATTATTTCTCTTAATTCTCATATTTGCCTCCTTCTGACTCTTAACACTTGATTTCACTTTTTCCTTTTCTACAAATCAGTGTTGAACTGTCGAGTTTGCAAACTTGTTCCTCTGGTCACACAGTCTTGTACTGGTTTTGAGTCTATTTACAATGAAGGATAACAAGATGTAGATCAGGTGAATAAGAGATACTAAGCTCTTGAGCTATGGAGCTTTCCAGGCATTTCAGCCAAAATTAACTGGTAATGGAAGCTAAAACACATCAAATATTCACGAGTCAATAGCCACCTATTTGCTTTGCTTTCATGCATTTTGTTTATGAGAATCTCAATAAATTTACTGTTAGTCTAGAAGAGTGCATTAATTAGGTACTCCACACATATGCTTTGCGAGCTGTGAATTAAATAATACAACGGTCATGAAACATCAGTGCTGGTGTTACTGACAAAAAGGCATTAAAAAAAAATTATAAAAACATCCATTTTTCAGCTCACAAAATGCCTCAGAACACCACCTACTTTGGTTAAAATATTTCTGAAACTTGCTGATGTAAAGTTTTGTTTAGTAACCATTTAGTACTTTTCTGTAACTGGCAATTTATTAGTATTCAGCCAATTTCTTCTTTAGGTGACAGGAAAGTTGGAGTCTGTCTCAGCCATCTCTGGATGAAGACGGGGAACTCCCTGTACACATCACAACTCACAAACCATTCCCACTAAGGGGAAAACAGCGTATTAGCATAGTATGCATGACTTTGGAAAGGTGAAGGAAACCGCATCACCCAGAGGAAACCCATACAACCTCCACACAGAAACGCCTTTCCTGAAACTGAGACACAAAACCAAGACCTCCTTGCTCTGAGCCATAAGTCCTAACCACTACATCATCATGCTGCCTACTTTTTCATTTTAAAAATAAACTGTTTTGGCTCCGATCTTCAATGGGGGACATGCATTTACTTTTTTTTTTTTTTACAATCTGGCTCCCAAAAATGCAATGCAATGATGTGGAAGTACCAAATTTCAATATTGTATTACGAATAGAAAATAGATTCTAGATAGATTAGAGCATTCCTATTTCTAAACTTGAGAAACTTATCTCCTCGGTCCCCAGAAATTTGCAAACTGTTGTGGAAGTCGAGCGGTTGCCTCACAGTAATGAAAATGGCCTTGTCCCAACTTTATTGAGATTTGTTGACAATGTGATATTTAAAATCAACATATTTTCCCCTTAAAATGTTACATTTTCTCAGTTTAAACTTTTGACCCTGACGTCTTTGTTCTATTCAGAATAAAATATTGAAATTTGGCACTTGAATATCATTGAATTCAGGTTTTATTCACAATTTGTATAATGTGCCAACTTAATAAATACATATGCTGGTCAAGACTTAATCGCATCAAACCTGACCCTTTTTCAGCCCCTCCCTAGACCAGATCAGGGATGGAAGTGAGGTTGCATTCCCCCTCCCCTCCCATTTTATCCCTAAGTTAGTTGTATCCAAGTCCCACCCATCAAGCATCCTATCACACAACCACCACCAACCATGGAGTGACGAAAGCATGCATATGTCCCCTCTGTGACATGCGTGGCTAGCCATCCACCTCTTGTCAAACTGTATCACATGCGCATTTGGGGATGGTCTAACACATTCGGACAGAAAACACAATCCACCCCGAAAGAGCTCACAGACACCCATAATTGGCTGGCAATCGCTGTGAGTGACAGTGAAGGGAGCCCTCAATCCACCCTTGCCGTGAGAAGTTGGCTAATTAAATCCCATGCACTCCTGGTCATGGATGGATGTGGCATTAACCTGAATTTGAACTTGCGATCTCTGGGTTAATAGCACCTCATCAATGCGCCACTCGGGAGCCCAAAGTTACCCTTTAATAGAAAACATTGATTTGAATTACAGCCTTCAATAGTGCCTGAAAATTAATTAACTCCTTTTAACTAATCAGATTTGGGAACGCAACATAACATTTATACGATTAAACAACTTCATATGTCATTTTTCTGAAGCAATAAACACACCATACTGAAATATCCCACATTGCCAAATATATTCTATTTAACCATCTATATTTACCCCTCATTACACTACACTGATGAGAAGCTAATGACTGCAGATTAGCAGCGCTGTTTGGGGAATGCAGAGGCATGGGCTCACCCTAGCTCCTCTCCGGAGCTGATGTTCTTGCTGGCGAAGAACGCGATGTGCGGGAAACGCAGGTCCTGGTGGGAAGTGAACACTCGGCAGGAGAACAGGTTCGGCTCGCAGTGGTGGTTTATGAACCGGCTGATGTTGCCATAGAAACGGGCGTCAATACAGTACATATCGCCAACCTGCAATAAAACAAAGGATGCTGGTTCCTGAGTCCTCATGCGTATGGGATTATGTAAAAATATGGATGACTCATCTTTAAGGCGGTTCACAGCTGTTTTAAAGTTCTGTGGCAACCGATCGAAATGAGACTGCTTGCAGTCCTGCTGTTCAGCGTGTGCAGAAATATTAGCTTGCGTTTATGGGTACTGTGCTATCTGTATTAACTGTAAACAGTCTGTAAGATACAGTGAATTAATTTCTTAGAATTTACATTCATTCATTCATTTTCAAAACCACTTAATCCAAATTCAGGTTGCAGGGAGGCTGGCGCCCATCTCAGCCGACTCTGGACATGGGCGGGGTACAACCTGGACAGCTCGCCAAGCCATCGAAGTGCAAACACTCAAACAACTATTCACACCTAGGGGAGATTTGGAACAATCAATTAACTTACTGTGCATGTTTTTGGACTGTGGGAGGAAACTGTGAGTACCCAGAGAAAACCCATGCAAGCATTGGGAGAACATACAAATTCCACACAGGGACGCCCGAGCTGGGAATCGAAATCAGGACTTTCTTGCTGTGAGGCGGACATGCCAATCACTACGCCACCATGCCACCCTTATTAGAATTTTGTACGAGTTAAAAAATAAAATAAAATAAAATTCTACAATGCTCTTCGCCCTCCACTTCTTTCGAGTCCGGTTCATCTATGTGAGTCTGGGAAGGCATGACATCCTGCTCATCTCTATAATATTACATGACAGGCTATTTTCGGAGCAATGACTTGAGAAAAAATATTTAATTTCAGTACAAAAACAATCCAATGCACTGAGACTGATAAACCACAACAGGGATGGTCAATAAACCACAGTAGCAAAGGTTTACACCATTTAAATCTCCTAATAGTAACCGTTCAGAAGGCAACTCGTGCTCAAAAGATACACTCGGTGCCATTTCATGGTGAATTAATATGTGAGATTTTATCCCAAGCTCCTGCAACACAACCCTGTTTCCACCCTTAGGGAAGTGGCTGTAGAAAGAAACCTGCTCGAGCAGCAGCACTTCGAATGAGACATATCACGAAGGTCAATGAGGCATTATATGGTGGATTATTTTTAGTCTAGTGCTACCTTGCTGTCCAGGCTGAAAAGGTAGGAATCAATCTCCCTGACATCCGCTTCAGCGTCTGAGATGATTTCCCCGACATATCTGCAGAAAGGAGGGGGGAGGGGGTGTCATCAGAACATGCACAAAACTGGACTCCAGAGTCGACAGGCATACAGTGTACACTTCAGACAGACATTTTATTCCCAAAAAGGAAAATAATGTCCTGCATTCCTGGATTCGGTCAAACAGGCAATGAGAATAAATGAGGGAAGCTCACTCGCAGACAAAGGTTCCTTGGGGGATGTCTTGCAATGTCCGAACACCCCAGCCCATTTTCTGAGTTTTGAACAGCTGCAGTCGAACCCTGACAGCAGACCATATTTATTAAAAATAAAGCATCAGACACTTCTAACAATATTGTACACTTCACATTCTTCTTCTTCTTTTATGGTGGACATATTCATGGTGACACAACGCTACCGTAGTCCGTTCTGAACAACCCGGTTCTTGCAGGTTCTCCAGCAGGAACAAGCATGGTTGCACTCGAAAATGTAAGGTGGCTCGTCAGAGCAGAACTCTGGCAGCAGACGGCTCTCCTGAGAGCAAACATGACCATGTAACCATGTCAGACACAGAATGTTGCAGTTCACTAGCAACAACAACATTTTTTATTAATTTAGTTATTAACGTGAACACAAGATAGTCATCCACACCTTGTCATACCAGCAACGCAGGCTGAGCTGACCGCACATGCAGCTGGCCGAGGAACAGTCATCTTTACAGACACAATACTGGAAAAAACAAAAACCATTCAGGAAGCATCTACCATTACAATCCACTAAAATACTATTAAAAGACAACGCAATAGCAGCAAAAACAAAAGTTTTTCGTCGAAGAACATATGAATATGTGGGTTTGCCATTAAAATCCATAGACAGAAATCATCAGAACTTTTTATTCTTAAGTCACGTTTAAAAAAAAAAAAAAAAAAAAAGACTTAACATATTGTTCCTATTGTATTTATTTTTATTAGACTTTTTCAAATACAGTATATTTGTGCTATGCTTTATGGAGATTATATATATATATATATATATATATATATACACACACACACACACACACACACACACACACACACACACACAGGGATCCCTCGCTACTTCGCGCTTCAATTAAGGCGGCTTCAGTGTATTGCGGTTTAAAAAAATAAATACATATTCATCGAATTAAAAAATAAAGAAATTAAGGAAGAATAGGGGTAATAGTTATGGAAAATGTCACAAAACAACACCAATTATGCAAAAAAAACAAAAAACAAAAAACCCCTAAACAAACACTAAACAAACAAACAAAAAAACCCCCAAAATCTGACATCAAAACTGGATACATTGTTGCATCTGTGTGCACGCATCTGTGTGCACGCATCTGCACGTGTGCGTGCATGCATATGTATGTGTGTCGTCTCATGCAATACCTTCTGTATGTGTGTGTACAGACACTCCCCAGCTTACTAACAAATTAGGTTCAGGACGGCCATTCTTAGATGAATTTGTTTGTAAGTCGTCACAGGGCATTCTTTAGAGGGGAACGTATGTTTAAACCTTGCATAAGTAATCTATACAAGTTTGTACTGTATACATTCTCTCTCTCTCTCTCATAATCATCTGTCCATTATCAATATGTCCCGTGTTCAAACTCCTGGTTCCTCTCAAGCACAGCACAGCAGATCTGATCAGATTTAGAGAGTTTCACTTTTATCCAGTTCATTATAATACTGGAGTCAATTTGTTTCTTCTTTGAAACTTTTGGCATGAGTTCAGAAATGTATCGTTCTGCTTCTCTGGTGTAAAACATGTCAGCCATGACCCTCTGCAGGAGCCTAGTATTAAGTGTACCTCAGGATAATGTTTAATCATATTTCATACTTACATTTATGATATATCTTATATAGATTTTATTCCATTTCAATTTCTACTTGTTCTTAAATTTCATTTCATTTTCACCCTCAGTCTCAGGATGTTTGCAAAACAAATGTTGGTAAGTTGGGGGGGGGGGTGTCTGCAGTTATATTTTATTTACATCTTAAGTTGTTTTTTTTAATGTTTAAATATTATTATAAGCATTTATAGCATTGAATATGTATTTATTGATATTATATACATATACGTATACAGTGGGGCAGTGGTGGTCTAGTGGATAGGGCGCAGGATCGCTGATCCTAAGGTTGGGGGTTCGAGTCCCCACAGGGTTGTCACTGTCCCCCCAGTGCAGCTAACTGGGTTATCAAAGGCGGGCCATGTCTCTCACTGTCTATGGTGAGAGGCATGTAAAAGAACCATTGTTGACTTTCATAAAAAGTAGCTGCAAAGCCATCAGTGTGTTTCTGTCCCTTGCTAAAAGAGTTGTGACAGGAAGGGCATCCGACGTAAAAACCTATGCCAAATCAAATGTGCGAATCAGATGATTCGCTGTGGCGACTCCCGAGAAAGGGAAAAAGCCGAAAGGAAGAAAGAAAGAAAGATACATGTACGTATATGTCAGTCGGAGGGGTGGGGGGATGGAGGTAGGGGGTGATCCTACTTCACGGATTTCGATGGTCGCGTGGGCATCTCAGTCCCAATTAACCGCGGAAAGTGAGGGATCCCTGTATATATATATATATATATATATATATATATATATATATATATATATATATATATATATATATATAAAAAGTCGTTACAGGGTGTTCTTTAGAGGGGAACGTAAGTTTAAAGATTGTATAAGTAACCTATACGAGTTTGTACTGTATACAATATCTCTCTCTCTCTCCCTCCCTCCCTCCCTCTGCATAATCATCTTATTTCATTCTATTGAATTTATCATTTATTGGTACAAGGTGCAAACCTAAATGTACCATAAATTATCGCGCTAACTGTGACGTCAGGAACTTTCACCTGGACCCAAAATGCAGGAGACAGAGTAGGATGAACATGGAGAGACTTTATTGTTACAGGGAAGGCACTTGAGCAAGGGGAAAACATAGTCATTGCTAGTGACAAGGAGAACCATGAAAACTTTAGATACGGGGAACTATGGAGCGGGAACTGGTCGAGCATGGAGCTGAAACCAGGAGCCAGAGAGATCACAGAAAAACAGAGACGTGAAGAGGGACAATCTTCTAACACAGGGATGAGCGCGCTGCTCGTCTTCATAGCATGGTAGATCGGAAACAATGTAAGGAAACTTTATTAAAATTCTTTACAAAATGTAGTATACATAAATTAAAAAGATATATAAAATATTTTCAAATTAAATTAAACCCACATAATCAGTATAATAAACATAAAATGCTAAAAATATAAAATTATTCAACTATAAAATGAACACTGTACATTATCAATATCATTATGTCCTGTGTTTTAACTCCTGGTTCCTCTCAAGCACAGCATAGCTGATCTGATCAAATAGTTTCATTTTTATGCAATTCATTATAATATTGTAGTCAGTTTGTTTCTTCTTTGAAAGTTTTGGCGAGAGTTCAGTAATAAATCGTTCTGCTTCTCTTCCTTGACCCCCGTAAGGTGAAAAGCAGCCACGCCCCTCTGCTGAAGCCAAATCGAACATTAAGTGTACCTTAGGATAATGTTTAATCATATTCCAGACTTATATTTATAATATATCTTTCTATATATTTTATTCAATTTCTACTTGTTCTTCAATTTCATTTCACTTTCGACCTCGAACGTTCGTATGTCCGGATGTTCATAAAGCAAATGTTCCTAAGCTGGGGAGGGTCTCTGTGTGTGTGTATATATAAAATAAAATTGAATAAAATTGCGTATAATATTTTGTACACTAAAACACCAGATACATTTATGGCTCTTTTCAGATACCCTTACCAAGAGTGACTAAATTTATTTTATTTTTTTATACAACTGTGCAATTGAGAGTCTGGCACAGAAGTCCAATAGTGGCAATCATATTCTGTCAAACATTATTGAATTGCAAGTCTCTGCCTACTTGAGTTAGACTGTGTGTGTGTGTTTGTGTATATATATATATATATATATATATATATATATATATATAAATATAAAATCTTATTTTCCTTTCAGGCCCCCCCCCCTTTTTTTTTCAGGGGTCGCCACAGCAAATCATCTGATTCGCACGTTTGATTTGGCATAGGTTTTTATGTCAGACGCCATTCCTGACACAACCCATAACCAAGGGACAGAAACACACTCACGGCTTTGCAGTCTAATATATATAAATTAGGCCCTCATTATTCGCGGGGGTTCGGTTCCAGTCCCTCCCGCGAATGAGGATAATCCGAGAGTTCTGTAACCGGAAGTAAAACCCCATGTATCGTATTACACGTGCAAATGATCAACTAAAAGTAAAATACTATGCATCTATTACATGCGCCAAAATATGCTTCTTAAAAACATTCCACATTAATACAGTATTAATGTAGTAAAATGTAGTAATGATGAAGAAAAACTTTTTAATTTTGTGCTGTGATTTTATGAATCAAATATATAAACATTATACAGTGCATGTATGTACGTATATATATATATACACATATACATACACACACACACACACACACACACACATATATATGTATATATGTGTGTGTGTATATATATATATATATATATATATATATATATATATACACACACATATATACATATATATGTATACATACAGTCATACCTCACCTTACGAAATTAATTCGTTCCAGAAGTGGTTTCGTAACGTGATTTTTTTTCGTAAGTAGAGTCGCATTTTACATGTAAAAGGCCTGATTCGTTCCAAGGCCCCCAATACTCTCCCTAAACCAGGGGTCGGCAACCCGCGGCTCCGGAGCCACGTGCGGCTCTTTCACCTTTCTGGTGCGGCTCCATGGCTTTTCAAAATAAAGTTGTGCTTTACGGTGGCTGACTGGTGCACCACAAAGTGCTTAGTTACTCACACAGCAAAGGGCCGGTGTGGGTGCAGGTTTTCACTTCAACCAAACAATAGCCACACCTTCCACCTGTTCCCACCAATCACTGATAATCAAAAGAAAAGAAAAAAACCTAGAGTGGACATTACTATTTCAATTCTGAATTGGAGCCATCTTCGTGAGCCACCTTGATTTAAGTCTTAAACAGTCATGTGATCCCACCAAGATGGCCCCACTTCAGAATTGAAACAGTGATGTCCAATCTAGGTTTTTTTTTCACCTGAATGATCTGGGTACCCTTCCAATGCTCTTTTCGGGTTGAAAATTACATAGATGAAAATTAAGAGTCACAGATGTGGGCGGATATTTATTTGGTGTGGGCGGGGTGATTTTGTGTGTGTCCACAAGAACACAAGAACACACACAAAATCACCCCGCCCACACCAAAGAAATATAAAAGAGCCCTAAAAGAGCTCATGGCAAGCAGCAGCGCGGTGAGAGAGAGATTTTTTTCTGCCACCAGGGTTTGTAATTCAGGAACAGAAATCACAGCTGAAGGAAGAGATGTGGATGAGATTTGTTTATACACAGCAATCTCCAGATTAAATAACTGTCCTCACTGTGGTTCAGTATCCACTCTGAGAATGGGTCGGTCAGTGCAGCATTAAGCATTAATATTATTTAAAAGAATGTTGAGCAGGCTCCTTCTTAAAATAAGTCTTCAAATACTTTTCCGTGTTGGTGTCATTTTTGTAAATTAAAACTATGACAAAACAACATTAATATAACGAATAAAGAAAAGAAGATCCCACGAAGGGCGTGATTGGTGAGGTTGGCAACCCAACCCGTTACACAGCTGGCTGCAGCCCGTCCCGCGCTTGGTGGGATGGAGATTCTTTTACTTTATAAAAACACAAGAAGCATTCGAACACATTCATTCATTTTCTGAACCGCTTAATTCTAATTCGGGTCGCGGGGAGGCTGGCAATTTTTTTTTAATCTAAATGTTTTTGTTGCAAACAGAATTGTAATGTAATGGTCTCTGCAGTCGTTTAAATCAATGTAACATATTGTTATTTTATATTAACATGAAGGAAAAAGGGGAAAAACATTATATGCAGTGTGATTTGATTTAAAACGTCAAAAAAGGATTTGTGGCTCCCAGTGTTTTCTTTAATGTGGAAAACGGGTCCAAATGGCTCTTTGAATGGCAAAGGTTGCCGACCCCTGCCCTAAACCCTTTTAAAATGACAAAAGTATACCAATTTTGTATGAAATATGTGCTAAAAGTAAAAGAAAATGTACCATATAAACCGTTAAAATGAATAAGACATGCAAATCATTTACCATTGGGTTGGGCAACTATGCCCAAGATATTATGTGTGTTAGAACTCCGTGACAAACAAGGGTCGAAGGCACACGAAAAGCATCATGGGTATCATGGAGATGCAGCTCCCTTCTAGCCAATAGGAGGCCAGTAGGGTGTAGCCAATGGGAGAGCAACTCCATAGCGCCAATTTCAAAACAAAATACAGTATGCATTTCGTAAGTTGAATTTTCTTTCGTATTCAGAGATGAAAATTTTATGTAAAGGCGTTTCGTTACTTGGATTTTTTTGTCAGCTAGGTGTTTCGTAAGGTGAGGTATGACTGTGTACATATATATTACACACACACACAGCAGGCCCTTGACTATTCGCGGTTTTGCACTCATGGCTCCACATATTCACGGATTGTCGAACAACTGTCATGTGATTCAAATTCAGCCAATGGCTGTTCTCCCTCCTGCTGATTGGTTGAGATGATGTAACACCCCTTTTTCCTCATTCACGCACACTTTGAGCATGTGCTTTTTAAAGTGGGTGTGTTTTTAATTGCAGTTAAGCTCCGTCATGCCACCCAAACGCTGCGAACCTTCTCAGGCTGCTGGTAAGGCGCCGAAGCGCTAGATAAAGGTAATGACGCTGCATGAAAAAGTAGACCTCCTTGATATGATTCAGGAAGGAAAACGTCTTGCTGTAGAAGTGCTAAGACGGTGAATGTATGAAACAAGGTCATCATCAGAATGGAATCTGCCTTAGTATTCTGGATACTTCTACTTCTGGGGTCGGCAATCTTTGCCATTCAAAGAGCCATTTGGACCCGTTTTCCACATTAAAGAAAACACTGGGAGCTACAAATCCTTTTTTGACATTTAAAATCAAATAACACTGCATATAATGTTTCCCCCCTTTTTCCTTCACGTTAATATAAAACAACAATGTCTTGCATTGATTTAAACAACTGTAGAGACAATTAAATTACAATTTGCTTGCAACAAAAACATTATTAAAAAAGATTAGAAGACACAAGATTTAAAAAAAAAAAAAAAAAAAAAAAAAACCGCCAGCCTCCCTGCAACCCTAATTAGAATTAAGTGGTTCAGAAAATTAATGAATGTGTTCAATTCCTTCTTGTATTTTTATAAAGAAAAAGAGTATCTGTTCTACGAAGCGAGGGACGGGATGCAGCCAGGTGTGTTAACGGGTTGGGTGGTCTACCTCACCATCATGCCCTTTGTGGGATCTTCTTTTTCTTTATTCATTATAGTAATGTTATTTTGTCATAGTTTTAATTTACAAAAACAACAGCAACACAGAAAAGTATATGAAGACTTATTTTAAGAAGGAGCATGCTCAACATTCTTTTAATTAATATTAATGCTTAATGCTGCATTGACTGCCCCATTCTCAGAGTGGAGACTGAACCACACCCAGTCTTTTATTTTGTCACTGGGAGGAGAGTTATTTAATTCGGAGATTGCGGTGTACAAACAAATCTCATCCACCGTCTCTTACTTCAGCTGTAATTTCTGTTCCTGGACTACAAACCCCGGTGGCGGAAAAAATCTCTCGCTCACCGTGCAGCTGCTGGCTTATGGTAAAAACGCTCCTTGCCATGAGCACAAGAATTTGAAAATCCACCAACACAGCAGATCGAAAACACTGAGACTCTCAATGTAGCTAATTACCATAATGATAGGCATGTCCACAAGAACACACAAATAAAATTACCCCACCCACACCAAATAAATATCCACCCACAGCCGTGACTGTTAATTTTCATCTCTGTAATTTTCAACCCGAAAAGAGCATTTTTGGAAGGGTACCCACTGGGTAACTGTGGGTACCAGACTGTTGCAGGACTCTGCGTTAGGCAGATTCTCCCATCATTCAGATGAAAATTGGTTTAACTCTCTACCCCTGGGAGCCCGGAGTGCTTCTGATGCGAGTAAATAAGCGGCATTTTCATTTTGCAGTTGATGCAGTTTGTAAATGATGTTTGTGGTACATCCGTTGGCCACCATAAAGTACAATAATATTACTGATGATTTTGGCATACAGCTCATGAAAACCCAAAATCCCTATCTCAAAAAATAGGCATATCATGAAAAGGTGCTCCAAACGAGCTATTAACCTAACCATCTGAATCAATGAATTAACTCTGAACACGAGCAAAAGATTCCTGAGGCTTTTAAAAACTCCCAGCCTGGTTCATTACTGCTGATCTGAGTGCTCTGTACAGAGACTGCCCAATCAACTGCCTGAACACTCAGTTCAGTTGAATAAATGAGCCAAGTCAGGTGTGCTGCTGCTTGGTTGAAACGAAAACTCGCAAACACATGGCCCATTGTCGCATGAGTTTGACATCCCTGGACTAGTATATATATATATATATATATATATATATATATATATACACACACACACACACACACACACACACAGACGCTCCCCGACTTATGCTCATCTGTTTTACGTTTTTTCGATTTTACGTTTTTTTTTAAGTAAAATTTTGAGTTTAGACGTACATAGTACGCTGACGTAATGACGCAATGACACTGAATTCATTGTTGACATACAGACTGAGTGTGTATATATCTCAGTTATACAGCGTGTTACCCTTGTTAAGACGTCGTCTCTGTGATCTTTGTGTTTACACCGTTTTGCGGTCTTCTGTAACCCTAAGCAAATATGGTTGATCAGAAGTGTAAACCTACTAGCATGGGTGCATGTCCCATACACAGAGATGAATTAACTATCTGCTCAGATTGGCACAATCTAATGCGTACTCAGTTAAGCAAATAGTTGTAAAATGAATGAAAACCTGAATCCACAAATTACAGAACAATTACAGATATTTATTATCTTTTAGCAGAATCCTAAGAGTTTATACTTATTTTTATATTAATATTCATTAGGATTTGTACTTGTTCTTTGTATGCATCTCTTGAATAAAGTTTACTTACTTACTTGCACAAAAGAAAGAACGCTCCGCTTTGCAGGGATTCACATTAGTGCAGGCTGTGTTCTAAACGAGTTCCACGGCACCCTTGTGCACTTGAAAGACCGGACGTCTGTATAACCCACAGCAAGTACACTACTTTCGCAAGTACACTACTTTCGGTATTGAGCGCTTCACATATTGTAATAGTTGATTGACTGTTTTAAGCTTCATGTAAAGTGACTCGGTATAAATAAGTGACTTATTTATACATAAATTTATACATTTATATATAAATTAATGTTGATATTATTTCACAATGTTATGTTTATAATAATTGATTAAGGGGAGTTTTATGAGATATGGTAATGGTATTTATGGATTTATAGTACAGTATGAGCGTCATACGTCACACGTCATACGTCACTGTAACAACTTACGTTCACTTTCAACTTAGTTCGGCCATCCGGAACCAATTAAAAACGTAAGTCGGGGAGCGTCTGTATTCACACACACTCACACACACACTGTATAGACACAAATGTATATACATATAAAATATAAACATTATACATGTCGTTTAATGTTTATATTTTATGATCAATAAATATCACAGAAAAAAAATAAGTTTTTCTTAATCATTACTACATTAATACTGTATTAATGAGTAAAACTGTCTATAGAATGTGTTTAAGAAGCATATTTTAGCGCATGGAATAGATACATAGTATTTTATTTTCGGTTGATCATTCGCCCATGTAATATGATACATGGGGTTTTACTTCCGGGTACAGAACTCGCGGATTATCTTCATTCGCGGGAGGGGCCGGAACAAAACCCTCAGAAATAACGAGGGCTTACTGTGTGGAGGCAGTGGTGATCTCGTGGTATAGAGCGCTGTATCACCGATCCTAAGGTTGGGGATTAGAGTCCGACTCTCCACAGGGTTGTCACTGTCCCTCCCAGCGCAGCTAACTGGGTTATCAAAGGCCAGTCATGTCTCTCATTGTCTATGGTGAGAGGTTCATGTCAAAGAACCATCGCTGACTTTAGTAAAGAGTAGGCTGCAAAGCCATCAGTGTGTTTCTGTCCCTTGCTAAAGGGTTGCGTCAGGAAGGGCATCCGATGTAAAAACCTATGCCAAATCAAACGTGCGAATCATTCGCTGTGGCGACTCCTGATAAAAGGGAAAAAAGCCAAAAGGGAATCTCAACTCTCTCTCCTGTGTAGATTTTATATATATATATATATATATATATATATATATATATATATATATATATACACACACACACACACACATATACATATATATATACATATATATATATACACAAGTACTTAGGCTCAACAATCCAGAGCAATGGAGAGTGTGGAAAAGAGGTGAAGAAGCGTGTGCAGGCAGGCTGGAATGGTTGGAGAAAAGTGTCCGGTGTGATGTGCGATAGGAGATAGGAGAGTGTCAGCAAGAATGAAGGGAAAAGTGTACAAGACGGTGGTGAGGCCAGCGATGTTGTATGGGTTAGAAACAGTGGCGCTGAGGAAAAGGCAGGAGGCAGAGCTGGAGGTCGCGGAGATGAAAATGTTGAGGTTCTCTCTGGGAGTAACGAGGATGGATAGGATCAGAAATGAGTATATCAGAGGGACAGCCCACGTAAGATGTTTTGGAGACAAAGTCAGAGAGGCTAGATTGAGATGGTTTGGACATGTACAGAGAAGGGATAGTGAGTATATTGGCAGTAGGATGCTGAGGTTGGAACTACCAGGCAGAAGGCCTCGAGGAAGACCAAAGAAGAGATTTATGGATGTGGTGAAGGAAGACATGAAGGTCGTTGGAGTCAGAAAAGAAGATGCGGAGGACAGGCTGAGGTGCAGGCGGATGATTTGCTGTGGCGACCCCTGAAGGGAGCAGCCGAAAGTAAAAGATATATACATATATACACACACACAGTAGGCCCTTGACCATTTGCGGTTTTGCACTCGCGCAAGCGCGTATTTGCAGATAGCCGAGCAAGTGTCACGTCATTCAAATTCAGCCAATGGCTGTCGTCCTTCCTGCTGATTGGTTGAGATGATGTATACGCCCCTTTTTCATAAATTCGCGCAGAAGTTGTCAATGAGCCGCTTTTTAAGTGTGTTTTAATTACCAATTAAGTTCTATGATGCCACTCAAACACAGGCTAAGACAGAAAAAGGTCATGACGTTGGATGTCTCTTCTGAAGAAATAAGACTTTCTCCTGAAGAAACGACAGTTTACTGTAAAGTGCCTGAAGAGGAATAATCATCTGAACTGTTGTTAAAGAACTCTAGTATTAAAGTTTTCTTATTCAAGTACAGTAGCTAAGTTAATGTTTAGAATGTTTGTGTGTGTGACATTATGTACTGTGGTGTAGTATGTTTATTATTTTGTTTTTCCAATTTATTACACTTCATGTTTTTTTATATTCTTTTCGTTATGGTCTGTGTTTTTGGAGGACTTTGATTTTGACGGCTGTGTTCTCTAGCTCTAACTGCTTTCTCTCCGCTCCGACTGAGGGTCGTGACTGAGCTGCTCAGTGGCACACACCTGAATTCACTCTTCTCATCTACTCCCAATAAACACAAGCATGCTCACCTCTGCACCAGAGAATTAACTCACATCACCTCCCTGCTACTTTGTACTGTAACGCTCTCTAACTCTGTTTTTCTGTCCGTTCCGGCTGAGGGGGATGGCTGAGCTGCTTGGGCTGAATGCAGTCCTCTCATCTACTCCCTATAAACACAAACCGCACACTTACCTCAGTTGAAGCGCGTTGCTTAAGTGCTTCCCCTTTGAATAATAAATCCACTCTGCCATCTCACGCTGCCTCACAAATAGTAATGCAATATATTCCTCTTGTGGGCATTTTTGAAAACTACAGTGCTAAAAAAAAGAGCATATCATGAAAACGTACTCTAAACGAGCTATTAACCTAATCATCTGAATCAACGAATTAACTCTAAACACCTGCAAAAGATTCCTGAGGCTTTTAAAAACTCCCAGCCTGGTTCATTATTCAAAACCGCAATCATGGGGAAGACTGCCGACCTGACTGCTGTCCAGACGGCCATCATTGACACCCTCAAGCAAGAGGGTAAGACACAGAAAGAAATCTCTGAGCGAGTAGGCTGTTGCCAGAGTGCTGTATCGAGGCACCTCAGTAGGATGTCTGCGGGAAGGAAAAAGTGTGGCAGAAAATGTTGCACAGCCAGAAGGGGTGACCAGACCCTGAGGAAGATTGTAGAGAATGACCGATTCCAGACATTGGGGGACATGTGGAAGCAGTGGACTGGGCTACAGGTGCCGCATTCCCCAGGTCAAGCCACTTTTGAAACAGAAACAGCGGCAGACGCGCCTGACCTGGGCTACAGAGAAGCAGCACTGGACTGTTGCTCAGTGGTCCAAAGTACTTTTTTCGGATGAAAGCAAATTTTGCCTGTCATTCGGAAACCAAAGTGCCAGAGTCTGGAGGAAGACTGAGGAGAAGCAAATGCCAAAATGCCTGAAGTCCAGTGTCAAGTACCCACAGTCAGTGATGGTCTGGGCTGCCATGTCAGCTGCTGGTCTTGGTCCACTGTGTTTTATCAAGGGCAGGGTCAATGCAGCTAGCTATCAGGAGATTTTGGAGCACTTCATGCTTCCATTTGCTGAAAAGCTTTATGGAGATGAGGATTTCATTTTTCAGCACGACCTGACACCTGCTCACAGTGCCAAAACCACTGCTAAATGGTTTACTGACCATGGTATTACGGTGCTCAATTGGCCTGCCAACTCTCCTGACCTGAACCCCATAGAGAACCTGTGGGATATTGTGAAGAGAAAGTTGAGAAACACCAGACCCAACACCGTGGATGAGCTTAAGGCCGCTATCAAAGCATCCTGGGCCCCCATAACACCTCAGCATTGCCACAGGCTGATTTCCTAAATGCCACGTTGCATTGAAGCAGTCATTTCTGCAAAAGGATTCCCGACCAAGTATTGAGTGCATAAATGAACAATTATTTGAAGGTTGACTTTTTTTGTATTAAAAACACTTTTTATTGGTCGGATGAAATATGCTAATTTTTTGAGATAGGGATTTTTGGTTTTTCTTTACTTTTTTTGCCAAAATTATCAATATTAAAACAATAAAAGGCTTGAACTACTTCAGTTGTGTGTAATGAATCTAAAATATATGAAAGTCTAATGTTTATCAGTACATTACAGAAAATAATGAACTTTCTCACAATATGCCAATTTTTTTGAGAAGGACTAGTATGTGTGTGTATATATATATATATATATATATATATATATATATATATATACCGTGTTTCCCTGAAAATAAGCCCTAACCACAAAATAAGACCTAGCGTGATTTTACAAGATGATTTTAATATAGGCCCGCCCCTTAAAATAAGCGCTAGTTGAGAGTGGCAGCAATTCATTGGCCTGCTACTCGCTCAATCTCGGTTTGAGGTGAAAGCTGGACTCATCTGTTAGGCAGTTTTACCTCAGGTACGCTGTCAAAGCATCAATCCTTGCGCGTTGAGGCTCAGTCGATGACATCAGCGATTGCTTTAAAACGAGGACATACACTTGCGTCCATAAAAATCGCTAAAATCGCCGATTCGGTTCTGGTTAAAATATTAAAAATAAAGAAATATAACTAAATAAAGACTATATAAAACAAAGATATATGATAAGACATGTAATAGAGAAAAATGTAAAATACATCATCACCTAAAAATAAGCCCTAGTATCATATTTCGGTAAGAAAATTAATATAAGCCCTGTCTTATTTTCGGGGAAACACGGTATATACACACACACACACACACACACACACACACACACACACACACACACACACACAGTATAGAAAGAACATGAAGTGTAATACAGTAGAAAGGTTTTAGAATTTGAATAAACATCCATGTACAGCACTGTAGTATTGTACATTAATGGTTAAAAATACTTATCAGATGCCCATTGGCATTGCCTTATTTATTGTACTGTACATAAAGAACATAAAAATGTGACAATGATGTAATGAGCTTTCGGCCGGACCGGAATGCAGGAGACATGGAAGTGGCATGGAAGTAGGGACGTGATGCGAGACAATCTTGGAGTAGAGGTGAGCATGCGGTTTGTGTTTATAGGGAGTAGATGACAGCACTGAATTCAGGTGTGAAATGCATTCAGCCCGAGCAGCTCAGCCCCGCACCTCAACTGGAGTGGGCAGAAAACAGAGTTAGAGAATACGTACAAAGAAGCAGGGAGGTGATGTGAGTTAATCCTTTGACGCAGAGGTGAGCATGCTTGTGTTTATTCGGAGTAGAGAAGAGGACTGAATTCAGGTGTGAACTACTGCAATCAGCCCGAGCAGCTCAGCCACGCCCCTCAGCCGGAGCGGGGAGTTCAAGGACACAACCACCAAAATCAAAGTCCCCCAAAACACAGACCATAACAAAAAGAACATAAAAGAACATGAAGTGTAATAAATTGGATAAACAAAAACAAGAGGATAAACATGCTACACCACAGTACATAAAATCTCACATACAAACATTCTAAACATTAACTTAGGTACTCTACTGGAATAATAATTGAAAAAGACTTTAAGACTACAGTGCTTTACAACAGTTCAGATGATGATTCCTCTTCAGGCACTTCAGGCCTTTTTCTGGCGCTTAGCTGGCGTTTGAGTGGCACCATAGAGATTAACTGGTTCATAAACACACACTAAAAAAATGGCTCATTGACAACTTGTGCACGAATGAGGAAAAAGGGGCGTATACATCATCTGAACCAATCAGCAGGGGGGAGAACAGCCATTGGCTGAATTCGAATCACCTGATTGATACTCGGCAATCCGCGAATATGCGGAGGCGCGAGTGCAAAACCGCGAATTGTCAAGGGCCTACTGTATTTCTTTTTTGTATTTCTTAACAAATCAGTTTTTTTTAACTATTGCTGCCCGTAGTCATATAGGGGCGCTGGATCACTGATCCAAAGGTTGGGGGTTCGAGTCTCACTCTCCACAAGGTTGTTACTGTTCCCCCCCCAGTGCAGCTAACTGGGTTATCAAAGGCGGGCCATGTCTCTCACTGTCTATGGTGAGAGGCATGTAAAAGAACCATTGCTGACTTTCGTAGAGTAGGCTGCAAAGCCATCAGTGTGTTTCTGTCCCTTGCTAAAAGGGTTGTGACAGGAAGGGCATCCGACGTAAAAATCTCTGCCAAATCAAACGTGCGAATCAGATGATTCGCTGTGGCAACTCCTGAGTAAACGGGAAAAAGCCGAAAGGAAGACAGACAGTTGCCCGTAGTCATATAAGCCAATGATACAAAAGTCAATCAAGATCAACTCTCAGTGAAGTGGCAGGTACTTTAAGTATCCTCTTCCTCCAAGCTCTTAAGTTTGCACATGCATATTTCACTATTTAATTTTGATTTTTGTTTCTTATTGGGTTTCTTTAACAAGTTCTATACTAAAAGTACAATATGCCTGATCATCTTGTTAAATATTTATCTATGTACAATTCTTAACCTCCTGGGGCAAAATGATGCTAATAATTATTGATTATCCATATTTGTTCTTTGCAAACACACGTTTCTCATTAATACATACAATATAAGCTGGTTTACCTGTAAGTGCGTGATGTTTTTGTCTATATTTATAGGGGAGGTGACACAGCTATCAGGCACATATTTGTAGTCATTGGGGCAGGGCTCACTGTCCACAGCATTCACACATGGCACAGGTACTTTCTCATAACCTCGGGATATATCCCTGAATATAGGCAGACAAAATGATTGTAGTCATCAAGAAAACGCACAAACACCAAGGTGACTTGGTAAATAAATAAATTTTATACATATATTTATCTATATATATATATATATATATATATATATATATATAGTCAGAAAAGGTCAGTAAGTAAATCAGTCCTGCAATTAGGCATATAAGTCGGTAAGTCACTGAAAAAAGTAAAATAAGTCACTATCAAACGAAGTAAGTAATTCAGCCTGAAACACAGTCAAACAAGTATGCAAGCAATACTGTAAGTCAGTATGTAAATTAAGTTAAATGGTTAATTGGGGACGTTGAATTAAGTAGGTAAGTAATTACATAAGTCAGTAAGTAAATAAAGCAAGTAAGTAATTATTTAAATTTACAAGTCTGTCAGGCAGTAAGGTAGTTAAATGAGTAACTCAGTAATAAAGTAAGTAAATAGGTTGCATAAGAAAAATAGGGAAAGTAAGTAAAGCAAGATAGTATGTTAATGGGTAAAGTAAGTCAATAAGTAAAATAGGCCACTATGCCTGTAAATAAAGATCATCAGTAAGCAAATTAGATCAGTATGCCCATAAGTAAAGGATATCAATCAGTAAATTAGGTCAGTAAGCATTTACATCATTTGGCAGATACGCTTCACCAGAGCGACTTATAATTATCTTTATATATATATATATATATATATATATATATATATATATATATATATATATATATATATATATATATATATATATATATATATATATATATATATTACTGGTATTTGTATTATTTATTTTGTGGTAACAATCAAATTACTTATTTGAAAGCTGAAAATAAACAGAAAACAGCATAATTAAAAAAAAAAAAAAAAAAAAAAAAAAAAAGACCCTTTAATTTTTCCTCCCGGTGCTGAATTTAAATATTTTCCCCAGATGTAAAATCGAGCCAATCAACATGAATGTCAACTTTAGCACATGGCATTGAACCAATCAACACAAAGGTCAACTTTAGCACATGGCATGTTGAAAAGCACACGGCCAGGAACGTGTTTAAATTTATGAAGTTAGTGAGCAGGAGAATCGGGTGAAAAATACTCGTCATCACTTTCTGATAGGTCCATATCTGGCTCATCGCTCCATTCATTCAGAGCATCCCATAGTTTTGCTGTAGTAGTTTCTAATGGTTCATCTTGTTGGACATTTACCAACAGAACACAGCAAAATATTTTCCTGTTTTTTAAAGCACGGCGGAACAATCAAATGTGTTGTTACTGATGCACATTCTAGACATTCCCCAGTGGCAGGGGGTCTTGAAATACCGTGTAAACTCACTTTTACAGGCAGTGAATGCGTCATTTTACTGTTACAGAGACTGATCGAATAAAATTGGTAAGTTTGAATAAGAGAGTACGTTCAGAGAGTACGTTGACAGTATGCAAGTAACTAACCCAGTATAAAGTAGTCAGTAGGTCTTGCAAACAACAAAAAAAAGTAAATAAATTAAGTCACGATATAAAATAGGCAGTGGTGGCCTAGTGGTATAGGGCGCTGGATCGCTGATCCAAAGGTTGGGGGTTCGAGTCCCACTCTGCACTAGGTTGTCGCTGTCCCCTCAGTGTAGCTAACTGGGTTATCAAAGGCCGGCCATGCCTCTCATGGTCTATGGTGTGAGGCATGTAAAAGAACCATTGCTGACTTTCGACAAGAGTAGGCTGCAAAGCCGTCAGCGTGTTTCCGCCCTACGATGGCCTGGCGAGCTGTCTAGGATGTACTCTGCCCTCGCCCGGAGTCGATTGGGATGGGCGCCAGCCTCCCTGCGACCCTAATTAGGATCAAGAGGTTACAGAAATTGAACTGAACTATGGAAAATAAGTCAGCAACTCAGTATATTAGTAAGTGAAGCAACTGATGTCTCTATTTAAATGAAGTCAGTAGGTAAATTACCTCAGTAAGAAAACAAAGCAAAGATTGCAACCATGTCAGTAAATCAATTAATAAAGTGTCCTACAGACTATAAAGGAAACAAAACAAACTTCTTAAATGTTAGTTTTATAGTCATATGATGGTTTAAGCTACCTGTTGAGGAGCTTCTCCCCTGAGCTGCATCCTTCACCGCTCATCTCCTTCTGCCTCTTGCTGGCGTGCAAGGCACTCCACACCTTGGAGTTCTGGCTGCAGCACTCGAGTGGTGAATCTCCCTCTCTGTTCTTTAGATTTACATCAGCTCCGTGCAAGAGAAACAACCTGCAGTTCACATAAAATTCAGATGTGCATTGTCACACACTGGTAAGAGTTGCTGAAATATCTAGAACAATCTAAGTCTGTCAGGGTCAGTCAGTGTAACACTTTATTTTAACAGAGAGACTTGGAGGGAGTAGACGAAGGTTCACAGTGACTTGGAGAATGTGGAGTTTCAGTAGTGTCTCTGTTGTCCGGGGCTTGTTCTAACAATTCTTGCACCAATTCTCTGATGGCGAACAGTAGCACTGGAATCCCTGGGTTCCAGAATTTCTGAATATAAAAAAAAAAAAGGTTCTGATATTGTTTTTCAGGGCTTGATGGAACCTTTCTAGGGCTCCCTGATACTCTCTGTGATATGCACTAGATATTATTTTATTTAATTTTGAGTTCATGCGTCAAACTTTGAAATATGCCTGATATGAAGTTCGACCCTTGGTCAGATCGAAATTCTTTTGGTAGACCAAAGAGTGTGAAGACATTAATCAGGGCCGTTGCAATGCTACATATTCGAATATTTCTCGGGGAACTTGCCGCCTAACACAGTCAAATTATTACCCAGAATGGCTCTTTACATGCTTCAGGAGGTGTGATAGGCATCTTCCGGTTTTTTGTTTTCTAATCATCTGGACAAGTGTGACAGATTCGGCAGAAATTCGATATGTCTTGTTTCACCTTTGGCCAATAGAAGTGTCTCGTGATCTTTTCGTAGGTTTTAGGTTTTGTTTATTCCTCAGTGGCCTCTGAGCAAGCACTCGTCTACCAATCTCAGGAGCTTTAAGTGATATGGGGCAGATCACAATTTGATATGATTTGACATGAATCATGGCTCCAACACGAGGGACGTCAATTGAAACAAAGGAAAGGATTATCAAACTTCTCAAAGAGGGCAAATCATCACACAATGTTGCAAAAGATATTGGTTGTTCACAGTCAGCGTGTCTAAAATCTGGACCAAGTACAAATAACATGGGAAGGTTGTTAAAGGCAAGCATACTGGTAGACCAAGGAGGACATCAAAGCGTCAAGACAGAAAATTCAAAGCAATACAGGAAATGTACACTAAAATAAATGAGGAACAAATTGGAGGAAACTGGAGTCAACGTCTGTGACCAAACTGTAAGAAACCGCCTAAAGGAAATGGGATTTACATACAGAAAAGCCTGTTTCTTCAGGCAGTCGTTTTCATAAATCTCATTGGAACGGCACCAAACAAAAGTTCCAGCATCATCCCCTTGCCCAATGCAGATTCGCAATTCATTACTGAATATGACTTTCATCCAGTCATCCACAGTCCACGATTGCTTTTCTTTAGCCCATTGTAACCTTGTTATTTTCTGTTTAGGTGTTAAATGATAGCTTTCGTTTAGCTTTTCTGTATGTAAATACCATTTCCTTTAGGCGGTTTCTTACAGTTCAGTCACAGACGTTGACTCCAGTTGCCTTTCATTTGTTTTGCTGTACATTTCCTGTTTTCAAGACATGTAGCTTTAAGTTTTGTCTTGATTCTTTGATGTCTTCCTTGGTCTGGCAGTATGCTTGCTTTGAACAACCTTCCCATGTTGTTTGTACCAGGTCCATATTTTAGACACCGCTGACTGAGAAGAACCAACATCTTTTGCAACACTGCATGATGATTTACCTTCAAGAAGTTTGACAATACTCTCTTTTGTTTCAACTGACATCTCACGTGCTGGAGCCTTGATTCATGTCAGTCCACGTGGTGCAACAGCTCTCCAAGGTGTGATCACTCCTGTTTAGATGCAGACTAACGAGCAGATCTGATCTGATGTAGGTGTTAGTTTTGGGAATGGAAATTTTACAGGGTGATTATATTTTTTCCTCAAAATTTAGAGATTCCATAATTTATTTCCCCACTTGGTATAAAAAAGTAACTGTTACTGACTACCACATTGTTTTCTTGATATTTTTTTAGTGTTTTTTAAAGCCAGAAAGTTGCCATTTGAAATGACTTTAGTTTTGTGTCATGTCTGTGATCTTTTTTTCTGAAAAATTAAACAACTGAATGAACATCCTCGAAAACTGGTGATTCTATACTTTTTGCAAGGAGTTGTATCATCACTTACAATAGAACACATTCATTTTTATTTCTACATGTTTAGAGTTATATTTAATGTTGTCAAATACCCATGAAACAAGTTCTTTGATTTTATAACTTATGTTATTACAGCTATGAAAAGCCCTTTCATTTCTCACTGTCTTTTCTTGAGACTACACAGCACAATCTTCAGTCTGATCCAAAGTGCTCATACTGGAGCACGATATTGACATATATATGTTATTTATCATCTTTGTTAGATTCCAACCGATTTGTCAGCAATATATTTACAATATTTACTTCAATCAGCTCCTCCTGAGAACACTGCACAAATTTATCATTTAATCCACCATTTACCTTAATTTGAAAAGATACACATTATAATTAAGTTAAATTATTTTCCGGGGCAGTGGAATAAATTACTCGGTAAGATTAATTAAAATAAGAATAATTTCTCCAAACAATATTAATGAGTATATTCTACTCATACTTTTGTCAGGAATGTTCTAGAAGTGAAAAGAGTGGTGATTGGTGCAGACTTCAATGGACATGTTGGTGCAGGCAACAGAGGGGACGAGGAAGTGATGGGCAGGTTTGGTATCCAGGACAGAAACACAGAAGGACAGATGATGATCGATTTTGCAAAAAGGATGGAAATGGCTGTGGTAAATACTTTCTTCAAGAAGAAACAGGAGCATAAGGTGACTTATAAAAGCGGAGGTAGGAGCACACAGGTAGACTACATCTTGTGTAGGCAATGCAATTTGAAGGAAATCAGTGAGTGCAAAGTAGTAGTGGGTGAGAGTTTTGCCAAACAGCATAGGATGGTGGTATGCAGGATAATGCTGATGGTGAGGAAGGTGAAGAATGCAAAGGCGGAGCAGAAAACAAAGTGGTGGAAGTTGATAAAGGAAAAGGGTCATGTTGTCTTCAAGGAGGAGTTGAAACAGGCTTTGGGTG
Source organism: Plotosus lineatus (assembly GCA_024760905.1). Lineage (NCBI taxonomy): Eukaryota > Metazoa > Chordata > Actinopteri > Siluriformes > Plotosidae > Plotosus > Plotosus lineatus. Next base: position 35,240,245 of record CM045735.1, read on the forward strand.
GTCAGGAAGTGCTTCCAGATGACTGGACAACCACAGCAAATGTGATCAGGGACACAGGTAGGAGAGTACTTGGTGTGTCCTCTGGAAGGAAAGTAGATAGGGAGACTTGGGGGTGGAATGAGGAAGTGCAGGAGTGTGTACAAAGGAAGAGGTTAGCCAAGAAGAAGTGGGACATTGAGAGGACCGAAGAGAGTAAACAGGAGTACAGGGAGACAGCGTAAGGCGAAAGTAGCAGTGGCTAAGGCCAAACAGAGGGCATATGACGACTTGTATGATAGGTTGTATAGTAAAGAAGGAGAAAATGATCTATACAGGTTGGCACAGTAGAGAGATATAGATGGGAAGGACGTGCAGCAAGTTAGATTGATAAAGGACAGAGAGGGAAATATATTGACTGATGACACAAGTGTGCTGGGAAGATGGAAAGAGTACTTTGAAGAGCTGATGAATGAGGAACATGAGAGAAAAAAAGAGTAGAAGAGGTTTTTTTTTGAGGAGCAGGAAATAGCAAAGATTAGTAAGGGTGACATGAGGAGGGCACTGAAGAGGATGAAAAATGGAAAGGCAGTTGGTCCTGATGATATACCTGTTGAGATATGGAAGTGTCTAGGAGAGTTAGCAGTAGATTTTCTGACAAGAACATTCAACAAGGTCTTAGAGAGTGAGCAGATGCCGGAGGAATGGAGGAGAAGTGCGCTGGTGCCCATTTTTAAGAACAAGGGAGACGTGCAGAGTTGCGGCAACTATAGAGGGATATATAGTGGAAGCTAGACTAAGGGCAGAGGTCAGCATTTGTGAACAACAGTTTGGTGCTCTTTCTTGGCATGAAACCACTGATGCAATGTTTGCGTTGAGGATGTTAATAGAGAAGTATAGAGAAGGTCAGAGGGAACTCCATTGTGCCTTTGTGGATCTGGAGAAAGCATATGACAGGATGCCAAGAGAAGAACTGTGGTATTGCATGAGGAAGTCTGGAGTGGCAGAGAAGTGTGTCAGAGTGGTGCAGAACATGTATGAGAGATGTAAGACAGTGGTTCGGTGTGCTGTCTGCCTGACCGACGAATTCAAGGTGGAGGTGGGACTGCATCAAGGATCAGCTCTGAGCCCCTTCTTGTTTGCGATGGTCATGGACAGGCTGATAGATGAGGTTAGACAAGAATCTCCATGGACTATAATATTGACAGATGACATTGTGATCTGTAGTGAGAGCAGAGAACAAGTGGAGGAAAATCTAGAGAGGTGGAGGTATGCCCTGGAAAGGAGAGGAATGAAGGTTAGCCGCAGAAAATTAGAATACATGTGTGTGAATGAGGACCCAAGAAGAACAGTGATGTTACAGGGAGCAGAGATAACGAAGGTGGAGGATTTTAAGTACTTAGGCTCAACAATCCAGAGCAATGAAGAGGTGAAGAAGTGTGTGCAGGCAGGCTGGAATGGTTGGAGAAAAGTGTCCGGTGTGATGTGCGATAGGAGAGTGTCAGCAAGAATGAAAGGAAAAGTGTATAAGACAGTGGTGCGGCCAGCGATGTTGTATGGCCTAGAAACAGTGGCCCTGAGGAAAAGGCAGGAGGCAGAGTAGAGGAAGCAGAGATGAAAATGTTGAGGTTCTCTCTCTGGGAGTGACTAGGATGGATAGGATCAGAAATGAGTACATCAGAGGGACAGCCCATGTAAGATGTTTTGGAGACAAAGTCAGAGAGGCTAGATTGAGATGGTTTGGACATGTACAAAGGAGAGATAGTGAGTATATTGGCAGTAGGATGCTGAGGTTGGAACTACCAGGCAGAATGCTCAGAGGAAGACCAAAGAAGAGATTTATGCATGTGGTGAAGGAAGACATGAAGGTCATTGGAGTAAGAGAAGATGATGCAGAGGACAGGGCATGATGGAGGCGGATGGTTTGCTGTGGCGACCCCTGAATGGAACAGCGGAAAGGAAAAGAAGACGACGACACATTCTACTCATACATAGACTATTATTCTCAAACAGGGTGGTGGACAGTTGTGATCAGAAGGTCAGGGGTTCAAGCTCCACTACCACCTAGCTGGCACTGTAAGGAACTTGAATGAGGTGCTTCACCTGAAACTGCTTAGTTGTATGAATTAAATAATAATGTAAGTTTCCCTGAATAAGGAAGACTACCAAAATATTTTACATGTAAATCTCAGGTTAAAATAATTTTTAATCTGAATATACGATTTTAGTCCTGATAAAATTTACTTTTTAGCGAGTTTATACAATGAATTTGCCAGTTCTCTAGAACAAACTGTCACCTAGCACCTGGTACAACATTGATTTAGCTTTCTATAATGTTTTCATAAGCTGTGTTTTGTTAAATTATTGCACTAATGTTTAGCTGAAAATTTTGTCAAAAATATTCTTATTATTAATATTACCGTATTTGACATGATAAGCGCCCAGGGTGCTTAAAAAAATTGGAGTGGGTGGGTGCTTATTAAAATGTTACCAGCGGGTTGGAACGGTGAATGCTTATTACCATTGAGGTGGAAAACATGAATAATAACAGAACGATACAAGAGTTTTACTGGTATTTGTGTTATTCATTTTGTGGTATCAACCAGACTGCTTACATGAAAGCTGAAAATAAACAGAAAACAGCATAAATGTTGCTCATTAACAGGCAGTGGTGGCCTGGTGGTAAGGTGCTGGATCACTGATCCTGAGGTTGAGGATTCAAGCCCCACTTTCCACGGGGCTGTCACAGTCCCCACAGTGCAGCTAGCTGGGTTATCAAAGGCCAGCCATGTCTCTCACTGTCTATGGTGTGAGGCATGTAAAAAGAACCATTGTTGATGTTCATCAAGAGTAGGCTGCATAGCCGTCAGCATGTTTTCTCACTGCGATGGCCTGGCAAGCAGTCCATAATGTACTCTGCCCTCGCCTGGGATGGCCCCACTAATTATGATGAATGAATGAATGCTCATTAACAGGACATTTGATTCGTTAAGCAACAATGAGTAAAAAGATTATAACATTTTATATATATATATATATATATATATATATATATATATATATATATATATATATATATATATATATATATATTGGTTATCTGCCAATATTTAAGTCATGATGATCAATGATCATGTTCATAGGGTGGCCAAATCCCAAGACCTTACATTTTTTATTATGATATAGAAATTCACTACCCGTAAAAAGCCTTGTCACACCCACTCATTCATATGAATGAGTGGGTGTGGCTAAACTTTGACCTATACTGTATATCATAAAAAAAATAAAATAAACAGCTGATTGTCAGGAGAGTATGAAAAAAAAATTATTATCAGCACCACCATCCACAAATAGGTATGACTGAAAACACATCCGGATGATAATGGGTGTGTTCATGCAGCATTCTCCATATTCTTCATCTGAATTTCTGCTGCGGAAAAAAAGCACTTTTTTTTGTTGTTGCTTTTTTTACATGGCAGATCTGACACAACTTTAGCAATTTTATAAGTATTCACAGAAGCCAATGAATGCCATCGACCTGGCATCACCCAAGCATAGCTGCTGCTAAAATCTCACCTTAGCCACAAAAATGAAGGTACAAATAAATCAAAAGTATCTTCTGGACTGCAAGCATATATAGTACATCTGATGAAATAAGCATTAGCTAATTGTCTAAACAGGTTGCACTCACATGATGCAATCCAATCGGTTTTCCCGCGATGCGATGTGCAATGGTGAGTCTCCATGCACATTAACCATGTTAAGATCACACTTGGCTCTTAGAAGGACATCTGCAATTTCCACACAACCAGAGAATGCTGCCCAGTGCAAACAGATATTCTCCTCCTATCAAGAGAAAACCCCATGCCATTAAACAATTTCAACATAAACAATGGTACAAAATTCGGGGTCACAGGGGACATCAGAGTCGCCAGACCATCACAGATTAAATCAATGATCAATTTTATAATGTTACTAAACAACGATGAGAATCTACACATTCTTATTCAATAGCATGATAAATTCCTGATGTGAATTTACATGGTCTCCCCCTGCTTGTTTAGGTTTCCTCTGGGTTCTCTGGTTTCCTCCCACAATTCCAAAACCATGCACACTTGGCAAACTGGCTGTTCCAAAGTACCACTATTTTTGTTTGTGTGAATGGTGGTTTTCGTGTTACTCTGTGATGGACTGTCGAGCTGTTTGAAGCATCTTTCCTTCAACCAGAGTTGGCTGAGATAGGCTCCAGCCTCCCCACAACCAAGCAGGAATAAACGAATGAATGAATGAATGGCTGATGTAAATTAATACAGCCAATGCGATGACATTGAATGATATTATCTTATGAATAATGTCTGACCTACCAGTGATTCAGGTAAAAAAAAGAGAGATCCAAACTCACCTTGTCTCTGATGTTAGGATCTGCGCTTTTAGACAGCAGCAACTTAACCAGTTCGATATGTTTGTATTCTGTTGCCCAAATCATTGCTGTCCAGCCACCATCATCCTGCGTAGAAGAGCATAGCTGCAAGACTGATAGATCCTATCTACAAGCCTCAGACTAGCACCTGATGATATGTCTACGGTGGAAAATTTAGAAACATTGTTCTGTTCTTTACCTGACAGTTAATGTCCACCAGGCCTGTAAATAGTAAGTGTTTTACTATACTTGTATGTCCAGCTTTAGCAGCAAGATGGAGACATGAAGAGCCTTCCGCATCCTAAAAACACAATAGATTGAAAAGAAGAAGTTAGAGATTTTATATGCAGATCCAAATATGCAGATCCATTTTGGCAGCCATACAACGACACACACCAATGTATAGATGAACAGAGGCATAGAGAGACTAACAAGTGGAAAGAGACTGGTAGGTAAGACGAATGGCTTAAGAGACAGACAGGTAGGCAAACATATTCACATACATATGTACAGTTTATGTGTATAAACATCAATTGATGTGGAGTTTGCATGTTCTCCCTGTGCTTGCGTGGTCTTCCTCTGGGAAGTCTAGTTTCCTCCCACAATCCGAAAACATGCACAGTTGTCTAACTAGCTGCTCCAAATCATCCCTAGGTGTGTGCATTTTGTGCGAGTGTTGGCCCTGCAATGGCCTGGCAAGCTTTTCAGGTTGTTTGTTGCCTGAGCCCAGAGTCCTGTATTCTGGGACAGAGAGTGCTGTGAGGTGTGGGGACTCCAATTCTGACTTCTTTTCGGTCGAGACCGGAGTGAGGCAGGTGTGTGTTCTGGCCCCCACTTTCTTCAGTACTGCAATGGACTGGATCATGGCGGCGGTATCGGGTGGATTGGCCTGCGGTGTGTCGTTCGGTGAGGTTCAGATTACTGATCTGGACTTTGCTGATGACGCAGTGATCTTCGTGGAGATGGTGGATGTCCTGACGGAGACTCTCTGTTCGCTGGATGAGGAGAACTGCTTGGTTTACGAGTCTCCTGGATCAAAACCAAGATCGAGTTTTTCGGCGACCTCTTGGATGCTGCTGTTGACTCGATCGCTGTGGGTTGTGAAAGAGTAGAGATCGTGGAGTCTTTCACCTACCTTGTCAGCGTGGTTCATCGTTCCACTGATTGCAGGGCCGAAATCAATAGTCGACTTGGCCTAGCCTACGGGGCGATGAACTCGCTGGACAGGACCGTGTGGCAGTTGAGGTATCTGAGCAGGCGGACGAAAGCCTGAGTCTCGGCCCCTTGTGCTCTCTGTCTTGCTCTACTCGAGCGAAACATGGACGCTCACGGTTGAGCTTGGACGACGACTGGACTCCTTTGCTACGACTTCCCTTCGCTGTATCTTCGGATACTGCTGGTGGGACTTTGTTACCAACCGGAAGGTGCTCGAGGATGCGGGGATAGTTAGAGTAACCTGCTTGATTCGCGACCGTCAGCTGTGCTACTACGGGCACCTGGTGTGTTTCCTGCCTTCGGACCCAGCACATTGGTTCCTGTCTATTCGGGATCCTTGGGGCTGGAGCCGATCACGGGGACGGCCGCATGCGACGTGTGATTGTTGCAGCTGAGGGCTGCCCTGCCGGGGGAAGGGGGTATGGGCCCTGCACAGGCCTGGTCGATCGGCAGGAGAGGGCTGGATGAGTGGAAGCGGCTGGTGGACGCAGTGAAGTGCTGTCCCGGTGCATGCCCTCATACCTGACCTGAGCTCAGAGTCGGCTGAAATGGGCGCCAGAATCTCTGTGACCCTAAATAGGAATAAGTGGTTCAGAAAATGAATGAATGAGAATGAACACAGACGCATAAAAAGTTGGGACATTATACAAATGCAGAAGTGCCAATTTCAATATTTTATTTTGAATAGAATAGAGATGGCACGTCAAAAGTTTAAACCAAGAAAATGTATCATTTTAACGGGAAAATATGTTGATTTTAAATTTCATGGTGTCAACAAATCTCAAAACAGTTCGGACAAGGCCATTTTCACTACTGTGAAGCATTCCCTCTTTTTCTTTCAACAGTCTGCAAACGTCTGGGGACTGAGGGGACAAAGTTTCTCAAGTTTAGAAATAGGAATGCTGCCACATTCTTGTCTAATACAGGCCTCGTAACTGTTCGACTGTCTTGGGCCTTCTTTGTTGCACCTTCCTCTTTATGATGCTCCAAATGTTCTCTACAGGTGAAAGATCTGGACTGCAGGCTGGCCATTTCAATACCTGAATCCTTTTGCTACCCAGCCATAATGTTGCAACTAATGCTGCATGTTGTCTGGCATTATCATGTTGAAAAATGCAAGGTCTTCTCTGAAAGAGATGACGTCTGGATGGGAGCATATGTTGTTCTAGAACCTGAATCTAGAACCGGAATATACCTTTCTGCACTGATGGTGTCTTTCCAGACGTGCAAGCTGCCCATGCCACAAGCACTCATGCAACCAATACCATCACAGATGCAGGCTTCTGAAGTCAGTGTTGATAACACTTTGGGCTGTCCTTGTCCTCTTTAGTCCGGATGACATGGCATCCCAGTTTTCCATAAAGAACTTCGAATCGTGATTCATCTGACCACAGAACAGTTTCTACTTTGCTACACTCCATTTTAAATGACACCTGGTCCAGAGAAAACGCCTGCGCTTCTGGGTCCTGATTAGAAATGGCTTCTTCTTTGTACTGTAGAGTCTCATCTGGCATCGGTGGATAGCATGATGGATTGTGTTCTCTGACAATGGTTTCTGGAAGTATTGCTGAGCCGATTCTGTGATTTCCCTTACAGTAGCATTCATGTTTATGATGCAGTGGCATTTAAGGGCAAGATGATCATGGGCATCCAGCATGGTTTTTCGGCCTTGACCCTTATGCAAAGAGATTCTTTGAATCTTTGGATGATGTTATGCACTGTAGATGATGACAACTTCAAACTCTTTGCAATTTTCCCCTGGCAGACACCTTTCTGATATTTTTCAATTTTTCTGTGCAACATTGGAGGAATTCCTGATCCTCTACCCATTTTCACTTATGAGAGACACTGCCACTCTGAGAAGCTCTTTTTTATACTCAGTCATATTGCCAATGGATCTCTTTAGCGGTAATTGGTCTACCAGCTGTTCGTTATAAGTACAATTGACTTTTACCAACCTCTTATTGCAACCTGTGCCAACTTTATTGAGATTTGTTGGCACAATGAAATTTAAAATCAACATATTTTTCCCTTAAAATTATGTTTTCTCAGTTTAAACTTTTGACCTGTCATCTATGTTCTTGCTAAAAAAAAAAGGGTTGTGACAGGAAGGGCATCCGACGGAAAAACCTCTGCCAAATCAAACGTGCGAATCAGACGATTCGCTGTGGCGACTCCCAAGTAAAAGGGAAAAAGCCGAAAGGAAGACAGACAGACAGACATCTATGCTCTAGTTGTAAAAAAAATATTGAAATCTGGCACATCCACATCATTGCATTCAGTTTTTATTCACAATTTGTATGGTGTCCCAACTTTTTTTGGAATTCTGTTTGTAGATAGATAAATAGACGGACAGACGGTGTGCTATAATATTAATAACATGGTGTAGCTTGAGGACCTTGTTGGAAACAATGGCTCCAGCTCTCAGCAAGTAGTATACTGTATCCAGCTGATTGTTCTCACAAGCATCCATCAGTGGTGTGCGCTGGTCCTCATCGCATATATCCAGGTTTGCACCAGCCTGACCAAAAAAGAAAAAAAATCCCTTTTAAATGTGTAAGTACAACTGCAGATGGCCAGGGTTAATATACATGAATAAAACTGGGGTTGGTCATCGGGAAAGCAAGCAAAATTTGAAAGTAGCATCTCTTTCAGGCTCTGGTTCAACCTTCCTCTTCCCTCAGAGTCCTACCAAACTCATGTCCCTTTTACATGTACTCTGACTTAAGGTTCATGCAAGTTAGGGTTATGGACAAGCAGGGAGAGACTGAATATCTGATTGGGTACAAGATTATAACAGTAGCCATAGGTAACAGATTTTTTCCAACCTTTTTCAGATCTCATAGGTTATTGATATTACATAAAGGTGATTTCAAACCTTAAAACAGTGTGTGCACAGTTAAAAATAAGCCAAAATCAATCCACTAAACATGAGGTGCATTATTGCTGACCTGGACCAACATGTGGCAGATCTCCTGATGTCCGGCTTCAGCTGCTACGTGGAGCGGCGTGCGTTTACTCTGGGTCTCCATCTTGAAGTTCGGATCAATTCCATCCACTACAAAAAAAGAGCGAAACAGTCACGGTATCACAGTAGTTGGCGTGAAGGGTGTCATCAAGTAAAGAGACAATAGCTTACCAAGCATCATTAAGACTTTCTGCAGCTCGCCCTGCTTAGCAGAAATATAGAGCTGTTTCGGGTGAAAGCGAAGCTTCTTGGGCCTGAGAAGAAGAAACACAACAGACATTGTACCAAATGATGAATATATACTTAAATATTAATAACACAAACTAAAAAAATATACGGTATACGTATATTATCAGTTTCATGCTGTTTAGAGTTTAATTGTGCAAGCTAAAGTCTATTTTTCTTACTTCTCTGCATCCAGTGCCAACAAAATAGTTTCCAGGGTCTCCTTAGGAGGTGCTGTAGGGGGTCCAGCCCCAGCTGCTTTACCCACATGATCTGGAATGGTGTCTTCTGGGGTAAACGATTCATTCCCAGACCTCGACAAAGTGCTATCTGCTCTTCCTTCTCCCAATAAGAGGTGAGATTGCCTAAAAAAAAAAAAGCCTGTCCATCATTTAGTCAAGTTGTCTCTCAAAAGACAAAAAATAAACAAACTACAGTATTTCCCGCCACTTTTATGTTAAAAAAAAAAGGTTTGACAAGTATTTACAGCTTGTATCCATGAAGAATACTTGTTTGCCGTACCCTTCCGTGGTGGTATCTGCCTTGCCCTCTGAAGTTGCCGGGGTGTTTGGACTCTGGCTACGGGGCATTGTAGAGGTGGTGTCCGCTTTGGCTATGGTGACTTCTTTGGCCTTGCTGATCTCCTCGCCACAGTGTGGACAGAAGCTCTGGCCTTTCAGGACTGACGCACAGTGCCGATGAAAGCGGTGAGAGATGTTCACCTCTGGTTGGCATTCCATGAAGGTTCCCTGCAGTGAGAAAAGATGTTGCACTGAGCTTTATTGAACCTTCTTCAGAGACCTCTGCTGACAGCAGAGAAATTAATAAATGAGAAGGTTAAGCTACAGACACACTCACCGCCCTACAGAAGTAGCCACAGCCAGGGCAGCACTGATGTTTGATCATTCCTGTACGATGCTCCTCACACAGCACCAGCAGCTGCACAGAGTTCGATGGCCTCATCATCTCGTGCTTCAACACAGCACTTTGACACCGACTCAGCTACATGGGAGTACAGATGGAGTGTACTTTAATGACAGAGATCAGATGAAAATCCTTTTAAACTGTATACAGTAGGCCCTCGATATTCGTGGGGGTTTGGTTCTGGCCCCTCCCACGAATGAAGATAATCCACGAGTTCTGTACCCGGAAGTAAAATCCCATGTATCATATTACATGCGAATGAGCAACTGGAAGTAAAATACAGTAAAATATCTATTACAGGCACTAAAATATGCTTCTTATACACATTCTACAGACAGTCTTACTCGTTAATACAGTATTAATGTCGTAAAATATAGTAATGATTAAGAAAAACCTTTTAATTTTGTACTGTGATATTTATTAATAAAATATATAAACATTATACAGCATACTTTATATAAATATATATCTATACATACACATATACACACATACAGTCGGCCCCCTACTTATGAAGACCCCTGGGTACAAAATCCCTGGGTTACGAAGATCATTTTCCTCAGTTTCCGTCCCCAGGATACGAAAACAACCCCCTCTTACGAAAAAAAAAATTCAAAATTCAAACGCGCCAATCAAAATTTCACACGACGCACGAGTTGCTCTCTCATTGGCTGTCTCTCAACATCCCGCCCCACTGGCCTCCCAGATAGACTGGAGGAAGCTTAACTCTTTAGTTTTTAGTTTGTTTTTTAAGTTGTTTAATTTAATAAATGTTTAATAAATGTGGGTGCATTTGAGCTCATCTGGAATTCCGATCCCTCAAGGAATCAAGTTAAAGTTGAGTTTGTCAAGCAGGGAATGCGCTTTGAATTCCACGTCTTGTGGGCGTGGCCTGCAGCACACACGAGAGAGAGAGAGAGAGAGACAGGGGTGTGTGTGTGTTTGTGTGCTAATAAAAATGTTTAATAATGGTTTAATTAATAAATGTGTTAATAAAATGGTTTAATAAGTTAATAAAATGTTTAAATGGTTTAATAAATATTTTTCTTTTACTTTTAACACATTTCATACAAAATTGGTGTACTTTTATCATTTTTAAAGGGTTTATGGGGTTTATCCAGTCCACAGACTGAAGCCTTGGAATGAATTAGGCGTTTAACATGTAAAATGTGCCCCCCTACTTACGAGATCCCTCTGGGTACGAAAACTCCGGGTTACGAAAAACATTTTTCAAAGTTTTCGTCCTCTGTATACGAAAACAACCTGCTCTTACGAAAAGCTCCAAATGCGCCATTCAAAATTCAAACCATGAGCGAGTTGCTCTCTCATTGGTTGTCTCCCAACAATCCATCACACTGGCCTCATATTGGCCAGGAGGCAGCTGAACTGTACCCATACTTCCTGTTTGTCACATGCGTGAGAGAGGAGAGTTCAACAGAAATGTTGGCTCATAAGTTCTTTTTGAGAGATCATTGCAGTGCTATATTTCGTTATCCATCATGGACCCGGAAAATACTCAAAAAGCGGAAATACAGTGACGGAGGTGATTATTTCGTTACAATATTGAAGCAGAAGGATCATGGAAACAGAGTGCTCCATGGGACAAGACATCTGATCTCGCAAGGAAGCAAGTCAGTATTGAATCAGGACCTCGGATCATTCAAACAGATACTGTAATTCCGCTTTGAATAGAACATACTGTCCATTTAAATATTTAAATACAATTTCTCTATCAGCTCCAGGCCGCGTGTGGGCGGTGCCTGCATTCGGCAAAACACACCAGAGAGTTTTGTGTGTGTGTGTGTGTGTGTGAGAGAGAGAGAGCGAGAGAGAAAAACAGTGTGTGTGTGTGTGTGTGTGTGTGTGAGAGCAAGAGAGAGAGAGAGAGAGAGAGAGAGATGGAGGGAGACAGTGTGTGTACGTTTGTGTGTGTGTGTGAGAGAGAGAGAGAGAGAGAGAGACTGTGTACAGAGTCAGTCAGAGATGAAAGGAGGCGTTCTTTACTCTCTTGTAAAGTTGTTTAATTCAGTAAATGTTTAATAAATGTTGCGCGCTCAGCTGAATGTAAGCAAAACGCGGCTCATCCAGACAGCCGATCCCTCAAGGATACAAGTTAAAGTTCAGTTTAGACCTCTGATCTGTCAAAGTAGGGAATGCACTTTGAATTCCCCGTCTTAAAATGCTCCAGCGAGTTCGAGAACACAGCCATCAAAATCAAAGTCCCCCCCCAAAACAGACCATAACAAACATAAAAGAACATATGTAATAAATTGGATAAACAAAACGATAAACATGCTACACCACAGTACATAAAATCACACACAAATATTCTAAACATTAACTTAGGTACTGTACTGAAATAATGATTGAAAAAGACTTTAATACTAGAGTGCTTTAAGATGATTATTTCTCTTCAGGCACTTCACAGGAAACTGTCATTTCTTCAGGAGAAAGTCTTATTTCTTCAGAAGAGACATCCAATGTTTTCTATCGCTTAGCCAGAGAAGACGCACAGCGTTTGAGTGGCATAATACAGCTTAACTGGTAATTAAAATACACTAAAAAAAAGAGGCTCATGGAAAACTTGTGCGCGAATGAGGGAAAAAGGGGTGTTACATCATCTCAACCAATCAGCAGGAACAAAGACAGCCACTGGCTAAATTTGAGTGACGTGTCAGTTGCCTGGCAGTCTGCGAATACTCAAACTGTGAGTGCAAAACCGCGAATAGTCAAGGGCCTACTGTATCTCATATAATTGCATGAAAAGGTGGCTCACACTAGAGGTATGATTGAAAAGCGACTGACGCGATTTGTAATTCGCAGTTGTTGCATTTCATTCTCAAATTTCTTGTGCAACAGTCACATTTTTGAAATCTCTGCGAATGTCGCAAAAAGAGGCCCTGAGAGTCTTACACATCGCAATAGATTCTCTTTTTTTGCCAAGCATTCGCAAACAAATCGGTCAGAAAAATTGGTGCGTGACCTCGCAGCTTGAAAATTTCAAGTCACCAACCCCCCCTACAATTTTATCACAACTCTAGTCCGATCACCCCTTTATAGTTCACATCAATATATAAAGAATGATGTCCCTATACATTATGACGTGATGGGACTGAATTCTGGATTGTGATTGGTCAGAACAATTTCCTAATGGTGAATTTGGATTTGGTAATATTTACATGCATTCCAAAGACACATCAATGAAAATAAAGTAAACCATTAGGTTTTAAAAAAAAACACTTCAGATGTCTCAGAGAGAGAGAGAGAGAGAGAGAGAGCAGAAACTCTGAGTGGCTACATCAACAACCTGCTACATTCATAATAAGACAGTAATTTTAATAATATAACCAGAAATATAAGCATCAATGTCTACAATTAAATGTTACCTTCATGTATGTAAATACAGAGGATTTGCTTCAATATGCAAAATACTAGTAACAGTCAAGAAGGCAAGGTCAAAACAGACTTTGCTAGACAACGTGCCCACTTCTGGGACAAGATTCTTTGGGCAGATGAAACCAGAGTGAACTTGCACCAGAATAATAGGAAGAGACACATGGAAAAGAAAATCAAAAGTTTCTTGATCCAAAGCATATCACATCATCTGTCAAACATGCTGAACATGATCACATACGGCTGCCAGAGGTACTGAGGTGACTGGTGTTAATTGATAATGTGACTGCTAATAAAAGAAACAAGAAGAATTCTGAATTGCATGAAGCTATACTTTCTGTTCAGATTCAGTCAAATACTGTACTGCACAACTCCTCAGAAGACACTCTCTGGTATAAATGTAAAATGACCCAAAACACACCGCAAAAGCAACACAAAAACATTAAGGGCTTTAGAAATTGAACGTTCTCAAAATAGTCTGGTATGTTCAGTCAAATGTCCATGCTTTTCACTTACTGAAAACAGAACACCAAAAAAGCAAGAAACAACCAAAAGGTTGCTACTGTGAAAACAAGACAATGCATCTCAAGGGAGGAAATTTGTTGATGTCAATGGGTTCTAGGCTTCAGGCACTTATGGACAACACAGAATCCAAGTATTAAAATTATACTTATTTGGATAGCTTGTCCAGTTATTTTAAGCCTGTGAAATTGGGAGCACTGTGTACAAAAATGGCTGTAATTCAGATTAATGCAATTAATTAATGCAAAGTTCCATTTGTATTCATTATATTAAAGATGAGCTAAATGCTTCAATGTTATCTCAAGCGCTTAATTTAAAATCCATTATAGTGGTGAACAGCGAGCAAAAATTGTGGCATTGCTTAACCTATGGCCTAAACTGAATACACCTGTATTGTCTATACTGCATGTTCTCACCTGTCCATCCACACTCTCGGTGGCCATGCACTTCCTGTCAGCCAGCGTGAGGATCTCTCGGCTCTTGGGTGTTTCTATTCGACAGCTACACAGTGGAAGCTCCTGTACCATGTCCGCCGCTGATCTCTGTGCTGTGCTAGAGGCTTACACACACACACACACACACACACACACACACCTCACTTTGTAGAAATTATACAAGTTGATTTACAATGTTGAATTAGTTTTTGTATAGACATTCAGTTGTTATTACACATTACATGCTCTACAAATCACCCCCCCCCCCAAAAAAAAAATCAAGCAGGAATTATCAAATTCAGAAATTTAAATTAATTAATTCTTTCATAAACAAAATTTAATAGAACACCAAATACAATAAATGTATGCTTATGGAAAGAGACACCAATTGTATTGATTTACATGCTAGCAGACTGGCATACAAATTCTATCATGTATTGAGATTTTTAAAAATTGCTTTCAAACGTAGGTTCTGGTCTTCGCTACCACCAGGGGGCATCCTTTCCACTTTCAACTGAGAGCACACCACTGCTGAATCATCAGCATGGGAAGGATATCAAGAATTCTTACAATACTTTCAACTTGCTTGGAATTTCCAATTTCAGTATATGGTGTCTCACCCATGCTTTCAGTGTTCAGCAAGGCATCTTGGGCTTTCAAGTTAAGTGACTCTAGTGGAACCTCTGTGTATGCCTTGTTCTGGTCCACAGGGGAAGGGACAGAAGCGGGAGCATAGGTTGGAGTCTCTAACTGAGTCTGAGCATTCAAACCTAAAAGTAGAGGATCAGAAGCAGTGAGAGTTCAACAGCATTGTAAAACAACTCTTACCTATAATCAGTCTCTGGCTGGAACTAAATCATTCCAGTTGTGTTGTTTTTTGGGTGGTGATTCGATCGCATGAGGATTGGTAATCCAAGCACAAGGTTTTTACCCCTTATAAATTTCTGCATCTTGCTTACCTCCCTTACTAACGAACGTCTTACCTGGGCTATGATTTGTTGTTGGTTTCTTTAGGTAAAGTCAGTGCAGTGCATTTTGGAGACTCAGCAGTAGGTGTGGGAGGTGATAATATTTTATCGATACTGACATTATTATTGCTTTTGTTTATTAGTTCCTGACCAATTTTCTGCTTAACAAACTGTACAATGAATGCCTATCTATTAAACATCTGAACATGGTAAAATAAGCATGAAAAGATTATGCTGACAGCAAGATGATGGGCGAGCCAAGCAGCTGGCTGTAGCCTCGGTGCTGGCTATAAACAACAGTCTGTTTGTAATCATCTAAAATGGAAGACATGAGAGAATAGTGGTACACCATTTGCTTTCATTTAGTTTCCCTTTGTCACAGAAAAACTTCCAAGCATGCCAGCATGATCCTAATGCTATGATAGCACAGGATCTTTACCTTTGTTAAAGATAGACATGCTGATTGGTTGGGAACCAGTGACACCCATCCGTAGAGTCCAATTCATTGCATTCTTGAATTTTTACACTATGGCGTGTCAAAAGATATTCAACCATACTGCTGGTGTTTTCTGATAAAAGAAACCAATAAATTCAGCGGTGCACCATTCTGAAGAACTGGCCAATTCGGAATTCCTTCTCAACTGGAACTGGTTTTCACATCCAATTCACCTTAGGTATGAGATCATCACAAAACAATTTTGCAGCTACATTTAATAGAAGCCAACACTACAAATCGTCTTGAGAACACAATTGTCACTGTGAAGCATGGTGTTGGGGGGGATCATGTTCAGAGGCAAATTTGTTTCTACGACTAATGCCCTCCTTACTTGGTCACAGATGTTGGTGGAAAGCCATACTTTAAGCACTACTATAACTGAGCCATTTTCTCTACATTTTTTCATAATATCATTCATGGTCATTTGTGAAAGTGTAGGATATTTTAAAGAGCTAAACCTTGTCTTGGACCTTCTCGTGCTGTTTAGTTAGGTACTTTCTTCAAAACCTTGAGAAATTGGTGCATTTGTACTAACATCATGTGGCAATTCACACAGCTAGGCACAAGTTAAACCATTATGTTGCTTCTGATGCAAAACACTTACATCGAGGTATTACTCTACCTGAAATCTCCAAGGACTTGGTTTTTAACTTCTTTTTACGTTTTCTGGCAGGCCGGACCCAAGGGCTGTCTGTCTTTGCCTTCTTTTTAACCTTCTTCTTTAAGCTGGATTCAGAACTCTGAAGCCGACAAAAACAACAAAAAACCCACCTTTGAAACAAATTCTCCCATAATAATTAAATAACGTATAGATTCTAATTTTTAAATGAGACTCATGAAGTGGTCAAACTAACCACTAGGCCATTATGCCAACCTACTGCCTTGTTTTATTAATTTCTCTAGTGAGAGGACGTATTCCAAGGCAGTGAAAACATCTCAAATGGTTCCAAGGAACAACTTGAGCTCTTTAAACAAAAAGATGTCTAGTGCCATCACCAGGTCTGAGTCATCGTGTTCTTCCTCCCCTTCCTCTTCAGCCGTCTCTTCAGACTCATGCTCCTCTCCAAGCTGAATCATGAATTTAAAAAAAATAACAATAATTAAAAAGGTGGACACTCCAACAAATGAAACGGTAAGCTGGCATTTTGTAGTTCTTTTATATATATATATTTTTTAAAAAGAAAGAAAACACCAGTACACTCTTTTCCTGTCCATAAAATTAAAATCAGGTGTTCCCAAGAAGGTGCCATTGATTGGAAAGTGTGTGTGAATGAGTGTGATAGTACACCAAGATCTAAAGAATTCTCTAATGCCATCAGAAAATAGATTTGCAAAAATATTGACTATGCCTGCGTAGATTTGAAATTACTGCCAGGCTTTCCATTATTGGCTTCCCTGTTTAATTTAGAGCTGAAGGGAAACCATTCAGTAAAAGATCATCAAAGGTCAGATCTGGAGGTAACTTGCAATTGATGGTGTAAAAAAATTGCTCGGCAATCAGAAAAAAGATTTGACAAAATTGACCTGCGGGTGGGCATGCCAGAGAAAAGCCTTTGCGGTTCAAAAAGGATATGGGAACAATGACCAGGACCTTTTGGAATAATGTGTTCTGGCAAGGTAAATCAAAGATTTATTTAGCCACAGTTACAGTACACGTGTGAAAAATTTTTTTCCACCTAAACATCTATGAATCATGGTAGTGGAAATGTTATGTTTTGGGGTTGGTTTGCTGACTCAGGGATTGGGCAGAATTCATAGATTAATAAAGATGGCTTGAGGATAATGTGATGTTTTTGGCCAAAGGTTGGTTTTGAACCAGAGATAGATACTTCAGCAGGATGAAAGTCCTAAGCCCACTCGAATAATCAACAAGGAATGGTTCACAAATTAGAAATATACAAATGCTCCCCAACTTGGGGGCAGTGGTGGTCTAGTGGTATAGGGCGCTGGATCGCTGATCCAAAGGTTGGGGGTTCGAGTCCCACTCTCCACAAGGTTGTCACTGTGTCCGTCCCCCCCCCCCCCAGTGCAGCTAACTGGGTTATCAAAGGCGGGCCATGTCTGTCACTGTCTATGGTGAGAGGCATGTAAAAGAACCATTGCTGACATTCGTAAAGAGTAGGCTGCAAAGTCGTCAGCGTGTTTTCTGTCCCTTGCTAAAAGGGTTGTGACAGGAAGGGCATCCGACGTAAAAACCTCTGCCAAATCAAACGTGCGAATCAAATGATTCGCTGTGGCGACTCCCGAGTAAAACGGAAAAAGCCGAAAGGAAGACAGACCAGACAAATGCTCCCCAACTTAAGAACGAGATACGTTCGGAAAGGCCGTTCATTGGATGAATTTGTTTGTAAGTGGTTACAGGGCATTCTTTAGAGAGGAACGTATGTTTAAAGCTTGTATAAGTAACCTATACAAGTTTCTATTGTATACAAGTATCTCTCTCTATCTCTCTCTCTCTCTGTGTGCATAATCATCTTATTTCATTCCATTGAATTTATCATTTATTGGTAATAGCTGCAAAACTAAATGCACCATAATTTACCAAGTTAACTGACATCTGGAACTTTTAGCCGTTCCCAAAATGCAGGAGACAGAGTAGGATGAACACAGAGAGACCTTATTGTTACAGGTGAGGAACTTGAGCAAGGAGAAAACGTAGTCACTGCTAGTGACGAGGAAAATAAGCAAAACTTTAGATACGGGGAACTATGGAGCGGGAATTGGTTGAGCGTGGAGCTGAAACCAGGAGCCAGAGAGATCACAGGAAAACAGGGACATGAAGAGGGACAATCTTCTAGCACCGGGATGAGCCCGCTGCTCGTCTTTATAGCACGGTAGATTGGTGAGTAGGATCAGATGTACGCATTGCGATCTACCCACATGTGTCAGCCACCACTCTCTGCCGAAGCCTAATCGAATAGTAAGTGTACCTCAGGATAATGTTTAATCATATTTCATACTTATATTTATAATATATCTTTCTATAGATTTTATTCAATTTCTATTTCTACTTGTTCTTCAATTTGATTTCATTTTCGACCTCGGACAGCCCTGTTCGTAAAACGAATGTTTGTAAGTAGGGTAGTGTCTGTAGATGGAATGGTAGCGCCAAAGCCTAGATTTGAACCCCATTGAAATGTTGCAACTGAAGGAAAAGTGGTAAAAAATTTCAACAAGGTGACTGATAGACAATTACAATAAAGGCCTACATCTATTGATATTTTGGTAAATAATAGCCTAATGGTGCTTTAATCCATTCCAGAACCAGATATGATGAGTATTTTGGGTCACTGCCCTGCTGAAACATTCAATTACACACAAGGTTCTGAAGGTCTGTGGTTATGTTGAAAAATTCTGAGATGATCACTGACAAAAAGACAGCTGCCGAGCATGATGCTACCATGATCATAAATAACAGATAGAACAGTTCTCTTGGGGTGGAATGCCGACCCTTTATGCCCTCCCAATCTCTGTTTATTTTGGCCAAAATCCTCCAGAAGGATAAATTTTCAGTGTGGTGAACTGGAATTGCCTCCTAATATGTGAGGCGCTCCAGCGAAAGTAGGTTCTTGTCGCACAGACCACTTTTGAGATAAAGGCCAGAAAAGTAAAAATAGTCCATTTTTATCGAAATTTGTATTTTTGCAGAAACTATTACAACAAGTATTCAATAATCACTTGCTCACGTGACTAAAACTCACTAAAAATGTCTCCCCCCCCATTTTTCTGGTGAGTCCCCTCATAAAACTAGATAAGAACAGTAGCACACTTACAGGTTTTCATTGCAATTATTCACTGAGTTCGGAACAAGACACACTATAATCCATACACCAGAAGAACGGCCGTGAAGTAGTCTCTCCATTTTGGATACTGTTTTGATATTAAAATGCAGTTTCAGCAAATAAAATAAAGGTTATGAAGACGATATGCTCGTAAACAATGCAGGCTAGTTGCTAAGGAAGATCTGAAACGAGCACACTGATTGGTTAGCTTGGGCTTGCACATGCGCAGTGCCCGTCGCACATTAACTTCCGGTTTACTTCCTGCTTTTGGTTTAACTGCATACTGAATTTATCTCCGTCTTTCTCTACAATAACAGTCATTAAGTTTATTTATAAGATTGTGAATACACATGATTTCTGGAAAAAGAGAGTGAAATGCTATCTGCTATGTCTTGTAGTAAGAGTGTAGCTGTTACATTCGACGCGAGAATTGGGCTTTGAAGATGTCGGAATGCTTGGCGTTCTTGAAGATTATTTTGCCGGTGAGTATTTTTCTCTGCATGCAAAATTCGATTATGGAATATTTTTGATTATTTGATTTGTGTGTAATCTTATCTGGACTGGACATGCTGGATTGTGGGTTGTTTAGTTTTGTACGAAAATTGGTCAAGACCTCAAAAATACTTAAATGTTTCATTCCTTTTACAGATGAACAAACTGATGATGATGATGCCAGCTGTGTTGATAAAGCTTTTGATTTTGATGTTGATGAAGAAGAGGCATCTGTTAATAAAAGTGTGCATGAGTCAGTTTGTTGTGTTTGTGATGATGTGATCCTTTCTGCTGAGCAGGATATAGATTAAGATAATAATAATAATGAGGGCAGAGTTGATGAAGCTTACTTGTATAAAGAGATCAGAGAGTTTTGTTATATGGTTTTCTTATATATAGGTTTCTTAATTTCAGTGTGATTGTTTGAACCTGACAGTGTTTTTTTTTTTAATCAGTATCATTTGAAGGCATTTGAACCTTTATATATAACGGTTGAAAAGATAAATACTGATCTTATTGGAATAAACAGAAATTTAAAAAAAAATAGTTGTTTTTTTCTTAATTTTTGGGGGGTTAACACAGTGACTGATGGGTTTAAAAAGGGCCTGTCAGATTAAAATGAGGATGATTTCTCTTATCTCTTCCTAATACTCTTCCTAGACATGTTTTTCTGTTTATATGGCTGAGGTGCATAAAAATGTTTGGTTGCTAAGGACTAATGATGTTGAAAGAAGTGCAATCTTTGTGCTCATTTTTCTCTAAAACGTCTTTTGAAATTTTTAGTTGAATGCTAACACAAGAAATGTCATAGCTCGGTCAGTTTTCAAGGTATTGACAAACTTTTCGCTGCATTTTTGCAGCTCTTGGCGTCCTCTATTGGACCATGTAAAAAGCTAATTTTTCATTTTTGGACACAAGAGCCATCCTCCACACCTGTGGGATTGAAGTCAGTCGACTTTCTTCTTGAGATTCTTCAGAAATTTCTTTTCCAGTCATCTCTTCTTCATCTTCGGAATCATCTTCCGACTCTGATTCTTCAGACTCATTTTCTGCTCGATCCCCATTCACCTGCACTGCTTCATTCGGCTGCTGCAGAGCAACAGATTGCCAAGAAACCTATTAAACTTACTTATGTGTCCATGACAGAACCCACTGTCGACAAATGTTAACAAAATATCTACCATTACTGCACAAACCTCCACATGCCACACTCACGAGGTCATAAAACAGCACACCAAATAAACAAAGTTTCAATATGAAGGGGTCCTCTGTATCGCTGATGTGTCTGGATTGCTGACCTGAAAAGTAGGTGGTGACTGGGGCACACGTTGGAACATCTCCAGCACCGTGCGCTGCTTTAGCACTTTGGATTTCTTCTTGGGAACAAGGCTGTATGTTCCCATCTTTCTCTTCTTCTTCCTCAACACAGATGCTACTGAGTAAGAAGAAGTCTACAGTCAATACCAACATATTACCAAATGCAAATAAAGCAGTTTGAAGATCTGGTTCAGTTATGTAAGGTATTTACAGAAATGTATTACAGAATACATTTTCAGAATGTTCAGTTCATGTCTATTAAGATTTTTCAAATTACACACGCAGTCTGCTTCAAGGCAATTTTTCAAGGTTTTTTGGCCAGACCTGGGATCGGAGTCATTCCAAAATGCTAATCATCTTATGGAACATTTACTGACTTGGATTTCTCTTCATCAAGCTGGTATTTTGGGTCTTCATTTTCAACTGTCTATCAGAGTCCTGTGGGTTCATAACCAAATAGACTGGTATCTAGACCTATCCATCATTCATTGTCTGCAATAGTTATATCAAATGTTTTCAAAACTAATTTGTACTCCTCTCCTGATCAGCACTTTCTAACATGGAGATCCTCTACTTGCTCTATAAGGGTTTTTTGGACCTCAGCCTTGGCAGTCAGATAAAACCACGGATGACATCAAGAAAATCTGACATTAACAGATGAAATTTACTTGAGGTTAAATCAGACACCCTAATCAGAATGTCTTTTCAATTCATACTCACAACCTGATTACATCACATCTACCAAGCAATGAGGCTGGGGATAATAAAAGATTGAAGACAATCTCTGCACGTTCATGGAGGACTGTTGGGATTCATACCCAAAACTTGGAGAATTTTCATGTCCACTGGACTTGAAAAAGTTGTATCCATAAACAACTTGGACCATTTGAGTCAGTCTGAAGAAGTGGCCCAAGATCAATTACAGCAAGAAATACAGGGCCATTATTCTAGCCACCATTAAATAACATACCATATTTTCCGAACTACAAGGCGCACTTAAAAACCTTTAATCTTCAAAAAACTGACTGTGCGCTTTATAATCCGGTGTGCCTTATATGTGGATGAAGTCGTGCGGTTCCATCTCACTGTCCCAGTCAAAACCCTAGTGAAGCAAACTAATTCAGAGCTTACCATCATTCCGGTGGATTAATCAAAGAACTTCAACCGCTAGATATTGGTTTCAACAGGTCGAAAGTTAGAGGGATCCAGGGTTCATGTCCAAATACCAGGATCAAGCACTGCTACAGGTGTCCTCCTGAGACTTTGGATTAACCTTCTTGAATTTAAAGTTACATTGATACAGCTCCTTAAGAGTAATGACATCCGTTCTGAAATGAACACAATACTAATGTGCTGTCTCTTTAAAGGGGCGAAGCTGAGAGAAGGTCACGACCCAAGAAGACTTCTAATCTCAGTCTCTGTTGATCTGACTCCATGCATGAGGGAATAATAGATAAAATATAATAATAATAAAAAAATAATAGAGGGATCCGTACTTTATGTCTGACTCGCGCAAGGGTTAAACTCAGACACTTAAGAGGAAGAATTTGACGGATTTGTGGAAGAGGAATGAACTAAAAAAGTGAGTTAATTGTTTTATATTGTTACACCTGAACAAATGTTGAGTTATTATGAAGTGTATTATTTTATATTTTATGTGTTAAAAGCTGAACAATGTTGAGCAGTGTGCAAAATGAGCGCCGGCCCATCGGTATTTGCCGCCATTTTTGTGGGAGGTTCATAAAAATCCATTCCATTTCCAGCCCCCATGTCAGGCAGAAAGCCTTTTCAGTAAAATGAACAATCCACCGTTGCCAAAGATATGACACTCATTAACTTGATAAAGTAACACTAACAATTACGGACCGTCCATGTTTTGTTTACATTTGTGCAACATCTTTCGGCAACGGGGAAAATTACGGTGCAATAAATTGGCATCGACTCATTAATAACGTTGGAAATCCTAAAACAGTCGACCCCCCTACTTACAAAACCCCCTGGGTACGAAAACTCTGGGTTACGAAAAACATTTTCCTAGATTTTCGTCCCCTGTATACGAAAACAACCTCCTCTTACGAAAAGTGCCAAACGTGCCATTCAAAATTGAAACGCGCCAATCAAAATTTCACATGATGCACGAGTTGCTCTCTCATTGGCTGTCTCCCAACATCCCGCCCCGCTGGCCTCCCATTGGCCAGGAGGGAGTTGAATCTCCATAGTACTGCACCCACAAAGCTTGTTTGTCACTCGCGTGAAGGAGAGTTGAACAGGACTGTTGCTTGTTTTGAGATAATTGCAGCGTTATACTAGTCCTACTCAAAAAATTAGCATATTGTGATAAAGTTCATTATTTTCTGTAATGTACTGATAAAAATTAAACTTTCATATATTTTAGACTCATTGCACACCAACTAAAATATTTCAGGTATTTTATTGTTTTAATACTGATTGATGATTTTGGCATACAGCTCATGAAAACCCAAAATTCCTATCTCAAAAAATTAGCATATCATGAAAAGGTACTCTAAACGAGCTATTAACCTAATCATCTGAATCAACCAATTAACTCTAAACACCTGCAAAAGATTCCTGAGGCTTTTAAAAACTCCCAGCCTGGTTCATTAGTCAAAACTGCAATCATGGGTGAGACTGCCGACCTGACTGCTGTCCAGAAGGCCATCATTGACACCCTCAAGCAAGAGGGTAAGACACAGAAAGAAATCTCTGAGTGAACAGGCTGTTCCCAGAGTGCTGTATCAAGGCACCTCAGTGGGACGTCCGTGGGAAGGAAAAAGTGTGGCAGAAAACGCTGCACAACCAGAAGAGGTGACCGGACCCTGAGGAAGATTGTGGAGAAGGGCCAATTCCAGACCTTGGGGGACCTGTAGAAGCAGTGGACTGGGCTACAGGTGCCGCATTCCCCAGGTCAAGCCACTTTTGAAACAGAAACAGCGGCAGAAGCGCCTGACCTGGGCAACAGAGAAGCAGCACTGGACTGTTGCTCAGTGGTCCAAAGTACTTTTTTCAGATGAAACAAAATTTTGCATGTCATTCGGAAATCAAGGTGCCAAAGTCTGGAGTAAGACTGGGGAGAAGGAAATGCCAAAATGCCTGAAGTCCAGTGTCAAGTACCCACAGTCAGTGATGGTCTGGGGTGCCATGTCAGCGGCTGGTGTTGGTCCACTGTGTTTTATCAAGGGCAGGGTCAATGCAGCTGGCTATCAGGAGATTTTGGAGCACTTCATGCTTCCATCTGCTGAAAAGCTTTATGGCGATGAAGATTTTCATTTTTCAGCACGACCTGGCACCTGCTCACAGTGCCAAAACCACTGGTAGATGGTTTACTGACCATGGTATTACTGTGCTCAATTGGCCTGCCAACTCTCCTAACCTGAACCCCATAGAGAATCTGTGGGATATTGTGAAGAGAAAGTTGAGAGACACCAGACCCAACACTGTGGATGAGCTTCAGGCCGCTATCGAAGCATCCTGGGCCTCCATAACACCTCAGCAGTGCCACAGGCTGATTGCCTCCATGCCATGCCGCATTGAAGCAGTCATTTCTGCAAAAGGATTGGCTTTATAAAAGATAAAAAAACTTACCAAAGTGACACTGGACCAAGTAGCACTAATGTCAGAGATTATAAATATTATGAAAAGAATTGATGTCCAAAGCAGACTTTTCAGGTAGGACCAATGACTACACTCACACTTTGAAAGTTTGAGTTAACACACTACTTTAATGTTTTTAAATGTTATTTATATGTTACTGATTTCTATGTTAAGTTGTGAGAACATAATTAGACTCTGGAACTAGAAACTCAATCTAGTTCTTGCTTACATGTTTTTGTTTTCATTGTTATTCTTTGTTCACGGAATTTTTAATTTGATCAGCACAATAATAAATAAAGAGTTGTATATAATAGAGAATTGGTTTACATGTATGTTTATTATTCAGTCATAATTGCTATTGTACACCAAACATATAGACAGGTGAGCAAGTGAATGAAAAAAAAAACAGATTATCACGATCATTCCGGAAAAAGTGGGGTCCTGTAAAATTCTTAGAAGTCCTGCAGATTTTTTTTTGCCAGCTCCCCTGTCCGGTGGAAAATTCTTAATTTCGTGCCCTATTGAGAGTTAATGTGAAGTGTATTATTTTATGTGTTATAACTGAACAATGATGAGAGTTATTATGAGAGTTGAATCATGTTTGACTTATCTGACTTTTGTTTGGCTTAATGCACCTTATAATTCGGTGCGCCGTGTGTGTGTGTGTGTGTGTGTGTGTGTGTGTGTGTGTGTGTGTGTGTTCGGGGACCATTCGGGTGTTCGTTGGTGTTGCGCCTTATAATCCGGTGCACAATATGGCCCGGAAAGTGCAGTGTGCATTGAAGGGCCATCTAAAGGTGGGGCCCCTGATCGATATTTCTATTGATTTGTAGCTGAGGCTGGTGTTATAAAAATAACCTCACTCCTTTAAGGGCTGAATTAACTTAATAATTAGAAAATAAGTAAATAAATCTCCACTACATTTCCCCATTATGATCTGGAATGAAAGCAGGAAAGGTTAACAGTTTTCTGTTCACTACCTTTCACTAACCAATATCTGTATTTTCACCTGCCTTGTTCATTGGATTATCCACTTAAAAAATTCATGTTCGGTGCTCCCATTGATGTTTGGTGTTGTTTTGCCTGTCTGAAAGTTTGTCTGCCTACCCGAGTTAGATTCTGTGGTTTTTATTCTGTGCGAGTCTAAGTGGTGGTGTATGAGCCGTTACAGTGTTTTTATTAATAACAAATCTGTTTTTATTGGTGATATGGAATCCTTATCCGCTTTCCTGTAGTCACACAGACACAGGGCAACCACGGAAGTTATGTTTCATACCTATGGGGTTCCCTCTCTGAAAAGAGGGATATGATTATGCTTAAAATATTAGGTATTACATGTTATTTATATACATTTAAATGATGAGTAGCAATAATTGCAAATCTCTGTATTGATAATTAACAGTAAACTGGTAAATTATAATGGAACCTGTGTGCGGCTTGGCTGGTGGGGCGATTGGTGCTGGTGTGGCATCAGTTTGCTTCTGAGGTAGTTGATTCTGGGTGGAAGCAGTCTGCACCGGCGGTTGAGCTTCTGACCTGTCCACACTTTCGGTTTTCACCATACTTGGCTCTTTAATTTCCCTGTTTAAAACCTACAGAGACCAAATGCATCATTTTTAACTCGGATTTCAGATCACACTAAAATTAGAAGACTGTGACACAACCGTGTTTGCACTATCTGGAAACAAAGCCTTTCTTGTTGCTTTTAATGTTGTGATCATTACTATCGTTGCTTGTGGATGTGCGTAGTCCAGATATATCCTAGTAGCAGCTACAGATAACTGCTAAAGCTAATAGGGTGGGGAAAAAATAAACAAAATGAACATGGTTGCTTGATTTAAATGCAAGACTTCACAGATTAGCAACACAAGCTATCTATTCTAGCTATGTGTACTCACCAGATGTACCAACCTTTTCTAGCACTTCCAGACACGTTTTATTTCTTTTTAAATAAATATTGCATGAGAGGTCTGGTATGATAAGTTTGGTTATTTTTCTATTCTTATGAAGGCCATTCTATCCTTTTTACATGTCAAACAGTGCATGGGAACCATTTACAGCTAGAAACCAAACTTAGGACCATAAGACTGGTATAAGAACGGGACCATGTATACCATAAGACTGGTATAGAATTTAAGCAAATTGTTTAAATTAGAAAGCATATAGAAAAGAAATGGTAGCCTTTTGCTTCTTCTTATTTCCTAATATTTCTCATTTTAAAGCTCTTGGATTCTTTGTACTACTGAATGGATTATTTCTACATTTGCATTCTGATTTTTTTTTAAATTCCACCTCATGCAGCAAGTTTGTAACTGTTAGTTGAACCTCATATTACCTTTAGTGCATGATTTGAAGCTGGCCTGGACATGGTCTTGCGTGCTCTGTGTACTGTCACACGTGCAGGTGTGTACGTAGCAGTGCCATTTTTAGTCTCATTTTCCAAGCACCCCTCATCCTGATTGGGCCCTGTACTTGTACTAGTCCTTAGAGCTCCCTGGCCCTGGGTTAGGGATGTAGATGAAAGAGGGAGACTTTTAGCTGCATACCCTATGGGTGAAGTTCCCTTGGAAGACCAATTAGTCCTATGTTGGGTGACCGGCAATTCATCCTGGGCCTTAGGGAGAACATATCCATTACTGCCCAATGTGGAGCCATGAGGGGGATTGGTTTCTGAAAGTCCATTCTCAATGGCATGTGATGGGGTGGATGACCTTTGGACATCAATATCCCTCTGACTTCTGTCTGGTTCTGTGCTCTTAAAGGTCCCGTTTAGCTCTTCTGTTGCTTTGGAAGGTTCTACTCGCCTGATTGAGGGCTCCTCAACCCCTAATAGACAAAACAATATAATGTACCGAGATAGAAAGCAAAAATATGGAATAAATATTTAATCAGATTATGGCTTTACAGAGATGCGATTCAATTAAAAATGGAATTACCCTTTTCCTCTTTGTCGGGTGAGTCTTTCATACTCTCAGGCTTCATTAGTTCTTTCTTCTCGGTGATCCCTTTGACCAAACTAGCAGGCTGGAAAAAAATAATAATTGGGATGAAATGGCACAAAACTGACAAAATACACTCAATTACCTTTAAAGAGAGGCCCATTGTGTCTTCAATGCTTTGTAGGTCCTAATAGCCTAAAGGTTATTAAATTTAGCAGTTATACCACACTATGAGAATAAGGACAATTTGCTGCAAAATTTCAAAGAAAGATGCTCAAAATCACATCCTCTCACCTGAAGAACAATATGAACCACAAACAACTCTCTGATTAGCTCATCATATACATGCCAAAAACATCTTATCTTGTTATTCTGCATGAGATCGGAAGGAGAAAAACAAGGAGTTGGGAACTTATCCTTGGGGAATGCATCCCAACTCCACAACACCACAACAGGGGCTTTGATTGGCTGGTGAAGACTCCATTGGAATAGGGAATCCTTGAACAGTTGGGTTCTTAGGAAGTATGCAGAGTGAAAATGATCCTGAGAGATTTGTTCAGCCCATGAGAGTTAATCAAGAGCATTATTTCCATTTCCAATCTCTGCAGTGAGAGACTTAAAAAAAAAAGAGAGAGAGAGAGAGAGGAAAAAAACCACGAAAAAGATATTTTGTGGACACATAATATCTCCCTTGTGCTTCCTACTGAAATTTGAGCAAACAAAATAAAGAGTGCTGCTAAAACCAGATCTCTTTAGACCCATCATTAACGCCTTTCAACCTTTCCTTGCTTTCATCCTACCTTCTACTTGGCCCTGTTGCACTGAATAGCCAATGTCAATGTGACTGTACTGAGTCTCAGCTGCTCATCAGATTCCACACTAAGCAAGTATGACATCTCTAAAACCGATTTGGTTCCTGCCCAAAGTCCCGAATGCTCAAAACAAAATCAGCACCCTTTTACATGCAACAAGCAAGGCCTTTGACCAGAATCCCTGACCAGTTTTCATGCTCTGACTCAAGTCAGAAATCTGGTCAGGAAACAAGAACAGCACCGACCCTGTTAATGCCTCTGCAATATCTCTCAATATAGATGAAAGAGCCACAGGGAAGACATCAAAGATATGAACAAAGATCAGTGAACAAAGATCTAATTAACAAAAAGAATGGCTTGCTGGGACGCAGTGATGCTTGAATTGCTTCAACTTGCGATAGCCTAAACAACTTTATAAAAGGAGGATATCTAATGCAAAAAAGGCAAAGCAATCTGGTATGTCATGCCTCAAATATGATTCTGCCATAGCCGGTGAGCTCAACACTGAGCAGGGCTTTTACCCTGTAAGATGGCAGTCAAAATGGCATAAGCATATACTCTGAGTTCATTGATCAATCCAGGACCATTAGGCAAAGAAGAAATGCATGGACTCTGCAACATAAAAACAGATTAGCATTGCCAAGTTTAATAAGGAATCTAAAAAATCTAAAGAAAGCATGAGAAATATAAAGCAAGTGTAAACTTGCAGTCTCTTGAGAAGGACAGAAGCAGGCAAGTAGCTCCATCTACAGAGACAACTGCAAAGCAACTAGGAGTTATACTGCACAAGCATTAACAGCACATGCTCATTCACTGACTCACTCACTTGCCAGCCTTCAACATTTACTGTAGTGATTTTCAGCAGCCATGCTCAAAAGGAAGGAGGTCAGAAGGTGTAGTAATTACAGCAAAATCCAGGCTCTTCCCCTGACTCCCCCTCCCCCACCATGCCTTTGCTCCCCAGAAGCTCTTCATCTGATTGGCAGCCACGCTGACTGCCTTCCACAGGATACAGAAAATGGCTGCCGTTCGTTGGAACTGCTCTTTCAACAAAGGTCGGTCCTTCTTTCTGTTTCCCTCTCTCGCCACAAGAGGAGCCACTTCATAATAAGAGTCCCCCCCACACCTAGGCAACCCTGAGAAGTTCTGGTCCAACAAAACCAAAAACAACAACACTGTTGAAGCTGTCAGAGATGACCGTGGGGCATTTCTGAGCAAAGGCAGCAGGGTAGTGTACAGACTCCAAAAGGAATCTCTCTTTCAGCAAGAGCCACTGTGGTCTTGGTGTCACTTCCTGTTTAATCGAGGGTAGTAAACATGGACACACCATTGATGTTCCACAAAAACAAACAAACTGAAAATAATTATACATGGAAAAAACCCACAACATGAATCAAAACTATTCTATTCACATTTTAATGTCAGAAGATGGAGTCATGTTATGTCATCCCTTCCAAATCAGTCATGACCCTTGTCAGAAATTTTTATGGATGTGTGTACACTAATCTGGAAAATAACAGTGTATTACTTCAAAAAATTGACCTGGAGAAACAACCCTAGGCAACAGGCTATAAATCATGTCATGTGACATTTGGGCAAAGATTCCCTCATATCCAGTGGAAAAAGAGACTTTCAGGATTGTCTAGTACAGTCCAAAAAGAGTTTTTTATTGTCTTTGGCCTGAATAACTGTTTAAATTTGAAATGCAGAATAAAATATACATGACCTGTCAGGGAAGTGATGCTTTTGGGAGAGTTAGATAAAGGACAGCAAGAATGGCTAAGAAGGCTTCCAACAAAACCTCAAAACAAAAGGTAATAAATGAACTTGTATGTAGCATGTGAACATTTAGAAATAGGTGATCCTGTCTGTTTCTTAGTCATTACACTCACGTCCCCATTTGCTGACTGTTTTATCGTATTACGGTTGGATAGAGCCTATCTCAGCTGTCACTTCGTGAAAGCAGGGTGCACCCTGAACAGCTCGCTGGGCCAACACAAATGCAACCATTCACACATATGGGCAATCTGGAACATTCAATTAGCCTAATTTGCATTTTTTTTACTCTGTGAGAAAACTGGAGTACTTGGAAGAAAACCAACATAAGTATGAGGAGAACAGAGAAACTCGATACAAAAATGTCCTTGACTAGTCTAAAACTCGAACCCTCTTGTTCTTGCTATGAGGCAGACATGATGTCTACCATACCACCGTGCCTCTCATAATCACAATCAACATTACCTAATTTTCTTTTTATAAACTAGTAGAGTAAAGAGTTGACAATGCAGTTACAGTGCAGCTAACTGGGTTATCAAAGGCCGGCCATGTCTTTCACCATGTATGGTAAGAGGCATGTAAAAGAACCATTGCCGACTTTCGTAAAGAGCAGGTTGCATGACCGTCAGTGTGTTTCTGCCCTTTGCTAAAAGGGTTTTCAGGAAGGGCATCCAAACGTAAAAACCTATGCCAAATCAAAATGGTGAAAAAGGGAAAAAGTCGAAAGGAAAAGAATAAGCTAAACTTGAGTGACACTAAAATGTGACCCTAATCTGCATATGGAGACTGTGACAGAAATAAATGCAAATAACATGTTCATGTTCAAACAGTGAAACATGGGCCTTCAAACCAAACAAAACACCAAACCAGCCATAACAAAAATTCTGTTTGGGTGACATATCTCTGTTGCCTGTAAACTAGTTACACACAAAAAAAGGCAATACTGTATCAAACAAAATAGCTTATGTACACAACTAAAGAGTCTGACACATAAGAGACAACACCTTTATATTTTAATCTCATAATATATCCGCAAACACTAATGTTTGGTCTGTTTTGCACATATACCCTACAACTTGATCGAGTGACATTTCTGATATGACAGGCTCAAACTTGACCTTAACTCGACACCAAGGTCCAAACAAGCACATTTCATATTTTGTTTATTTTTGTCCCATTAGTGTAGCTCTTAAGCCAATTTCAATTCAATTTCTAAGAGAACGCTGATAGCCTGCATTAGGAATGAACTTTTCAATGTGTAGCATGAACAGTTGATGGCTATAGTTTCGTTTTTGGCAATTTTCAGCATTTATATTTCATACAGCACAAGTAACCGAGACAGAAAACCCCCACACATGACTCTGTTCTATGAATGTATGAAAACCCATAGCCTTCAAGTACTGCTGTTCTTCTTCCCAAGCCCTCCCTCTACAGGCCAAAGACAGATCCTTTCCAATAGAGGACAGGAGAAGGAGGGAAGGGCCTCTGCTCCCAACCGCCATTTCGTAACCAGATTGTATACAGATACAACAGGACATGGTGGATTTTTTTTCAATGGCAGAAACAATGTGTGGGTTTCCATAGAATTTCTTCAAGAGAAGAATCATCCTTTTAATTCTGATTCATTCCAAAATGATGGCAAGAGTGGTTTTGGAAGAGGAGGAAAAAAGTAAATAAAAAGGTATGTATATGTATATGTATATATATATATATATATATATATATATATATATATATATACATACACACTTTATCTATACAGATTACTCCAAATTGTATTGGTTAGGAACTAGTCCACATGTGGAAATACTTCAGAAGTCCATTCCTCCTCACCTGATGGATGAGTGAAATTACCATGCTGCTGCTCCAAAAATAAAATTACATAAAATAATACAGCTCAAGCTTCAATGCTGGGGAGCATAAGCCATTTTCCCTAGTCTTATAACAATATTATTTATTACTATTACTACTACCACTACTACTACAATTGATCAATACTGTATCTATAATCTATATCAAAAAGATATTTTCTATATATTCCCTAAAATGAGTAAAAAAAAATTGTGTACTTGTTCAAGTTGAGGTTATGAGTCCAGCCTTAAAAATATCTTTGTTGTCGGTAACACGGCTGGTTGGGCCGAAATTGTACATAAACCCCCCCTGAGCATTCACAAGAAGCAAAAGATAATTATTGCCAATTGTGTTGAAAAAAACACATGTGTCCCCTGTCGTACACAAATTCATTCAAGTAACCCATACTAAAAAGTAACCAAAGCGAAATCAGCATCAACCGCACCTTGTGATAAGTCAATTTCACCAGCTCGTGAAACAGTGATTCTCATTGGCCAGTACTGTCTTAACAACAAAGGCAGAAAGTATGATAGAAAGGAACAATGATGAGATGAAAAAAAACGGTTCTCTGTCACTATTAAAAGGTCCCAATGTGAAACTAATAAATAAATTAATGTGTTTCAAATTGAGCAAGACATTTTCTGATTTTTTTTTTAACAAATACAAGTTAATTATACAGCACGGAGCGTGACAAAGGTATTTGTTGGTTGTTGACTGCAATATTAAAAGTTAATATGTTGAAGAAACCTTGATACTCTGTTGTTTACAATATTAAAAGAATAAACTTTGATATTAAGTATGTTGATTTCAAATACAAGATATTTTTATTCTATTGTGTTTACAACATCACAGACATAATACTGTACAGCATGATGTATGAAAAAACTTTCCCCCCAAACCCCAAGTGGCCTGCACAGGCACAAAAAAAAAAAGAAAAAAGAAAAAAAAAAAGATTCACCCGGGAGGTTATTTGCCAACAAAGAATGTTTTAAGCCTGGCATGAAATATGTCTGTTTATTATTCATTGTAAGAATGCTAATGAACAAGGCCCAATCAAAATACGAGTCTGATCAACTTCTTTAGCCAAAAGTAGCACATCCCTAAAAGAACTATAATGATAGATACAAATAATACGTGTAGTATGCTATGGTAGAATATGCCACAATCACCAGACATCCACAACAGGATGTAAAATATATTCATGTTTATCATGAGGGTCAATTCTGCTGTACATTCCCACAAATGATAAACAATGAAGACTGCACTGCAACGACAACCTTATGAGAATGTAGGTCAACATTAACATGCAGTCACATTTGCAACAAAGCTATGCTTTCAACACTGATGCAAATAACCTTCACCACTACCCATAACACCTGGGCCTCTGCATTCTGTACCCATCTCAATGGTTCTCCAGCACAGTGCAGGACACCCAACAGACTAATCAGGAGTGTTCGAAGATCTGTTTCTTGTTGCTAAGCAGGCAGAAAGCCGCCGTTTGCTTTTTCCTTTGCAAACGGTTAAAATAATAATAATAAAAGACAAATAAAAACCCACTACCAAATCAACAGCATTTAAATTTTTTTATCTGGATTCAGCATGCCATTACTATTTTTCTGGCCAGGCTAGCTCAACAGGCCCAAACCTGCACAAATCAACTGTCTTACTATAAACAGCTAGCATATTTGCAGCCATTTCCCTCTTATCTAACATTCTTGCGGCAATCACATGTCATAAGGGGGAAAGAGAACACAAGAAATAGAACTTTCAGAAACGACAAGCCCAAGACAGTATGCACTTTAATCTGAGAGCTTTTCCTCTTCCAAGATAGAGCTGAGGCCAGTTGCCTTCTTTGACTCCTATTTTACACAGAACCTAAGAGCACTCATTAAACCAGACTGTGGTAATCCATCGGATTCTTATTCAGAAGGTTCCCAAACCGCCAACATTCAAGCCACATCATTTAACTACTCATACAGCTGTGTACCAGAATTATAGGCAATTCCATTTAGCTTCAACCTCTGAAAGCCAATAGTGGTCCCTGCATCCATGGACCAGAAGAGAGCATGACTCAATCTGAAAGCTGAGTAAGAGAGCTCCCCTTCCAGCTAACTCCTCTCAATGGTCTGAACATGAATGGAGGGATAAAAGACAAATGGTTGAAAATAGCATAGCACAAAACCAACAAATACTCAGAGCAAGGAAGGATGGAGACTTGAGGTCTTGTTCCATTGTTCAGGGTCTTCTTCCAGCAGCATCATACCTGCTTTCTACCGAGGGCCTCCATTTAGGCTGAACGAGAGCTTCGAAGAGATTGTTCTCCTCCCCCCCCCACCTTCTCCTGCATGCAGACATTCACCCAGCTTGTTGGTCATGTGACCTAGCAGCTCCCTCTGTTGGCCAGCTTTGCTAAAATCTCCAACCAAGCATGCTCAGTCAGTTCGAATTTCAATGTTTCTTTAATTCTTCCTAAAGGAAGTCACCAATGAAAGCAAACTGTCATTTTGTTTAACTGTCATAAATGTGTGTGTGTGTGTGTGTGTGTGTGTGTATGTGTGTATATATATATATATATATATATGTAGGAAATGTATGAAAGGCAAAAGGAACATGGTGTTTGACTACAGCAGAACCAAGACTGTGAGCTATCCTTAATCTCATCTAGTCTACCCAGAGGTCTTTATCTCCGCTGAGCCTGAGGAGGGCAGGGCTGTCTTGAGAGAACGGTACTCAAGGCCAAAACAGAGAATGATTTGAACATTTACAACAGTGGAAAATGGGACAGACTGAATCACCTGACTAATCCAAACCTTTGGCTCATACTCTGCCAATAGGAATCATTCTACATCTCTTGACCAGCATTAACTAAAAACAAACCTCTTAATGGTATTAAACTGAATGCGTGCAAAGATTATAATTATATTTAATTAAAAAAAAAAAAAGTAAAAACAAAAAAATCTTCAGATGCATTTAAAAATGTTTGCATTTCTAATTATAGAGTTAAGTATTAACTGCAAGGCAATCAGAGTAGTGGTTCTCATCAGTCACTGGCACAATATGCTCTTCTAATTCTGCTTATACTATAAAATTAAAACAAAAATGCCCTTTCTTTACAAAATCCAGAATAAAAATTAAACAGCTATGCAATCATGCAGGCCTTGATCATCCCAGATCATTAATAGTCTACCAAGCGTTCTGCTTTGTCCTACAGCACTTCACTAAATGACTAAACTCACCATTGGAGCATGCTCAGGACCCCCCCGCCGCCATTTGGAATTCACGTCAAACTGCCAGACGAAGCGCTACTCTGATTCAGACCCACTAGTCTTCATGAGGTGTTTCATTACATGTACAGCTCAATGAAAGCGCTACCCACGTCATATTTTTGTTGTTCTGTTGAACGAAAAAAAGCTGAATCTTCAGTTCCATGCCTATCACTCCACACACAGATCCTTCTGCTTGACTGCCTGTATGGCAAGAGACAGACACAGAACCACAAAGGGATACAGCAGGGGAGAGTAACTGAGAGAGAACTAACAGGAAGAGGAGAAACAGCACTCTTCTGCACCTAAGCCGTTTCCAATAAAGGAACCACGGCAAAGTAGCTATGTAGAGCACACAACCTGTCCAAGCGTGCAAGAGTAGTCTCTGAGTCTCAACAGAACTGAATCTTCAATTCAAGAGGCTGTAGAAAGGCTCGAATTATAGTTTACCATAATATAATCAGAAGCTATTGATCACTAAGACAAAAAAAAAAAATCCCAGCCCATCCATCTATAGTAGATGGGTAATTTGTCCAAATCCTGGCCCATCCTTTGAATAAATTTAACTATTTGCCTTAAGGAACCACAACAGCATTGTACACAAGCCGTCTTCAAGCTACATCTTCATGAGGAGCCTGCGGAGGGAAAAGTAGTACCAAAGAAATGCCACTTTTTCTTCTTCCTCATAGCTGAAAAAAATATGCAGCCATGATTGGTAAACATCAGTAAGGGACTGAGCTACAGAGCATACAAACTGACACCCAAACTCCACCTAACGCAAGAAGCCACCATGAATAAACCTTGTTCCTTTTCTAGCAGGGTCACATGACGTACAATAACAAGAACATCTGGCAGAGCTTGCAAAGAGCCTCTGTCCAACAACTGCCAGGAAGGCCTTGCAATCAGCTTCTGTACTCATGCATGCAAACTTGAAGAATCAGACACCTATAATCAAACAGAGATTCATAAATCACAATGGAAATAGCAGACATTGAGAAAAAGCAACTTAAAGTAGACCTTGGCCTATTTTTGTTCGGGAATCAAAAAAAAATGATCAGCCGTATTTATCTGGCAATGGCTTTCCTGAAAAAGAGGCAGAAAAATAGAGAAGCTAATAATCCTGCCTGTTTTTTATGTTGAGCCCTCCAGCAATATGGCAGTACCTGGCATAGCCTGTGGGTCTCCATTGATGGGGGAAGAGGAGGAAGAGGGCGAGAGGAAAGCTCCACTGACTAAAGTCTTGCTTCCCACACAAGCACCGTCCCTCCTCAGGTCACATGACCAACTCTCTGTAGAAAGCATTGACATGGCGCTCTCTGGGCATGCTCAGTTGGAGTGCTGCTGGTCTTCATGAAGAAGGAAGAGCAGGAAGGGGGGGAAAAACACAACACTGCAGCCATTTTTATGGAATGGTGTGTGGATCCAGTGGTGCTGAATTTGTGCTTGGACTTGGTGCACAGTGAAAAATGCTTTGTGAACATCTATTTTATGGATAAAAGGAAAAGAATTCCAGAATGCCAAATAAAGATTCAGGTCTGTGCTGAAGCATGAGGTAGTGCACTAACACGCCAGTGCAGGCTTCAAACCAAGCTCCGACTGTAAAAAAGCAGTTTGAATTTGGCAACAGTCAAACCATGATCCGACATAAAAGTAATATGCTGTATTTTCTCATGTAAATGAGCAAATTGACTTAATTATGTATGTTGGCCCAGTTGTTTTCGAAAAACAAATTTTTACTGTTATATTTCTTTAGTTAGGTCCTACATCAGTATGTTGTATTAAAGCTGGGCATCACATTACACTCCAGCTTATTTAAAATGAAATAAAATTAATAATTTTAGACTTGAGACCGGTCTATTGGTTTCCCAGAACTGGAGCTAATCATCTCTATATTCTGATTCAATGCAACTTTTCCCCCCCCCTTTTATTTTGGTATAAAAATATGCATTTTTACACATAAGTACCAATAAACCTCTAACCTTTTGGTCGGCCATTTGCTCATCAGCCACATTCAGCAATGCAATTATCAACATGGAAGACTGTCAACACAAAATGTAAATGAACAGATACTTTCTTCCTCCTGATTTCCTCTTGTTCTGAAGTACTACACTGGTTACAAAAGCCATATTCACACAGGGAACAACAAGCAGCCATGCAAAGTCAATAATCACAGGGGTTAAAGTAAGCAGGAGGTGAAGCAAAGTGGACGGGACACAAAGTTCAACTGAGCTGAATTTTCACACAACACAATTTGAGAATTACCAATCAGAGCTTAAGATACCACTGACTGACAGACGACAAACACTGAGTTTGCCAAAGTGTACATTTGGCATATGATAATATTAATGATAAAAATAAGTTATGTATGATAACATAAGCTAAAATAAAGTCAAATAATATAATGATAAAAGCTATCATGGACACTCTGCGGGGAGCTAACTCACGATTTCACTCGGATTTTTACATGGGAAACGGGAGCGAATTGCCTAGGCAACAAGAGCTAAGCCATGCAGCAATTCACTTCTCTTGCCGGGTGATTTAAGTATCACTCAATGGCAAAGACTTGACGATCATCATTTCCTGTGAAAATGTCTCCGAAGTTGAACCACAACTTGGTTACTGGTTTATACCTAAAATTGGAGTTATTTTGTCAAACCAAAGGCCACTGTCAAGAATCTTTGAGATACTAGACATTGCTAGACTATTTTATTCCTAACTACATACAATTTAGAAAGCTGCATAACTCCAGCAGAGAACGACAGTCAAAAAAGAGCACAAGGAGAGTGCAAACCTTTGCAAAGTTAAGAAAAATGTTTAAAATTATCTATTAAATTTCAAAGAATATGATCTGGACCATCTCCAAAATCCATTAGAGTCTTTCTTATCCAACGTCCCACCTATGGTAGAAATTTCAAGAAAATCCACACATAATCTTAATATAATCCTGCAAACAAATATACAAACCATGGGTAAATTATTACCTAGTTGGTGTAGGTAAAAAGCCATTTGTTAACAGTAATTAAAAAAAAGCTTCAACTATACGCAAGAGTCACCAACTTATATAGCAACCAACATCCTTATTAGGAAAAAGGTCACAGTGTCATTTAAGTTATATTGGCTGTCTAATAGGTCCCACAGTAATCATCATGTCTTGCTGATCACCTGGATCAGTATAATCTAAGCACTGATAGAAGTTGTACGCAAACCTTTTGTCAATTTTAACAGCAAATTGTTTTCCAGTGAATAACATAATTTGCAATCTCTGAGTTAAGACATTTTGGCCAATATAATGTGAAAATGTTGTTAATTTTGTTACTTTTTAATCCAAGGTATATTCACATTCCCTATGCCGTATTCATAATTTTTTTGTGTCCTGACTAACTAGAGCATAGTAACTGTTGGTTGGTCTTATTGGGACCATCAAATTTCTACCTGCTCCTCCTTCTCTGTGAAAATTAGAAATGTATGAAGTCTGAAAGGCGATAGTGGCTGTCGTTCTTTATATTGGTCGGTATAATCTCAACACTCATTGTATTACAGTACTTTCAGCTGTATGCATGTTGGGATTTCTCTTCATTGTCTAGTTCTTTCTCTCGCTGATTCTGAGCGAGGTCTAGTCATCTGGCGGATCAGTCTTCTGTGTCACCCAGAGCTCTGGGGTGGCTTGCAATAAAGAGTGAATTAAAGTCATGTTCTTTATTCACAAGCTCACCGAAGCTTACAGAGATGAACAGAGTATTTATACCATTCCCGGTACCGGTCATCGGCTCAACTGGTACCAGTCCGAGGAAGAAATAATTAATTATTTCCGTTTTATTTATTATCTGAATCTGAACAATCTTTATTTTTGAAAAATCTTTTATTTTGAAAAATGACCAGATTCTTTCGGTTATATGCGACGCGCTCCACCGAATGTAGGCGGTGTCGCAACTAACCCTAGAGCTTTCGAGACAAAACGTGGTTATCTGGACTTCCGATTTGTCAAGTAAGTAAGTGTGCTTTGAATACTTGTTTAGTACTCAACATTCACTTGTTTACTTGAAAGATCGGAAGACCGGATAAGCCGCGTTTTGTCTCAAAAACTTTGGTGTCAGTTGCGACATCGCCTACATTCAGTGGAGCACGTCACATATGTGAAATGCTCCACTGAAAGTAGGTGCTTGTCGCACAGACCACTATTGAGAGAAAGGCCAGAAAAGTAAAAATGGTCCATTTTTATCGAAATTCGGATTTTTGTATAAACTATTAAAACATGTATTCAACTATCACTTGCTCACGTGAAATCGACTAAGACTCACTAAAAATGTCTTTTTTTTCCATTTTCTGGCGAGTACCCTCATAAAACTAGATAAAAACAGTAGCAAAACTTACTGGTTTCGTTGCAATTATTCACTGAGTTCGGTATAAGAGTCACTATAATCCATACACCAGAAGAACGGCCGTGAAGTAGTCTTTCCATTTTGGATACTGTTTTGATATTAAAATGAGCTTAAATGCCATTTCAGCGAATAAAATAAAGGTTATGAAGACGATATGCTCGTAAACAATGCAGGCTAGTTGCTAAGGAAGATCTGAAATGAGCCCACTAATTGGTCAGCTCGGGCTTGCACATGCGCAGTGCTCGTTGCACGTTAACTTCCGGTTTACTGCATGCTGAATTTATCTCCGACTTTCTCTTCAATAACAGTTATTAAGTTTATTCATAAGATTGTGAATACACATAATTTCTGGAAAATGAGAGTGAAATATCATGTGATGTCTAGCAGCATTAGTCTGTCTGTCTTCCTTTCGGCTTTTTCCCTTTTACTCGGGAGTCGCCACAGCGAATCATCTGATTCGCACGTTTGATTTGGCAGAGGATTTTACGTCGAATGCCCTTCCTGTCACAACCCTTTTAGCAAGGGACAATCTAGCAGCATTAGTATAGACGCTAAATTCGACGTGAGAATTGGGCTTTGAAGATGCCGGAATGCTTGGCGTTCTTGAAGAGATTTCACCGGTGAGTATTTTTTTCTGCATGCAAAATTTGATTATGGAATTTTTTGATTATTTGATTGGTGTGTAATCTTGTCTGGACTCGACATGCTGAATCATGCGTTGTTTAGTTTTGTGTGAAAATTGGTCAATACCTGAAAAATACTTAAATGTTTCATTCCTTTTACAGATGAACAAACTGATGATGATGATACCAGCTGTGTTGATGAAGATTTTGATTTTGATGTTGATGAAGAAGAGGCATCTGTTAATAAAAGTGTGAATAAGTCAATTTGTTGTGTTTGTGATTATGTGATCCTTTCTGCTGAGCAGGATATAGATGAAGATAATAATGATGAGGGCAGAGCTGATGAAGTTCAGCGTTGTGTTGATGAAGCTTACTTTTATAAGGAGATCAGAGAGTTTTGTTATATAGTTTTCTTATGTATAGTTTTCTTAATTTCAGTTTGATTGTTTGAACCGGATAAAGTACTGGGGGTTTTTTTCAATCAGTATCATTTGAAGGCATTTGAACCTTTATATAATGGTCGAAAAGATACATACTAATCTTATTGGAATAAACAGAAATTTAAAAAAGTCGGGCATTTTTGGGGCTTACCACAGTGACTAATGGGTTTAAAAAGGGCCTGTCAGATTAAAATAATAATGATTTCTCTTATCATCTCTTCCTAAAACTTTTCCTAGACATGTTTTCTAAACGTTTACATGGCTGAGGTGCATAAAAATGTTTGGTTGCTAAGGACTAATGATGTTGGAAGAAGTGCAATCTTTGTGCTCATTTTTCTCTAAAACGTCTTGTGAAATTTTTAGTTGAATGCTGACACAAGAAATGGCGTAGCTTGCTCAGTTTTCAAAGTATTGACAAACTTTTTGCTGCATTTTGCAGCTTTGCACCTCCTCTATCTGACTGTGTAAAAGCTCATTTTTCATTTTTGGATGCAACAGCCTACTTTCGGTGACGTGGCTTACATATGTCGGTCATTTGAGTGCTAAAATGTAAGCCAAAAGGGGACGACACATGAACAGAGGCGTGCTGGACATGTTTCAAACAATAGTGGGGATTTTGGGTGAGACTGAGTCTGAGCCTTCATTCTCCCTGCTGGTACATGATCACCTGGGTTTTTTTTTTGTTGTTTTTTTTAGAAAAGTTCAAGCTCTACTTTCAACCAACTTTATTTCATCTGTTGAAATATAACATTCATGGACTGCTTATTACTATTATATTATTATTATTATTATTATTGTTGTTATTATTATTATTATTATTATTATTAATTATTATTAATAATAATAACAACAATAATAATGTATATATTAATATATAATGTCTATAAATAAATTATATTTACAACATAAACAATCTATGACAACCTTCCCTCCCCACCCCCGGGTAAAATTATCAAGCCTTGACCCATCTGCAGTGATAAAAAGGTTGGGAACCACTGGATTACATTATTCATAGTGGGGGTCATAAAACTATAAAACCATGTCCTGCCCAAGGTGTGAGCCCTGAGCTCTAAAGACAAAAGAACATCTGGCTAAACAGGACACAAAGTAGATGCAAGGAGCTGATTACAAGAACAAATGGTTCTTGGCCATTGGTAACAGTTTCTCAAGAAAAGAGGAACAACATCTCGATTACAATACTTATGAGAACACTTTTGTGCTTTTCCATAGGGAAAAAAAATGTGAATACATAGTTAAAGGAGATCAAACACAAAAATAGAAATTACTGCAACTCTGAAAACCCCTTTCAATGTCGCTCAATACAGGTGTGGTAAAACACCTCAGAAACATTTTCAATAAGAATTTCACTCATTTTTTTCCTTGTAAAATTGCTTGGAAAGATCAAGATATTCCATGCTACTTTTGCCCATAAACATAGTAATTTCTTCTAGATGAGAAGAACATTACATTACATTACGCATGTAATAAATACAGGGTAACAAAATTCAGTTTAGCATCCAATCAGAATACACACACACACAGAATGTAACCTGGATCATCTAAAAAAAAAAAAAAAATCGAACAGTCTTTTTGTCAAAAACCTGACCTCTAATAAAAATTTCATGAAAATACACATAATTAACCAAACCAAAAACAAATAAATAGCTTATAAAATTGACCTCAATCAGTCCGAAGTGCTTTTTCCCCTCTTTTGAGCTATTTTATCAAATTTAACAAAGTTGCAAAATTTACACAATTTAGTGAATTAATTATCAGGGGCAGTGGTGGTCTAGTGGTATAGGGCGCTGGATCGCTGATCCAAAGGTTGGGGGTTCGAGTCCCACTCTCCACAAGGTTGACATTGTCCCCCCAGTGCAGCTAACTGGGTTATCAAAGGCGGGCCATGTCTCTCACTGTCTATGGTGAGAGGCATGTAAAAGAACCATTGCTGACTTTCGTAAAGAGTAGGCTGCAAAGTTGTCAGTGTGTTTCTGTCCCTTGCTAAAAATGGTTGTGACAGGAAGGGCATCTGATGTAAAAACCTCTGCCAAATCAAACGTGCGAATCAGATGGTTCGCTGTGGTTCCCGAGTAAAAGGGAAAAAGCCGAAAGGAAGACAGTGAATTAATTATCAGTTATTTCCCCTCCAATATTAGCATGGAAATGCTAAATCAGTGTCGTCATGGGGATAAACAGGTTAGGTTATAAATACTAAGACAGGTGTGGTGTCCTTCAGTTGAACTGCAATAATTTTTGGGAGGGGAAACAAAACCCAGTAGCGCGGGAATTTTCTCTAGGCCAGGGGCCATTTAAAATAGAGTGTGGCAAAGTGGAAAACTGTTCTGTGGTCAGACGAATCACGATTTGAAGTTCTTTATGGAAAACTGGGATGCCATGTCATCCGGACTAAAGAAGACAAGGACAACCCAAGGTGTTATCAGCGCTCATTTAAGAAGCCTGCATCTGTGATGGTATGGAGTTGCATGAGTGAGTGTGGCATGGGCAGCTTGCACATCTGGAAAGGCACGGTCAGTGCAGAAAGGTATATTCAGGTTCTAGAACAGCATATGCTCCCATCTAGACATCGACTCTTTCAGAGAAGACCTTGCATTTTTCAACATGATAATGCCAGACCGCGTGCAGCATTAATTAAAACATCATGGCTGCATAGGAAAACGATTTGGGTATTGAAATGGCTAGCCTGCATTCCAGATCTTTCACCTATAGAGAACATTTGGTGCATCATAAAGAGGAAGATGCAACAAAGAAGGCCCAAGACAATTGAACAATTAGAGGCCTGTATTAGACAAGAATGGAATAGCATTCGTATTTCTAAACTTGAGAAACTTGTCTCCTCAGTCCCCAGATGTTTGCAGACTGTTGTAAGAAGAAAAGGGGTTGCCTCACAGTGGTGAAACTGGCCTTGTCCCAACTTTTTTGAAATTTATTGACATCATGAAATTTAAAATCAACACATTTTCCCCTTAAAATGATACATTTTCTCAGATTAAACCTTTTGATCTGTCATCTATGTTCTATTCAAAATAAAATATTGAAATTTGGCACTTCCCCTTCTTCTTCTTTTCCTTTCAGCTTTTCCCTTCAGGGGTCGCCACAGCGAATCATCTGCCTCCATCTCACCCTATCCTTTGCATCTTCTTCTCTTACACCAACGACCTTCATGTCCTCCTTCACCACATCCATGAATCGTCTCTAATTCCCAACGTTTTTGGAATCCATTTTATATACCAAGGGTAGGCAACCCAAAATGTTCAAAGGGCCATACTGGACCAAAAAAACTAAAAACAAATCTGTCTGGAGCTGCAAAAACTTAAAAGGCAACACAGGCTGTACGTGTATATTAGCCTACTATCAAAATTACTAAGTATGCTACAAATACATAATGCGCATTCATGATTAAATGTTTGTTTTCCCTGCAGCGCATCCGGAAGAGAATGACACCACGTGACTTCTCTGTTGTCTGGTATTTAGTGCTTTAAACTTAACTTCCATTACAGATGCTCTTTTTTTCTTTTAAGTTGTTGTTTTTTTTTTTCAAAATAAAAAATAAAAAAAAGTCAAATTTTGAGTTTAGACGTACCTATGTAGTAGGCTGACGTAATGACGCTGCGTTCATTGTTTACAAACGTGTCCCTCCTTCTTCCCAGTTCAGATATAGATATAGATATACACACACACACACACACAGAGATGAATTAACTATCTGCTCAGCAATCTACCATGCATACTCAGTTAAGCAAAGAGAGTTGTAAAATGAATGAAACCCCAAGAAAGAGAACTCTCTGCTCTGCTGATTCACATCAGTGATTCACATCAGTGCAGGCTGAGTACTAAACTAGTTCAACAGCGCCCTTGCGCACAAGACCGGAAGTCCGTATAACCCGCGCTTTGTTTCAAGCAAGTAAACTACTTTCAGCAAGTGCACTAC
Source organism: Plotosus lineatus (assembly GCA_024760905.1). NCBI lineage: Eukaryota > Metazoa > Chordata > Actinopteri > Siluriformes > Plotosidae > Plotosus > Plotosus lineatus. The sequence continues at coordinate 35,285,021 of CM045735.1, forward strand.
TTTCGGTATTGAGCGCCTCACATATTGTAAGCGTTGATTGGCTGTTTTAAGCTTCATGTAAAGTGAGTCGACTCAGCTTCATGTCATGTGACCATCCATCGACCATCGGAACCATTTACAAGCAGAAAAATCGCATCATAGAGAATGTTAAAGGTTATATTTGACACTGTATTTGATATTTTAATGACTGAATTTGATTAAAATGTATCAATTTGAAATGATTTTGCTTGAATATAATTTATTTGAAATTAATGTTGATATTATTTGATATATTTGATATCATTTTATAATGTTATGTTTATAATAATTGATTTAGGGGTGTTTTATGAGATACGGTAATGGTATTTATGGATGTATAGTACAGTATGAGCGTTATACATCACATGTCATACATCACTGTAACAACTTACGTTCACTTTCAACTTGCGTTCGGCCGTCCGCAAGCAATTAAAAACGTAAGTCGGGGAGCGTCTGTACTACATTAATGTATTATGTTTTGTTGCATTGATTAAATTATAGAAATTCAATAAAGAAATCGGCAGCCCATTAGAGTTTACATGCCTGCACATCAGTGCTGTCTGTTCAATGTCAATAACATCACATGACTCATCACAGGCGATTGAGTATGCTGGAGCTAAATTAATGTACTTGATTTGCTGATTGGTGATGTTGCCTGCATTTTAATCGCCCTTTCCTTCACTGTCTTTGCAGAGGGAGACGTCTTTAATTTTCTGTATTATGTCTGTTTTGTTTTTGAAGTCTGAAAATAGGTGTTCTGATATTTTAATGAATGAATCCTTTATGCAATCATGTGGAAAACTGTTTACAGGTGGTGATTGCATAAAGGATTCATTCATTACATACGCTAAAATATGCTTCTTAAACACATTCTATAGACAGTCTTACTCATTAATACAGTATTGATGTAGTAAAATGTAGAAATGATGAAAAAAAACTTTTGAATTTTTTTCTGTTATATTTATTGACGATAAAATATAAACATTGTACAGAATATACGGTTGTAAAGCACTAGTATTAAAGTCTTTCGATTATTATTCAAGTACAGTACCTAAGTTAATGTTTTAAATGTTTGTGCATGAGATTTTATGTTCTGTAGCATGTTTAATAAATGATACCAAAAGGATAAACTTTACATCGGCAACGTCGCAGAGTTCACAGAGTCAAATTGTTTCTTTGTTTGTTTTAATTTTATTTGTTGTTTTGTTTGTTCATGTTTTGCACTATGCTTGTCTCTAATCGGTCGACCCTACTACAGCTATGAGATCGGAGTCTTCAGGCAACTGAGTACACACAGAATCACAGCACGGAGCAGTCCTGTAGATCCCTCTGCGCTGCAATCTCAGCATGAAGCTCGTCCATCTTGTTTCGCAGAGACTGAACATTTTCAAGCAGTATGACCAGAAGTGCTAACCTTCCACTTCTAACCAATCGCCAGAGACTCTGAGAACTCTGCCTGGGCGCGGCTAGCATTGACCTACCATAGAATATTAGCTCAGGAAAGGAGTTGAGCGTGCTCAGTTCTAAACAGCTGAAGACTCCGATCTCATAGCTGTAGTAGGGTCGACCGGTCATAGACGAGCATAGTGCAAAACATGAACAAACAAAACAAAAAAACAAATTAAAACAAACAAACAAAGAAATGATTTGACTCCGAGAACTCCGCGACGTCGCCCTCTAGGCAGCGCCAACTTGGAGATGTCACGTTCAATGTAAAAGGGCATGAAGCGTAAGAAAGTTTATCCTTTTGGTATCGTTTGTTAAACATGCTACAGAACATAAAATCTCACGCAAAAACATTTAAAACATAAACTTAGGTACTGTACTGGAATAATAATTGAAAAAGACTTTAATACAACAGTCCAGATGATTATTCCTCTTCAGAGGAAACTGTCATTTTTTCAGGAGAAAGTCTTATTTCTTCAGAAGAGACATCCAATGTTTTCTATTGCTTAGCCAGAGATGATGCACGGCGTTTGAGTGGCATCATAGAGCTTAACTGGTAATTAAAACACACTAAAAAAAGAGGCTCATTGACAACTAGTGAGCGAATGAAGAAAAAGGGGCGTTACATCATCTCAACCAATCAGCAGGAAGGAGGACAGCCATTGGCTGAATTTGAGTGACGTGCCAGTTGCTTGGCAGTCCGCGAATACTCAAACCGTGAGTGCAAAACTGCGAACAGTCAAGGGCCTACTGTACTCGTTTTGTGATTTGATAGCTTCTTATTACAAAGCAAACATACAGGCAATCTTTCCGCATTGGCAATGAAAGCAAATGATTCAGTACATTCTTCCTCAAATCCTCTGCTCTCATCAGCTATCTTTCTCTTTTTTCCTTTGGGATCCATGGTCATTACACACCCACCAGTTTGTTTAAAACAGCTACCACCATGGCAAAGCATCATCCTGAAACATGTTTCGCAGACTATGACGCAAATCTTCATTGACATAAATGTTGCAAATATAGACCTAACATTTTTAAATACAAATTTTTAAAACAATGGAAAACGTTAAGAATGTTTGTCAGGCTTGTCCTCCTACAAAACCCATATTAAAACAAAAAAATACCCCCTCCCCAGCTTTCCATTTTCATCCATTTTTGAAAAATATCCAGGGAGCCACTAGAGTGGCGCTAAAGAACTGCATGCGGCTCTAGAGCCGTGGGTTGCTGACCCCTGGTATATACATTATTTCAAGTTATGTCACTGAGGTAGGAACTGCAAGAGCCAGAGATCTCACACCATAATGACATTTTCTCGTAATCCTTGCTTTCTAATCAATGTCAGTGAAAATCTAGTAGTTCAGATTCTTTAAAAAATTAATTTAGTTTAGGCCAATCAACAATCAATGTTTTTAAAAAAGCAAATTGTCTGAAATAGTAATTCTGCATTATAGTACTTAATCTCCTCGATTCTTTTGTAGATTAAACATTTTAGGTGGGCTAGATGGTGTGAAGCAGAATGTTATAGGTCGGGAAATTACTGAGCTGAATGTGTTTTATTAGAAATGCAAACAGGTTTTCAGATTGAGGCTTAAAGCTTTGTACAGCCTCGGCTCATTCCGGAACAATAGTAAGGCAGTTCTTTCATTTTGTTTGCAGTGTGAAATGTTCACGCAGTCCAAACAGCCAGTTCTGCACTTCATAAAAAAAATTTTTAGTGGATTATTTAATATTGTTCGAGCGTATTCCTGTAAAATCTCCTTATTTCCATATTCATCAGCTTTGAGAAATCATTGACACTCATAATACTATAGTTTAAATATGACATTCTTTTGATTCTTCAACTAAATTGAAATTCAACTGAACTGGCCAACAAGGCAAAAATGGACATTTCCATGATGTTGCCTTGCCTTGTTGCCAGGGCAACTTTCTTGATTAATACAATTCAGTTCTTCTTCTTCTCCTTTCGGCTTTTCCCTTTTTCAGGGGGTCGCCACAGCAAATCTTCTGATTCGCATGTTTGATCTGGCATATGTTTTTACATCGAATGCCCTTCCTGACACAACCCCATAGCAAGGAACAGAAACATGTTGACGGCTATGCAGCCTACTCTTTACGAGAGTCAGCAATGGCTCTTTTACATGCCTCTCACCATAGACTGTGAAAGACATGGCCGGCCTTTGATAACCCAGTTAGCTGCACTGGGGGTGATGAATACAATTCAGTTGAGTACTGTATCAAAATTAAGGTACCATTTCAGACAAATCATTCCAAGCAAGTGATTACAGTAGATGTTACTAATGTTTATAGACTTGGCTTAATTGTGAAATTTTCTACTAATAGCTGGCGACTCCCGAGAAAGGGAAAAAGCCGAAAGGGAAGGAGAAGCTGACAGAAGTGTCTGAAATTATGAAAAGAAAAAAAAGAGTTTCTCCAAGTTCTAGGAAAACTGCAGTACGCAACAAAATTAACTACCTCTCAAGCAATTTAATGCATTCCCTGTTTCTCATTGAAAAGGTGAAAAGGCTTTTTTGGCAGGTAGGGATGTAATTGACAATCGGAATATCGAAATATATCGCCGATATAATTATGTCGATCGATAATCGATACCTATAAAAGGGATACGATACTTCTAACATGATAGCTTTCCTGTGTTCATGACAGCGTCTGTAGTAAATGCTAAATGCCATTTTAAATGACACCCCTAGTAAATGGTACGTCCCGCCTCTCTGTATAGTAAATGGTACGCCTCTCTGTATAGTAAATGGTACGTCCCGCCTCTCTGTATAGTAAATGGTATGTCCCGCCTCTCTGTATAGTAAATGGTACTCCCTGCTTTTAGTGTGCCATCAGAGCGCTTGTTCTCAACAGCATGGAATATTTTGAACAAGAAGAGACACTTATCACTGGATAATGCCGATATGTGCATCTTCTGAATCTATACCAGGGGTGTCAAACTCGTGCCACAAAGGGCCATGTGGCTGCAGGTTTTTGTTTCAACCAAGCATCAGCACACCTGACTTGGCTCATTAAAACAACTGTTAAGAGTCTTCAGGTGTTTGATTGGTCAATCTCTGGACAGAGCACACAAATTGACCAATCAACTGCCTGAAGACTCTTATCAGTTGTTTTAATGAGCCAAGTCAGGTGTGCTGATGCTTGGTTGAAACAAAAACCTGCAGCCACATGGCCCTTTGTGGAACGAGTTTGACACCCCTGATCTATACATCTATTTTCGATTCCACGTCACTGTCACACGCAGCGGAGAGCCAATCCTTTCTGTACTCCACTGTGTGGGTGGGTCCAATAGCTCCAAACTCCAATTTTATTGAATTATAACAACAGCCACAGACTGCGCGTGTTGTTTGAATAAAGAGATAAATTTCCCTCGTTTTATTTGGCTCATTTCCACGAAGCCAAGCACAGCTGGCAAGCAAACACAAAAGGACAGACATGGAAAAACTTCAACCCGCAGAGAAGCTGATTGCCAAAACTTGGGACTCAATTTTAATTTAGAATAAAATTAGAGCTTCAAGGTATCGGACCCGCCCACACAGAAAGGATTGGCTCTCAGCTTCGCACCACAGTGACGTGGCATTGAAAGTAGATGAATAAATTTGCTCTGAGCAATTAGAAAGTGAAGCTGCTCCTGCTTGGCCTTTTAAGATACAGGTGCTGCCAGCAGTACAAACAATCATCATACACAACACTCACACTGCACTGCCATGAATCATGCTTCACCACTTTTGCGGTCGTCAAGTCGATCAGACGAAACTCACATAGGTCGTAAGTCGACGACTCACTGTATTCAATGCATTATACAAACTACTGTAATGGGACAGTGGTGGTCTAGTGGTATAGGGCACTGGATCGATGATCCAAAGGTTGGGGGTTCGAGTCCCACTCTCCACAAGATTGTCACTGTCCCCCCCAGTGCAGCTAACTGGGTTATCAAAGGCGGGCCATGTCTCTCACTGTCTATGGTGAGAGGCATGTAAAAGAACCATTGCTAACTTTCGTAAAGAGTAGACTGCAAAGTCGTCAGCGTGTTTCTGTCCCTTGCTAAAAAGGGTTGTGACAGGAAGGGCATCCGACGTAAAAACCTCTGCCAAATCAAACGTGCAAATCAGATGATTCGCTGTGGCGACTCCCGAGTAAAAGGGAAAAAAGCCGAAAGGAAGACAGAATACAAACTACTGTAATATATCTTAGTCTGTTCGATTTAATGCATTTATGAAACAGTACAGCAATATTCCAATGTATCGATGCATCGGAATTTTTTTTTTATCAATATATACCAATATATATTATATTATATATATATATATATATATATATATATATATATATATATATATATATACCAATAATAGGTTTTCAATGACACCCCTAGTGGCAGGAGAATTTTATTTACATTTTGGTCTACTGTATTGCCATAATAAGCTAGTTCCTTAAGTATAATAAATGCTACAGTTTAAATGTAGATAATGCACCTCTGCTTGAATAGTCAGAAATAATGCCTTCTGAAAATGGATTTTCACAAACACTGAATGTTGCCTTACATTCATTTCAAGTAACCAGGTACAATATATTCTTGGTTCCAATCTCAAATTGGTTTTTGAATTTTTTTATCCAATCTCCTGCCAGATTTGAGGCAATGAACAGCAGAAAGTTTGACCATCACCACCACACAGTTCACTTGTAAATTCTAGAAACAATAGGTCATGACCATGGCATGTTTTGTACAACCTGGCAACAGAAGCTTGCAGCAACTCGAGTCAGTGATTGTAAAGCTGGAAGGATCAGTATTGAGTATCACTTCCTACAAAAAGCTCCGTTCTTGAGATCTTACACTGCAGGCCTTTGGAATTCTCAAACCTAATTGGCCGAAAGATGCGGACCGATTCTCTCCAACAGCAGCTCTGATTATTGTTATTGAAAAGATAATTTTATTTTACTGTACTAGTGCTAATTGACTACCATTTCACAAATAATCTCAAATTATCAAATGAAGTAAAGCATGTTCTTATTTCCACCAACAAGGTTATGTTTCAGCTGTGGTTTGTGTTTGTTGTTTGCAGGCTTCTACATTTATGTGCAGATCTCCTTGAAATTTCTATCTTTGAGCAAGAAATATCCTGTTAGATTTTGGAAACGATTCTGTGCAAATTTTGCATTCAGGATTTTTTTAAGTGTTATATTTAACATTGAGAGATTGCGTGATGTATTTAGGAAGTGTAGTACTACAGCAGGCCCAGCATATGGTGGCGTGTAGATTTTTGCTATTTACAATTAAAAAAAAGTTACTCAGGCCTCAAATGGGGACAGTTCTGACAAATATTGCCTATCATATTCTTGATCCAGGATTTTTTTTTGTAAAGGTTCTTTAACATTGTGAAATTGAAGAAGTGTTGATATTTACAATGATGTTTTTGAAATTTTTCACTTGTATCAAGGATTGCTCATTTTGGTAGATGATTGCACTCTACATGTGTACAGGTTTACTGGAATAAACCTTGCTTATTAGCAGTGTTTATTTACCATTTAAGGGAGGAGTCTCCAGTTTCAGTGCACTGCAACACTCACAAAGCTTTCCATCATCTAAGAGTCTTCAGGACAGCTGGTTTGGCATATTTGTCTTGTTCTTTCTGCCAACCGATTATTTAACAACAGAAAGGGCAAAGTTTTGATGTCAATGCTTAAAGCATTGGGTTGCTGATAAGGTTTTAAATTTAAATCCCAGCACCAGCAAGCTGCCGAGCTTGGACTATTCAGCAAGGCCATTAACCCTGAATGGCTCAGGTTTGAACCATCAGAACCATAAAAACTCCCGACAAATTAATCCATTCACCAAAACGCAACATGATATGGCTGCGAACAAGAAAAGAAATAATTTCGACCAAACATTGCTAATCATCAGCAAGAAGCCAATGGTTGCCAAAAAATCCAGCCTTTTTGCAATTGAATAGAAAGGAAAGGGTGTCATTAAAATTTGTGTGCATCATAAAGCGTTTGTTTATGAAATCTGGTTGATGAAATCATTGTGGTTCACCAATCCCAAGCATGGGTTTGGTCTGAACAAAATATGACCAAATTTGGCCAATGAGCTGACTAGAACAATCATGAGTTCACTCACACCCCTGAAACAAGCCACAATAATATTCATGACATACAAGATATTCCACAGTTGTGTGTGTGTGTGTGTGTGTGTGTGTATGTATGTATGTATCTATGTATATATGTATGTTTGTGTGTATGGCATCTTATGACGTGGTGAAGGTGATAATTGGGGTATGTACCTGCCTTACACCCAGTAAATTCAGGGCAGGCTCTGGATCCACCATGACCCAGATCAGGATGATGCAGTTATGAAAAAAATTAACGAAGAATTTCTTTTCCCAGATGAAACACCAGAATAAAACCTTGAAGCAAGAACAGGCTGTGGCGACGTTCAGTGTTGGGCGCCCTCTACTGGCTAGGAAGTGCTGGTTCTTCATAGAACAAGTTTGCAGCACGTGTTGAGCAAACATATTTCCCACTAAAACAATTTACTTTCATTTCGTAGTACAAACATCAAGCGATGATAATGATAATAAAAATGTATTTTGATAATTTAATGTTGCACTGATAAAATAACACTAAAATGTGAACATTTACCCACACTATAAACTTTAAATCAAGACAGTACTGCCTACTCAATTCTAGTCTGTAATTCATTTATTTATTTTTTTATTTCGATTTAAAAGTGCAAAAAGGCCGACTTGAAGTTTCTGTTAGTAATTGCATTGTTTACATTCTCACTATATTCTAAAATATGATTTCTCTGTGCACACACAGACTTGGTAATACATATTAATTACACATGGTGTTTTAATAAATAAATAAAAGCGTAAATTCAGCTTCCTGTTTGTTTGTTTTTAATAATCCAACAGATAATCATTGTTGTTATTGTTCGATAGCAACAACCTAGCATAACAAGCCGGACAATACCCCATCCCGGAAGAAGCATAATAACACAAGTACGTATATTCTGTATAAACCGTACATGTTACAGCGTATTGGACACGGTGTATTGTTTTCCAAAACAATGTTTTACCATTCAAAAGATAGTAGGCTAGCAAGTATACAACCAGTAAAATAAGGTGGAGGTTTTGACAATTCGTGAGCTGTTTGAAAAACTGTGAAAAGAAAATATCCAACCGGAATTAGTCACAATGACACGAAACTTAAAGTTGTTCATGAATGCGTACAAAATACGCATTCACACGGATGCGTTAATATGCATGCGACAGACAAAAACCTTATTATTTCCAAAAGAGCCGCATGTACTGACCTTGCTATGAAACATTGTTTCATGTTAAAAGTAGAAGAATTGCTGTTGTTAAACAAACTGTCTTACGTTCAAGGAGTTTATAATTCCGCGATTCCACGTAATTCTGGACGAATGTGTAGCATGCTTTACGAGTTTTTGTGCCTCTGTGGAAATGAGAGGGGTTTTTCTTCTTCTCCGAGTATTATGGCGCGTCGCAAACGAAATGCGCAGAGCGCCACCTTTACAGCGGAGTGTTAGCATGAATCGTGCTGAACAGTAGTATGGGTTAAAAAAGAATAATGAAAGTGTTCAGATAACATTCAATAATATAATAAAGAACAATATTATAATAAAAAAATTGTTTACACTTTAAACTTGTAGCCTAGAGTTAGCACAATAACAAAGAAAGCTGAGTGTTGTTAGCCTCCTCCAGTATGTTCCTTTGTAACAAGACCTGTTTTTTTTTATTAATTAAAGATATGAAATACCCATTCAAGTTGATAAATACACAAATAATTATACCAACAGAGTACCATTGAACTAAACGTTTGTGAAAGAACTTTTAACTGGTTTATTACACACTTTAGGCTTTTGCTATTCCTGTATAGTAGTGTTCTGCATGCATCAGTGTTAACAGTCCATAAAAATGTTCTTTGGTTTGTGCTCCAGAAGATCTCTCAGTAGGCCTCATGAGGTCATGACCTATTACTACACAAAATTTCCCTTTCCACTCATTAATCATTCACTAATTTTCTGAACTCATTCTTTCTGAATTCGTTTATTCACGAAACGCTTAATCCTAATTAGGGTTGCAGGGAGACTGGTGTCCATCTCAGCCGACTTGGGCAAGGACAGAGTACACCCAGGCCATCGCAAGGCAGAAACATTCTGACGGCTATGCAGCCTATCTTGACTAAAGTGAGCGATGTTTCTTTTACATGCCTCTCACCTTAGACAGAGACATACATGGCCAGCCTTTGATAACCCAGTTAGCTGCAACTGGAGGAACAACAGTGACAACCACCACTAATAGTGTGGCTTGAACTCCCAACCTTGGGATTGGTAATCTTGCACCTTACCACCAGGCCACCACTGCCCTTTTTTGAACTACTTAATCCTAATTAGGATCACCGAGGCTGTCGCCATCTCAGCCAACTGTGGGTGAGAACAGAGTACACCCTGGACTGCTCATCAGGCCATTGCTGGACACTCGCTAACAGCAACCCAGTGGTCTACTCTTTTTGAGTGACAGCAATGGTTCTTGCACATGTCTTGCATCGCAGTCAGTAATAGCCAAGGCTGACTTTGATAACCCAGTTAGTTGGACTCGGTGGACAGCAGTGAAAACTTTAAGATAGTCGGGCAGGAACCCGCGACTTTCAGATCAGTAAGCCGGCATCCTACTGCCAGGCCACCATGGCCCCTTTCTTTCCATTCAAAGGGAACTTTCACAAACTCTTCATAACCTAGTTTGAAAATACTCAAAGGTCAATTTAGATAATGCAGCATGGTGGTGTATTGGTTAGCACATCTGTCTCACAGCAAGAAGGTCCTTGAGTCAAGTCCTGGAGTTTGCATTTTCACCCCATATTTACATGGGTTTCCTGTGGATACTCCAGTTTCTTTCCCCAGTCCAAAGACATGCACGTTAACTAATTCCAAATTGCCTCAAGGTGTAGATGTGAGTGTGAATGGTCATGTGTGTTTGTACTGCGATGGTCTGGCGAGCTGTTAAGGATGCGTCTCACCCTTGACTAGCGTCGGCTGAAATAGGTTCCAGCCTCCCAGTGACTGTGGTAGGATTAAGTGGTTGGGCAAATGCGTGAGATGAGTGAGTAGTTTTAATAATGTAATTCTGCTGTAATATGACATAAATACCTTTGCGAACTGTTCAGAAGAGGAACTGGTGTAGCCTGTTGTCAGGACATGCTTCTTTGTTTACTCATATTACACATATATGGTATTTAGATCCTTTGTTTTGTGAATGGCAGAGGCTCCAGCTAGCCTGATATGAGAGCATGTGTATAAAATCATACCTGTACTTTTAGGTGTATGACTCCAAATTTTTCACTTGACAGTAAAAACGCCACAGAGTATGTTATTGCCACATATAAAAAAAAAGTCATGATCGATTCATAACCCCTTTGTTGCACATGGACTGAAATGAAGACAATGAGCGCTTTTATGGGTAAAGGAACTAAATGATGAGAGAAAAGCAATTGCTGTATATGTTTCAGAAAATATCACTTTAATTGTCATGTTCATAACATCAGAAGCAAGGCCTTCTGTAGTGTTTACATTATAACCTAGGAATTTTAGATGAGTGGTGATTAGTGTACAATGTCAGTAATATAAAAAGAACATGTAATCAATATTTTCTTGATTTCTTTATACTTAATAACAAAATCATGTACAGTAAATAGGTTAACACTAAGGATCACATCACAGTATCTATCCATATCTAACAGAAAATTATAGCTTTCATTCTCATTAGCCATATAGATCAGTGAGGATTTCAGTCTCATCTATAATGTACTAAATCCAGAAATAAACTGAAACAGCTTAATTTTTTTCTGTTAATTCTTTTCCCAGTTGTCAGATGTGTGAGATTTAAAAAGAAATTCATCTTTTTGGGCAAATGTTCTATACATTTTGAAGCATTGCTGCTTGTACAAATTACATCCAATTAATCAATGTGGACAAATCAGTAGCCTGAGTGCCCTTAATTATGTTTGGGTCATGGGGAGGCTGGAGCCTATCCTAGCCAACACTGGGCAAAGTGCAAGCTAGCATATGATCCGAGCTTGTTAGTACATGATATTAGTGACAAACCTGGTTAGCTGAAAAATAAAGGAATGAGCAAGAAGTCAAAAAAATAAAATAAAATTGGGGGCCACTCCACTAATTAATGATTTTACAATTTATAAAACTTTTGGTGTTTTCTTGCTTGATAGATTAGCATGATATGGGAAAAAAAGCTTTTAATCTGAAATTTAGTTTTATACTTCCTTTTTTAAAAGCAAAAACAAAACAATATGAAATAAAGACACATGGCACAAAACAAGAAGTTGTAAGAGGATAGAGACTAATCAAGATTTTATTTGTACAACATACTAACAAACGAAAAACTAATTTTCATCCAAATCTTTTAGGTCCTCTGAAATATGACATTGATCCACAGTGGTGCTGCTGTATTCCAAAGTCTGATAACGAAGATTCAATGACAACACTGCTTGAAACATTGCAATAAACACAGAGTTGTAAGATACAAAACTAGAGACCATGTCAACAGGGGAAAAACACACATGACAAATAAAGATCATAAAGCTGTTGACTTTGGTTATGGAAAAGAAAAGTAGGAGGGATTAAGACTATGAGTATTTTTAATACTCTTAAAGAGGCAAGATGGATTTTGGTGATATATGTAGGGAATGCCTTTGTGAAATAAACAAAACCAAATGTTCAACTGAGCAAACAGAGCAATAGAGGAGTTATTATTTTTTAAAATAAATTTGCAGTCACCCAGTGCAGCTAACTGGGTTATCAAACTCTGGCCATGTTTTTCACTCTCTATGGTTGAGGCATGTAAAAACAACCATTTCTGACTTTCGACAAGAGTAGCTGCATAGCCGTCAGCATGTTTTTGCCCTGCGATGGCCTGGTGAGCTGTCCAGGGTGTACCCTGCCCTCGCCCGGAGTCGGCTGGGATGGGCGCCAGCCTCTCCGTGACCCTAATTAAACGGTTACAGAAAGAATGAAATTTGCAGTGCTAATGATTCTTTTTGAAAAATGAGAGCATTACATGAATACCCCCAAAGAATTAAGTATGAAAAACCTCATGAGGATCAGCAAAGTCTTTCTCAAGATATTACTTTGAAATTTTCAGGTGAAATAAATAAAAAAGAGCAGGAAAAAACACAAAAAGCCTTCTGGCCTATTGTCCTGGATACCTAATTATACCACAGTGCTTTTGAATTCTTAAAATGAATTCATCTGGATGTTTATATTAATTTAGCACAACCAAAGTTTTGAGAAGGTTTGCAGTTGCAGTCATTGTAATTATTATTTCTATAGTGGTTTATTTTCCTAAGGTCTTCAGTGTCTACACTTTGTAGCGTATATTTTTTGCAATAGATTTTGGGAATCTTTGGCAACATGAAAAAATAGATTTTTATTTTTTAAATTAGCCAGAATAACTTGTTTCACAGATGTTCCACAACATTAAAGGTGAGGTCATTGATTTGGAGTAGGATTGTTGCCAAGTTAATACATGTCCACTTTTAGTGCATTTAGAAACTCCGCCCAAAATGAATGGGGTGCATTACCAAGATAACAACAACAGGGTTACCCCTACACAACCTCCAGTCATTGAAAAATCAGAAATCTGGTGACCATTTTTACTGTATACAAGCCCAATACCCTTACTGCTGATTGGCTGGAATAATTTTGTGTTGCTTACATTGTTTATTTCTCATTTCTCAGAACCAGGGTTGTGTATAAACAAAACCCTTAACATTTCAGCATGTACAGAAAATGAACAGGTAATTCAAATGTTCCTGCTCAAAAAATATCCATCTATAATCAATGATTGCATCTTTAAATTAAACAATAAACTGAAAAAAACAAAATAATAAACAGTAAAATGTTGTAACAATTGAAGGTTAGTTTAAAATATTTAGGAAAGAATAATAATAATAATAATAATAATAATAATAATAATAATAATAATAATAATAAAATCAGACTGTCGTGATCTAAAATAAATAAACAAATAATTTCGGAACACTATTGATAACACTTTGTCAGGTTACTTTTTATTTTTATTTTTTTTTTGCTACCACACCTCTAATTTGTGGTTTATTTCTTACATATGATAAATATGACATATTTCAGTACTTGCCAGTTAACATTTTCAAGATTTAAGGCATGTGTTGGTGACTGAGCAAAGATTATGACATGTGCTTCTTCGTGCATTATATAATTTCATGAGGAAGAAAGAGTTGGTGACATCAGATCTAGTTTGCTACATCAGGGAATCTCAAGATTAGCACAGAAATGGAAGAAATGTATGTTCTAGTATAGTGGAGCTCAGAAAGCACCATTTTGAGTTGAATCAGTTTGCTACAAATCTATTATCTTGAAAATGCCTTGTAAGGATTTAAAAAGCTTAAAACACTAAATATTTGCAATATAAACAGACGAGTGTCTAGAATTTGGCCCCTTTAAAAATAATTTAGACCTATTATTCAATTTTTCACATACATCATCTCTTTCCCTTTGTTTTATCAACCCTTGTATTTAATTCCATAATCAAATCAGAACAATTTATTTTATTACAACTGAAGAAATGCTGCATCAACACAGTGATTTGCTGAGAACGATGATCAGTCAACACAGTCTCATTTAAAACGACTATTCCCTTTATACCATTTAATTTTTTCTCACAGTACTGTAGTAAAATGTATAATCACAGTAAAAAAAAAAGGGGGGGGGAAATAAAAAACAACGAAAAGAGTGGACAGTCTTTCATGCAATTTCTTTTGTTTGATTCAAAGACATAACAGACATAGTTATGGTTAACACTCGTGTAAGGAAGCATACTGCTGTTATGCCAGAAAAAGCAAAACACGCTAATACCATATTATATAATATATGTAGCACTTAGAATATGTTATTTTATAATAAATAGATCCATAACATCTTGAGCAATGATCTGTTATACTTGAGAGTGTTTTTATAAAGAAATACCAGACTGCCGAATGCAGTGATTGGCCAATCAGAATACAGTATGGAAATGAGCAATATAATAACTTGTTATATGCTGATAAATTATTGTTATGACATAAAATCTTCTGTGAAATATTTGAATTTCATGTTATAATCATATAATAAACGGTTGTGTGGTGAGAGTTGCATATTGCTGACTAGTCCCTGAAGGAGAATGCCGAGACTATTCACTTCACTGACGTCCACCAAGCCTGAGACAAATAACTGTTTTAGTATATACAATATGAGTACATAAAGAAAACACAAAACAAAACATTTAAAGGTGTTTTTCAACACCATGTTTTCAGAATGTAGTATGCACTACATGGAAACATAAGTAAATACTGTTCCGTAACAGCGTGTTTACACAGGAAACAGAAATAATAATGATTTATTTTTTCCATTTTAAAGTGTTAATGATACTGCCTGCTTCAAGTGATGTCGACAAACTGAATGTCTGTCATTTTGATTCAAGCATTATCCACTTGGGATGATGATTTTTAATCCCTTGACCAATCAGATCATACTGTTTCCATATAGTATTAGTGTATATTGTTAGACACTAATGTATGTTTAAATGTGAAAACAGTTAAAATTTAGATTTTTTTTTGTAACATGGTATGTTTGTATGTTGTAATAATGGAAAATGTTATTACATAAAAACCCCTTATCATTATTGTACTTTCAATGTTATATGATACTAATCTGGTGTCTTTTTTTCTGGAACAGCCGCAATATGCCTCTGTAATCTTAACTGAATATTTTGAAAGTTAGAAGAAGGGCTGCTTTATGAAAGGAAATCACAGTAAAGTAAATTGTCATTACATTACATTCAGGGGATGAGACACACACACACACACACACACACACACACACACACACACACACACAAATTCTATTTAAAAAGTGCAATTTTGTGCTTCAATTTTTTTTGTTTAAAGAAAAACAGTTTATGGGTCTAAAGGATCAAATACTGGAGAAACACCAGCCGAGATTTACACAGCAATCACAGGATAAGGCCTCAGCTGGAAATTCATGTTAAAAGTTCACAATTATGAAAAAAAAAAAACCAGACAAATAAAACATTCCTGTGTATCCTGGATTCAGTGGGTTCATGAACAAGTGTTTCTTTCCAGCTAATGAAACATCTAGTTTGTTTCCGGACACGCCTTCAATTTGCAAACTTGTGACACACCTGACTTCTGAAATAATGAAGGGATTATATTATTACAAATTAATTATTTAATCTACTTTTTAAATATCTTACATGGTCTGATCATTACAAATTAAATGTAAAGTAATAACATTTTATTTTATTCCAAACTTCTTTTAAAGCAATATTTTCATTTTTAAATAAAAAAAAAATTCATTCATTGCATACTACATAATCTACTGAATGTAGCTATGACTAAAGGGGTAAATAAACGCTTCCTAAAATCACCAAAAAAGCAAAATATGCATATAGTCAGCATGCAGCAGAGGTGCCAACATCATGGACCAGACAATTCGAGGAGACGTTACCATTCCACCTTCCATCTCAGTCACAGTTTTTTCTTTCATTCATTCTTCTGTTTGATTTTTACTCAGATGTGCCCAAAGCATCTTCTTGTGTATTCATTAATCAGACTTCAATCATATATAAACTTAACTTCAAACATATATTAACATATATAAACTTGATTTGAGACGCTATACTGGTAGGAAATGTTCATCTTTCATTCCAAACATCATTTCCCATTCATTGTGTTCACTTTCACTGGGTTTATTTTGACTGCTGCTTTATTTCAAAATTGCTAGCAGGTGGCCAGTATTTCTGGTGCAGCAGGTCAAGAATCATCAAACCTACACCTGGACTTGTGCAAAAAAACAATTGAATATTTTTAGGAAAATGAGGAAAATAACGGCAATAAACATTTAAACAAATTTCAGTGGGTATGAAGACATACAGCTATAATCCATTACCGATACCTAATGGAAACTGGAACCAGTAATAATAATAATAATAATGTACAGTGGTACCTCACCTTATGAAATTAATCCATTGTGTGTGTGTGTGTGTGTGTGTGTGTGTGTGTGTGTGTGTGTGTGTGCGTGCGCGCGTGCGGGCAGGCGTGTGTATGTGTGCGCGCACGTGTTGACCATGTTTTCTGAGCAGAGTTATAATCTTACAAATGTTTATGGAAGGTTAAAAGCCTGAGTCCAGAAATAAAGCATAAAACATCAATAACTCTGTCCTTTACACGAAAAGCATGATGGTGGATTCAGCTCTATAATAGGCAATGGGAGGTAGCTGCGTCATTCCTCCTAGGCAATGGGGTCCCTGTCCAAGATGGCGTCAGGTGGACCTGTCCAAGATGGCGCTTGAGTGAAGGCAACATAAACGACAGCTCAGTTGTTAGCCAATGGGAGGCCAGCGGGGCGGGATGTTTGAACGTTATTGATGGTAGAGCAGCTCGTGCATTGTTTGAATGTTTGAATGGCACGTTTAAATTTTTAAGATGCCGCTTTTGTCACATGAACTTGTTTCGTATCCTGAGACAAAAGTTTTAGGAAAATGCTTTTCGTAACCTGAATTTTTCGTTTGGTGAGACCTTCGTAAGGTGAGGTACCACTGTACCTGGAAGGTGCAAACCACTATGAATGGCAGAAAGTGCACAGCACTCTCTAAACCTTATAAAAATCGTTCTGTCTGAAAATGCTAAAGAATATTTTGAAAAAATTCCTGGATCAAGAATTTGAGCTAGATCACCTATAAAAATTTAATGGAGTCTTCCTTGTTACTTTTTATTACTCCTGCTCACAAACACACACAAAAAATATAATTAGAAAATAATTATTAAAAATTTTAAATAAATAAAACAATAGTAGCTGTTACCAAGCATGGTGATAAACCTTTAAAAACTTATTTAACCTAAATTAATAAAATTCTAATTATATAAAGATTTCAGAAAATGTGCGAATCAGACAATTCGCTGTGGCGATCCCTGAGAAAGGGAAAAAGCCGAAAGGAAGAAAGAAAGGAACAAAGAGTTCAGAAAACTTTCTTTTTTAATTGTAGCTCATGGCTAATTTACTTTTAATGAACTTGACTAGTGAGTTTAGTGCATAGAACATAGAAATTAAAGAGTGGAAGGAAAGGAGGTGCACGCGTCTCAGTGCTCTCGGAACTGAACCGTTCTCACACCTAACAGGGTATCTGTACGCTTCCTCCTCTGATAAATACTTTGAAATACCACTATGTTTACACAATTCAGAGCAGCTTTCACTCATTTTAAAATAATCACACTGTCTGATATGAACAGATATACTACTGATTTATGGACACATACTGTAGGTTAAAAATGATATCGGTATTTAAAAAGTGCACAATGACCCACTTTACCTGGTGTCTTTGACAGTCGTTTTTATAGAATAATCTATATTATAAATGTGGTGTTAATATACAGCAACTACATCACTGAAAAATGTTTACAAATTCACTTTCAGTGAGTGCTGTTGTGGTAACAGATAACCATAACCAGGTTTCGACCTACCAATGGCTAAGTCATAGATGTTGGCACCTCTGATGCAGGGTTTACAGTAAATGTAATAAGAGCCGCTTTCCCAACTGCCTTCAATATTTATGATAACATTATATATAACATTAGATATTCTGTATATGGGGGAAGTATCAGTCACCAGACAAATTTCAGAATCTGACCAGAATACAGGCTTTAAAAAATGCTGAAAAGCTGTATCTTTCTCAAAATCCAATCATGAGCGGCATTCCAGACATGGACTGATACCACAAAGGCCTGAGGAAATGTTCACAGATCAACATTAGAGTAACAACAGTTCTATCAAAGCTAGCACTGATTCAACTCAGCCTGCATTTTGGGACAAGCATCGCAGAAGGCCAGCCTCGGCAAACAAACGTATATTGTTTGTCACCGCATCACAGATGCAGGTTCAACAAAATTGTACTAGTTCAGGACTGCTACCATGATTAGGCACTAACTGATCCAAAGATCTTTTTCTCCACACTGGAGCAAGGAATATTGTTTATATAAATCAAGTGAAAAAAAAAAATAATGACGATCAGTTAACCAGTTTTGTCATATTTGGGCAGGACTGCAATGCCTGTAGTGTCCAGCAGGGGAAGTTGCAGTTTTACTGACAGGCGTTTTTCCAGTGTTGCCCTCTACGTCATGCTAGTGTTGAAACTAGAGCTGGTACTGCTGCAGCTTTCCTCATAGGTAGGAGGTGGTTCTGGGAATGACAGGGAAGATACAGATAAGAACAAACTTCTCTATAAAAACCGTACCAATGGTGTCCATTAATTCTCTTCAGGATGACACAAAATCAATAGTAAATATGTTGGCATTAAGATATCTTGCTTTCTCTGATGGGCACATTTATATAAAGTACTACATGAGCAATAGATTGACCAGAAAATGATTTTGTAATGTCATTTCTAAAGTTTTATTGGCTGATTCAGTCAGGACAAAGTATGTGTCTACTTTGTCCAGATGTTAATTAGTCTGAGACAAATGTCAACATGATGCTCTTAGCACAAAATCAATACAGTTCAGTTGCGACATTTCAGAAACATTACATCTGAGGGAGTAATGTAGTTGTTAAATAAACAATCACTGTGGGTAACTCTGACTATCCAGTTGATTACACTGACTATCCCTCCCCCCCTGTAATTAGTTCATGCACCCGTAGGTAACATAGTAGTTTTTATAGTTTATTATTTAGAATTTAATTTGATTAAACACTCTTTGCTTGAGTATGAATGGTTGTGTGAGTGTTGGCCCTGCAATGGCCTAGTGAGCTATCCAGGGTGCAGCCCGCCCTCACCCAGAGTCAGTCGAGATTGGTGCCAGCCTTCTCAAACCCTAATTAGGATTAAGCGCTTAAGAAAATGAATGGTTGAATGAATAAACACTCTCTACCTCCTGAGTGGCGTATCGACAAGGTGTGTGACTATGAACGAGATCGCAAGTTAGAATTCGATTTAATGCCACAGCCTTCCGTGTCCCGGAGTCCATGGGAGCTAATTGTCCAACCTCACGAGAAAGAGGGATGGCATACGCTCACTTCCCTGTTATTCACAGCGATCGCGAGCCAACCATGGATGTATGTGAGCTCATTCGTACGAGGGGGCGATTAGCATTTTCTCTCCGGGTGTGTTAGACCACCCCCAAATATGCATATCACCCCAGTTCGAAAAGTGGCAGGTGGTTAGCGTTTGCATGTCATGGAGGGGGGCACATACATGCTTTCCGCCCCCCTCCCTGGTGGGTGGTACTCATGTGATAGGAAGGCAATACTTGATGGATATGACTAAATTAGGAGGGGGCGTTATTAATGTATAATGCGTATACATTGCAGAAAACAAAAGCAAAATAAAACATGATATTAAGGGTTTAGTTTCTGTTTCTGTTTTTAAAACGTGACCGTGAACAACGCCACCTGCACCATCACTCGTGTGCCCTCAAAAGCATATTCTCATTCAAAGTTTGAATAAAATCCTTTTTGAACTTTAGAAACACAAGGGCCATATTCTGTAGCTTTCTTAATATTTCGGGGCTGGCATTTTGTTGAATTTCCAAAATTTCAGGATCAGTATCTGTGACAAATCATTAGTGTTTGTCAGCTGTTTCGATTCAAGCGTTATCCATTCAGGATAAATCTGTTATATTCACATAGATATTTTCTCATTTATGTTGAGTAAAAGACCATCAAATAATTCTTGGTATTGCATCATTGCCATCGGATAAAGTGAATTATTATTGTGCAATTGAAACACACAACATAGTAAAGTGTCTGTCTACTTTGAAAACATTATGAATAAATAAATAAAACAGTTATAGAATTCAGTTTTCATATGATATGGAGAATTATTCAGCCTCGGAGGGTGCTATCTCACCTAACATGGTCTTTGGCCTTGATGAGTAACACCCCCAGAATGAATAATTCTCCATATTATGCTTTGTCCTGTCCAATAATTACTTATGATCTCAGATATAGCGAACCAATCAGACTGCACTATTCCTGGGAACTTCTTGTTGGTATGATGTTTTCTGAAAGGCTATGCTTATCACACATTTTTGCAAGGCGTCTACAGTGTGAGTGATACTTAACAGTAAGCAAGTTTTGCACCATATGAAAGTCTTAAGAACACATAAGTCACGGTTCCTTCGCGCCAATTCTTGGTTAATAAAATACAACATGATATTGATTCAGTTGTTCTATCTATCTGTATAATGTCAGTCCTCCTTCAATAAGGCTACCATCTGATGCACCTTAAATTTTTTTTCGTATTTCTCACTTTAAGGTTAGTAGAATACTGTCACTCACCATGTGGATACTCCCAGCTGCTGTACTCTGGAGGCAGAATGAGAGGGCAGGTAGTGGGTACTGGTGTGGCATTACCGTCAGTGTAGAAAGGAATGGTAGCCCCCGTAGAGACACAGAAAAGAGGTGCAGAGCCCTCGGATGACTGGCCTAGCTGACCCTGAGGGACAGCTTGTGTTGGAGTGTGAGTGAACGCCCCAGGAGACATGGAAATAGCCTGGCCAGAGTGGTCCTGCTGGGAGTGACTCTTGGTAGGAATTTCCTCACTGCTTAATGCTCCTGCAGCCTGCACCTCTTCCTCGTCATCCTCAGCTGGGGGTGCACTTGGAACTACTGGTTCTGGACTAAGGTTTGGCATGGCTGCTATCGCCGTTCCATGTTGAAGTGGAGTTGGCGCAGGCGGTCCTATGGGGGTCAAGTTTACAGCAATGTTTCCAATGTAGATGGGCAGAGTGACGACTGTCTCGGGAGACTTTAATGAAACCTTGCAGAAGGAAAGCATAAAAAACAAAAAGTGAGTTATTGTGAAAGCTCTTATTTGGTCAGACAGGAAGCAGCGCTGATTCCCTGCCGTGTGCCTCAGTTTCAGCTGTCAAATTATTTCAAAGCCTTCTAGAGATAGAAGACTGACTTTTCAATCAAACTATTATGAGCATGAAATCACTGTTCCTGAAGTTTAATAATTCATACTCTAGATAATAGATAAATCCATCCATTCGTTATTGACACTGATGAGCTGTTATTAGGTCTTGGAAGAAGCTGGAGCCAATCAATTCCTGGTGGCAAACACCTGTTCAGGGTCACTCTGTGCACTCACATTTACACCTTGGGGCAATTTGAAGTAGCCAGCTGACTGGTGTCCATACCTTAGAACTGTAGTTATATAGGAAATAGGAAAACCATGCCAGTTTTACTGTGTAAACTCCACAAAGTAAGGCTAGAGTTAGCCACAAGGGTTGCAGACAGAACCTACAGCGAGTGTGATGCGACTGTGCCATGCAGCCCTGCGAAATTTATATTTGCACCTGCACCTCTAGTTTCAATTTGAGGAAGTTGTTTCCTAAATTGGATATTTACGAAAGGATGCAATTCTCCAGAAAGAAAAGTCATGGCAAAATGGGTGAAATATATTTACATATACAGTAAAACCTCCGCTGACGAACGCTGAAGATCACGAACTTTTCACCTAAAGAACATTAAATTTGCGAGCATATAGTCTCCGCTGACGGATTAGTTTTCGGCGGACGAACCAAACCACGCGGTCGAACAGCGCCACGGTGGCGGCCACGAGAAGCTGACGCACGCTCATGGCGTCACAGTTTGTCACCCCCTTTCTTTGAGTGCGGAAGTGGTTTGTGTTTGATCGACATTTTGGACCATATTGAGTGTACTTTTGCTATTATGGGACCGAAAAAGACCCCACCACAGGCGGAGATCATTGAAAAACACGAACGAGGTGTGCGTTTGTGTGACTTAGCGTCCCAGTACCAGTACAAGGAACAAGGAAGCTATTAAGGGTGCGCGTGTGGCTAAAGGTGTTTCCAAACAGTAGGCGTTTCCAAACACTCCTTCCAAACAGTAAGTCCCTCCCTCCTCCTCCCACTCCATTCCATCAAGCCATCAACTACCATCACAAAGGTAAATAAAACGACTTTATTATACAGTACAGTTTATTTCTTTAATTACAATACAATAGACATTTATTATACATAAAATAAGGTATATTTTTGTGTAGTTTTAAGGCTTATTTAGTAGAAAATTATGTTTTATGGGGACCTGGGAATGGATTATTCTCATTTTAATGGTTTCTTATGGGAAATAAATGTTCGGAAGACGAACTTTTCGCCTCACACACACTTTCAGGGAACCAATTATGTTCGTAAGCTGAGGTATCACTGTATTTCCAATCATCCAATAGACACAAAAATAAATTAAAAAATATCAAATGTATGTTAACCCGACAAATAGGGTGTTTTTTTAGGTGTCAGAAAAGTCTTGCTCCTACCTGGATGAAGTACTCGATGTCTATGAGGCTGCATCCAGCTAGGGCAGATTGAGGGAGTGGAGGAACGATGATCTGCTCCTTCCACTCTGCATGCTTCCCTGCTTTGACACCTGCCCCCTCTACCTCTGCAATGGTCCTCAAATCAAATAGCGGCCGTTTCATCTTGTAGGTCACTTTCTGAAGCAGAGCAAAAAAACCAAGAACCTGAAAAGAACCTCCACACAGAACCTCCACTAGCATCTTGAGGAAACCGATCAAGATTAAACTGAAATTAAATATCATACAGCATGTTTGCCCACCTGTATGAGACTAGCCAGGACATAGCCCGTGTCTTTTCCTGATTTATTATGGATCTCTGTAGAGAGTTTGATGATTTGGCCTGGAGTGTATCCTCTCAGGTCACTGTGAGTTTTCAGCATGAGGGTCCCCGTCTTCACCAGGAAGTAGGTGAACTTCTTGGTTGTCATCGAGCAATTTGGTTGCTAGCAGACAAAATATTTTTAAAGACTGTGACTCAAAGTAATAAATAAATATTAGTATTATAAGTATTCACCCCCTTTTCACATTTTGTGGTGGTTTCATGGTAGTCTCTTTGACAAAAGAATAATTCCTGTGAGGTCAACATATGCAACCACCTATCTGCTTCATTCACTCACTCATTTTCCAAACCACTTTTTCCTACGATGGTCTCAAAGAGACTGGTGGCTATATTAGCCAACACTGGGTGACGACAGGACACACCATGAACAGCTCATCAGACCATCACAGGATCAACACACATTCAGCCATTCACATTCATATACACCTAGGGAACAACTAATTAGCCTAATGTGCATGTCATTCAACCTTTTTTTTAACCAAAACTAATTGATACTTTCACCAAAATGCTTCCTCAGAATAAGGTATATTTACAGTGATCAGCCAAAGCATTTTATGAGGACTGATGGTGACATTAATAACATGAAGTATTTTGTTACAGTGGCACCTGCCAAAGCAAAGTTGACGAAATGCAAGCAAGAAAAATGGGCGAGCGTGACTTTGAGAACACTCCAATGGCGAAATGACTGGTGGGTGTCCCTGGTATGCAGTGGTAAGTATCTTCCAAAGATGCTTCAAGTAACGATATCCAGTGAACTGGGAGGAGTATTATTGGTACCCAAAGCTCATTGATGCATGCAGTGAGCAAAGGCTAGTATGCCTAGTCCAGGGGTTGGCAACCTTTGCCATTCAAAGAGCCATTTGGACCTGTTTTTCCTGGGAGCCACAAATCTTTTTTTGACATTTAAAATAATTTTTCCCCTTTTTCCTTCATGTTAATATAAAAACAACACGTAGCATTGATTTAAACAACTGCAGAGACAATTAAATTACAATTCTGCTTGCAACAAAAACATTTAGATTCAAAAAAGACCAATAAAAATTTACTTTCAATGAAAATTCCCAATGTCTATTTGAGGCCTGAGCCAATGGTGGCCTTGTGGTAAAGGTGCTGGATCACTGATTGGGGGTTCAAGCCCCACTCTCCATGGATTGTCACTGTCCTCCCAGTGCAGCTAACTGGGTTATCAAAGGCTGGCCATGTCTCTCATTGTTTATGGTGCAAGGCTGAAAAAGAACCTTTGCTGATTGTCAACAAAAGGAGCTGCATAGCCATCAGCATCTTCCTGCCCTGTGATCCCCTGGCGAGCTGTCCAGGGTGTACTCTGCTCTCGCCCAGAGTCGGCTGGGTTGGACGCCAGCCTCCCTGCGACCCTAATTAGGATTAAGTGGTTCAGAAAACGAATGAATGTGTTTGAGTCCTTCTTGTATTTCTTCTTCTTCTTCTTTTCCTTTCGGCTGTTCCCTTCAGAAAAAAAATATCTATCCCACGAAGCGAGGGACAGGCTGCAGCCAGATGTGTTAACGGGTGGGGTAGACTAAGCATCACTCCCTTTTGTGGGATCTTCTTTTTCTTTATTCGTGATATTAATTGTGTTTTGTCATAGTGATTTAGAAAAATGACAGCAACACAGCAAAGTACATGAAGACTTATTTTAAGAAGGAGCCTGCTCAACATTCTTTTAAATAATATTAATGCTTAATACTGCACTGACCGCCCCATTCTCAGAGTGAGTACTGAACCACACCCAGTCTTTTATTTTGTCGCTGGAGGAGAATTATTTAATTCGGTGATTGCTGGGCAATCAAATCTCATCCGCGTTTTACTTCAGCGATGATTTTCGTTTCTGGATTACAAACCCCGGCGATAGAAAAAATCTCTCTCTCTCTGCGCTACTGATGGCGAGGACACTGCTTATGAGCACGAGGGTTTGGAATACTGTGGCTTCCTCCACCAACACAGTAGATCCCAAACACCGAGACTCTCAATGTAGCTGATTAATTTAACACTAACCATGAACACACACACAAAATCGCCCCGCCCACACCAAATAAATATCCGCCCACACCCGTGAATGTTAATTTTCATTTATGTAATCGTCAACCCTAAAAGAGAATTTTCTTCAAGGTTACCGCTGGGTAGCTGTGGGTACCCGGTCCTTGCAGGACTCTGCCTTAGGCAGATTCTCACGTCATTCTGGTGAAAACTGGTTTAATTCACTCCTGGTGGCCCGGAGTGCTTCTGTTATGAGTAAATAAGCAGCATTTTCTTTTTGCAGTTGTTTTTTTTTTCACAGTGGTTTTTGTAGATAAAGCACGTTTGCACCTGTCGGCCACCAGAAAGTAGGTGCATTCATTATTTTTAAAAGCCACGGAGCCGCATCAGAGAGGTGAAGGAGCCACTTGCGGCTCTGGATCTGCGGGTTGCCGACCCTTGGCCTAGTCTGATTGCACAGAACGAGATAATGTAGCACAAACAGCATGTAGAATATGAGGCTGCCTAACTGCAGATGAGTCAGGTGTGCTTAATGTTATGGCTGATTGGTGTATATTCTTATCGCATGA
Organism: Plotosus lineatus; assembly: GCA_024760905.1. Taxonomy (NCBI): domain Eukaryota; kingdom Metazoa; phylum Chordata; class Actinopteri; order Siluriformes; family Plotosidae; genus Plotosus; species Plotosus lineatus. The sequence goes on from CM045735.1 coordinate 35,310,850, forward strand.
CATAATAAATCAGGTGATTTCTAATGACAATTTATTGCACCACAATGAATGTTTAACAGCATGTGAGGTCAACAGTTATGCAACCATTTCATATCAGGTCTAGTTATAGCTCTGAAAAATGAAAAAATATAATGGGTTAAACACTTTTTCAAGCCACTATACACTTACTCATTTGCTGAACCACTGAAATCTATTTGGGTTATGGGGAGGCTGAAGCCTAACTCAGCCCACATTGGGTGAAGACAGGGTACACCATGAATATCTCCTCAGACCATCAAAGGGCCAACACACATAACCATGCACACTTACACTCACACCTAGGAGCAATCCGGAACTGCCAAGTAGCTTAAAGTGCATGGTTTTGGGCTGCTTGAGGAAACTTGGGTACCCAGAAGAAACCCAAGCCACTATATATAAAAAATTAATTCAAGAAATGAACATATCCTGGAAGTTCTCTTTATTTATATTAAGAAGCGTTAAGACCTCTCACCTCTATATCAAGCAACTCATTGAGGTTCAAGGCATTGAGAAGGTAGAAGGCTCTCTGTGACTTGTAGTCCTTTGAGAAGCGTGGTGTGTCTATTACAGCCCTGATTCTGTACATGACCTTCCCGAACGGGCCCTCAAAAGAAGTGGGAGCGTGGGCTGAAAAAGGTACAGTTAATTAATATGGCACAGAATTCATAATTAAAATAAAAATACTAAATCAAATAGATTTTCACTTTCTTCCCTGAAAGTACCAACACTACATGAATATAGCACATACAGTCACTTAATATATTTAATTTCTGCCTGGGTCTCTTTATTAAATAAACAAAAACACGTGTCTTCTTGAAATGGTGGGTATTAAAGACTATGGTCAGGTTAGGACTAAAGAGCCGGCGCTCTATATAGCGCTGTCACCAGATGAGCTCCATGTGATTGAAAAGCTTTTTTACGCCACCATTCTACGGCAGTGGCTAGCAGGGGCTCATTTATTTGAGCTAATAATGGAAGCGGATGACAGTGACACACAGGAAGATGAGGAGAAAAAAGGGACAGAGCACCAAGATTCAGCTGGAATGGTAAGGGATGCCATATTTAATCCTGGATTTTCTATTTTGCAGGGAGATTAAAGGGGATTGTGATAGAAATGTGCATGGACCCATATTATTAAATATATAAATATAGCTAAATAAGTCAATAACTAAATATAACTAGATAGACAGATACATACAGTCATCATACATACATCGCAAAAAGATATATTTTTCCTATTAATAATATTGGGATCAGATCGTGATGATCTTGAAGGGACTTGATGGATTCCAGATCATCATGCTGATTGATTCTTCTTCTTTCTTCTTCTTTTCCTTTCGGTTGTTCCCTTCAGGGGTCGCCACAGCAAATGATCTGCCTCCATCTCACCCTATCCTCTGCATCTTCTACTCTTACTCCAACGACCTTCATGTCCGCCTTCACCACATCCATAAATCTTCTCTTTGGTCTTCCTCTGGGCCTTCTGCCTGGTAGTTCCAACCTCAGCATCCTACTACCAATATACTCACTATCCCTCCTCTGTACATGTCCAAACCATCTCAATCTAGCCTCTCTGACTTTATCTCCAAAACATCTAACATGTGCTGTCCCTCTGATGTACTCATTCCTGATCCTATCCATCTTCGTTACTCCCAAAGAGAACCTGAACATTTTCATCTCTGCTACCTCCAACTCTGACTCCTGTCTTTTCCCCAGGGCCACTGTCTCTAAACCATACAACATCGCTGGCCTCATCACTGTCTTGTACACTTTTCCCTTCATTCTTGCCGATACTCTATCACACATCACACCGCACACTTTTCTCCATCCATTACGACCTGCCTGCACACGCGTCTTCACCTCTTTTCCACACTCTCCATTGCTCTGGATTGTTGAGCCTAAGTACTTAAAATCCTCCATCTTCTTTATCTTGGCCCCCTGTAACCTCACCTCTTGGGTCCTTGTCGTTCACACACATGTATTCTGTCTTGATGAGACTAACCTTCATTCCCCTTCTTTCCAGGGCATACCTCCACCTCTCTAGATTTTCCTCCACTTGTTCTCTGCTCTCACTACAGATCACGATGTCATCTGCAAACATCATAGTCCATGGAGATTCTTGTCTAACCTCGTCTGTCAGCCTGTTCATCACCATAGCAAACAAGAAGGGGCTCAGTGCTGACCCTTGATGCAGTCCCACCTCCACCTTGAACTCTTCTGTCACACCGACAGCACACCTCACCACTGTCTTACATCTCTCATACATATCCTGCACCACTCTAACATACTTCTCTGCCACTCCAGACTTCCTCATACAATAACACAGTTCTTCTCTCGGCACCCTGTCATATGCTTTCTCCAGATCCACAAAGGCACAATGCAGCTCCTTCTGACCTTCTCTGTACTTCTCTATTAATATCCTCAAAGCAAATACTGCATCTGTGGTGCTCTTTCTTGGCATGAAACCAAACTGTTGTTCACAAATGCTGACCTCTGCCCTTAGTCTAGCTTCCACTATTCTTTCCCATAACTTCATTGTATGGCTCATCAACTTTAATCATGCTGATCGATTATTACTATGTATTATGACTTGACACCAGTATGTGGTAGAAGGTAGGCATCGTTGTAGAGCATAATTGAAGTTAACATACAATGACAGACCTTGATGTGCCACCAGAGGATCTTGACGAATTTGGAAACATGATTCCTTTAACTTTCATCGCTCCAATGCTCTACCCCACCTTCCTTTTTAACCCAGTCGTGCTCCAAGCATGTTCATAAATCATGGAGCACCACCCCTTTTTTGAATCACGTACATTGCGCTTACATAGTGTGCTCATAAGCCTAGGGTTAGCAGATATTAGCTACTCTTTTGACACCTGTTGCTAATGTTTAGGACCTTCTGCCACATTCTGGTAAAATACCAGACGAATGTCAGGTGAATCTAAACCATCCTTACTGCTACTGATGGACCCAATCCTAGAAAAAGGGGGAGTAAACCCTCCCCAGCATTGTATTCACTACTTGACAAACCAGAAAAAACTTTGTTTATATATACAGAAAGAACTTTACATAAAACTCATATCATCTCATGAATGAAAGGATTTTCTTTAAAACATGGTTTAAAATTTCTTTGTGCGTTTTCGTTATCATAAGCTTCAAGTTGACGCTCAACATTTGGGTCACACTTGTTTATAATATCTCAAAAGCTATTTTTCCTCCAATGATTTTAGATTTAGGAAAATTATACCAACACTGACAGCAGAGGGCACAACATGACATCAGCATAAAGTTATCATCACGCGATACACTTCAGTGAAAAGGGCTGGGGAAGTAGAGTAGTTTGCACATACAGGAAATGAGTTACCACTTAAAGCAGTAGGTGTTATCAGTTCATACTTTTATATGTACTAAAATTGTGAGCAACAAAACCAAAGTAAGTGAATTATTTGGGTCATAAGTAATATTAGGTTTACCAGAACACGGACACAAAACCTTTCTGGGAAGCACTTGTAAACAAGTTACACCCTTGACGTGAACAGAGAAGCAATTAATCTAGGTCCAACTGACTCGCTGCCCACTAAGGTGTGAGCAAATGCATAGCATCTAAAGGTTTCCAGGAATTTTCATCTTCATCTTCTTCCACTTAATCTGGGGTTGAGTCTAGGGGCCAGCAGCCTAAACAATGAGGTCCAGACGTCCCTCTCCCCAGCCACTTCTTCCAGGGGTACACGGCGGCGTTCCCATACCAGCCGAGAGACATTATCCCTCCAGCGTGTTCTAGATCAACCCCAGGGTCTCATCCCGGTTGGGCATGCCCGAAACACCACACCAGGAAAGCGTTCGGGAGGCATTCTAACTAGATGCTTGCGCCACCTCAACTGGTCATCTCAATGCTGAGGAGCAGTGGTTCTACTCCAAGCTCACCCCGGATGGCTGAGCTTCTCACCCTACCTTTAATGGAGAGTCCCGCCACCTGGCGAAGGAAGCTCCTTTCAGCCGCTTTATCCGCAATCTTGTTATTTTGGTCACTACCCAAAGTTAGTGACCATAGGTGAGGGCTGGAACATAGATCGACTGGTAAACTGAAAGCTTTGTCTTGTGGCTCAACTCCATTTTCACTGCAACGGACCAGTACAGGCCGCACTTTACAGCAGAGGCTGCAGTGATCCGCCTGTCGACCTCCCGCTCCGTCCTTCCTTCACTCGTGAACAAGACCCTGAGATACTTGAACTCCTCCACTTGGGGCAGGACTTCACTTCTGAGTCGGAGGGTGTATTCCACCCTTTTCCAACTGAAAACCATGGCTTCGGACTTGAAGGTGCTGATTCTCATCCCAGCCACCTCGCAATTGACTGCGAATAGCTTCAATGTGAGCTGGAGATCCCAGCTTGATGAAGCCAAAAGAACCACGTTATCCACAAAAAGCAGAGACAAGATCCAATGGCCACCAATGGCCACCTCGGCCGTGCATAGAAATTCTGTCCATAAAAATTATGTACAGAACTGGTGACAAAGGATAGCCTTGGCGGACTCCAACCCTCACTGGAAACAAATTTGACCTGTTGTTCCCAATACTGACCAAACTCTGGCTCTGGTGATACAGCGACCAAATAGCCCATAGCAACGGGTCCAGAACGTCATACTTCCGGAGCACGCTCCACAAGATAATCTGAGGGACATGATCGAAAGCCTTGTGCAAATCCACAAGACACATGTGGACAGACTCCAATACCCTTTCATAGACTTTCCCGGGTAGGCCGAGGAGTGTGATTACATGATAATTGGAACACATCCTCCGATCCCCGTTTTGCTAATCCAGAGGTATGGCCCCCGATGACCACGCGACAAGACAAGACAGTCCTACAATATCCAGCGCCCTGAAATATTCAGGACATCTCTCATCCATCCCGGAGCCCGACCACCGAGGGGCTTTTTGACTACCTCAGTGACCTCATCTCCAGTGATGGGCTGACCCCACCCAAACCCCCAGGGTCTTCCTCCTCAACAGAGGGCGTGTTGATGGGATTGAATAGGTCCTTGATGTATTCCTTCCACCTCTTGAGGACATCCCCAGTTGAGGTGAGCAACTCCCCACTTCCACTGTAAACAGTATTTGTGGAGAACTGCTTCCCCCTCCTGACGCGTTGAATGATCCAGAACCTTTTGAGGACAACCAATAATCGCTCTCTAGGCCCTCACCTAACTCCTCCCATGCCCAAGATTTTGCATTGACAAATGCTCGGGCTGCCACACGTTTGGCCTGCCGGTACCTGTCTGGTGCCTCAGGAGTCCCACAGGCCAAAAACACCCAATAGGCCTCCTTTTTCAGTTGGATAGTTCCCTTCACCACAAGTGTCCACCACCGGGTTCAAGGGTTACAGCCATGGCAGGCATCGATGACCTTCCGGCCACAGCTATAGGCTCCTGCCTCAGCAATGGAGGCATGAAACATAGCCCATTCTGATTCCATGTCACCCACCTCTATCGGGACGTGGTTGTAGCTCTGCGGGAGGTGGCAGTTAAAGGCCCCTCTGATAGTAGACTGCCAAACATTCCCAGGAGACTCTAACCACACGCTTGGGCCTGCCAGGTCTGGAGGGCGACCTCCCCCACCATCAGAGCCAGCTCACTACCAAGTGGTGATTGGTTGACAGCTGAGCTCCCCTCTTCACCCAAGTGTCCAGAACATGCGGCCACATGGTGACATGACCACAAAGTCGATCACTGAACTGCAGCTTAGGGTGTCCTGTGCCAAATGCACTTGTGGACACGCTTATGTTTGAACATGGTGTTCGTGATGGTCAAACTGTGATGAGTACAGAAGTCCAACAACAAAACACCATTCAGGTTCAGACTGGAGAAGCTGTACCTCTCAACCACACCCTTCCAGGTCACACTATTGTTGCCCACATGGGTGTTGAAGTCTCCCAGGACAAGTGAGTCTCCTAAGGGAACGTTCTCCAACACACCCCCTAAAGACCCCAAGAAGGCTGGGTACTCTGCACTGTCATTTGATGCATAAGCACAAATGACAATCAGGACCCATCCCCCCATCTGAAGGCGGAGGGAAGCTACCCTTTCCACAACTGGGGAGAACCCCAATGTGTGGGCACTTAGACGGGGGCAACAAGGATGCCCACACTGGCTCGCCGCCTCTCCCCATGAGCAACTCCAGAACGGAATAAGGTCCAGCCTCTTTCAAGATGGGTGGGTCCAGAGCCCAAACTATGTGTTGAGGTGAGTCCGACTATATCTAGTCGGTATCTCTCCACTCACACACCAGCTCAGGCTCCTTGCCCACCAGAGACGTGATGTTCCATGTTCCAAAAGTCAGAGTCAGTAGCCAAGGATCAGTCCGACAGAACCCGTGCCGTCGGCTGCCACCCAACGCACACTTCACCTGATCCCTATAGCCCCTCCCACAGGTGAAGGGTCCATGGGAGGGTTCTTGTTCCTTGTTCTTTTTCTGGGCTGGGCCTGGCTGGGCTCCATGGGCAGAAGTTTGACCACCAGGCACTAATCTTCGTGCCCCACCCGCGGCTCCAGTGGGGGACCCCAATAACCCGCGTCCGGGCAAGGGAAATTGTGTCATTTTTCTATGTTATTTTTCATAAAGGTCTTTTGAACTACGCTTCACCTGGACCTTCACCTGGTACCTGTTTGATTTGGGTGACTCTGCCAGGGACAATGCCCTGACAACATAGTTCCTAGGATCATCAGAACACGCAAAACCCTCAACCACAATAAGGTGATGATTGAAGGAGGGGCTTTTCAGGAATATTATACCAATAAAAACTGAAAAAGGATCTATTTGAAATACTATTTGAAATTTTTATTTTAACTGTTGATCACGTAACATGCAATAGGTAAAATTTTTGATTTCATACAATAGTATAAATAATAAAATAAAAAAGTATTATGTACCCGAAAACTCACTTAATCCTAATATGGTCACAGGAAGGCTGGAGCCAACTTCGGGCAAATGCAGAATATAGCATAAACAGCTCTATTGTAGAATCAATACATATACAACTACGAACATTCAAACCTAGGGGCAATTTAGAACAGCCAATTCACCTAATGTGCATGTCTTTGGACTATATAAGGAAAGTAAATACCCAGAGGTAACCCACTCAAGCATAAAGAGAACTTCTTACAGAAACGTGCCGACTGAGCCTGAAGCCCAAACCCAAGACTTTCTAGCTGTGAGGCAGACATGCTAACACCAGCGTGATCCATAATGCATGTTTGTATTGGGACTGGCCTCCTGCCAGTCATTATACAGACACATCTCGAACATTAAACATTAAATATCAACTGAGAATGACACATTAGATCGTACTTTCTTTAAAAATGATTGCACTTTCAATGTTTTTAAAGTACTTGGGAGTTGGTGAAATGGACACAAGTGGCAGAAAGTAAAACATACTTTTAATAAATAACAGAGACAAAAGCAAACTGAGAATAGAAACCAAAGCAAAGTACATGACACGAAAGTAGCAAGACGAAGCACTAAGCACAAAAAAAGAAACCAAGGACCGAGAACCAGGAATCATAGCACAATGACATAAGACAACCCCCAGCAAAAAGCTATAAAACAAAGAAGGCCTTTTATATGGAGCATGCAGTTAGTGGAATGAGCAACAGATGTGCTGATTATGTGGCAAAATTCGAGTGTGTGAAGACATGTGATCAGGAGTGGTGCAGGGGTTGCTGGGAAATGTAGTAAGACTGAAAAGCAGCAGAGATAGGATGTACATGTGATAGCAGTATAAATACTTCCCCAAGATATATTATCTGGAATGCATGTTATTATTATTATTAACATATGTCATATATAATATATATCATGTGTCATACAGTGTATTCAGGTCCCATATTAGTTATCTAATCATTCATTCATTCATCTTCTAAAATGTTTCATCCTAGTTAGGGTCATAGATAGGCTGAAGCCCATCTCAACCAACTCTGCGCAAGGGTACACCCTAGGCAGCGTGCCAGGTCATCGCAGGGCAGAAACATGCTGACAGCTATGCAGATACTTTTTACAAAAGACAGCAATGGTTCTTTTACATGAACCTCTCACCACAGACAGTGAGCAATATGGCCACCCTTTCATAGCCCAGTTAGCTGCACTGGGGGGTGGGGGCAATGACAACACAGCAGTTATGACTCGATGATAGTTGGGCTTGAATCCCCTATCTTGGGATCAGTAATCCAGCAATTTACTAGTGAGCCACCACTGCCCCCAACTCCAATATAACTGTACAGTATATGATATCTTCTCCTTTCGGCTGTTCCTTTTTCTCAGGGGTCACCACAGCGAATCATCACAATCGGGGGACAGTGACAACCTAGTGGAGAGTGGGACTCAAACCCCCAACCTTTGGATGAACGATCCTGCGTCTTTTACCACCAGGCCACCATTGCCCTAACTGTACATCATATCATCTGTGTATATTAGAGATGCAATGGTACAGTTGCCCCATACCTTGGTGTGTATATTACAGTATTTGAGCCACAGTAATGATACACTTTTAGTAACTCATCTCACTCATTTGTCTACTTGAATTGCTTAATTCTAAGAGTTGCAGGGAAGCTGCACACACACACACACACACACACACACACACACACACACACACACACACACACACACACACACACATACACACACATACAGGAACAAATTGGAACAGCCCATTAGCCTAATGTACATGTCTTTGGACTGTGGAAGGTAACCAGAATACCCGGAGGAAAGCCATGCAAGCATGTGGAGAGCATACAATCTCCACAGAGAAACACCTGAGCCCAGGACCTTCTTACTGTGAGGCAGCTGTGCTAACTGCTACGCCATCATGACACCTTCATCTCCAAACTCCATATGTAAATATGAGCTAGAACAGGAAGGGGAAGCGACAATGACAGGCCTTTTGGGATACCAAGATTCATGTGTGCATATTGAACCGCAGGAGACGGTCTCATAACATACCATACAGCTGCATATCTAGTCTATATCTACATTCATCTCAAAGTGCTTCACAAGGAAATGACCAGGACATTAAAAGAGAGCATAATAGAAATGATGTAAGGCAGGAACATTATCATACCTCAAAGATCCGTAGTAAATAAACATTTCAATTTCCAATTGCACACACTACTTTTAACCACTTAGGATTTTTTTAAAAATGCACCACCCATACTCAAGAGAGGGGAAGTGACTCCTAGAACCTTCTGAAAATGCTCCACCTAATTAAACAGGGTGTAGCCTGAACCAAAAGAATGGGACCCGTGCTACTATCCGCCAATTAATGAGTAACCTCAGACATGCTGATACAGTAACTCATCATAAAATCATTACCCAAGGCTTCAACTCAGGTGTGCTGTACATCCACCAAGGTCTATACACTCACTAAAGTTTGTACCTCAAGTAACACCACTCTGACTCACTCACTTGTTTGATACTCAGTATCACATGGAGGTGAGAGCCTATCTCAGCTGACACTGAGCGAAGGTGAGGTACACCCTAAACAGTGACGTGGAACAGCTAATTCACTTCATGTGCATGTCTTTAGACTGTGGGAGGAAACTGAATTACCCAAAGGAAACCCACACAAGCATAGGCGGAACATGTAAACCCACACAGAAACGCCCAAGCCATGAACCCATGACGTTCTTGTTATAAAGCAGATGTGCTAACCAGTATGCCACTGTACCATCCAAAATCCCACCAGTTATTATACGAAAGAAAAAAAGCTGAATAAATAAATACATGAAAGAATGAACAAAGAATGATAAAAAGCAGGAAATGTCCACCAATATACTCGACATCAAACGTGCTATGGCACAAAAAATAAAATTCTCTTTATCCTCAGAGAGATACCCCCGCTTGCTTTTGGTTTTAATTTTGCTTCTCACATCCCTTTTTCTTTTTTTGATCAAAAAAGGATCTATTTTATGTAATGTAATGTTAATGGATCTAAATAGACATGCAGAGTATATACAGTGATCCCTCGCTACTTCGTGCTTGAGTTTCTGCGGCTTCAGTACTCTTCTTCTTTTCTTCTTTTCCTTTCGGCTTTTCCCTTCAGGGGTCACCACAGCGAATCATCTGCCTCCATCTCACCCTATCCTTTGCATCTTCTTCTCTTACACCAACGACCTTCATGTCCTCCTTCACCACATCCATGAATCGTCTCTTTGGTCTTCCTCTAGGCCTTTTACCTGGTAGTTCCAGCCTCAGCATCCTATTACCAATATACTCACTATCCCTCCTCTGTACATGTCCAAACCATCTCAATCTAGCCTCTCTGACTTTGTCTCCAAAACGTCTTACATGTGCTGTCCCTCTGATGTGCTCATTCCTAATCCTATCCATCCTCGTTACTCCCAAAGAGAACCTCAACATTTTCATCTCTGCTACCTGCAGCTCTGCCTCCTGTCTTTTCCCCAGGGCCACTGTACATACATAACCCATACAACATCGTTGGCCTCAACACCGTCTTGTACACTTTTCCTTTCATTCTTGCCGATACCCTCCGATCACACATCACACCTGACACTTTTCTCCAACCATTCCAACCTGCCTGCACACGCTTCTTGACCTCTTTTCCACACTCTCCATTGCTCTGGATTGTTGAGCCTAAGTACTTAAAATCCTCCACCTTTCTTATCTCTGCTCCCTGTAATCTCACCGTTCCTCTTGGGTCCTTGTCATTCATGCACATGTATTCTGTCTTACTGAGGCTAATCTTCATTCCCCTCCTTTCCAGGGCATACCTCCATCTCTCTAGATTTTCCTGCACTTGTTCTCTGCTCTCACTACAGATCACAAGGTCATCTGCAAACATCAAACATTTCTGCGGCTTCAGTACATCATGGGTTTTTTTAAAAATATTAATTGAAAAATTAAAAAATAAGGAAATTAAGAAACAATAGGGAAAAGTTAAGGGAAATGGAGCAAAACAAGGACAATTATGCAAAAAATCCCAAACAAACAAAACAAAAAACAACCAAAAAACCCCACAAACAAAACTACTTACATTTTTATGTGAGGTGCGCGTCTGTGAGTGCGCGCATGTCTGTATGTGTATTTATATTTTATTTACATCGTATGCATTATTTTTGAATGTTAAATTGTTATTATAAGCATTGATATTTTATAAACATATATGTACGTATACGTCAGTCAGGGGGTCGATCCTACTTCGCAGAAATCGGCGGTCGCGAGGGGGGGGGGGTCTCGGTCCTGATTAACCGCGGAAAGTGAGGGATCCCTGTATAGCTACTTAACGAACAGCGTTAAAGCACATTTGTCTGTATCTCATAGGTCGTGACTGGTGTCACGATATTCAGATACATGTGCTCACTGTGATTATGCATCTTCATTAAATAATTTATTGATAAGAACATTTACATGCATATATAAAATGCTATATGGAATAAGAAAAGTAAACAAAGAAAATTAAAGTGGTGTACAGGTGTACAGGTTTGCATGTCCGCCTTACAGCAAGAAGACCTGGGTTCGACTCCAGCTTGGGCGTTTCTTTGTGTAGGTTACATGTTATCCCCGTGCTTGTGTGGGTTTCCTCTGGGTTCTCCGGTGTCCTCCCACAGTGAAAAAACATGCACAGTCGGCTAATTGGCCATTCCAAATCACCCCTCGGTGTGAGGTTGAGAATGAATGATTGTGTGAGTGTTGGCCCTGCGAGCTCCCTGCCCTCGCCTGGAGTCGGCTCCCCATGACCCTAATGAGGATCAAGTAGTTCAAAAAATGAATGACTGAATGATCTTTAAGAGCATGCCGCTGCCTCTGCAGTACACTAGAAGGCGCTCTGAGGCCCGCAAATGAGCTGCAGCCCTCTTGTTTGAGAACGGCTGTGCTAATTAACACAAACATATTTACTGTTTAATTAATTTCAAGCATAATTAGCATGAATGGTGTGTCTTGAGCTTACTTGGAATGAGAAACTGAAAAGGGAAGTTGTGCTCTCCAGGTGGAAGAGTTCCTGTAAAACAAGACAGAAACACTGATAAGAACTCAGAAATCATGTGGAACTGGAATATTTGGATAAAAATGCATAATAATATATTGGATAATCTACTCAAGAACAGGCATGGCCAAGTGAAACAGTGCCTGTGCAGTATGATCAGTGGACAGGTATATTTTTTGTAGGAAACAATAAAAGACCTTGCCAATTACTTTATAACTGTTATATATCAAAACACTACAGATGCCCCAAGTCAGTCCCAAGGAGAAGAGCAGGTGGCATGCAAACTAGAATGCCAATTTGCCCAATTGCTGCAAATAGAAATTTTTTGCAACAATAAGTTGCCATAAAAGTCAGTCATAGCGTCTTGTTTACCACCATGTCCTCTGTCCAGCTGAATATCTGTGAACTCCGCACAGCTCGTGTGGACAACAATCCACAAGACTCACTCAATAATGTTATTCACTCAGCTTTTCACTTAGAAAAAGCATGGTACACCCTAAACAGTTTTTTCAGACCATCACAGGGCCAACACAAATGTACAACCATTTACACGTACCGTGGAGCCTCGGTACTCAAACTTAATCCATTCCAGACGACTGTTCGGATTCCAATTTACTCGAATTCCGAATATGCTTTTCCCATTACAAATAATGTAAATGGTCTTAATCCATTCCATCGTCTTTTGAATACCACAGGTCGGCAAATTAAGTGAAAAAATTATTGAATACAGTATACTATGTTATGTTCTGTGTTGTGAGAGACTGGTTTCGGCCACTCACTCACTCACTCTCTCTCTCTCTCTCTCTGCGCGTTGAACTCACACGCGAGTGGAGCGCTAAACACACACACACACACACACACACACACACACACACACACACACACACACACACACACACACCTGAGTCCACTTAATCACGGGCAATAAAGAAGAGCAAAGTGCTCATCCCAGAGCGAGAAGATTGTCCCTCTTCCCCATGATCTTTCTGGCTCTCAGCTCTGTGCTCCAGCAGTTCCTGCTTTAGTTTGATTTCCGTGTTTCTCCGCATCTCTGACAGTGACTACAGTTTCCCCATGCTCTACTGCCTTCCCTGTGAACAATAAAGCGCACCCATTTTTGGTGCTTCTAGCACCGGGAAGAGCGCTGCTAGTCTTTATAGTCCGTGATTAAGTGGACTCACGTGTGTGTTTAGCACTCCACCTGCATGTGACAGCCACTCCCCTCTCCAATGCACAACTCTTTTGTGAGAGACCATAACACACTAAAATAAAAACCACACTGCAGTTAAAGCATAAGAACAATAAAGTTAATAATTTTAGCCTTTGGGGTGGTGAGTACGTAAATGTTGGAGAGGAAGAAGCGTATCCCCTTCCATAATAGAGAGGGAGAGAGGAAGTGGATTCCCTTACATAACAGCTTCAGGTAAATCAGCCAAAGGTGTTTTTTTCTCTTGCTACCGCTTTGCATAGATGACTCTGCTTCAGGATGTTCCTTTCTTTTCTTGAAGAACATTTCTAATGTGGCTTGTTTCTAGCTTTAGCACTTCAGATTAACTTTAACGCATTAGTGCTCGGTTTCTGGAACGAAAAAAAAATCACTGATTTTTTGTTCGGATTCCGATTTGTTTGAACGCAAGAGCGTTTGGATTCTGAGGCACCACTGTACCTCAAGAGGCATTTTGGAAATAAGTCAATTAACATAAAGTGCATGTTTTTGGACTGTGGGAGGAAACCTAAGTATGAAAAGGACACCTATAAAAACATGAGGAGAACATACAAGCTCCACATAGAAATGTTCGTGCCCAGAACCTTCTTGCTCCGAGATGCTAACCACTACACACACACACACACACACACACACACACACACACACACACACACACACGCGCGCGCGCACACACACAAATATATGTATACAGTCGGCCCTCTTCTTACGAGATCTGCAGAATATTGAAAAATCTAGTATACGAAAAACATTTTCCTCTGTATCCGAAACAACTTCTTCTTACGAAAAGCGCCAAACATGCCATTCAAACATTCAAAGATGCCATTCAAACATTAAAACACACCATTCAAACAATGAGCGAGTTGCTCTCTCATTGGCCGTCTCCCAACATCCCGCCCTGCTGGCCTCCTATTGGCCTCCCATGACCCAGGAGGGAGATGAATCTCCAAAGTACTCTGCCTATAAAACTTGCTTGTCACGCGCATAAAAGAGAGCTGTACTGTTAGTTCGTGAGTTTCGTGAGTTTTTTTGAGAGTGCTCATTGCAGTGTTATTTTTCGTTTTTTGAGTTGTTTAATTTAGTAAATGTTTAATAAATGAGGCATGCTCCGCCGAATGTGGGCAAAACACAGCTCATCCAGACCTCCGATCCCTCAAGCAAACGAGTGAATGTTGAGTATTAAACAAGTGTTCAAAGCGCACTTGCCTGCTTGACAGATTGGAGGTTCGGACAAGCCGCGTTCCGCCCCAAATGCTCCGGTGTCAGCCGCGATGCTGCCCACACTTGGCGGAGTGCATCAGAAATGTGTAATAATGTTTAATATTATTTGGTTTGGTTAATAAAAAAAGGTTCATAAAAATGGTTTAATATGTTAATAACATGTTTAAATGGTTTAATAAATTATTTTATTTTACTTATAACACATATTTCATACAAAATTGGTGTATTTTTATCATTTTTAAAGGGTTTATGGGGTAGTATTGGGAGCCTTGGAACGAATCACGCATTTTACATGGAAAATGCACCTCTACATACGAAAAATCCAGGTTCTGAAAAAGGCGCTGGAATGGATTAATTTCGTAAGAAGAAGGCTGACTGTATTTTTCACCTAGTAATTATTCATAATAAACAACTTTCCTTTAAGAGTATTTCTCTTATTTTTTTACTGCATCAACATTAGCATCAAGAGAGTGGTGGCCCGGTGGTAAGGTGCTGGATTACTGATCACAAGGCTGGGGATCAAGCCCCACTCTCAACAGTTGTCACTGCTGTCCCTCCGATGCAGCTAACTGGGTTATCAAAGACTGGCCATGTCTCTCAATGTCTGTGGTGAGCGGTTCATGTAAAAGAACTATTGCTGACTTGAGTAAAGAGCAGCTGCAAAGCTGTCAGCGTGTTCTGCGCTTGCCCAGAGTCGAAGCCAGCCTCCCAGCGACCCTAATTAATATTTTCAGGACATGAACGGATTTTTAGTTAATAATGTAATTACTATGTTATGAAAAGAGTCACAAGTTTACGAAAGAAGATAACTCCGTTATAATTATTATATTAAACGATATTACATTATGTTATATTTTAGATGATAAATATCTGTATGCTATGCACACTTCTTTTCCCTTTGGCTGTTCCCTTCAGGGGTCGCCACCGCAAATCATCTGCCTCCATTTCACCCTGTCCTCTACATCTTCTTCTCTTACACCAACTACCTTCATGTCCTCCTTCAACACATCCATAAATCTCTTCTTTGGTCTTCTTCGAGGCCATCTGCCTGGTAGTTCCAACCTAAGCATCCTACTACCAATATATTCACTATCCCTCCTTTGTACATGTCCAAACCATCTCAATTTAGCCTCTCTGACATTGTCTCCAAAACCTCTTACATGTGCTGTTCCTCTGATGAGGGTAACCTTCATTCCTCTCCTTTCCAGGGCACACCTCCACCTCTCTAGATTTTCCTCCATTTGTTCACTGCTCTCACTACAAATCACAATGTCATCTGCAAACATTACTGTCCATGGAGATTCTTGTCTAACCTCGTTTGACAGCCTGTCCATTACCATAGCAAACAAGAAGGGGTTCAGAGCTGATCCTTGATGCAGTCCCACCTCCACCTTGAACTCTTCTGTCACGCCGACAGCACACCTCACCACTGTCTTACATCTTTCATACATGTCCTGCACCACTCTAACATACTTCTCTGCCACTCCAGACTTCCTCATACAATACCACAGTTCTTCTCTCGGCACCCTGTCATATGCTTTCTCCGGATCCACAAAGGCACAATGCAGCTCGCTCTGACCTTCTCTGTACTACTCTATTAACATCCTCAAAGCAAACACTGCATCTGTAGTGCTCTTTCTTGGCATGAAACCAAACTGTTGTTCACAAATACTGACCTCTGCCTTTAGTCTAGCTTGCACTATTCTTTCCCATAACTTCATCGTATGGCTGATCAACTTTATCCCTCTGTAGTTTCCACAACTCTGCACATCTCCTTTGTTCTTAAAAATGGGCACCAGCACACTTCTCCTCCATTCCTCCAGCATCCTCTCACTCTCTAAGACCTTGTTGAATGTTCTTGTCAGAAAATCTACTGCTATCTCTCCTAGACACTGCCATACCTCCACATGTATGTCATCAGAACCAACTGCCTTTCCACTCTTCATCCTCTTTAATGCCCTCCTCACTTCACCCTTACTAATCTTTGCTACTTCCAGGTCCTCAACAGTCACCTCTTCTACTGTTTTTTCTCTCTCATTTTCCTCATTCATCAGCTCTTCAAAGTACTCTTTCCCAGCACACTTCTGTCATCAGTCAATACACTTCTGTCATCAGTCAATACTTAGCTAACCTCTTCCTTTGTACACACTCCTGCACTTCCTTATTCCACCACCAAGTCTCCTTATCTACTTTCCTTCCATAGGACACACCAAGTACTCTCCTACCTATCTCCCTGATCACATTTGTTGTGGTTGTCCAGTCATCTGGAAGCAATTCCTGACCACCCAAAGCCTGTTTCAACTCCTCCTTGAAGACAACCCGACACTCTTCCTTTTTCAGCTTCCACCACTTTGTTTTCTGCTCTGCCTTTTCCTTCTTTCCCTTCCTCACCATCAGCGTCATCCTGCACACCACCATCCTATGCTATTTGGCAACACTCTCACCCACTACTACCTTGCAGTCACTTACTTCCTTCAAATTACATCATCTACACAAGATGTAGTCTACCTGTGTGCTCCTACCTCCACTTTTATAAGTCATCCTATGCTCCTGTCAATTCTGGAAGAAAGTATTCACCGCAGCCATTTCCATTTTTTTTTTGCAAAATCTATCAACTTCTGTCCTTGTGTGTTCCCGTCCTGAATACCAAAACTGCCCATCACTTCCTCGTCCCCTCTGTTGCCTGCACCAACATGTCCATTGAAGTCTGTACCAATGACCACTTTCACCTTTGGGGGTACTCTGCATCACTTCATATAACTCACTCCAGAATCTCTCCTTCTCTTCTAGCTCACATCCTGCCTGTGGAGCATAAGCACTCACAACATTGAACATCATGCCTTCAATTTCTAACTTGAGACTCATCACTCTGTCTGACACTCTTTCACTTCTAGAACATTCCTGACCAACCCCTCTTTCAAGATGACTCCTACTCCATTTCTCTTCCCATCCACACCATGAAAAACAGCTTAAACCCTGCTCCTAAGCTTCTAGCCTTGCTCCCTTTCCACCTGGTCTCCTGAACACACAGTATGTCCACCTTCCTCGTCTGCATCATGTCAGTCAGCTCTCTCCCTTTTCCTGTCATAGTTCCAACATTCAAAGTCCCTACTCTCAGTCCTAGACTCATGCTTTTCCTCTTCTCTCTCCGTCTATGGACACGCATCCTACCTCTCCTTCTTCGACCAACACTAGTCCAATTTCCACCAGCACCCTATTGGTTAACAGCACTGATGATCGTCGTTGTTAACCTGGGCCTCGACCGATCCAGTATGGAGTTAATATTGATGCTTTGCATATCAAATCTGGTGCAGGTTTTACGTCGGATGCCCTTCCTGACACAACCCTCTGCATTTATCTGGGCTTGGGACCGGCGTGATGGAGAACACAGGCTTGAAAGCCCCCCCCCAAACCCGCTGCATTCTGTATGCTATGCACACATAAAGTAGTAATTCCTGCTGTGGTTGAGGAAAAAGAAAAAAAAAACGAACAATATATCAAAAGGAAGGACGATTGTAAATTTGGCAGATTTAGAGGCAGCACTGTGGGATAGCATGCAAAACCTCTACGTTAAAGCAAGAAGTGCAACATTCGGCAAGGCCATTAATGTGTGGGGTCTGCATACTGTCTCAGTGCTTGACTGGGTTTTTTTTGGGAACTCCGGTTTCCTCACTCTACCTAGTTGGTTGTTTCAAATTGGCTGTGGATGCAAAGTGTTGCTTGTGTGTGTTTTTGCCCATGCAATATTTTGGCAAACTGTTTAGCCCCGCCTTCTCCCTGAGTCAGCTGCAACCCTAGTAGTATTAAAATAGATTGGCAAATGAATAAATGAACGAAAGGTAACATGGCAGAATTATGTTGTAGGTTTGGCATGTAAAGCTCAAATGGAAAATACGTTTCAACAACTATTTGCCTGCGATGACCTGACGAATTGTCCAAGGTGCATCCTGCACTCGCCCAGAGTAGGCTGAGATGGGTGACAGCCACCTTGCAAGTTAGGATTAAACGGTTCATAAAATGACCGAACGAATGATTTGCATGTGCGGATACTTCAAGACATCCATCACATCTAGATATGCCTTTGACTTCAACAGGTTTTCATGTCAGAGTAAAAAGATTGAGTACAAGAGCTCAAAAAACACATCTGAAACGATGACTAATATTCTCATCGAGCCCGACTGTGTTATTGTACACTTTCTTAGAGCTTTTAGAGAAGTCACAGCATTTTGTAACTGACATGTTTTGCATGAAAAGCCAGCTGTGCTGAGCAGCTTGGAAACCAAACACGGTCACTGCTTGCAAATTATGGCATCAATCTCATGTGGTTTACACAGAGCTGTCTCACAGAGAGGAAGAAGTCAGCAAGAGGAAATGATGAAAAGGAGCAGATCTTGTCTGAAGTGCTCAGCAACAAAAGTACAGTTCCTGAAGTCGGGTGG